>OU026148.1:51318647-52518647 GCA_907269125.1 Eristalis pertinax
CTGCGTCATCGGTTCATATTTCTTTCAGAACGGCGTTGGCCAGGCCAGCGAAGATTCCAGCTTAATCGATTCAAGGGCGTGGTCATCTCACGTGGAGGTGATGTGAACGTTCCACCGAGATCGTGCGGATTGGTTTTCTTTAAACTTTTGTTCTTGCTGGGTTTTCTGAAGTCGCACGTCTATGCGAATAAGCCACAAACCACAGCGGCCTCGAAGCCAACATAAGTCATGCCATCGGTCAAATTCAGCCTGATTTATGCGGCCTGAGCCATGGACAATTCGGAAGCGCACCCAGAGAAGCCGCGGCGGACATTTGAACGAAGTTATATTCCATACACAATGGCATCGATAGTCCTTTCAAACGACAGAAAAATGTCGATGATACCTCACACACAACTTCTTTTATTTAAATTTAAAAATAGGAAGCAATTAATGAACGACTCATTGCAACCCATGCTTCACTGAGTACTGTCAATGAATACAATATTTGGAGAAATTGCAACACTTTATCGTCATCCCCATTCTCCGTCTCAACTGTAACAGCCCAGCCAACCCACACTTGCATAACGAAAAGAACATTGATAAGTCTTCGGAAAAAAAAGAAGCTTCCCTCAATACCGGGAATCGAACCCGGCTCTCCTGTGCGGGAGATAGATGTTAACAGGCGTCCTAACCACTGGACTATATGTGAGTCAAAGCTGTGGAGTCTAATTTTGCACATCAGCAAACTGCGGAAGTTCAAAAATATGTCAAATGAATCATTTGTTGTTATTTGTGATTCTAGTGGACACATCCATTTTTAACTTCTCCACAGAAGAAAACACTTCACACCCATTTGCCTCATCCATTCACGGATAATTTGCTTGCAAATTTCTTTCTCCATTCACTGTTCGCGGTCGCCTCTCGGCTGCCTGCAATGATGAGCATAAGGTAACGAAGATTTTTCCAGATCGCTACTCAATTTCACGCGAGTAATTTGCTTGTTAAACTAGTTAATTGAGGTCGAATGCGACTGGGGACTCTGCTTGAACTGTTCGTGAATGGTGATGCTGATTTGGATTTGTTTTCCTTCCAAATCCATCAAGTAGGGAATGCTTTAAACAAAACGTCAGTTTCGATGGGGATCGAGCGAGCTTTCGGGGATTGTCAGTGCATTGTTCAAATGTGGTTTCGAATAAATTAAGCTCCGTCGCTTTGTCAGTCATTCTGCATAAGTGATTATTTGCAATTGGCCAGCACGTCACTGGATTTGATTTAAGTACTTCTGATGGAACTGAGATGGTCGGGGGTACATTTAAATTGGAGAATGTGCGCATTTTGTTTTCTTAACTCGGGATGGGTCAGGCAGGTTTGAGAGAGGTGACATTCACTGTCGTTGCCCTTGACTGCCGCGATTTGGTGCAGCGAGGGTTACATCGGGGTCAACGCAAACTGTCCGTTCTTATGTAAGTGCAATGAAGCCTTTAACGCGAACGGTGTTGGTTTACTTGATGATAGTCAATATGACCTTGATGGTGTGTGGTATTCTACTAAGTTATGGAAGCGAAGACTTTGTCATACGAGCGGTCATTGGACTGAAGGTTTTCACAATTATTTGTCCACATTCCCATATCCATTTACAATACTCACCTCCTCGTAACGTTTTCCCTCAATTTCGGTAATTCTTATGAAATATGTACTTTCCATTTGGAAAACAGAGTTCATAATGCAAGTAGTTCATCAATTCCACACTCTGACCAACTAGGTCGACTGCAGGGAAGTAAGGTACGAGAACTTCTGGCAAAAATTTGCTTGCAATCCCACTTTTGAATTCTTTTCCCTTTTACCGAGATCTACTTTCTTATCTAAAGCCTCTTTCAAAGTGCATCCTTCACAATTTTGATGCTTCGTGGTGCAGAAAAAAAGCTGTGGCTACATCGTATGTGTACTGCTTTAAAAAAAGGAAGCTTTATTCGTTTGAATCTTAGGATTTACATTTACTTCCAATTCTGTAGAAGCTGTGCCTACATTCCCAACTCGAATTAATTTGTTCACAGGAAGCTGCATTTCACTCGGTTGCACGGAGTGCACCAATGATCCTTCATGCGTTCAATTATTGCAGTTCAGGTCCAGTCGTTATCATTAATGTCGGTCGAACATTTATTTGAGCGGCTTGAGGATGTCCTTGAGTCTTGAGTGGAATTTCTTGTTCAGCTGAAGGATACCAATTGCCCAGAAGACGTTCGCTTCAAGTTTGAACCTTTAAGCTGTGTGTGCTAATCACCATTAAATTTGTTCAGTATAATTTATCTGAACTTCTCAGGTCCCTGATAGCCTGTTGCTGGGGTACTTCTAGTAGTCTCCGTTATAGACGAAACCGGTGCATATTGGAAGTATCTCCCTCTCGAAGATCGAAAGCCTTTCCATACTGTTATATAGGGAGCCTATACGCTATGCTTGGTCGAATGAGTTACTTATAGAGTAGCAACTTCGTTTTCTAGCTTAGTCCGTTTTGTTTTCTCATGAGCGAGTAGATGCGATGAAATCCAAAATTGGCCATTTTGAGAGTCAGCTTTGAGTGTTTGTTAAATTTCAGTTTCTCGGTGAAGTTGACGCCAAGATCCTTTACATTGCCTATTTGTGTTATTGTCGCGCCATTGGGAAACACGATTTTGATGCTCCGGCATTCCGTTACAGATCTCAATCTATTTCCGGATGGTCTTCTGAAGCACATGAGCACCGATTTCCGCATTTATTCGGATACCCCATTTGGTGTAATGTTGTACTTCTTTCCTGCTTGGTTTTCGACCCTGCGCGCTACGATTCACGGTGAAATTGTTGTGGCGTATGTCAGTGATCGTCTGCGAATAGACATCATCTCACTGTATCGGCTAGAGGAGATGTAGTACCTTGTAGCCTGTCCCAGATTTGATCCTTGTGCTAATCACCGTTTGCTACAATTAAACTGCCTGCTGATGAAAGATGTTTAATGTGATAAACACATGAGCAGCGCCTTACGACCCGCCACTACTAATTTCATAAACATTGAACCTGCATTCATATGGAATTTTCGTTGGTCGCAGGTAGCTGGGATGTCGTGGGTAGTGATCGCGATATTTAAGTTACAAATTTGTAAAGTTGGTCCGCACTATGGGGATCGCGTTTTCAGTTTGAGAAAAATCCCCAAGAATATGAATGAATCGCGAAAAAATGTTCAATTATTGAATATGACACTTAAAAGCTTTTGTGGAGATTTAGCTTTATGATGTTCTTCATATGTCCTGAATACTGGTTATTTCTGATATTTCGTGGATCATACGTGAAGCACTTAAGACAATAAAATTACGCATTGTGCTTACATAAATTTAGTTTAATCGATATGTAAATTGCTCCAATGTTCCTTCGTGAGTGCCGATGTTCTAAAGGGTGGTTAAATTATAAGGGCCGATGTTGATTTTGAATAAAACACAAATTATTTAGGAAATTATTGTCATTTCTTTTTACTATAATAATATTGGTATGGTTCAATTATGTATGGATTAAAATATCGGCCAAATGGCGGCCTCGACCTCGGCGGCACACCTCCATCCGATGGTCCAAATTTTCGATGACGCTGAAGCATAATTGAGGTTCTATGCCGTTAATGTGCCGAATTATCTCATCCTTCAGCTCTTGAATTGTTGCTGGCTTATCGACGTACATCCTTTCTTTCAAATAACCCCACAGAAAAAAATTCAACGGTGTCAAATCACATGATCTTGGCGGCCAATTGACATCGCCACCACGTGAGATAACACGGCCATTGAATGTGTCGCGCAAAAGAGCCATTGTTTCGTTAGCTGTGTGGCAAGTGGCACCGTCCTGTTGAAACCACATATCGTCCACATTCATATCTTCCAATTCGGGCCATAAATAGTTCGTTATCATTCCACGATAGCGAACACCATTCACAGTAACTGCCTGGCCGGCCTCATTTTGGAAAAAATACGGCCCAATGATGCCGCCAGCCCATAAACCGCACCAAACAGTCACTCTTTGTGGGGTATCATTCGCCCAAATGCGGCAATTCTGCTTATTGACGAATCCACTGAGGTGAAAATGTGCCTCATCACTAAAGACGATTTTCTTCTAAAATTGATCATCCACTGTTGCCATTTCTTGCCACCATTATGACCATTGACGACGCTTGAAATGATCAAGAGGCTTTAGTTCTTGAGTCAATTGCACCTTGTAAGCGTGTAAATGAAAGTCTTTATGCATAATCTTCATCAACGACGAGCGTGAGAGGTGCAATTGTTGGGCACGACGACGAGTTGAGGTGGACGGTCTTCAGCCACACTATCACTATCACTTCTGCAGTACGAGCTGTACGAGCATGCACTGGTGTTTTCACATCTCCTACAGACCCGGTTTGCTCAAATTTTTGAACGATTTTTCCGATTATACGCACATTTGGACGATTAAATTGACCGAAAAAATCACGAAGTACACGATATGCATTTTGATTTGAACGCCCATTTTCATAATAAGCCTGAATAACTTTAACGCGTTGCTCGATTGCGTATCTTTCCATGGTTCAAATTGAACTTGTCTGAAATTGAGAAATGTCAAATGAAATGCAGAAAAAAGCTTGACGTTTAGGTGTGGTTCACATTCAACATCGGCCCCTTAAATTTAACCACCCTTTATAAGACCATCTCCTTTTACGAGTATCTCCACAACATGAACTCGGAAGCGATGAAACCTGCGACAACTCCGTTCTGGGTGATGTTCTCGCTGTACTTACTTGTGATTCAATCTAATCCAATCTGTGAAAAGGTTCATCGATGAATCCCGAGATATTTATTTACGACAAAGATGACTTCGATCGAGGATGCACTTGTATTTACTCAGCTGAAAATAGGATTAGGAGTGTGTCAAATACGATGTAGTCAATCAAAAAGTAACGAACTTCGGCGTCCCAGTTCACCATGAAATCAAAACCGTTCAGCTCCACCTGGTTCCTCATCCGAGACACAGTGCTAGTAAAGCCCTTCACCATGAAAACAAATTAAGCAATGACACCAACCGCATGTGAATCTGAACGAATATGCACGACGTAATGCCACAACAAATTGTTTGCAGTTGTCGTAGATCATGGTCAACCATTTATTTCACAATTTCCAGATAAAATAATTTTCCTTCTATATGTCAAGAAAAAAGCTTGCTACTACACTTGAGCCCCACCAGAACAAACCAGACTGAACTCCATTCAACTGCAAGTGAGTTGTCACATCAACAACAATTCACGCACAGGTGGGTGCAAAGTTCACTGAAAAAAGAAATAATAAATTCGTTGAATTTCTGAAATAAGACAATAAAATTACCAAAGATAAGATACCAGATAAGAATTATCGCGAAATTCTGCTCCACCTGTTGAGACAACAAATCCAAAAGCAAATAATGCTACAATCCATCAGCCAATTCTACTACACACTCTGGTACTCTGGTTTATCTCATCGAATCTACTACATTCGGCACCTGTTTCATTTGTTCCCACACCATCACGGCACACATCCACAACAGTTTCGTTCAAAAATTTTCTGCACAGCTCCAGTACAACCTGACGTCACTAGGGAAAATAGAAATGGCTGGAGTCTGTCGTAGTCGAGAACGTCTATCGTCGTCGTCGCCGTCGGTTGTTCGCTAAATTGAAATAAGAAAATAACAAAAATATATATATATACATATCCACATATATGTACATCCGATTTGACTGTGTATCTCATAAATTCCATCGCCAGCACACGGAATAAACGTCAGAAAGTGTGAAAATTATTTAAGAAAAAAGCAAAAGAAAAAAAAAACCTGAATATTGAAAAGGGAAAAAAATAAGATATAAGATACAAATGTTCACCGTTTCACACACACATACAGGTGTATTTTTTTGTTTATTTGATTTTCTTCGTGCGAAGAAGAGTGTGGAAGGAGGTGAATAAGAAAAAAAAAAAAAAAAAAACAGTGCCCAGAAAATTTCATCTCTCTTCGAGTTTACGTCTCAAAAAAAAAAAAAAATCGTCTCAAATCTCCCAATTTCAGCCAGCCAGTCGAAAAAAACAAGCAAATCTCCTCCTCGAGAGGGAACCAAGCAAAGTTAAATATTTAATTAGAAAAGTGTGTCTGCAAGTGGAAAAGTATTGAAGAATATCAAAAATCAAAAAGTTAAGTTTTAGACAAAGTTGCCGGAATCGTCGTCTCGGTGAGCCACAGTCTAAGCAGCAGCAGCACCTGGAGTGAGGAGCAGCTCCCCCTCACATACACACAATCGGGGAGGAGAGAGGGAACACCCTTTTGCCTAGGTACCTACATAATTTTTGATACATTTTCTCATTTTCTTGTTATTTTTTGTTCTTATTTTTTGTTTTTTTTTTCCATTCATTTCGTTTTCATTTTTTTTCCACTCACAACTCCCAAGGGCTTGTGGCGAGGAGTAGTGTGTCTTTGGGAAGATAATTGGTGATGTCCATTGGAATACCCACTCGGAGTGTGTGCGTCTGTATGTTGCTCTGAATCGTTTTTCTTCTTCACTTTTTTTTCGGTCTGATGGTCCAAAATGAGAGATTTTAGGCACACACAAAAAAAAGAAGAAGTAAAAGCGAACAGAACAGCAACGAATGGTGTCTTATCGATTTATTTTTCGGGCGATTAATCCCAGTGAAATCTCTGCAAACAGGTGTTTTACAGCGCCCATCGTTTAGGCTGGAAGTTGGAGTGCGAATGATAACACCGTCGGATTGTAGATAATAATCGATACACTTTCATGCCGTCTTTATTTTTTCTCCTGCTCATCATCAAGTGAATGTTGTGTAGATACTCGTGAAATTAATTACACGCTTTCTGTAAGTGTTACAAATTTTCTTGCGACTGCAAATGTGAAGGTGGTGGCGGCGAGGTGTCCCTCTGCGTAGTCTGTCGGTCCCTGAGAAGCGCCTGATTTGTTGGTATAATGACTACTGGAGTGGGGATTCTAAATCAGGGACGTTTATGGCGACGACACGCATCACGCAAATTCTACTTTCCGAGTTGACACGCACATTCGTCATGGTTATGCGGGGAAGTCGTATCGAGTGTGCAAAGTGCCTGTTAGAAAAATCCAACATTTTTTACAAGCCAACTCCCACGAGCACTTGATGCGTGGCTCTTTGGTTGTTATCGGTGGCAATTTTCGCAATCTAATCGATGGCCGGTGTGGTTGAAGTATAGTGCATTTGGGACACGTTCTAAAGAATGACTAACGCTGATAAGGTTGGACTTTGTTTACGTACAAGCCGACTGAGGCGTACGCAATAGGCGGCATTGCTCTGGACTTGAAACAAAGCTATTGTGGAGGAGTCTTTGTCGTACGACCTCGCAGTTAATCAAAATTACTCTTTTTAGAGCCAATAGTTCATCGATCCTTGGGCTGAATATCTGATCGATTTGTCGATGATGTGATTTAACGTTAAGTGATAGCCATTGGATAAGAGATAGTATCAAAAACTCAACATAATGCGATATGGCAGCGTGCAGAAAAACAAGTACACGTCTGTCTTTCACAGTTTCTTCTGAAATCCCAAGATTCCAGAAGATGATTGTCAAGAACTCCGCACATTTCTGAGTGTTAAAAATAAACTTGTTGACGTCACAGTAGGAAGTTCTCCAATCATGTTTTTCTCTAGATGTCAAAGTGGGCAGCTGTAAATTCGTGGTATTTAGGAATACGACTTCGAACTTGATAACACAAGAGATTGCGTGCGGAAGAGGAGACGGACGTGCGACGTAGTCTTAGCTGAATGGACTATAAATATCGTCGTCCTAGCTGACATTGGTTCCTGCTTTGAGTGATTCTGGCTTCATTGAATGCTTTTTCAACGTCGTCAGTAGGCACAACGTTCTTTGTTGCTATAAGGAGATAAATGGAAAGAGACTTTTTTCCTCTGCTCTTGGCCCTAATCCTGTCAACCTTCTCAAAAAGTTTCCACTCTCGATGGAGAAAACTTCGTTCTCTAACCATACTGTCTTTCGGCGAATCCAGCCTTTATCAACTTTTGTTCCAAGAATAGTACACTTCAAGCACTGTAACTGGGTGCAGACGGCACTTTGATGTTCATTTGTGCAACACCGACCTGGTTCACGGCGAAAAAGAACGAACTCATGCTGAAGACAGATTTTCAGTGTTAAGTGGTTTCGCGACATTCAAAGTCCGAGGTGCAGACGGAAGCATAAAGGGTTTTATCATCCGTGGCAAGTGGCAAGTGGCACTGACAATGCTTCACGATTGAAATTGTCTTTAGAAGCTTTTCACGCGAGTGGGTAACTGACTGATGCTTGTTCCGGTCTGCTGCTCTTCATTAACTCGTGCTCCTTGTCCTGAAAGGATACAGCTCTTTGAATAGTTGACACTTGTTAGTTGAGAATGCTCTGTCATCGTGAAGGGACTTGCATTGCCGATGGCATAAAGACGATTCAGTGATCTTACGAAACACTTTCAACAGTCATTGTCTCCGTCATATAACAAAAACTGCACTTGAAAGCATTCAAATAGTTTTGTTTTTACAGTTAATCTCTTATGCAACAAAGCACAGAGGCAGTGCACGAAAATTGACTCGTGTTTCGTGGAATCGTTTTGCGATGGTTGAAAGTAACGATTGAAAAAATCACGTTATGACACGTTTTAGCAGTATAAATCATTTGGTGGATTATGCACTGCATTTTATGAGGCATATGGCGCGTTGACATACCTTAATTAAGATATTTCCAACTCCCCTGCAATGGATGACGTTGATAGATAGACGTTGGAATCTGTTCAAATAAGTGAAAGAAAGATGAATGAAGTCGGGCATCAGAACCTGGAGCTGATATGGTAACAAAAACAAAGAGCATTTTCCCCGATTGTGTGAAGAAAAACTGCTTCGAATCACTTTCCGCATTTGGTCGAATGGATGACCGACTAAGCGCCACTAGATCTTATTCAGCGACTTGATTAAGCTCTTTGGGCCTGTAATAATCTCAATTGATTCCCTGAAATTCAGTCTGCACTTCGATATTTTGCCGCGCAGGACAGACGCTTTAATCAACAGTCTAGTTCCCTTGACAAGTTTGATTTTTAGCTTGTGCCAGTGGGTGGACTGTTAACTTAAGAGTTACGTACGGTGAGGTGGCTGATGGAATGCTCTCCTAACTACCTCTCGGATCACTTGGCCAATATGCATTAACACCTGGTGGGGAACCATTCAGAGCTGAGGCCGAAGAGGAGTGAGTTTGCGATTTAAGTCACTTGTGTCGTTGAAAAAGCGAGCATCCAGTATTGTGTTGCGCACTTTCTATCTCTTCTTTATTCAGGCCACTTCTGAAGAAGTCATTTGCCATGACTTCCAATTTCTTGGCGTCCTGTAATGACACCAACCAAATGACTGCTCAAAGACATTTGCTTTTTTAGAGAGTTTGTGATTTATTCCGTAGCAGATCAGTCTGAAGGTTCACCATGTGATGCTTCCCAGTCATGATGTGTCTAAAATTCCGGGTTGAGACTCGATCATTTTTTCATTTGTGTATCAGTCGCGGCTCGTTGCAATTGCCGCCCATCCGCGACATATCAACATTCTCCTAACAAGATTCACCAAGCAGGTATCAGCTCCGTTCATATAGTCATAAATCAAACGAAGAGTTTTCCCTTTGGAAGATCATCAAGGACTTGTGCCTGGACTTTCCCAATCCGACCAATTACCGTTCTACTACGCAAGACATGCCAATTCCCAGGATAATGAGGATCTTATAAAACAATATCCTCACTCACCTCACAAGCCTTTGTTTTTTTCTTAATTACCGTTCTATCCCTGGGATTGAGAAAGAAAGCCAACAATTAAAAACAATCATGTTGTTCACGGGCTTACAGCAGGTTCTAGGTAGACAAAGTCTAAGTCTAAATGATGCAACCCTAGTAATCCGTCAGAGACATCGCCGACGACTGTTCATTTGTCTTGTCGAGACAAACCTTGTCTGACAGTGGCACTTATTTATGACTTCTCTGTTCACACATGTGTTCCGTCAGAGTCCTTCGGGTGAACCGCAGTCTGAGGCTGAGGTAGTGTCGGAGTCTGGTGACACTAATTGCCGTTCCATCATAACGCACAAAATGTTGAAAGTGTGCTGCCAGGGTTTTTGGAGTAAAACTCAGGGGAGAATAAAATTCACAAATACAGTGGACTCTCAACAATTTTCCATATAAAATTCCATCAGCTAAGTCGGACTCACTCCAACTCGAATTCATTTTGCTATCCCGTGAGAATTCGACGTGGGGAGAGTCCACTGTATTGCAAAAAAATTACCTACAATTCCTGAATAACCCTTACCTAGTTCAAGAGAGCAGAAATATTTCCAAGAGCATTTTGTTCAGTCTTTGAGCGGCGCTGCTGTGTAGGGTGCACTTGAGCACCAACCAAAAAGCATCTTCAGTGAACGTGATTTCTGCCTAGGTGCTTCTATTTCAGCACACTAGGTTGTGCTCTGTTCTAAGGCATGCTCCGGCTTATTTGCTGGCGTCGCACTGTGGAGCAGAACACCCAAAAAGTTTACATAAAATCAAAAAATTAAATTCTCTCTCAGGGTCCGCTTGACTTCAAATATCGCTCATCATAAACTCAGTCCTAGTCCTAGTCCGCTGTCTTAGTCACATTCCACAAAAAAATGCATCAGTACCAACCAGCGACACGTCGGAGGAAAATATCAGTTCGAATCGGAGGCAAGTGCTCCATGCGGTCTTGGGCGTTAAATCAATAGACGCTGGGCCGGCCAGACTCATGTCACTGTACAACCAATAGACTTCTTGGTCTAAGAATCTTCTGTTCCAAATGGCATCAGCTTCACCACATCCAAAGACCAAATATTTTTCTGCAAAACCGATAAGTTAGGCTAGGATGGTAGACACACGGGCACTAGCGGCTTTGAACTCAGTTCCAGCTTAAAGCTTTGCGACGTCCAGTATCATACTCAGAGCCATTATGTTGATCGTGGAAACCAGACCTAAGGACACTGTGCGGCTCTCTTACTAGCCACTTCTCATGCAACTTTGTTTTCTCTTGTACAATCCACGCTGTGAAGGAAACGACACCTCGCAACTTACTTATTTACTTATCAGCTCGGCAACCAATTAAGGGCTCTACCAACTACCATCTACATAAACTGGGACACAGCAGCACAGATAGCTATAGACAATGTGGACAAGCAAAGGATACGATGGAACACCTACATGTCGAGTCACTCCTAGGGAGGTTATCAAATGTCTCAAGATTGCTCTCAAGTCCTAGATCAATGAAGCCGCCACAATAGACCCATTGAGGTCGCAGTGAATGTCATTACTATAGTCACTCCCCACGATCTTCAATTCAAATGTTGACTGTTGTCCTGCCAAACCGATAAAGTGGGATTTACTCCAAAAAAGGTTGAGCTTACTATGAACAGTTAAAATAGCAGGTTTTCTTCTTGGTCTTGAACGGATCGCTTCAGGAAGAGTCTGCCGTATAGAATCGGATGGGTTTGGAAAAGCTGTAGAAACTAGAACGCCGACAGTGGTTAAGGTTTGAGGTGTTGATCAGCAAATTTGCAGTCTTATCCGTAATCTTGTATAGGATTCTTAAGAGCAGTATCCTGTCTTTATATTGGATTAAGGTACCCTTGGAAGTTTGTTTGACCAAGTGCCATACAACAACCTGGGACCCGACTTGAATTAAAAGCGACTTGGCAGACGGCGCTACGGCTAATTCTTAGTATCAAGCATCATTCACCACATTCACCACTTCAAAGGAACTCATGCGACTCTGCAGCAGATTCCCAACATTCTCAGCAAATTGAGGACCTCTCTTTCTTTGTTGCACCACAATCCACGAAGGGTGTAACCTTGACGCTCGTCAGCATATTGCTTTCAGTCATCTTTCTTTGCTTTCTTCAATCTGTAGGCCACCTTCGAATGCTCTCAAAAGAACTTCACGTTTTCAAGATTCACGTGAATATACTGCACTACAACAAAACTGCTTTACAATAATGTGGGTGGTGGTACAGTTCGAGGTGGACCTGGAGTTGGACCTTGCTTTTACAGCAATCACTCGCGGTATTTTCCTATCACGAGTGGATGAAACGTACAGTAACAGTCTTGCTTCGACTCCGGATGGCGAAGTTTGAGAAGCTCGTTCTAGACATTCTGAGCATTGTCAGTGACTCCAGAAAGGTGAAACCATGTTGGTTGTTATGTCGAGAAATTTACAATCGAATTTAAATTACTACACAACAGTCAACGCACCAACTCACATCACTTTGTCGGCAAAAATACACTTGTGATTATGCAGAGATGGATGTCCGGGTACTTATGTACGTCCCATAAATATCTTCAGCCGTATTCGTAATTACACGCGTATCCAGGCGGCAGCGAATTCTGCCCCTCAACTCGCAAGTGTTTGAAATTCCTGGAAGCTTTTTATGCACCCGAATTCTTAACACAACAAGTGCAACTTCGTGCCACCAGCGACCAGAAATCCTTGGCAAAGACCTTAACTGCATCGCGAGGTGGATTCCCATCTTCGCCACACTCTATGCAGCATCTCAACAGGCTAAAGTGTGTTAACGAAACGAGTTCAATTCGTTGTGAGAGATCTCACATTACTCTCATCACATTCAACGAGGTGACATCCATTCACGACCAAAGTGTGCATGGAAGCAGCCATCACAACGCTCCAAGGCTGAGGAGATTAGAACGGCCACATTATCCCAAAGTGCTCTATCGCTCTGAATCACAGAAATAAGGTTGAAAACTTAATTTCACTATTCATCACGTTCACCGTTTGTGTGGCGGTGTGTGTGTTTGCTGGAAATCTGCAATCTTCCGTCATTATGTTCATCCACCCCCACCCAGCCCCCACACTCTGAGTGGGGATATCCTTAAATCCAAATAATTGCTTTGTATTGTGCATCCCAGTTGCGCAAAAGTTTCTCCTTTCTTCGCCTCTCCTTGATAGTTCCTCTTCGACAAGTACACAAAATACATCTTGTGCATGTCATGCAGGCGAGAAGTAGGTAAGGAGCTGCAAAGGATGCTGTCCCTGTGTGTGGATGCCGGGAGGGTGGGGTGCCTGATGAGAACCGAATGAAAACAACACAATTGTTGCGTTTGTTTGAGTCTTGTATGGATTTCAATTTCACTTTTGTATCTGATTCCGAGTGTGGATCTCTGATTGATTGCATGCGCAAAAAACAATCCATTGTGCGAGAGCAGACTTTGGATGCCTTTTCGAGGCGATGATGGAATGCCCCGTCGCCCACGTAGCATGAGTCATTTGGCCACTTTTTGCATGCATGTCCTTATTAGTCAAGAGCACTGGTTGCAATTAAATATTTGTTTCCTTTTATTTTTCAGAATGCCCTCACCATCGAATTGAAGCCTTGACAAACCTGCTTACCCACGTGCTGTCCGCCGAGAGTCGCCCACTCGTAGACGATGATGACACCGACAGTCTCATGCCTGAACTTTGATTGGAATGTCCTTGTGAAGTGAACGTGAGCTGAAAATCTGTGTGTGCGTCAGAAGCAGTCGAATTCAAAGAAAGCAGCTATCACCGCCTCAAGCCTTAATACACCTCAGCCCCTCTCGGTCGACCTCTCAAAAGAAAACCTAAAAACAATTCGCAATAAAATCGGTTGCATTTGGCAGAATTTCACGTAACGTTGTGGTGTCAATTGCAAGACGCGCTTGATGTTCTTCTCTTGTTTCGAAGGAATATCGAACCAGCATTAATGTGGCCAGCAACAAACAAGAACGAGTAACATGGATATAATATCAACGGAACGCTTAATGCCCTCATCTGGCGGTAAGTAAATCTCTTGTGCTTCGTTTTATTTCCTGAAAGGTCAAACGTCTTGTGGATCAAGTGGATCGGGTATGACGAGATTCTAGCAATTTGAACTGGTTTTGTGTGTCTTTTGTGTAACAACAACGTGGGGTCAGGCACCTAGTAATCGAAAGCAAGGTCCAGTTCAAATAGTGCCCCGATGGTGCTCTATCTGCGATTTTATCGACGGGATAGTCCATTAAAGCTGATTAGCAAATTTCTGGTCTCCGGAATGTTCGCTAACTCCGTCGACTATTAACACGCACCTTTGGTCATTGACTGTGTTGTTAAATTCTTAAAAGCATCTCTTTGCGGAGCAGGCACTGTTTTTTTCCCCAATGATGCCACAGAGAATAACTAAATTTCGGTATTTTTTAACGTTGCGGTATGTCCTACATTCGACGGTGAGATATTTGGGTCACCAGTCATTAATGGTCTTTACCATTCAATTAACTGATACTCTGATGGAATCTTTGCTCTTAAGCTGGCGATGAGGGTGCTCGGTGTACAAGTGCATCCACTCAAAGTGAATTTCAATTAAGAATAGAAACTAATCAATTACTAGAAAGGAACGGCAGCTCTTTCTGGACTGTGGGCAGTATATTAAAGTGGAGCTTTGACGATTCTGATTGCGAAACGATCATCAGATTGTCAGATTTTGTATCGCAGCACACCAACAAGTGGGACATGGATCCAATTTTGAGGATCCCAACAAATGTATGATATTAAAAATGAATCTTAGAGCGTCCACTCCCTCTCTCCTCATGTAATTCCTTGGCTACCGGAAATCATACATTCTATGACCTAAAATGTGGCCGGTTGTGAATAGTAGACATTAATGCTACAATGCAGCTACAGTCCGGGTCTGACCTGGGCCTCAACCGCACCTGGGCCTCCAATTTCGCACGCCAAGTTGGTTGAGGTTCTTCTCAGCTTGTGGACGTCATCTATTGCGTTGTCCCACTGGTTCAAAGTCCAAGACTCTTCGGGATGGAGCAGTATTGTTCATGCGATCTACATGGCCTAGCCATCTTATGCGTTTAATCCGTAGACGGCTGACTAGGCTCATGTTGCTGTACAGCACGTACAAAAACATAAACGCAAGCAGGACCAAAGATTGAACGCAGAACTTTACCCTCAAAAATACCAAAGGCTTCACCGCTAAACCTATTGTCGTCGCCGACGTTCAAATACCAGCAAACTTGCTTCAATTAGACCAAGGAAATAGATTGTGCCCGCGGTGGCGTAGTAGTCTGTTGCGTCGGCTCCTAAGCGGAGTGTTTAAGCTCAATTCGCGAAGCGAACATCTTCATAATTAACGGATCCACCTTTCTTGAGTCACTGATTCTACCCAGAGAGTATATCCATCTAGAAATAGCCACTTAAACAGCGACTTTCGGTGTTCGCATAAAGCTGTCGATCTTCTCTGTTCGAATATTCAGGTTTGAAGACATCTTCCTGCAAACTGGCGTTAAAATATTCAGACATAGGTATACCGCAGGGCTGCTTATTTACTGCACATTAATTTGTTTGCTGCACTGAATGCACAATACTAGAACTATTCGAAAAAAAGGGTTATCAATTTCCATTGCTTATAAGGCTTTTGTTCGAGTATTGATTTACACACTAGCTACAAACGTCCAAAAATAGTTTGGAGCAGCATTTTGACGGAATCTTTACGAATAGCTACTCAAGTCTCTGTGATAACAGATACAGTTTGAGGCGTGATCAGTAATTTTAAAATTGCGTGGAACAATGCCAAATTCAGATATAACTACCTCTTGTTAGGGTGATGCTACAGTCGAGGTTGGACCTGGCTCAGTCTCAACCTCTCCAACAAGCGCGATTTTTGGGTAGTTGCCATCAAGGCACACTAAGTGGGTTACGGTCATTCAGCACGTGTTCGCGTCACATTCAAACTGAAGATGTCCTCGATTGTGTTGCCCCATAGGCTCGGAATCAATGTGTCCATGCGCTCTGCATGGCTCTGCCACCCTGTGCGTTGGACACCTAGACACTGGGCTAGGTTTTGTTGGTAGCTGATAGAGTGCACTGTCGGCCTAATTGTGAACTGGCTAGTCTTATGTCGATGTACCAGTCGAATTTTCTTCTTCAAATCAACATCAACACGAACAGAGGCAACGATCGTACGCAGACTTCTTCAATCGCTTTCAATATCGTCTGCCTCTGTGGTCTGTGGTACGAAGTCGAAGTTTTGTCCTTCGTTAGAGAGCTCAATTAATCAATTGTCCCTTCAACTCGAAAAAGAACAGCGGTTGGTAAGAGTTATTCTGCGTTTGAACTCGATACTGATATTTTTAGTCAACGGTGTACCTGGTAAATAATGCTTAATTGAAAGCGTCGATGTCGTTTGTTCCTTCTTGAAGGCTAGCAGATACCAGTTGACGGCATGCTGAAGTAGTTGCCTCAGCTTCCCTAAGATGATCCTCAAGTCTCTTAATCAGTTATCATTCAACAGAATTGATCACAATTCGATCGACATCCAGATCCACCAATCCACCAATCCGTCCGAACTTTCGATGCCCTGAGATAGATAGGCTTTGTAAAAGAGACACATTGATTTTGTGAGAAGAGGAAAATTAAGGAAGAAACCCTAGTTATTTACCGTCGCAAGCTACTGATGATGCAAACGGGTATAGTCAAGTTGTATGCAAGAGAAGACTGATGAAGGCAACTCCCAATCTTCAATAAATTATGCGTCCGAATTGAGAGCTGCGCACATTATAAGACCAGTTTTCTAGCCTCAAACAGGACTTAGCAAGTCGGAGGCACTCTAGACTGTAACATTAAATTACATGGTAACCCATTTTCGCCTGACTGATGCGTCAGTTATTATTTACTGAGCAATCCAACATTTTGTGGTGAAAATAGGGACTAAGAGTAATCTCGGGTCTGATACTAACGGCCGACGACGGAGGGTCTGAGCCTGAGCAATAGCTGCCTTCCATCAATGGGTCATGGGTACACTGCTTCCAGTCATCCAGACCAAGATGCCTTACGTGCGCGATGACTTGGTCGGAGGTTCGGTCTTCCTCTCCTTCTCGAATCAGTAGGCTCGGATTCAAAGATGCTCTTTGATGGAGCATTGGTGTCCATGTGCTCGATATGGCCGAGCAGTTCGCGGTTGTGTCTGAAGTTGAAAACCTCTCGAGTCCGTGTGAGGTTATCAAACCGAACAAGACTGTTAGATGTGAAAACAATCGGACACACACTTAATAATTACAATAGAAATATGTTTAAATATTTACCGTCAACAAACGATTGTTTTGACGGCCACTTCAAAATTGATAGCTAATGACATTTGAACACACTTCAACTCGGTGGGAACGACCAATTGAGGAAAGTTCATCCAAGCCACGTGATATCGATTCGGTGGGTATAAGCCCAATTTGTGAACAAATTCGAAGACATAATTATTTCCCAATTCAAAAACAAACACCCTCTACCGAAAATGTACATCTTATGAATCACCCGACCGTCGTCAAATGAAACGCGAGTTCATAAAATCCATAACCTCGGCTTCTGAAATTGGATTGAGGGCCAACCCGAAACGGGTACAATCCAAGAGCGTTGTTCACAAGCTACATAACATCTTGCGAAACGAAAACAAAAAAAAAAAATATGTGCAAATGGAAAACAATAGCAATCGGCAATATCTCTAGTTTCCACTCGAGAAGGAAATTACGTATTTTTTTGTTCGAATACACCATCCCACCTGGAGCCAGCCCCATCCCAACATCCAAATGTCAGATGCATTCGCCTTCGTTTTGTGGAATGTGGAACGATAACAAAAACAAAACGAAAATTGCAATAAATCCAAATAGTGCCAGCGGAGCGCCCCGCCGACCGGACCGAGAGGTGAGCGCGCACACCTTTCTACGCGACCGGCATGTCTGAAATATATATATTTTTGTCTACAAACGAAATAAAGACAGACAACGAAATAGTAGTGCATTATTTTTGTTGCGCGCCATATCCGGAAATATGTGCATGTGCAGTGGAACGAGAAACGCTAGCTAGCGCTAGACCTTTGTACGGTCTTCGGTGTCGTTTCCTAGTTTTTCGTTTTTGCTGAATGTCTGCACTTTTTTTCCTCCATTCGTTATGCAATTTGCGCCGGGCCTTGCCAGGGGGTGGGGCGGCAGCCTGGGTGTAACTCAATTGTTTTTCAATTAAACACCGAGCGAGAGTTTGTTGACTTGGCCAAATCAGAAGAGATCACGCGAGTTAATCTCCTGGCGAATGAGCTGATAACTCGATGTCGGATTAATCGATATTTCAGTGCATCCAATTGAGAGGGGGAAGCATAGCAAATCCCCGGACTGTGGGACAGGCTGCAGCGAGTGCGACGAAATCAATTTGAACTTTCGAATTTACCGTGGAAATGCGAAACGTGAAATGCGGATGAAATTTAATCAGCAGTGTCAACCGATGCCAGGGTGTGTGGGAAATTGCCCATCCACGGGTGGTAATTGGCTCGGCTGTCAATCCTCGATTAGGAAATCGATGTATGATTACGTCGGTTGCACCGCTGTTGCATTTGATGGAGATCATGCAATCTGTGACCTCTTCTAGTCCCATTAAGTGGCCTTAGTCCACTCAGTTGAAAACACAATCATATCCATGTGCTTTGTTGAAGATTCCGAAGAAGTTCCGATTTGGGTCACGTAAACGTATGCGCCCTCAACTTGCATTGGAAATGTAAACACCGACTGATTTCCTTATCGATGCTGGCACGTGCGCCACTCCTCTCTTGCATAACCAAAGTGCAGCCTATTCCCAGTTGTGTGCTATTTTTATCGCAATCTTCTATGAGTGCTTTGTTAGCGCAGTGTGCCGAGGATCCGTAAATACGACAAAGCTTGTGTGAAGAAGAATAGGTTGCATTGCTCTCCCATTGAGGACGTACTTCTATTTTCGCGATTTTATTGATCCCCCATCCATGCGTTGCGATTGCACAAGCCACTCACGTGCCACCATTCCTCATGGATGCTGTGTGTCCTTCTAGTTGCCACACTTATCCTGCGAGTGGCAATAGCAAACTTTTTCCACTGCAAGATAGAAACCAATATACGAAGCAAAGAAAATCGATGCCGAGCCGGAAGGAAACTTCTGCGAAGGTCGTCACGCGATGCATGGTCTCATCATTCCCCCAGATCCACTTATGAAGTAAACATACACAATTACCCGCATCCGTTCTCTTCTGCTTAGGATGGATGAGTCGATGGTACTTGTGATCGAAATCTGATTGTGGTCATAGTCCTTGTAGACAATGCGAACGAATTCTCTTACTTCCGCTTTGGGGATTAAATGGAAGGGATTTCAGTCCGTTTGTGAAGTTAATTGTTCAAATGACTTGAAGGTTGAATGTGCTTACACTTTTGCATGCATTGACCGATTTATCAGGGGCACCAGGAAATCATCTGCAATGTATGACGCAATGAATTAACTTCGGTCCGGTATGGGAAGCTATACAACATTCAGGAATGAGGCAATTTTGCCAACAATAAATATAAAAAAAAAGTTATCAAATGACGTGCCAGTCATCCTATTTAACGAAATCTAGACGGCAAAAGACAATGCGCGCTTTGAGTTCTGTAGGGCCATCCAACTTGTCGTTGCGAAAGTAATTATAAATAAAACACACTCATGACTTCGATTTCGGCCATTTTTTTTCCTCACTCTCCATCCACAAGAATTTTCGATGTTGCATCCCGAACATCTCGGCTTGAGATCGCCGCACTGAATAGGATCAAACCTTCGTTGTGCGGGCGATGTGGAAGACGAGCCTCGTATCGATTTGGCTGTTGTAAAATAGTCTACCTGTAAGAGCGAAAGCGTCCCGGGCTTGGGCTAGAGTAGCATCTACATCTTTGTTAAAATATAGATATGGATCTAGCCAGATTCTCAGGTATCTGACTACAGTCCTTTCCGCCATTGGTTGCCCGTTTCGCCCCACAATTAAGAGCTTTCGCCAATTTTTTTTCGTATCCGCTGAAGCCTTATAAAGGGTATTTTTTTTAGAGATATATAACTTGAAGTTGGCAACACTATTTTAACTGGCGGCCATTTTGTAAGCTGTCAAGTGATTTATTTTTAGTTTGGTTTGGTATTGAATAGACTGACGCCTGAACAACGGTTCCAAATTGTGCAAATTTATTTTGAAATTCATGGTTATGTTCGAAATACGTATCGCGCACTACGTCCATTTTCATCATTCTCACTTCTGGTTGAATGGATACGTCAATAACCAAAACTGCCGTATTTGGAGTGATGATAATCCTCAAGTGTATGTTGAGACACCGTTACATCCACAAAAACTGACTGTTTGTCGAGGTTTATGGGTTGGTGGAATAATTAAAAACGATGCTGGCCAGAACGTTACAGTCAACGGTAACCGCTATAGAGAGATGATTACTGACTTTTTCGTTCATAAATTGAACAACCATGATGTGCAGGAGCTGTGGTTTCAACAAGACGGCGCAACATGTCACACAGCTCGTGCCACAATTGATTTATTGAAGGAAAGTTTTGGTAACCGTATAGTTTCACGTTACGGACTAGTGAATTGGACTCCAAATCATCTTTGTTTTATTCCATTTCAAAGTTCTATACCTCTCAAAATAAACACCCTTTACAACAAAACATGCAAAAAGCATGGTTGATATTCAACTTCCAGTCATCGCAACTTCGCAAGAATGAATCGAAGTTACCCTGCGGGAGAGTAATGGTGTCCACCATCTTTTTACCTGATCTGTACACGATCAAATCGTCGGCGTACGCAATTACGCGAGGAAATGGACTTAACAGATCGCTCAAGAAAATGTTGAACATGATCCGCGAATTAACGGCATCGCTCCAACAGGGTGATTTTTACTTCGAAAATACCTGTAGAGGTCACGTTGCCATTTTTGACGACCCATTTGACTAGCCCATTGAGTTAGTAGAAAAGTCCTTCTCACCATACCAAGCAGGCACCCGTACATTGTTTCTGGCTCTTGTTCCATTCGATGTCAGACACCAGTTTCGACACGGCATGAATAGTGTCATGCCCCGCTTTGAAACCGAATTGGTTATCCGGAATTATATGTTTGTTCTCTGTCCAGTTGGTCAGAGCTCTATTCATCACCTTCTTGATGTTCGCAAAAAGACTAATTGACCGGAGGTTGCACGGATTCGATGGATCTTCTCCTCGGTTAGTTTTCCAATCATCCAGACAGTATGCAATATTCTCAACATTGTTAAACATGATAGTGTACCACATCTAGGGGAAGATGTCTTAGCCATAATGCGATGAGAATTGCAATTTAACACCTTCTTAATTTTCTAAGAAGAGTGTACCATTAACACCTCCAGACCAATAGTGACTTTCTGGATGCAATGATATTTCAGCAGTTGTATGAGGATATTTTCTTCCTCGTATGCGACAATTGGATATGATGACATATCCACCGATTCAATAACGACTGATGAAAGTGAGCTTTTTGAATCATTGTTTAGTGATGAGACATCCTGTGCCAGTAGACTATCTGCGATTTGCATAGAGCCCCCTTACTGTGAAGAGAATTTTGTGTGAAAGTTGATTATTCAAAACCTGTTCAACTCAATCCGTTGTCAGCTGGCTTCTGGAGCGACTATCCAAATGCAAAACACGCCATAATTTGTCGTAAGACTATCATAAATGATGTGCCCCCATTGAAGCCCATAAATTTCGATCTTCTGTAGCACTTTCACTAACGACAACCATATTTTCTGTAGAGCATGCATTTCGATTTTGGAAATCGACATGCAACACAGCCAGTCTCCTCGAATTTTATTATTACCCTCAGACGGACGATTATGCCGACCATAATATGTTCGTAATGCCCGTAACGTACCTGCTGCAGATTCACAATTATTCTACAGGGTGACCAGTTGAGTACGATAGGAAATGAAAAACAACAACAACGGTGTGAGATATAACATTGAGTATGGCTTTGTGTTGAAACTGCATTCACTTTGTGTATGCTGATTTTCTCACGTTCAGCAAGCGTACAAAAATGCACGATGAAATGGCGAAGATTGCTCATTATTTTGACAGCTGGATATCAATGCTAACTTTGACAGCTGCTGAAGTATAAATATTGGAAAAACTGTGGTCGCTCTTTAGTTAGGTTAGGTTAGTAGATAGGCTGCCAGCGAAATTGCCAACAGTAAGTGTTCAGAATTTTTGCACGTTCAGCGATTGTTAACCGAATAGAATGGCAAACCTTAAACATAACTGATACGGTCCCAGTTATCAGTTCTGGTTGACGTGTTTGGTTGAAACAGAGATGTCGGATGAGCCTAAATCCAAGTATCAATTGAGATCATGGCATGCATCACATTGTCTTAAATGATACTGTCCAATGACGTTTAATGTTTCATCCTTGAATCGAATAATAGCACCGAATGACAGCAAGTGACAGCGGCCGATTCACACTGCGCCAGATTCTGGAAATTACCCAAGAACAGCAGATCGATACACGTCACCTGTTCGTCGATATTGAGGACGCGTATGTATAGCTCATGGACAAAAAGGTGCGGTTTGAAGAGTCTTCGAACAAGACCCATTGATGCAACGCAACAGAGAATGTCTGCGCTTAAGGCAGCGCACGCAAGTGGAGAAGGGTCTAAAAAAATGTTGTGTGCCCAATTTTACGCAGCTAGTTAGAAATTGCGCGAATCTGAGAAGTCTGTTTGTTCAGGTCCAGGAACTGTAGCGTCACGCAATGCTGTGGAAGAGGAAGTTTTGATAATTTCGCATGAAGAACACAATGCGCTTGATGCTGACAAATAAGCGATTTGATTTAGCGCTTCCACTGTACGACCAGCACAGATTGGTGTTTTACGTACGTTACAGTGTCTACACGCACACATTGTGTTCCCCACCACTGCCACGGGTACAGCGAAGTTTATTATTCAAAGCAATCATCAACCCTTCCCACCAAAATGTCCGTGAGTTAAAAATTAAAACGAATTTACCAGAATCATCCTCACACCCCTTGACGATGTCAGGCCATCAATGTGCACCCCTGACCGCATCACACGACGTCAGAGATTCCATTAAATTTCCGTGTGATTTATGCAGGACATCATGAATCCGCAATCAGGCGACATCTCATCCTCACTGGAGATGGGCAACGGCAAGTAATCAAAGTTCCTTTCAGCAATCAATTGAATTATTTCAAGTTTTCGGATTTCATCGAACGAGCCGCCATCGCCTTCATTTCCTGCGTTGAATTCAAAAGAAAAAGACAATACCGACGAGTAACTGAACTAGGTCACACTCACCAGCTTCTATATGCATCCCGGTAGCGCACGGACGTGTATAATCTCCTGAGCTCATTTATCAAAATATTTGGGTTGCAAGGCAGCCCACTACCCCCGGCCTGGCGGCTACCCGCTGCCGCTACGCATTAGAATTGAGCAACCTTGGCCTAGATGGGTGCCGTAATTAAATTTCTTTTTTTTTTTCTCTTCTTTTTACTCTCTCTCGCTCCCTTACACACTCCGTTCAGCAATTCCGTTCCATGTCCCACGGAGGATAATCGAAGGATCTCGGAAAGGCCACTGACAATGGTTAACCCCCTCCGCTGGTGAGACGAAGGGAAGAAAATCGGTCTTGGATTGGGATTCTATTGACTTGGCTCTTCTAATCCTTGTCAAGTGTCGGTGTTTCTGCTGGCGCGCTGGTAGTGGTGGTGGTGCCATGCGAGACACAGTGACTATCCGAAGACACATGAAGCTTCGTTTCCTGGCTGCGCATTGGAGAGTCACACAAAACCAATTCCATGGGTCAGCATCAATCAAGTATTTGCTGCGGAGCAACGGGTGGAGGAGGCACGCTCACTCAGCTCAGCAAGCTGGTGTGTGTCGCCCACATCGGCGAAAACCAAAAATATCCTCGTCAGTTATTGATGTTTGTCTTTGGGATGAGTTCCTCCGGCACACCCACTTCGACACCATCTCGCACTCCAACTGATGGGCTTTCATGAGGTATTTGTGCGGGGCGCGATGAGGAGGCATCGGCGTTTCTCTCGCCAACACATACGCGCCCTTGAGTGGGCCTCGAATGGGGGGAGGTTAGATATTGTTTTTCTTTATCTTCTCGTTGGGTTGGATTCTGCGGGGGGGGGGGGGGGGGGGGGGGGAGGTTGGATCAATTTTGGCTCACGGGGAAAATCTACAACTTGACTGGATTCGTTTGGGATTTTTTTGTTCGGTCTGTCACCAGAGCATGATGGATTGGAACGCGGCCTAGACTATCGCATAAAGGGGGACCACTAGCGAACTAGGTGTTCTGACCTACATTCCAGCAAAGGTCACTGCGTCAATTGTTGTTGGGTTAGTTGAAGAGCGCGCAAGGTAAAGTGGTAAAAGCAATTCAATGGTGAATACTTAAAATCCCATTTTTTTCGGCTAAGTGGTGGGGAAAGGCTCGATTTGAATGGCGGCACGTTCTGCTGGTTGAATAGTCAACGAAATCGCAGAATTTTCATATCGAGTGCATTCGCAGTGACTCCGAGCGGGTTCTAATGGGCTTTGAACAGTGAAAAGAATTGGTTGCGGAACTCGGCGTGCATCATTAACTTCTGGAGAACATGCTGGCAGCTTTTGCAATGGATTTCCAATTTATATGTGTTCTAGTGGCTTTATGGGAAATCTGTTGTGCTGGGGCATCGAACGATGCTGAGCTGGGTTCCAAGATGTGGATGGGGATGTAACAGAAGGCAACGATCCGTCGACTTTACTGGCTTGGCCACATAGAATGAGGCTCCAGTTGGTCCGGTCTGCTAATCCGAGTCTAGTAGTTCGAGAAAGTACAACTTGGTACAACTTGGTTTCGATGACTGCGAGCAGAGTGCCCTGGACAGTCAAGGAATGCTTTTTGCGATCGATTCGAGGGATCGATCTGGATCGCGTTGCTGGAAGTGTTACTGCAGTTGATGTATTTTTGTTTGAGTAAGACAAAAGCAGCTCTGTCTCAGCCCTCACGGGTAGTTGGGCAGCGAAGTTGACTAAGTTACGTTCTACATATGATTTGCACAAAGCTACATTAGTTCATTGTTTTCCTTCTTTAATTCTTTTATGGGACGAGTTTATGTGTAAATGTATTCCTAATCAGACCTACCTAGGGGCAATGAGGTAGCAAAACATCGCTCTTAACCACTGCACCAAGGACACCAGTGAACTATTTTACTTTCAATGTTTTATGGAACTGAAGGAACTGACGACTGTGCAAAGATGCAATTTCCGATCACTGTTACGAGTGAGAATACTGAGTGTTTTGAAAGTAGGTATTCCATAAATCATCTTCTCAGAAGCCAACAAGCCACACTCCTTTTGGGGCATTCACTGTCTTGCTGGAATCATATCTCTTACTACGTCGCATTCTCTTCTGTGACATATTGACCATAGAGAGCATGAATCCACATCATCTTCTGACGCGAATGATCCAATAAAGGAGTCCAGGCAGCACGAGAACTCTCCAGGCCACTCGATCCTTCGCCTCGAGTCTCACTCAGAAGTTATGCCCAAGCGGATTTCAAGGGTATTAAGGTCACTAGAATTTATTTTCAGACAGTCAGGCAGCACTTATGGCATTATCGTCCAACCTAATGGACTTATTCATATAAGTTAACGAGCTTTCTTGAAATACCACCTTAACAAAATTAACCTGTGCCAGGAATGTACAAGGAATGTCGGCTATGCCTGGAAGAGGATGAGACGTCCAAGCACAGTTTATATGAATGTCCGGTTCTACTCTGGTTAAGGAAAAGTAACTTCCACGTATCTTCCCCACTTCAGTGGAATTAAAGAACTGTACTAAAATGACACCTTTCCCTAAGGGACGTCGTACGCAACTTCTGTTGAACTTGGGAGACGAGGAAGAAGAGCTGTATTAAGAACTAACTAAATTGCTTCAGAGTGGGAGTACACCGTGGTAGCACAGCAGCCAATGTTGGTCATATGGTGGCTAACCTAACCTAAATCGACTTTAATTTTATAAAGATTGAATCATATCGAAATCCGGTAAGAAACTAGACTGGAAGAGTGCCAAGAGACCTAGGAGTCACTTGAGGTGAGCAGTGGGGGGTAGTAATGTGATTTTATAACACAAGATATGGAGTGGGTTTCGCTCAGATTCAAAAAAACGTTTTAGCTGCCTCAGCGGCTGGTGGAACCATTTTGATTTTTGGATGAATTTCAAGATTCTTCTGACGTCCATCGCCATCGACATCAAACCCATCTTAGACCCGACCATCTGTTCTGGGTCTGCCAAGCGGTCGCCTAACTGATGGAGTCTCATTCGAGGCATATCTTGGGAGTCGTGATGAAAGGCACATTCCTTCCACGTGAAACATAGCCCTTTCCGTTCGGAAAATCAGCTTTTCAACGTGGTTTAGCATGAAAACGTTTAATATTCTGGACGTACTCCTCCAAATGCACGGCACGAAATGAACCCATTGGGTTTGCGTTTGTCATCGGGTTCATTCATCCTCTTCATCTTCGAATATATGTTCAATGAGCTTGTTCTCATTCAACTCCTGTACCATAAACGCGCTACAACAAAAGGACATGTACTCAGAGCTTTGAAAGCATGATGTTCACTCGAACAATTTACAATTCTTGACAGCTTCGATGGATTCCTTTAGGAGAACGATCCTGTACTTGCTTCAAAACTTTAAACTTCTTTCTTACGTGCTCCTCCAGATCAGCGAAAAGACTCCATTTCAAATTCAGGATGGACCTTTTGCCCTTAACACACGACTGTACTGTACACAAAAAGTCCATGAATTTAATTCATGCAAACCAATCTGATCAATCAGCAGTCATCCTCATCATCTTCCATGATCCACTAAAGGCGTGGCGGGGGCAAAGCAGACACTAGAGATCAATCAGCAATCAACTGTCTTAATTTTATCAATTCTCGAATCTCATTTTTGCAAATGGCTCTCTCATGAGCAAACGAAATATAAACTCCGTGTAGCATGTCCTTCATATTCTGCAAGGTATGTGGGATGTCTATCCCATAGTCTAGTCCTTTTAAGAATAATTACGTGAGAATCATGTGAGGACAGATATTGACGATAAACGTGTTTTTGAAGACCAAGATTTTTTGAGATTTTCCTACAATCTTTGCTGAATTTCTCCTGAAAACGGAATCAGCAGATTCAGTGATGATTTAATCGGTTCTTTGAATCTCTTTGAGTCTCATAATCTTTTGACATGGTTTACCGATCTTGAGGAACTGTCTAGAAATGCAAACTTGAGACAGCAAACTTAAATCTTGAATCAGACTCGTTTCCTAAGAACTTTTCGGCTGGACTTCTTTGAAGTCAACATATTGCTGCGAGCAGTGCATGTCACGGCCTGAATGTCATCCTCCTTCCTTGCTTCACTTGATCTCTGTGGAACTTTATCAAATGTTTGGTTAGACGTTTCCAAAGTCAGATGCTTTCTGGTCGCGCACATTTGCCTCTCAGTGGCAAACGCTTTTCGCGATGACATTGTTTTATACGCGAACAGACAAAGAAAAGAAAGTCATAGACTTCGGTCGAAAAACCAGCTGACGCATGCGAATCGCAATTTGAAACATGTCACGACAGTTGCTGCCCTAATTGGCGTCACACATCGCTATCGCGCCATCGTGGACGTGTTCAAAGACCCAAATACAATTCAATTCCAATCAGTAAGAGTGTTCATTCAATCATTTTGTCAATCCATCTTTAATGTGCGACACAATACATACTTAACGTCGAACCTCACAATTCATCAGCAGTTTCACTTTCTGTTGCGTTTCGTCATGTCGCCCCAGCATTCCACACCTCGCCACAGCTAGAAGCGCGCTGCGAGAACGACGCACAGACACAGTTTGCCGGCCAAGAAAATCAATGGATGGCAATATAATTCCTCTCAACAGGTACACCCACCGCCCCTTCCGTTGTCCTTTGAACGACAACTGTGCTGTCGCAGTTGTAGATGCTCTACATCCGTCAGGTATTTGGGTTAAAAATGTTTTGACCAGATGCACACGAGCACAACACGACTCGACTTGTGTCTGCCTCTACAAGGGGTGGCGCTGTGCTGCGTGAAATGTTCCCCCTACCGGCAGCCCATTTCATGCATGTCACCATAAAATCGATGTCGCACGGAACGAGCCAGAACAAACACAATCACCACCAGAAGCCAATTTCATGCCAATAATTTCATAAACCCTGCTGTGTCTCTGAATTTCCCAAACTTAATTATATTACGGATCGCTATGCCGCGCCGCATCGGTGCTGGGCGACAACGCACGGGTCTGCAGGGTGCAAAATGGCTCAGAATCTGAGACTGGGTGTGCTTGTACCTGATGACAGTTACAAATCACGGAGTCGACAAAATTATTTTAGGGCTGCAACAGTCTCACTCTCTGGGCACTCTGGTCTCCCTGTGGCGTCAGCAACCTCTCGGGATGGCCCGAAGGGGAAATGCGAAGAGGTAAAGAGTCAATGGCTTTCCGTCGGGTGGGTGGGTATGGGTACGGAGCACCAGTGGATTAGCTTAACGAAAATGGAAGAACAATGTGCTTTCCACTTGGCCGGTAGGCAATGGCAAGGGGGGTCGGAATGTGAAAAAGATGTCATTTAAACACACAAACACACGCGTACAGTCACAGTCACAGTCACAGTGAGAGACGCAATAATTAACATGAAAATGGGCAAAAGTTTCGGTAGCCAAGCGGAACGAAGTCGTCGTTGTGGTTTGATGCTTGTGACCATCTACGAGGGTGTAGCGCTGCTCCAAATGAAATGAGTTCACCGACACCTTGTTGTTCATTTCTTTCGACGCGCCGCCACCACCGCCGCCGTCGTTGCTGCTGCTGCTCACTTTTGACTTAACCACGCAAACGGACTGACCGAAGCGTGTACATGGAAAGCGTCGTCGTTACGCTTTGGAGATGTATGCAAACCCGTGAAGTAGTGGGAGTGCTGGAGGAACGATGACGACGACGTACTAATCTCTAGTTCCGTTCAACGATTTGTTGAAATTGAAGAAGGGGGGTGGCCGACGGGTAGGGCTCGGTCTGTAGTGCTCTGATTCTCAGAATTTCACGGCTTGTTACAGCTGCACACTGAGAGAGTTTCTTCGAAAATACTTCGAGAGACTGAAACTGATGGCCTCACAAAGGGGGATTAAATGCAGAAGAGCTTAAGGTTTGGCTTCTAGGAAATCATTTAAATTTATCCAATGCACTGGGAGTTTCCTTCTAGTCCTTGAGTTACGTCAGATAGTTGGTCATTGATTTTTTTTAACGAAGTGCATCTTCAAAAAAATGTCGCTTTGAATAGTTGGCGGGACACTTGTGCTTTACGTCCTATCAACGCGAACCACCTTCCTTTTGGAAGAGTCTCTCCTTCTGCAGCATAAAGCACTTTCGGGATGATTCAGGGCCATTGAAGTCAAAGAATCAGCGATTAGCAGGCATAATTATGTGCATGACAGGTGCTGCAGTTTATGTCCTGTGACATCTCGAAGTTATAGATGTCCCTAGTAACATTCTAGGCAAGTCATCGTCCTTATGCACTTGTTCCACCAACAAACGCACTTTATCTTCCAAAAAGTCTCCAACTCTATTTAATTGTTTTCTCTCTTTATCTTTCCAGATGACGACAGCGATGGTGATCTTGTGACAGACTTTCTGAGCGCAAATGGCAATGCGACTGCCCCCAGCATCAGTGTCGGTGGCGCTGGCATTGGCGTTAGCGGCAACGTTGGTGGCGGCCTCCTCTGCATGGGTTCGCCCTTGAACAATGGCAAAGCCAATGCAAGTAATTCAAATTCGATTAACAACCGAGAAGCGACCCCATTGAATAGCAAACAGAACAATATTCAAAAACTCAATAACATCACACTGTATCAACCGCAGAGTCAGCCGCCATCACAGCCACCGCCACCACCGCCAATTATCACGGCAGCATCAGTAGCAACACCGCCACCAGCACCACCCCACACCATTCCAGCAATCAATACTCCACCGATAACGAACAATACCAACATGGTGCCAATAATCAGTGTCACCCCTCACAGTCCCGGCGCCAAGTACAATAGCATTCTCGGTAAGAATCGGGCCCAGCATTTCTGCTCCTGACACACTGCTCCTGTCCATTCATAATTTGATATCTCGCATTTTTGCCATTTTCACAGAGGACACGTTGAATCAGTTGCAGAACATCCGCGAGAGTGTGGTGCAAATGAAGAACTCAACCGTGCACATGCAGGGCTTTCCGAATAGCTACTCGTTGGTGAACAGTGCTGTGGTAAGTGATGCGATTTAAGCCTGATCATCTGACTCAGTGTTCAGTAAGTGAATATTGACATATTTTTTTCAATTTGTTTTGTGCATTACTTTCAGTTGAGCTCATCGCGATTGTTCTCGTCGTGTCCTTCGCTGCCGGACCTGACAGCTGCGACGGGAAATTGTAATATATGGTCACCGCAACAGTATTTAATCAATTCGGACCGACGAAAGTCATGGACAGCAATTGAAGATCTCACTGAATGTACAAATAAGAGCTCGCACAAGAGGTATGTTTTCATTTTATTGGATTATAATGGCAGAATGGGAATCCTTTTGACACAATGGTTCATTTGGGAATAATTGAGCAACTTTCTGTTTGGGGAAAAGCATCAATTGGTTATAATTAGGTTTGAAAAAGTAGAAGGGTACATTTTAAGCAAGAAATAGCTCCTCTAGGTCTCGTGGGCTTGGTGTAGCCCCTATTCATGCCTCAAGTCATAAAAACAAAATTGTAAAGCAGGACACTTAGTTCTGCGAGATGTAATGCAGAATGGCTTCGATGAGCTGGAAGTATGAACACAATCATGCGGACTCGGCTTCAACCCACAAAAAAACGGATATTGTAGTCTTCACCAGAAGGTACAAAATCTCGCAGTTTGACTCTCCAACGCTGAACAGCACTACTCTACAACTTAACCGCCAAAAAACCGTGAATTTTCAGTGTCTTACGATTGATAATAAGCTATGCGGAAAACTCAACATTCAGGATAGGCTTCTTTACCCCTTTTTAGTTGTAAAAAAGTTTGGTGGACAGCACTAAATAAAGCTCAACTGCAAAGCACTCAATCGGGCGCAGAGACTGGCGTGCATATGCGACAGCGAAGCGCTGAGAAGTACTCTGCCAGCACTAATTATTCTCCTCCACCTGTCACCACTGTAAATATTTGGCAAACAAATAGCAACCAGCCAGCACTTGAAACTGAAAATACTCCGACTGTGGTCTGAACTTACCATCGGCCACTCAACCATTCTGAACGAATATAATTTTCTCCCTAACGACACTGACTGAACTGTTACTAGTCCTAGGAGTTCACTGCATTTTTCGGGTGTGTTACCAGACTGTGCTTTAAGAATTTGTGAAGAGTCTAACACTACCTAGTCCAACACTAATGAAGCCATCTTGGACTTCGGTCGTTAGGGCAAACTATTAATTTTTACTTAAAAAGCTTTTGATAACAAAATGTCAATCAATTTCTGGTCTACTACATCGATTTGCATGGTTTCATAACCAGTCGGGATGAGGGCTTGCTCAGGCCTAGCTACATGTGCGGCTTGCCTATGAAATGTGGCGTCGTAAAAAGGCAAAATTTTGTCAGCCCCTACTTACCGCTGTATTCGGCCAATTACTCTATTGTCAGCCGCATTTGCGGAATTCTGGACAATCGTGACTTTAGTGTTGGCCAGTGAGTTTTGAACGACCTTCTGAGTCTCTCTGAGACCTGCGTTGGACCTTGTCTGACATCGAAGGTTTCCGTGAGTTCATTACCAATGTTAATGGATCAGTCGCAATTCTCCAAAGTCATCCTACACGACTTGATGACTTTCGAGAGTATGTCTATATTGGAGATGGCGGTATATAGCTTGTCTCTATACACCCATGGGTTGAGGAATATGTACGTCCAGTACCCAGCCGCAGTCTGAATATCTTGGACTTTTCTGGCAAAGGCCTATGAGATTGCTGATAAATGTCTCCAGCTGTTAATCACCTTAACGCAATCCCTCCCATATCTGGCGCAGTCAAAAGGCGATCGACCTGAATTCCTACAAATGAGCTGGTGAAAGCGCCAAAACAGATCATCACCAGTTGCTCCAATAGATATTAGCTCTTCACATGGGCAGCTTTCTTAGACATCATTTTCTCTGGGAGGAGGAAGGAGTCTCGTCTATCATCATCCAAAATGTGCGGAATATTCTTCCTGAGAGCGTTGCTTTCAAATCCGACGAAGTGATTCCTCTTGACTTGCTTTTCATCTTACTTTTAGGAAGTGGCCAAGTTCAATTCTTCGTCTGTAAGAAGTACAAACTCCAATGAAGTCTATTGTATTGAGATATGACTTCTCCATGTGATGTGACGGTTACGCCCTCGTTGAATATCTTCTCAGTTAAATGACGTTGAACACTCGTGTTTTTGGGCTTCACTTCAACAATACTCTGAACTGTGCAAACGTTCAGAAACATGTGCTTCAGGGTAAATTCGAAAGAAATGTTTACAAATTGAAGAAATCCCCTTTGAAAGTATCCCAACTGCAATTAAAAACAGATCAGGGCATACAAAGAAAACGAGACAAACTAATCTTAATAATTTTGTTTACTCTAAAGCAGTGTGAGCCTCTCGAGCTTAGACAGTGAAGAGCAAGAATCCATACGAGTGGCTGAACGACATCGCTCTAGTCGTAACAGTACGGGTGGCATTTCAACACATTCCCTAAATGAAGCTGAATTAGCGGTAAGTATCTGCAAGAGCTCAAATGATTTGACAGTGATTGGATTCTTAATTTGTTAAATTTGAAAATATGTATATTATATTGGTATACACAATGTGATGCCGTGTAAAGCCTTCGCCAATTCTGCTACTCATTGAAGGAACCTGTAATCCTCAGTTCAACTTTATGGAAGGTTCCAGAACTTTTCTCCCATTTCAACTGGAGATTGAAGGTTCTGGTGAACAGCGCTGACTTGGGTTTTACCTTGTGCAAGTTGCAACACATTCCTCAATTTCGACTGATTGAAACGACTGGCATAGACGTTTTCAATACAGTCGAAAAAATTTGATCAATTTAATGTACAGTCACTCTTGAATCGATTCTTGTATTTCATTCTTTTATTTAAAAAATAATAATTCAATTCTTTCCCCTTTTCACAGCGCGACTTTGAACGTATCGCAGCCAAACGAAATTTAGCGCCTGCTCTTATCAGTCGTATACCATTGCAAAAGAGTATCTCAACGCCATCGATAGCTCCGCTGCGAATACCGAGTGCCAAAGAAGAAAACAATATAACAACGTAAGTCTATTCTTTTCCCTCGTGTCTCGTATCCCCCGCTTTACATATATATTTTGCATCTAGTGTCTAAGAAGTGATTAACAAGGTCAGCCTTTTTGTTTCTTCATATGACTCTGTGCTCATATCTTGTGTCTGATGAGTTTCTTGATATGAATTTGTTGCAAAACGAAATCTTCCTCGATTTTGTGTCAAATGAGTTGCATACGTACGACAAATCAGTTGGGGAATTCAGCTCACGATAGTGTGTCATTTTATCTCCCAGCGTCTCGTCATGTACTGATTACATTTTGACATGCAATTACATTATACAACGCGTGAGAACTCGTCAAATGAACACAGAAATGATAAGAAAGCTAAGAACGATCACATCACAACCGAACACAAGATTTAAGGCAGAGTAGAATTCAAAGGCTACAGTTAGAACACCTTGTGATCACTTCGGTAGAGCACATTATTTATGTATTTTATTCAAAGTTTTCTTTTGTCAAGTATTTTATTCGAAAGTTCATATATTTTTAAGCTTTTTTTTAAGATTTTGCTGCTTGATATGCGATTTTTAGAAAATAACTTTTGTTTTGTGATATGTCCTAACAAGAGATTTAACATTCGTTGGCACATACGTTGTTATTCTGCAAACGCCACAGTGAAATGAAACGTCTGCTTGAGTACAGATTGTTTTGATTTGAATGACGTTTTTGATGCGCTTGGAATTAGTATAAAATCTTGCCTCACAAGCTCAATGACCGCGCCGTTCAGTTTAAACTAACGCTTTGAACTGCCTATTGTTCATTTTGAGGCAAAGAACTTTCTCAGAACATTGGATTTGTTTGAAAACTAATTAGGTTATGGTAGGTCAGTGGTTAGACGCGCCAAAGCGCGTCTCACTTATATCCTCGTGGACGACTACTTTAAAGTCGTCGTTTTTGTTAGAAATTTGTGTTGATATTTCTTCAAATTCTTTTTAAATGATGTCCTTAAGCACTTGCTGTTAAAGTATATCCTTTGTTTTGGGTATCTTGAGATATAAATCGAAATCATCCAATCCAACCACTCGATGCAACCATGATTTCCATGTCAGCACGTTGTTTTTTCCACTTGAAACATGGAGTGTAGCCGATTCCAGGCGTTAACTGTCGTATTTTTAATAGTGACGTTCGACTACCAACTACACCCCGCTTTAAGTAATGCTATCCAAAAAATATACCTCAAAGTAAATAACATCACCTCCACTTGGTGGATTTATTTGCTACATTTTATATCCAAGTTTCGATTTTTTTGCAAGGTTAAACGCCTTTGGTATTGGTGTATTATAATTTATTGCTTCAGGTTTTTCATTGATTCATTTTCGAAGAAAAATGTGAATACATTTAAAAAAAAAGATGCACAATATTTCTGTTTTGAACTCAAGAAAACAGAATTGAGATGAGTGACTATGTATTGAAGCTTTGTACAGATCTGCACTTGATCTTACCCATGCTGGTTACTAGGATTATCCATTAACATCAAATTTTATAAGCGCATCAAATTTGAAACTAAATCCTGTAAAAACCTTTGATGTGGCATAATGGGTCACATTTTACGTCTCTTTTTAAGTGCATCGCACCTTGTGTTTTGTTCTCTATTAAGCCGTTCAATTGTTACTTTGAATAGTTTTTGATTTGCTTTTGAAGATTTTATTAACATTTTTGAGACTCACGCTTTTTTTTGGTCGGCGGTAGTCTTAAAAGAGCTTACATAGGTCCAACCAATGTTTTGTCGGCAAATGTTTTCATAAACGGTACTCCGAATCGCTTTGATCATCTTCATTCTTATAAAACATTTGCATATGAACGACAAGTCAGTCGGCGAACAGAGCTTAGATCAGTATGTCACTACAAACTCTTCTCTGCAAATGTTGCTCACATATCATACCACTTTTTTAATGCATTCATTATAAGGCATCCAATGATGAACATGTTTCAAATGAATGTAATGATTATAAGGCTTTGTTGCTCAGTAACTCGACATGATAATAAATCTGTGGTTTTCTCTTTTGTTTGCTTAGTTACTTGTACCCAGGTTAGCCATAAACCCATAAAGGATCTAAGTCAGACTCTCAGACAAACTCTTTGCAGTTGTCTTGTTTCCACGATCATTCTTTGTATCGAAGATTCGCTCCACCTCTACTTATCCCAGCAGGAAGCTCTTAGCACGATCTTTGGTGTTTGTATTCCCGACAACAAAGTCTGCTCCATAATTTATCTCTTAATTCGCTCTTAGAGATGATCCAACGCCATCCAAAGAACTCTAGGTTAGGTTAGTTGGTAGACGCGCCAAAGCACAACTCACTTCGGTCTGCATAGACCCAGTGTGATGCTCAAGCCACCCCTTCCTCCTTAACCCTTTCGCGTACCGTCATGACTACTCGTTGTTGAGCCATCCTGGTGTCCTGATACACCTGAAAAAAGACTTTAACGGCACATCTGTTAGTTCATACAGGTCTTGGAAGAAGTATCCTACCAGCGTTGTATGCATCAGCTGGCAGAGGCTGCTGCAGTGACACAGATAGTGACTAGCATCCTCTTTTGCTTCTATGTCGCTACAGCTTCTGCGTATGAAGTCATGGGTAGGTCCCATTTTCTTTATGACCAGTTAGCGCTCCAACTATCCATCCTGAGCATCTTTTTGTCGCTTTTCTCCCCCCCCCCCCCAGTAACCAAAGTATCAGCGGTTGTCAATGTTTATTCCTGAATTCAGTTGCCGCCGTGGGGTAGTGAGCGTGTTCACAGCGTAGGAGTCACCGGGTGGCTATATATAAATCCCCACAAGAACACCATTCACAGTTCACGACTCTACCTTGTGAAGTCACTGACACTGCTAAAGAAGTGTGTCTGTCAAGAAAGAGCTTCTTAAACTTCTCCGTGGATAGTCGGCATAGAACTGTAGCTCCCATCCACACAATGGGCGCGTGTTTCCTGTATGTGCTAGCCCCTGGTCTATCATCTCGTCTCGGGTCCCCCCGCTAGGCGAGTAAACATTCCACGAATTCCTTTGCTTTTTGCAACTCTGCTTCTTTTTCATCTTGTTTATGAATTTTGATTTCACACATTTTTTGCTTACGCATTTCCATTATTTTACTTTCAATGCTTTCGTGTAAATGCGCATTCATTTTTCTAAGGCTCTATTCGAAAAAAAAGAAGAAAAACACAACCATTTCCTTTACATTCCCTCTAGTTTAGCACACAAAATTATATTGTCAAATTCACATTCACACTTGCGCTTAGGCTAGACTCAAATTTAACACAAATTCTTATCAGTAAATTGGCTTTAAATAAACAAAACAAAAATATATATATATTGTATCTCTTGTGTTCATTTGTTGTAAATATTTATTTGATTGAATTTATTATTTGACTTTTATTTTTCAACATTTTTTCTTCTTTTTTTTTGGTTTTGGTTTCGTTTTTATTTTCTTTCTTGAATCAATCACAGATCAAGACATCTGTCTGATAGTGAAGACGACAATCAAGATGATCGCTCATTATTGTGTGTGCATGATAAAATGTAAGTATATGTCCAAACTAGTGAAATCCTTTATTCTCGTTAAATCGAAAACCCACTTCTGGAGGGGCATGCAGACCGCCGAGGACAGAGTGCCCCTCGCCTGTCTGAATACCCCTTGAGAAGATGACAGTTTTAATTCAATTTGTAATACACTGAAATGCTTTCAATATGCGATTCAAATTTATGTGTGCACAGTGTCATTTGTGTCTCCTTATTCCTTATTTGATTCTCTCTTTCAGTATCACCTTCTCTCACTCTGTCTCTCTGTATTACTGTCGCTCTTTGAAAGTAGTGTAGTATTGCATGTGATGGCTATTTTTGTAACCGCATTTTGTTTTGTTCTGTTTGAATTGCAGTGAGGTGTATGATCATCCGGAGAAGCGACGAAAACGAGGCTCACTATTCTTCCGTAAGAAAAAGGACAAGACAAAAACCAAAGGACAATCAACCACTTGTGATGGTGAGTAATTGTTGGTGTTTTGTCGGAGAGGTTAATGAAATTGATTTTTTGCTCAATTCCATGGAATATAAAAACAAAGAAGTGGTAAATAAATGTTAGGGATAACAAATGTCAGATGAATGTCCACCTGTTGAAAACTTTAATTGGGTTTACATACATTGCTGCACATAACCCTATCAGTAATGTGCTTTTTGGATCGGAGACGTATGTCTTTCGCCTCTTAAGTTTTCCTCGTGGCTTAAGGAAAACAAGATGCAGTTGATTGACATCGTCTCAAAACCACCAATTTTTTTTTTTTAACTTACTAGGGTTATTTTTTTCACACTGTGTGGATGTGGTTCTTAAGCTTCCATTATAATCTAATTTCGTGTAAAAAATGAAAAACAAATAAAGCTGTTTAAGTGCGAGAAGTACTCGAATGCCTAAGGTTCCTTGTCAAAAACAGTTTTTTGTGAGAATCTCTACATTTTGCATCAAATGCAGTCTTTACCCATGCCTACTGCATGTGATTTAATGTGTGTTTAGGAGATGAAATCAATGCGTGCGTCTCCACTAAGTTTTGTGTGAAATTGCGCACTTCAGAGAGAATTTATTTTTGTGGAAGACAAGGTCTTAAATCTTAAATATATCGGAAGCTTTTTAAAGATCCACATGTTGATACCCGTTTCTTGTTTTACATCGATGCTTACAGTTTTTAGTCAATAGGTCTCGAAAACAAATGTGGCCACACTTTTTGATATAATCTTAGAAATGGCAATTGGATAACAAAATTATGATTATTAGGACTTAACATCTCCGAAACGGCCGTGGCGCTGTGAGTATGTGCGTCGACTCCTACGCACACTTGCACCTCGGTTTCTGGGTTCGTTTCCCAATACGACCAAAAATAATTTCCCACCGTTTTCGAGTGACTGACAATGCTCAAAGAGTATAACTGTCTATGAAAACGCTTCTCAAAAGTCATCGTTCGGAGTCAATAGGTCCCTTCCACTCGTGAGAGAAGAATTGCATTCACAGCATGAGTGGTTGCTGAGAAGCCCTGGTCCTGGCTCTCTACCAGAGATGAAGTATTACAGAGATAGTCAACTTCTACCTCTCTTGCCCCTTGATTTCATCTGACAGCGTTTTTTATAAAATGTTCACAGACAGTGTTTGTGAATACGATTCATCAGAGAGCAACTGCAGGCTGCTCTAAAGCCTTAAGAAGTGTGCGTGAAAATAAAGTAGTATGCGTGCCTTTAGAGCAAATCAGAGATAGGCGAGGGGTTTTTTTTAGTAAAGACCCAAACCCGAGTTGGACATCTCTTTACTACTTCATCTCTGCTCTCTACGGGCTGCAGCGCCACCCGTATTATTATTATATCTCTGAATCAGAGCTCGAAACCCGAATGGAAACGACGATAAAACAACGTTGTCAAAAAATTCTACAGAAACTAGTCGTATTGCGCGTGCTACTGTTCCCTTACGAACGCTTGGTATTCATTTTATTTAAATGCAAATTGATTGTCTGAAATAAGACAGACAGTAAATTGTATTCAAAATCCTTGAGAGTTTGGATCTATAGTTTAAGAGGGCGGGATCATTCTTTGCAGGGCAAATACTAGACTTACATTGGAAAAGAATAATGCTTAGCTTCATTCAGTAGAATCTACACATTTCAACGACAAGGCAGTTGTAAATGCTAGCGCTCTTCTCTGCATGCTTCACATTTTTGGCGTAAAACCCATGTACCACAAAATATGGACATATCGACCAATGATTCCATGTACAAGGGGCGCAAAATTAATCACAGAAATATCCGAAGATGCTATAAATTTTTCAAATGGCATAGTACGTCAGTCACACAATTACTCCACGCTCTTGCGGAGTTTAGCTCTCCATTGCTTTTCTGTTTGGCGGTATACTGCAGACGTTTAGTTCACAACTGTCAAATATGATTGACGTAAGACCCCATTTGCAAAATTATAGCATCTTCCGATAGGTAGGTGATGATAGGTGATTAATTCTGTGCCACCTAGTATAAAACAATTTTTTTCCCAACTCTTATGTGAACATACCAAACTCCAGGACTTCAGAATTAAAAATTAGATTGAGCCCGAAATACTGTGTGGACCAGAAATCAGCGATCATAGATATGTATATCCAACTCTATGTCCACACACGATATGTAGTGATTTTTTGAGAGTTTATCACAAAAACATGTGAATAGTGTGCTTTGATGCATCTCGATTGATGGGAGGAGGAGTAATGCTGAGCTTTCCTGTAGGATTGAATAAGTTAAGATTTATCCTGTTGCTGCTGTTGTTCGCAGTGATAGGGCGAGAAAGATGTCAGTTCGCAGGGAACTTCATGGTGAGCAAGAGACTTACAAATCGGACATCCATAAAAGTTGATTTCTGTTGTAGACTGAGTCGAGTAGATAATAAGAAAAAACAGTGCATTTTGGACTGTCAGCGTTGTGAAGGCAGTCTTTGTTGATATCGTTTTAAAAGGTTGAGGAAGCATTCAGCAAACCATGCCACCTTTTCTAGTACCGAGGTGAACACGCACGAATATGTCGAACAGTGTCAATAAAAATCGGGATATTTTTAGGAGAAAACCACTTGTCACTTTGGAACAGTATCTGCTCCCTGATCAATCTCTGATTATTTTCATAAACGTTGCTTCTCCCAAATTAACACACTTACCATGTTCTCGTCCCCATTTTTACCCTCAGCATGTGGAACTGTAATAAATCTCTCAACCGTAAAAGATCATCAATTCGAGTGCAAAGGAAAGAACGCCCAAAAGCAATCATCAAAATCAAATTCGGGAAAGAAGAGCTCAACGAACAGGTAATTGCTAATATTCTCAAAACCATTCTAGTTGCTCTAACCTAAGCCTAAAACAGCTTAAGTCTTAAATGTATTAAGTTTTATACCAAACATACTCCAAAAGTATTTTACTTACAATATATGCTAAAAATATATATATAAACTATAACCTGACTGTATTGGTGTGAATGAAATTAATATTCATATTCTTATAAATATGTTCATATATATATATATTTTTTTTATATTTTATTTTCAACCAAAAGTTGAACATTGTTACTAACATACAACAGAAAAAAAAATATGTTTATATTAACCATCTAACCAAATATGAAATACTACAATATATTTAGTTTTTTGTTTTTTTTTAAAATAAAATATATCATTTGTTTTTTTTAATTGCATTTATTGCAAAGATTAAACAAAAAACAAGCTATTTCCATATTTCTTTTGGTTTGATTTTGATACTAATAATGTCATGCTTTTGTAAGAATTATTCATATTTGAAAAGCGTTTGAAATATACATTCATACAACTAATTTTATTCCCAGCTAGCGAATGCGCTAAATTTTGTTGCTTTTAATATAAAATTTGTTTCTTCTGTTTAGTTTTTTGGTTGAATATTTAGGAGGAAAATCTTTTTATTTTCTGTTCTTTTGAATACTTTTTTTTTATTTTTTTTATCAGATATATGAATTGTTTGGTTTTTTCTTTCTTAAAATGGTGGTTGGGTCTTGCGTGAAATTTATCCTACGGTTGGAAATATTTTGTAACAATTATAGAACGAGTAGAATTTGATAATGAGTTTTGATTTACTAATTTGGCGAGTACCTAGTATGTAAGATTATAAACAATTTGAGCAGTCCTCTCCTCAGTCTGTATACAAAAAATAATAATAGTAGAGCTTAGGTTTTAAAAAGAAATTTAGCTCATAGTAATGCAACGTATCGTTATGTGTCTTACTCATTGATTCAGTTGGAACCAAAAAATAAATGGTTAAAAAATGTTGCTCAAATCGCAGAGTTTAATAAAGTTCCTAAATGTTCCTTCTTAAAAGTCCCTATCCATCACGGATTATGGCACCATACAAAGAACAAGAAATGTGCCCGTTTAGATAATAAGAAGATACAAGACGTCGAGAGCAGCGGCTATTGTTTACTCAACTTCCTAATCTTTGCTCCCACGACAGAAGCTGTGGATCGAATGTCATTTCTCTCAATCTAACACGATCCCTACAAATATGCTGTGGAATACGTCTGAACAAGGGCAATGAAAAATGTCACTATTTTGTTCAATCGACGTTTTATTTATCGAAATACTTCAAACAAGTGACAGTCGAGGCATAGTCGGTTCGCCCATCGCCCCGTCTTGGAGGTCTGAGTTCAATCCCCGACATGAGAGACTTTCATTATTCTGTGGCAACAGCGTATGTCAACTTATGCTTAATTGAGTTCTAGGTCCACTCGTAAAAGAACAATAGGCACGCGCAATACGATTGGTTTTTTGCAGAATCCAGGTCCAAATCCTATATTATTATAGAAGGGAGGGAGGGGGGGAATGATATTGACTTTGAGTGCGAATCGTTTCCAGATTATTGGCATAACATCGGTCCTTCACGATTCTCCACAAAAGAAAGTCCAAAGGGGTCAAATCGCAGCTCCGAGGCGGCCAATTGACATCGCCAAAACGGCTGGTGACACGATTTGCGAATTTGGTGTGCAAAAAATCGATTGTGGTCGTCCAAATCCATGTCTTCAATTTCAGTACAAAAGAAGTAGGTAGAGTTTTCAATGTTTCGCAACGTTTTTCAAGCGTAAAGGGACTTATTTCGTTCCGTGGAGGTATGATACTGACTTTCTGTCAAGATTTCGTGCGGAAACAGCGTTCAGTGTTTGTTGATTTAAAAAAAAAAAAAACGAAAAACCAAAAACCAGATGGCCCACCCTGTATTATTTCAAACAACAGAACTCCATCTATGTTGCTTCATCACTTCTGCTCAACTCTCTGCTACAAGAGTATTCGACGAATTCACCACTAAATGTTCAGCATTTGACTGTTTGAACCGTGTTTAGCTTTCTACAATTGCGTTGAACTGTCCCAGACTATGTCATGACTGTATTGCCTGCGACTGTGGTGTGGTATTGTCCACTAATCGTATCCAGTACTCCAGTACCATCGAAAATTGTATATTTAGCCGCTGCTTCTGAACGTTTGCCTCACTCCTTCCAGTCACTAATCAGTACTACGAAACATATTAAATTCAAATGTAAAAAAAAGTAAGCTGAATAAATAACTGAAGACAAATCATTCACGCCGTTAGAACAACGTCGTCAGCAATCACCGCCCAGCCGTAGCCGATTTCATGTTTTCCATGTTGTGCCGCCCCCCCAGTTGTTTATGGTATACGTTCTCCGAACACACTCTGATTTAATGAACTCTTTTTGGATGTATCAAGCCAACTATGGAAAAATGTTATATTTTTTCCTTATTTCAGTTAAATAAAAATGTAACGCAGCCGGTAGGATTCGAACCTACGCTCCCAGAGGGAATCTGATTTCGAGTCAGACGCCTTAACCACTCGGCCACGACTGCTGAATGTATTTTTGCCCTACGATTGCCGAACATAATGGGAAGTTTGCTCAAAAGGGAGTTAAGGTTTTAAAATGATTCGCCCAATAATTTTTGTTGTGAGCCAAGTTGAGCATTGCTGCTGCCGTTTGATTTAGTTAGGTAAGCCCACACATTGTATGACAGTGTCGATAAGGCAGTTGATGTGACGCAAGTGGAAAATATGGTTCATGTCTGTCATATCTTTCAAGGAATATAAATGAGAAAAAATTGTTATGAAACCGGGGAGTATGGGATGTCATTCACATCAGCTTCGGGTTAGATTTCAAGTGATGACGAATATTAGTTGCGGGTCATATGCGGACGTATGTTCGATTCAAAATGAGAAATTAGAGAATGACCACGTTGCCGCAGACTTTTATAGAAATGTCGTCCCATCGTAAGAGCACCAGCTTCATTCTAAGGAATGTGAAAATATTTCAAAACAGCACATAAACCAACCAACGACCGCAAGTTATTTACTTTTTTCATTTTATATCAGGATATATGATTAATTTGTTTATGATTATTACTTATCCTAATTTGTTTACGTTGAATTAATTAAAGATAAAAAAAAAACAGATCTACAACATGATTATAAGTCGCTTTTGGCTGGCAATAAGGATACAATTTATAGAATTGCTTGAAATTTAGTTTATTTTATATGAACGGACGATGAAGGTCATGCATTATATAGTTTTGCACTTATTGATTTGACAGATATTTCTTTTTATTTCCTTATCAACTATTCATTTAGTGCTTTTTCGATTAAATGCTTTGTAAATAAAGAATTTTTTGATATATATATTCCTTATACAAAACAAAAAAAAAAATAATAAAATATTGGAAAATATACAATTGAACAAAATTCTTAGTCAAAAAAGTGTAGTGGGCACATGCGAGAAGTATTAACTTACATAAAACTATACAATATACATATATAAATATACTTTGAATATAGACTTATGCACTTAGTTAGTTTAGCAATATGCTAGAGTATTTTAAATAAGAAATAAATAAATGAAAAACACAAAAAAAAAGAAAGAAATTTCTGTCGAGGCCAACAGCAATGTCCAACAATGGTTAAGAGGTAACTATGAATTCATATACGAATCCACATTTAATTATCAATAATCAATTTATAGAAATATAAATGCGTAAATGCCATTTTTATTCTGTTTCATGTCATAGTTATTTTCATGAGTTTAATTTTTTTTTTTTTCGATTTGTTTTTTTTCTTGACTGTACAATATTATTGGTCATTTACATTCTCCTTAAATAATCAGGAGCACATGCGTATAGACTCTAAGTTATCATGATGTGGAAGTCATAAGCGTTTTTTTTTTTTAAATTGAAATGAAGCTTGAATTGTTGAACAGTTCTCAAGTTGCCTTACAAATCGATTAGTTAAATGACACCACATTTTAATTTTATTTTTTTTCGCTTTTAGGACATTAAGATCTTATTGAACTTACCGTCTAAATATTGTTCTTCATTATAAAGTATGTCATTTAATCGTTATGTTACACTGGGCCTATAATTAGAACCTACGATTTTTAACCCAAAGCGTCCCAGCGTGCTCGTTACCGTTTCCCTAATAGCAGCACTTTTTCACTTTCACTGGGCCTTTTGTTAAAGCCTTTCATTGATACATCTCAAAAGCAATGATAAATGCGTAAAATTAGATTTTCGATGTATATTTTTGCAGTCCCATTATAAATTTTGTAAAGAAAAGGGAAACAGATGCACTTACTGTTTTCCTGTATTTCGAAAATTCGAGCCAATGAAAGTCGGTCAGAAATCTGTTACGACTGTTTAAATCCGCTCTGGGCAGTTGACTTAAATTTCTTTGGAATTTCGACAAGCTGGAGGACTTGAAGACCAAAAATGTAACTTCGAGTTATGATTAACCAGCCCAAGAGGTTTTACATTATTTCTCTTTTGATACAATTGTGTTTGTCCTTAAATTGTGTACAAGAAGTAAGCACAAGATGTAGTTAAAGTAGTTGATTCTGACATCCTATGAATACCCAAAAAAAAACCCAGAATCATTCCTGATGTCCTGATTCCAGTGTCATGCTAAAATCTGAAGCTGCTCCACTTTAATTGAATTTACACATTAAATTAAGTAGTTCAATTGTATTTTTTAGAGAACTTTTTAATGTCTGTGTAATGAACCTTGTCAAAATCACGTTGCCTACTCCTTCCTGAGATCTTTGATAGACACAGCAAATGCATTCCTTCTTCCAGCCTCGACAGAGCGTAGTATATATATCAATCGTCAAGAAACGCAGTACGATCGTTCAATGGCCTGTAACCAAATCAACCGTTAACCATTCAGCGAGTGTCTTCTCTAGATCAATTCGCAAGATTTAGCACCTTGCTAGTCAATCTGGTATACTTTTTTTCGATGTGGCGCAGCTTCTTTCGAAGATCTCTCTGTTTTACTTATGATCCAGCTTTCGGCTTTAAATATCAGGCATGGCATGAGCATTTTATAGTACATGCTTTTGGTCCGGAAGCACCGGTTGCCAAAGATGTTTCTACGTCGGATCTGAACTTGGACGGCGTTTGTGGAATACACGTTTTCCACAAGGTAGGCAAACTCACTCAATTCACATCATAATGGTTTGTCATGTAAAAAATGGTAATGTGTGACGGAACGATTTTTGCTCGACAGCATACATTTGTATCTCCATTCGTCGTAATAGCTTTCACTACGGAAATGAGCGACGATGTCGATGTCACCTGCGTAACCAAACAGTTGAACTCACTTGTAGAATATAGAGGCTTCTGTGATTACAGCAGCCTACAGCAGTATCTTCTCCAGGCAATGCATTTCCTTGTCGAAATCCGGTCGATTCGATTGAGGCGATGCAAAGTCCTTCTTTGGAGTATCAACTCAAGAAATGTTGTTTGTTTTAGGCGTATTTAGACAAAATGTGTCTAAAATGCTTAACTTATGTTAAGACACCGATCTTGTGGCACAATGCATTTCTTAAGAGTTGTTATAAGTTGTTTAGATTTTCGAGGTAATGCAATATATTCCGTTCTGCAAATGATACATAGTTTACATGGCTTGTATACGTTGCATAAGAGACACCAAAACAGAATTTCGTAATAACTCAAGTAATGCTTGTAGCAAGACATAGTAGTAGTACATATTTAAGACTGAAACTCATTGGTATGCAATCTACAATATTTGATGCTCAAATGATAAACTAATGAGTGAAACATGAGACTGACAACCAACATCTCTCTGGAAAGCCAATCAGTAGCTCTAGATTTATTTTAAATTATATTTTCTTGTCCTTAACATACTTATGAGTTATGGCTTAGTTGACATCAGTCGGAGAAAACAGTTAATCGCATTTCACTCCAAAACTAATTAGTCAGTTTAGAGGGGCAATGCATTTATGTGAAACAAATATTTCCTCTCTTATAGACCTGAACCTTTGATATGCTGTGGGACTTGCTACGTTCTTACTTCTTAGTTATCATTAAATGACAAACTGAGCTATACAGCCTTTGTTAACTTCTCGATCACAATCAGTTGTAAACTAAGACTGTTCTTAATGAATTATTCTTAAGCTCTGTGCTGGTAATTGTACTTGATTTACACAATAGATACTACATCGATTTTCTCCTCCTCTACACACATTTATCGCTTATTAATTTTACATTTTGTTTATTCTTTACAAACGACAAAAAAGAAAGAAGCCTAAATAATTTTTGCATTTATGGACATTTTCTCGCCCACTACGCTTTTTCAAGAAAAGAAATTTATGAAAAAAAAAATTGAAAAAAAGAAATGTTTGTATGAAGTAGATTTGGATTAATATTTCGTTTAATTTTTCGTTCTGTTACAATTTCGTTAAATTTATTTTTCAAAATTATCAAAACAAAAAAACAATTATTATCCATTAAGAAATTGAATTTGACAAAAAACAACGCTTTTGAAATAAACAAAAAAAAAAAATTACAAAACAAAATAAAACAGATTCAATTAATTTTTTTGTTGATATATTGCATTTTTCAAAGCGGCAAGAAAATGACCGGATGCTACTCTCCTTGGAGATTGGTTGCTAACAAATTAGGCGTGACTTCACATCACGCTAGGTAACATAAAACAAAATAACTCAACAGAGATCACTTCAGAAAGAAATATAAAATAAAAATACATAAAATTGATATAAAAACAAAACTCATTAAATAAATAAAAGAAAACGTGTTTAACTACAACAGATTGAGAGTATTTGCTTGAAAACAAAGTGGTTTTTTTTTCAGTTTTTCGTTTTGTTAAAACTCTTAACTAACTCTTAAACTCTTAAACTCTCTTCCAATAAATTCTCTACAAAGTTCTAAACAAAAAACAATTGCAAAAAAAAAATACACATAAAACAATAAAATTTGCATTTTTGTTCTAAGTTGTACATGCTTATTGGTTTTATTTTCTATATATATTTTTCTAGAATATGGTTTGAACTATTTTTCTAGAGGCAAAATGATACACAGAACAAAAGTTAAACATCTTCATTTTGTTTTTCACATTTCTTTTGCTCTTGTTAGCTTCGATTTAAAAAAAAAAAAAACTAAATAAATATGTATATTCTAAGCAATACGAACTCTATTCTCTATTCTTCTGTCTCGTCTTTCACGTTCTCTTCTTCAACTTTGCTCCACACACCATCCACTTCTTCACTGTGTTCACGCTGAAATTTTTCATTTGTTATTGATTTCTTTTTTTTTGTTTGTTTTAAAAGAATTTGAAATTTTTGAAAGTTTTCTTCGACGTTTTTTTGAGGTTTCCTAAATTTTTTGTACATTTTTCCGACGGCTGTTTTGAGGTTTGAGATAAGTTATGTAACAATTATTAAATTCTATGTGAGATCATTTAATGGTGATGTCTGATTGCTAAGGGCTTTAACATGCAGAGCATTACTTGTACTATTCTTGGTAGAATTCCTCGTTTTTGTCACTTGAACTTGGCAGTTTATAAGAATGTCATGCGATCCTTGTCATGCTGATTCCTTCGATTCTAAAATGTACTCTGTTCCAATGAAATGTTTAGAATAATATTCGCACAACAATGTTATTACTGGATGTGTTACATCCGAAATTAACAGAGCTTATCGTATCGCGGAGCAGCTAACAAAGTCTATCGCCATTGGAACTCGCGAATGCTGTCGTCTCAGGAGTCGTTTAGATGATCGGCAGCAAATAAACGTTTTGGCAGCGACACTCTAATAGATACCTAGTAACAGCAAATTGTTTTGATTCAAGGTGAATACGATTGAATAGCTTTCAAAACTATTAGTGTTCCATTGTCTTTGAAACATACCTTAATTTGTAGTCCAAAGAATTGAAGTCTGAGCGTCCACTTGGCCATTCATCTGTCGAATGACGTCTTGTTGAAAGGTCCAGGTTATCCATTCTCCAAAACATCCATTTGCTAAACTTTGTCTAAGTTTTTAACACCTTTTCTAACAGAAATGGAGCTTGGTGACTCATCATAAGCGACTCTCCACCAAATAGTCACATACATAGGCCGGGTGGTGTCGACGTTGAACTCTCGGAATAAGTTCAGAAGCATGTGGTGATGTCCGATCATACATTTTATCATTCTGTTTATGAATGGTGAATAATTTCTCATCAGTAAAAATGATTTGTCTGTGACACTGTGAATTGCCCATAGTGGCGAAGCTTGTCCCATTCCATGATACCATACTTTTAACTGGCCGCTTGTCAAATAAGTGTCAACTTAAATTTGGTATACTTTTTGAGAATCAACGCGTTCATTTCGTCTGCCAAACCACTTGTTAGTACTAGGTAGTTAAAGTTAAAGACAATGTCTTCGATCCTTTGATTGTTTAAGTTGGATCTTCACTGATTTAATGCACGGACATGTGCACAGAACGCCAGCTCCTGTCATACAACAGGTTATAGAGTGAGATCCACAGAGTAACTTCAATTCATGTAATAAAGAAAGAAATCTATTTCCTGTGTATCGCCAATAATTTAATAATCGTTACATAATTTAAAATCGCCAAAAACTTCTGTAGATTTTAGATATGTTGTTTTCTCGTAACTTTTTTTGAAAGAAAACTAATTTGTGTGCCTATTGACTTTTGTCCCTATCTATGAACTTCTAGTTGCACTTCTCTAGTAGAAGTCTTAAGTCTTCTCTTAGATCTTCTAGTTCATCTCGACACTATTCTATTCCACACATTATTCTATTCTCTCTCTCTCTTACTCTTTGAAGCAGGATCATTTCCCAATCAACTGTTTCACAATTTCTGGAACACAAATTTGTTGCCACTTCAGCGACTTTATTTCGTTCAAATTCTTATGCAATCCTTTTTTCACATTAACACACTGTCAAACACACACACACAACACACTTCTGTACACATTAATAAATGTGAAGTCTGTCTTAATTTTGAATAAAATTACAAAAATACAAAAAAATAAGAAAAATTAGTTCAAAATGTTCTAATTTTTCATGGTAGACTGATTTGATTTCTTTTTCCTTCTGTTATTTGTTTTGTTTCTGATTTCGCAAAGAACACACTGTTTTATCTATGACAAAAATTTAGTATAATAAAACAACTATCTCATTTCTTCACCACTGTAAGTGTTTCAATTTCTTTACATCTTTCTCAGCCAAAAAAAAAAAAAATTAAATCAAGGTTTTGTTCTCTGTTATTCTTGGAGGTTCAGTACTTCCGTGCATTGAGTTTGTTCACTTCTCTGGGTTATTTCTTTCTGTTCTTTTGTAGGCCTTTCAGTTTGTTTGAATTTATCTTCGTTTTAAATGTTGTTCGTCATTTCTTTAAGTTTGCTCTAAGTATGTGTAGAAAGTTGCATGAACAATTTCTGTATCTATATTTAAATATCTGAACATGTACATGTGTGTACTTCATGTCTATGAGATTTATTCAATGTGTAAGGATTTTTTAGTCGTAAGTCCGTGAGTTGTTCCGATCCCTCTAAGAAAAGGTACCAACTTGTATATGTTTGCGTATCCCCATAGTTTTCCTTTTTCCTGTCAGTCAATTGAAATCATTTACTGAATTATATTGATGTTTTTAATTGTTAGCCAGTTCGTTCTAGTATATTCATGTGGAATTGCATTCCATGATAGACTCTGGTTCGTTACTGAGGCCTAACCCACCACCTATACGGCGGGGTTGGTCGTGGTCATTTTTTCTTATTACTTACTCGAACCCAACGATCTGATCGCCAATATTGAATATTATTATACATGACCAAGGAACAACTCATACAGCTAATGAATTGTTTCTTAGGCAAGACGGCTTGTGTATTCCGTCTTCTTAAAACCACAATCATATCATGCATAATTGCACAAATGTGGGTGATCATTTGCAATAACTTAACATAATCTAACATCAATGTCAAAGAAAAATGAAGAATAATTCATTCGCCCAAAGCTTGCAGCAAACTGTTATACGTTGCAGCAAACTGTTATAGATGAAAACATTCTAAAGCCCAAATTGGGCAATTTTGACGATGAACAAAGCCATCAAGATACATATAATTTTTAAAAGTGCATCACCTTGCTTCCTTAAATGAAGACCGTGCGCCTTATATTTCGCATTTGACAGAGTTTGGCATCGAGCTCTGTTTTTGAAAATTCGTACTTATGGTATAATAGAATCTATTCTGTCATCTGTGAATTTGTAATAACAATTCTAAGCGATCACTCCAAGTTGTTGTCCAAATTTGATATCCACGAAATAAACGCTAGTGTCCCCCAAGGTTCTGGTCTCACACCGGCACTCCCTTTTTTCAGCTTTATGGCTCTTTTGACAACGATCAAGTGAGACAAATAGATAGCTAATTGCATCCCTCCCCTCCAAGGATTCACCGGCAATAACAGTCTCGCCAGAATACTCATTAGTTTACCCTCTAAAGTTTAGAGACTAGTTTTTCAGTCGCGCCATACGAACTTGCTCTTTCCAGCCTAATATTGCGTATCTACTCACTTTAATCCACAGACAAATGTGCCTCATAGCAGTCTCTTCCTCTATGTTTTGACTGGGAATGCTAGAGTAACACCTTTCGGCGCGCAAATAATAAGAAAATACGCCATTAGGAGTATTTGGTTTCACGTTTCTTTATTGTTCTGTGTTTTGTTGACTCTTTTTTTTTTTAGGAAAAGTATAAGTCTTCAAACGACTGTGTGAGTTCCCATTCGCTCCTTATAATGTGAGATGTTCCATCCGCAAAAACACCTCGCTTCTAAATATACTAATTTTTGTATTATACTGGAACCTAATCAATAACTTTTCCAGATGTTTTATTTCTCAAATTTAAAAACGTTAGCAGATAACTCTCCACTGGATGTTCTCATCATCATCTTCTGACCCGCATGATCCACTAAAGCGGTCGCGGGGGTAAACCACGCATGAGAGATCTCCAGGCAACTCGATTCTCTGCCATCGACTCTAACTCATCAGGAGCTACGCCCTAGCGTAACCCGGCGAGTTTTTGGACTTGGTCCAACCACCTTGTCCTGGGTATACCAAGCGGTCGCCTACCTGATGGAATCGCATTCAACGCCCGCCTCGGAAGTCGTGATGATGGGGACATTCGTGCCACGTGACCAAACCACCGAAGCATTGCCCTTTCCGTTCGAAGAAGCAGCTGCTCAATGTTGAGTTCCTCGCGCACTGCCGTGTTTCTCACCCTATCCCGGCGAGTAATTCCCACAACAGCACGAATAAATCTCATCCCAGCAGCTTGTACTCGCGATCTTATTCTTTCGGTCATTACCCAAATTTCATGACCATAGGTGAGAGTTGGAACAAATACTGAGTTGAAAACCGCTAACTTGGCTGTGACACTAAGCTCGGCCTTTCTGATTACAGAACTACTAAGCTGTGTCAAAACTGACCCAGCTTGACCAATCCTACAGGAAAGCTGAATGTTCTTACTAAGGAAAAACTGTGAAGGACTGTGAAGCTCTTGCAAAATATCTCAAGAAGCTTCTGCCCGATAAAACGAACATATTTTTAGCTCCCCAAGCAAAGACAAAATTACCACATTAAGACCAATTAATCGATTGTCTGTGACTACTTGGCTACTACTACTACTTCTCTTGGCTCTCTTGCCCATCGTTCCTTATGAGTTGCCAGAAGATCGAACCACTTGGACAACGATTTGTACGTACTTTTCCACCACAACTCTGTTATGCATAAGCAGGCAGTAAAATATGCTGAGCTACAATGTCATTAAATAATGATGACGATTTCATTCTGCTGCATTAAAATATACCATCATTTTGCCTTAAATTAACATCAACAAATTAAATTGAATGAAAAATTATCCGCCAATGAATGAATCTAGGCCACTGTTGCACTTGCAGACAATCTGGAAAAAATTATTGTAAAGGGTGTTTTTTTAGCTATTATCTTTTTGGCAACACTGGTTTAAGCAGCTGACGCACGTTTCGTGTTTTGTTTCACTGTCAAACATCTTCAAAACGAACAACGCTTGCAAATTATTGAATTTTGTTATCAAAATGCGTGCTCTGTTAAGAAAGTTCATCGCGCGCTTCTTCCATTTTATGGTCAGTTTAATCGACCCACTGAAGCGGCTATTCGGGCTATTGTGACTAAATTTGGAGTGAATATCAGCCAGAAGCATTGCAAGAGCTAAAAATGCATCCAGAAGAAGTCACAATTTGGTGCGGTTTATGGGCTGGTGGCATCATTGGGCCGTACTTCTTCAAAGATGATGCGAATCGTAACGTAACTGTGAATGGTGAGCGCTACCGTGAGATGATATCCAACTTTTTTTTGCCCAAAATGAAAGAGCTTGACTTGCATGACATGTGGTTTCAACAAGATGGTGCCACATGCCACACAACACTCGCAACAATGGACTTATTGAGGGGCGAGTTCGGTGAACATTTTATTTCACGTTCGGGACCGGTCAATTGGCCGCCTAGATCGTGCGATTTAACGCCTTTAAACTGTTTTTTGTGGGGCTATGTTAAAACTCATGTCTATACAGACAAGCACGCTTCAATTGACGCATTGGAAGACAACATTGAGGCATTTATTCGTGAGATACCGGCCGAAATGTTGGAAAGAGTATGCCAAAATTGGACTAAGCGGATGGACCATTTGAGGCGCAGTCAAGGTCAACATTTCCATGGAATAATCTTCAAACATTAAATTATATTGACCGTACTATCGATTCAAATAAAGATTTCATGCATTTTTCTGAATTGTATGTGTTTTTTTTTGGAAAACTTTCCTACAGCTTTTAAAAAACCCTTTACAACAAATGCACGGCCCTGTCACATCTATCCGGGGATGAATGGAACTCTGCACACATCTGTCTTTATGTCTGAATATTTGAACACTCGAACTTGAACTGCGCCGAGAAATTGCAGAGTCTGCGTACCCGGCTGAATTCAAATGAATTGACTAAAAATGAACCCACGTTAAATTAAGTGAAGTGTCTCCTAGATGTTGTCGAACCGCGCGTCTGCCCCGAACTGGCTGACAAATGCCTGAATCAAACTCCTCGCACATCCATGTAACAGTAGCTCTAGAACTAACATATCTAACTCATGTAGTTTAGTTTTTTTTTTGCTTACAATTTTGTGCATTTATCATAAAAAGAAAAACACAATCCTAACGCTATCACATCCTATCGCAACTTACTTTCACTGTCTCTCTCTGTATGTCTCTCTACCACCTTCCTTCCTCATTTGCCTCACATCTATGATTTGTCTAACATCTGTTAAAGCCTTTGTTTTTGAAAATTGAAGTTCCTTCAATTCGTTACGCCAGTGTTTATTTCCATTCTACATATCTTTTTTTTTTTTTTGTTTTTTCGTTTGTTTGTTTTTACGCTTGCATTTTCTTATTTAGCCATACTTCGCATCATGACGATGGCCGGGATTACTATGATGGACATTCTCAAAACGAACACTCAAAGTGAGTAATCACTCAAAAACAAAAACCGCTACATACCACTTCAGATATATGCAAAAAAAAAAATATATATAAAAAATATAAAATATCTAATATTCATTTACTCTGCTGCTTTTTTTGTATACTCATATTTTCCGTTTTTGTTTTCGAGTTATTTTTTCCTGTATCTGCATACGATAAATTAAAAGATAAACGAGAGAATTGTTTGCTTATATTTATTCTTCTTATTTATTTTTTTCTTAAATAAATACCTTATAAAATCCTAACGTTTACTCAGTATTCAGAAGATACGTTTTCAGTTTTGTCTTCTCTATAAACTAATATATGACACCAGATACTATAGATACTTCTGTAAAAAATAAAAAAATTAAAAGTGTCACACACTCTCACACAGTTGATCCTTTTTTTTTTTTTTGAAATAATATTGTTTGCCTGCGAAAGTGTTCAGATTGGGGAACCATTGTTTTGTTTTGTTTTTTCAGTTACTCCGATGAGACGCCATTGATACGGGTGGAATTTTTGAATGAACCGCCAATTGGACCGCACGATTTGGGCGCTGATCCAGCCTTGGGCATTGCCCTCGATGAGCATGACTCGTGGAGTCCAAGTGTGCCAAAGGAGGTTGTCAAATCACTTAAGGATAAACAGGTACGTTTTTTATAAGTAGTCTGTAGAGTTCAAAATGAGCAGAGAACTTCAGTGCAGTTTCATCGCATAGGAAGTGTGCATGAGTAAAAAGTAAGTGGCGCAAATAACTTCAATGTTTACCGACGATTTGTCCTCAAGACAGCTGCCTTAGATCGAACATTTCAGTTTGATTTAAAGGGGCAACAAACAATATAGACGTTATCTGCAGAAATCGACGAAGGCTATAAAACTATCGATCGATGTTTTGATCTTGTCATTATGGAAGGGAATATAGTAACACTCAAATGTCGTTGACGGGAATTTGAGCAAGACGCGATTCTGACAAGGCAATTTTCGATGAATTCCACACACGTAGACCAATATCTTCGGGCAAAACTTGACGAATATGCGTCAGCGGTTTGCGGATTGTGCGCATAAATATGATATAATAATAAATCCAAGGGCGAAAAATCACTCGGAAACTCTTGGTGAACAATTCGCATCACCAAAAGGCGAAACAACTCGTTCAGGAAATGATTATTTATATACAGTCTAAACGGGTCCTGGTGATTTGTGAAATGTGGCATGTGTTCTTATTGAAACCACATGGCGTCCACATCCATTACTCCGATTTAAGGCTAGACCTTCATCGAAGAAGTGTTGCCCAGTGACACCACCAGAGCAGACACCATAGAGGCAATTTTTGTGAATGCATTGGTTGATCCTTTAACAGTTAGTTACTTACTAACTTACTTATTACGCCAATGACCCTTGAAGCGCCCGAGCCTGAGTAATAGCTGCCTTCCACTGATGACGGTCTTGGGTACGCTGCTTCCAGTCATCAACGCCAAGCTGTCTTACGTCCGCGATGACTTGGCCTTTCTACCGTTCGGTCTTCTCCTCTCCTTCTCGAAGCAGGAGGTTAGGATTCGAAGATCTTCTTTGCTGGAGCATTGGTGTCCACGCGATCGATGGAACCGAGCCAGTGCGGTCGTCGGACTAGATCGTCATCTTTGTGTCTGTCCTCCATTCACGTTCCTTTCAGACGGGACCATATATCCGACGTATGTAGAAGTTTTATTTCAAAGACACCAAGAATAAGCTCTGCTGGTATGCTTAACTGTCAAAATAAGGGGTTTGTAGAGCATGATCTTGGTCCTTCGAGTTAGGATCTTTCAGCCCAGTTGTTTTGACAGACCGAAGTAGCATCCGTTGCCAAGAGCGATTCTACGTCGAATCTCGACTATGATGTCGTTTGTCTTATCCTCATTAACCTTAAGACCAGCTCCGTAAAAGCTTTCATTGCGCATGGTCAGTTGATTAATGTGCCTTCCAGTTGTGTACGCCACCGGAGGTGTTTTACAGACAGCCTCTTTGTAGACAGCTATACCTTGCCTTACTCAACGCATGGCATCGATGATGGATACATCCATAAGAGAGGCGGTATTTTCGAATTTTCTTACGGTTTCAGATGAACAATTATGTCGAGTGTGATGGTCGTACTACAGTTTGCAGTAAGTTTTTAGTTTGTCAACATATTGGCAATTGGCAAACTCTGAAACTAACACCAACAGTCTCGGATGACAGCACGGTTTGCCGTAAGTGATTGAAACAGAGATGTCACAGCCGGAACTGGATGTCCCTCTATTAACTTCCATAACTATTCAACTTTATTTTTTTCTATTATATGCCCTGACAGTGGACTGACGAATTCTCCTTTTTTCGCAGGTTAAACGTCAGGAACACATTTATGAGTTTATTATGACGGAAAAGCATCACTGCCAGACGCTTCTAGTCATGCAAAAAGTGTTTGTCGAAAGTCTGGAGAAGCATTTTGCTGGCTTGCATATAAATCGTATGTTTCCTCGGCTAGCTGAATTGACTGAATTGCACACGTGGTAAGTGCGCGTGCACATAGGCATGAGTGTATGCATGAAGTAACATTTATTCTATCTCCCCTGCAGCTTTCTAAAAAAGCTGCGACAAAAGCAGAGAGAAAATTACATTGTGGACAGCATCGCTGACATCCTGGTGGACTTTTTCTCATCAACAAATGCACAGAGGCTTAAGGTTGCTTATGGTAAGTCTAATTGAATTATTTTTAATGAAGGTGTGGTTTCTTCTCTGCTGTCAAAGTTTATTCTGTGTGAACATGGAAGACGTTTGTAGACGCTGACGGTTCTGAACTTCGTGTCAAGGGCTTGTTTCGGTTTCAAGATTTATTTACGGAAGCTTGACATTTCCTAATGGACTAGTGATTTCGTTGTCGATGTATCGTTTGGCATTCCAATAATTTAGCCAGCTTTCCAGAAAAATACCAGAACACTGTAGAACGTCTAGATCGTGGCGATTCGATTATCTACGCACAATATTATAACCTCCGCGGGAAGCCAATCAGTTACGCCCTAAAATCAGTCGTTCTAAGCTCGCAACTTGTATCAAAAATTCGGTCATGTCCGTAGATGACAGCTGAGCAGTTCGACTATGCTGGATGACAGCAAAGACATTCTGTAGCCCATGAGCGAGGCAGGGAAGATCACGGAACACAATAGAAAAGGGATACATCTTGTCACTTTCGCTACAAGGCACCGCGCTTGTCGATGGACATGCACACAGGACAACAAAGATAAGAGCTAAGATGCATATCATGAGTATTCTGACATGTCGAAGACTACCTCCCACGCTCTAGTGTTGCCAACAGTAAACGAACGAATCAACACGAGTTGGCTGCCAAGCATTACATCGAAAACCTCCAAACTTATCCGACCTAGCCCATAGAATCCAACGTGCGTGCGTTGGATTCTTTCTACAAAACTGACAACTAATGAGGACTTACGAGGGGGGACCTGGACATCAACCAACAAGCCTCTCCAGCCAGCACGATCTTTCGCCAGCTGCCTCCAGTTACGCACACTATGTTGGTTGACGGCCTTCTCCACTTGTGTGCGCCATCTCGATCGAGGACGTTCTCTGTTGCGTTGTCACAATGGCTCGGATTCGAAGGCTCTTCGGGTCAGAGTTGTGCTGTCCATACGCTCTACATGACCTAGCCATCTTAAGCCTTGGATCTGATGACGCTTAACTAGATGCATGCCCCTTCTTCTCCCCCAGACACCATCAAAGCTAACTGGACCAAAGATCGCATGAAAAACTGTTTTCGCAAAACGACCAAAAGCTTCTTCATCCGCTTTCAATAGCATCCATGCCACTGCAGGGGTGATCAGAGTGTTGTATATAGTCACCTTGGTCTCTCGACAGATGGCTTTGTTACTCAATTGCCTCTTGAGCCCAAAGAAACAGAGATTGGCAAGAGTAATTCTGCACTTGAATACTTTGCTTTGCTTTCGTTTACCGCTAGACTCATTCTTGCCGCTTCCGCTTCATTGACGGCTCGATGTGTTCGTTGAAAATTTCGCTTTTGTATGATTTTCCGCACACTGCTCACTTTTCAAAACTCGGCATTGGAAGAAGTAGCATTTGCAGCATTTTCGCAAAAGAAAAGAAGAGAAATGAAATCCAATGACATTGCAGATCTGCGCTCAGTCCTAGAGTCACGTGTCGGTTCTGCGACGCATAAATCTTCTTAATTAGCCCTTGAAGTAATTACGTACATCGTCAGCTCTCACTTTCACACCTCGGTCGAGTGCTAGTGCTCTTCGGCTTTTAGCATCTGCATACCCCCTCCTCACGATCCACGTGAGTTTAATTGCCAACATCTTGTCTCGCGCACAATGCGCCATCGCATGGGTTCTTTTCTGGCCCGTACATGACATCATCGGCAAAACAATGGAATAACCAACCACCGACGGTGGCTTGTCTACATCTCGCGATTAAAACTGACCCACTTGCACAGGAGGTAATTAAACCCACGCGACCTTTCTTTCGATTTGAACTCACTACAGCACGAGCGCACCTGCTACCGGTGTCAGTCAGCAGTGCCGGCGGCGGTGGTGTACTCCATGCATTCACACTTGCGCGGCTGGCCGGGTCCGGCCAATAGTGCACACCCAGCGAAAGTATACAGTTTCTCTGAAATCCGATGAGCTATGTGGTGCGCTTGCAGCGTTCACAGTTTCCTCTCGCGTTTGCTGGCTTACTCGACGTTACTAATCGAAAACGCTTTATCGTTCACAGGTGAATTCTGCTCCAATCATCGGTCTGCGCTCGACAAATTCAAATTTTGCATGACCAGCGATCAAACGTTTGCTGAATGGTATAAGCATTGCCTGTCCAATCCGCTGCTGAAGAAGAAGGGCATTCCCGAGTGCATTCTGTTCGTGACGCAGGTGAGGAACACCGGAGCGCGACCGCAACGGACTCGGTACTGATTTTGTCTCTTTCAGCGCTTGACGAAGTATCCTCTGCTCATCGATCCGTTGTTGAAGAGTTCCCGCGAGGATCGCGTAGAGCAGGACAAACTGCAGAGAGCCATGAGTCTGGTTAAGAGCATGCTGGTGGACGTCGACGCGTGTGTGGCTGAGAAGGAGAAGCAGGATCGCCAGTTGGAGATCTTCCGGCGCATCGACGTCAAGTCGTATGCGATGTACAAGAACAAGCAGTTCAGGAAGTCCGAGATATGTGTGGGACCTCAGAGGCGACTGAAGTAAGATTCACGAGACAAGTTCAGTCTGGGAAAAGGGTCTAATCTTGTGTTGTTTGCAGATTCGAGGGCTATGCCATGCTGATGCAGGGCCGCTCAAAGATGCAAGTCGTCCTGGTGGTGGTGCTCTCGGACTGCCTGTTCTTCCTGCAGGAGAGCTCACACAATAAATACACATTTTTCACCCCCGAGAATAAGGTAAGTTTGAGGAATGATATGCGTTCGGCTAACCTTCTATTCTGCTCTTCTAGGCTGGAGTTGTATCTCTGCAGAAGCTACTCATTCGAGAGAAAGCCGGAACCGAGTCACGTGGAATTTATATAATTTCTTCGAATCCCGCTTTTCCAGAGATGTACGAACTGAAAGTGCAGCAGCCTAAAGACAAGAACGCTTGGATTCAAGCCATACGGTAAGTTCAACTGATTGATGGGTCCGCCTCGTGGAATTTCAACGGTCTGTTGGCCAATTGATCAGGAAATAATCAACCATTTGTTTTGAATGAGTTAGTGCGTTCTTGTTGAGCAGATTTCTACACAACAGCTTGTCTTAATGTCGGTGAATTGTATTACCCTCAACAACCGGCCTTGTTGTCCTTTGAGCAACGAAATGTTTCTGGTAATCGTCTTCTTATTAAACGATGCATGTATTGAAATAGATGCCACGTTGTGTGGTGTATTCAGATGCGATTCGTGGGTGCCGGTAAAGGCTCCTATTAGCATTCGCACTTCCTTGTGACTAAAGTCGTCCAGTGATGTTGATCGCTTTTTGCTCATCGTTGGCCACATGGTCCTTGCTATTGCTTCAATTTCCAGAGTGAGCCAACGTGCTCTGGCCCTATCCAGGACTTCGTCTGCCAGTTTTCTTCTTATGGAGCTAAGAGCTGTACACGCATAAGGGATTTGCTAGAGATTCTCCCAGCTTCGATCCCTTTTTCGGAAGACTACCTTCGCTTTTTCGTTTCCTTGGATGCCAATGTGACCTGGTGCCCAGCGCGGCTTTTCTTGCTGCTTGGCTGTCGGAAATGGATTTTTTGGTTATATTGAGTTCTTTCAGCGCGAGTGCTGCTTCGTGTCCACTTCAGCTTGGAAGGCGCTGCAGTCGTCTCTTAGTGCCAAGGATTTCTCGAATAGGTCACAGAAGATTCCTACCCGTCCGCACCCGATTTTGAGCCGTCAGTGTACAACCAAAATTCACTATTTTCTGCTACCAGGAACACAGTAAGATTATTGCAATTATTTCCAAATCACTTTGATACAGTCTTTCAACTATATCGCTGGCTCATTTCTTGGTTTGATTAAGCGAATTCTATTTTTTTGCCGAGTAAATTTATTAAATTGTCACAAGCTGTCATTGTCTGGCAACACTGTCACCAGCTTCCTTTATATAATGCTACCATCCACCTTTGGGTTACACTTAAACACCACTTGGACTAAAGCCTCAGAAATCTAGACACCTGAGGCGTTGGATTGCTAGACGCTTCGCTCCATCAAAGTCGTACATTTCGTGACTAAATATTTTCTGCCATTCACCATGTCCTGGCTAAAAAAAAACAATGTAATATCAAGTACAGATATCGTCATCTGTTCCGACAGCCAGGCAGCGATCAAATCTCTGAGCGCAGTCGCTTTCAACTCAAAGACTTCCCTGAATTGCGGCCTATCTCAACGAGATGCCCAAGTATTCTAGCATCCAAATTATGTGTGGACCGGGGCACGGAGCTAAGGCCTATCATGATCCAATACGCTTACGTAGCCTGATCAAATTGAGTAGACTTAACCTTATCGGCTTAATTACCGGCCATTATGTCATTGGTGCACATGCTTCCAGACTACGCCTCAGAAGGGGACGAAAGGAGGAAAAAATTACATACAATATTCTATGCATTTCCAATGCTCTGTCCACACGTAGAAAACGACGCTTACTACTTTATTAACTCGACAGAACTAAATAGCATCAATATCAGTCAACTGCTCTGCTTCATCAAAAGCGCAAACTGGCCGCCAACCAGTAGGGTTATGGATCCGCGTAGTATCACAACGGGCTTAATCTGCAATATGTGTGACTGTTGCTACCAGCAGTAAGCCACTCCAAGCTAACTTTACCTAGAAGTTGCTGTTCGGGCTAGTTCTACCCTCAAAATCATTTCGTTCCATTAATGAAGTGGTTGATGTGGCTGACGCTGGGAGCTTCGCCTAGGTTGTCGAAAAAGATCTCGCGCGCTCCTTAACTGCAACTCAAGCTTACTCCCACAAGCTGAGTGCCTGCTTTTGGTATAATGTCCTCCGATCTCAGTCGAAGTGTCTTCATAATCGATCGATCTTTGAACCTTATTAAAACAGAATTTCTCATCAATCTCTCCTTTCCAGAGCTGCTGTATTGGAATGTCCTTCGGATGACATTGAAACCGATGATCTGACCGCTGAAGAGAAACAAAAACTAATCGACGCCAAACAGGCGAACATGAGGGAAGTCATCGGTAAGTCATCGCATCACGCATCTCCCTCATCCCCTCTTCCCCCCTGTAAATGTGTAGCACTATGTTGTGAAGCCCCTCTCCATTGTATTATGTCCCCGAACATTGTTCTTATTCTTTATTTGCTTCTGCCTTTGTGTTGCATTCCAAAATTTGGTTTTAAACTCTCAAAATTGTATCGATAATTATCCAACCACATCCGAAAAAAAGAAGAAAAATTAACAATGCTTTTGTATATTCTTGGTATTGCTTAAAAATTTGCTATAGCTATGGGAAATAGCGAGCTAGAAGGTAAGAATTTGTGTAAAACTCATTGTCACACCTCTGTACATATACTCTTTACCTTAAGCGAGTGTCACACTGTTACTTATCTCAGGCCGAAATGTAGAACACATCTTTTTGAAAATGAAACGAGTTTTGGTGTACGCCAGCTGCAGGCAAGCATTGGCAGTTAGTCCCCGTCTGTATTCTCAAACCCGTGCGGCGTTAATGAACCTGATTGTACTCCGTTATCAACATAAACGTTATTCACAGCTCCTTCCGAAGTCTTCTTGTATTTGCGACTCCTTGTTGTCTACAGGCGCTTAACAACAACGCAAAACGAACACTTCCTGTGTTTGTCCCCTCCTCCCAGGCAGTCGCCAACAACAAATGCCACGGAATAAATCAAACATACATCAAATCAATTACTACCCTTCCGTTATATTTATCAAAAAGAATATAAATACATATTTTTCAGCCAGATCTAGACCAGTCTTGGGATACCTCTGAAGCCCCTAGCTCAAGTACGGCTTTACAGCATCTCCATACGATGGCGGTGGAGTTTCTGGGCGGGCACTTGGTGCGGTTGGCTGCGCATTGCCTTGAATCACCTGGGCGGCTGCAGATTGCCACCGCTCGCCCACTGTACGGGGAGCCGGGACTTCCGCTTGTGCCGACGTATGCACGAGAGGTTCTTCCTGCTGAGCATTCTCCGAGTTGTTGCCACGATTACCGGTGAAATGCTGACTGAGGCGATTGTTGAACAGATTGCTTTGACTCAGTCTTCGGATCATGTAGGCGGTATTTTCGTTGATTGTTCGGCGATATCGACGTCGCGTAGGTCGCTCGAAGAGCAGCGACAGGAACCCTGGGAAGCCGCCGGGATTGGCTTCGGCCTGCTGCACGCTTCTTGCAGTTGTCGAGACAGATCGGTTCATGGGCGGCGCATTACGCTGCCGCCTGTTCGATTGCCGTTGCCGCGGAGCCAATGGCGGAGGAATCGGTTCATGAGGTGTTGGATCTGGAAAAGATAAAATTAATTTGGCATTTAAATTGAAGGGGAGCCACCCAAAAAAACCCTACCGACCGCGACGCGAATAATTTTCCCGCTGCAACAGAAATTCTTGATGCAAATGAAGCACACGTAGCAGCAGATGATGACAGTGACCCCGACGAATATGCCAGCAAAGAAGGCGAATCTGAAGTCATCAATTGTGTACTGGGGTGAGTAGGAGCTCTGCTGGTCCTTGTGCATGGCGCGTAATCTGGCTAGGCATTCTCGGTGAAGTTGGCACACTTTAGCCATCCCCAGACTGTAGCACGCTGCTTCTTCGCCAAACCTCTTCGGGTTCCACACGCTCTCCACTGAGGTCGGCAATCGAGTCCGCATAGTCGGTGCCTCCACCATCTTCTCGAACATTGGCCCATTGCCAACCGTCTTTGAGTCGAATCTGCATGACGCCAGGGTGGTGGTCACACCGCGCGCCCTAAAGTACTTCACAGCCCCTTCCAAGCTCTTGTCACAGTTCCAGCGATTGTCGTCCAACTTCACAGACTTCAGTCTCGACAGAAACTTGAACGGAGTACTCGTCATGGTTATCATGAGATTACCAGATACATCCAACTCCTCAAGCGCCGGTGTCTCGGTGAACAGCATCGGATAGATGTACGTGACTCGAGCATCGTGCAGTCGCAGTTGCTGAAGCGACTTGCTGACTATCATAGGCTTGTTGTTGAGCGACATGAACTTGTTGCCCGACAGGTCGACTCTCGTGAGTTTTGTATTTGTTTCGAAAATTCGCTCGTCAAAGTATTCCAAGCGGTTGTAGGACAAGTCAATCGAGTTGACTTCTCTGAGGGGTGCGAATGCGTCCAGATAGATTGTGTGGAGGGCATTGTAGGCAATGGTTAGGTTAACTAAGTAAATGAGTCCCTGAAATGGAGAGGAGTTAGGAAACTGAATAAGAAAAAGTTTGCTTAGAAGTTAGTGACAAGTTTGAAATCTGATTTATGAAGTTCTCCGTGATCATACACTGCTCCCTCAAAGACTTTCACTCGGAGTAGCGAGCAAAGAGAAGCAGTATTGTTCTGTCTTAAACGAATACCTCGTCCCCGTCGGCAGTCCCAGCTGGAAAAGGACTTTCAGCAGTCGTACCAGACCGGAGACGTCTAACAAAAGACCTTGTTGAATGAGACCCAGGTCCACCGCGAATTGTGGCCAAAGAGTTCAAGGATATTGTTGCCAGGGTTTGACTTGAGTTCGGAGATATTTGATGAATTGGACGGCTTTCTCTGCTTCATCTGCCGATCTACATGATCCCAATAGTGAGAAATCGGACAGATTAAGTAGTAAGTGCTGCTATTCCTAAACATCAACACTCTCCTCCTCCAAGAGGGCTTCTACGAATCGACTGAATCAAGAGACAGTCGTTGTCTTGTTGGGATAATCTGTTCTCAGGCATTATCGACCGCAAATGCCATAGCATATAGTTCTTAAGTACTTCCTGATACATCCGACCTTTTGCTTGACTCAATTAGCGCACTCATTCACGAAAAATCAAGCAAATGTGAGAAAGGGAGCTCGAATGTTGCAAGAATTGTACAGACAAGGAAGAAGAGCAATCGACAGTCTAATACCTAGCCACCTGTCTAGCACTTGGGACATCAGAGGACCTTGGATAGATATTTGTGCAGAGATGTAGAAGATGTCTCATATTCCTTCGAACCACTAAGTGGCTTTCACACGCAAGGAATGGCAATCGATTGGCCCACAACTGAGAGCTTGAAATGACTAAACAATGGTCCCAGATCAGGGTTCTAGTGGGTCAGTTATCTACATATTTGCGGCTTTTTCGTAAAGTCTTTCAACAGTGCGTCGTGCATAGTGCATACAGTTCTGTCTCCTTCAATCCTCGTCTAACTCCGACGTTTACTTCCGAATGGTCGCTAAGGTAGTTGGTAGCATCTGCGACCATCTTCAGTAGTTATTTTGAAAGGACGTCCAATACCACTGCGTGGGTGGGATGGCCATTTCAATCGCTCATCACAATTAATTCCTGTTATTTTTCTTATTCTTTACCGACGTATTCATTACTCAGAAGTCAGAAATGTCAATGCCAAGAGTTGAAGAAAAAGAACACAAAGCAGCATAAAAAAATCAAAAAAAAATCTCTAATGCACTCTTATCAACACAAAAATCCAGCACAAGATCTAACTTCAAAATATTATGAATCATTATCTTATCTGTAGTTGTGTTTCCCAACAAAGCCCAACCGCTCACCTCAAAGCATGCATTGTCTAGCGTTGTGATGTCATTGTATGACAAGTCGAGCACTTCCGCACTGAAGGGCAATTCCACATTTGGACTAATTATCCGCTGTCCCCTGAAACACAAAAGAACACCAGTCGTTTACTCCGCAAATTCAGGCGAAAAGAAAATACCTGCAATCGGCGCGATTGAAATTCTCAAATAAGTCGCATGTACAGTAGGATGGACAGGGCCTAGTTTCGGTTTCGGCATTTGTTTCACAATAAACTAGCAGCAACAGCGCGCCGTTGAGCAAAGTCCGCGATTTCATTGCCAATGCAATTCCTAAAAGGAAGGGAAAGTGATCTGAATGCACGCAGCCACTAGAATTTTTCGTTTCGCGTTCTGTTTCCAAACAGGTTATGAGAGACACTAGCACTTTGTGTGTAAGAACGGAGAAAGTCTGGTGAATGTATGACAATCGGTTATCTTATCTGGATTTCGGCTTGTGATTCACCGAGGGTGCGCTAGCGTTGTGTGCGACAGAATCAACTGCAGACCTAGAGCTTTCATATCGTTATTTATTCGCCGCTAAATATCAACTTAAGATACTGAAGAGAAGAGCTTTTCAGACGTACGTATGTAAAAGGAACAAGATTGTTGAAGCGACGTTGCATGTTAGCCAGATTCTCCCCAGTTGGTGACCAGGAATTTTAGGGCTTCCCAATCGGCTGGTTATCTGACACTTTCGATCGGCTCCCCTTTGAAATTCTGAAAACTGGTTAATTAAACCGTCTTAATCTTTAAAGATCAGAAACTATTTTACTTCAATTTATTTATGGGATAAATTATGTGTTACCAGGAGTCACTTAATAGATTGAAGTTATGGAATGAGCGTGTTCGTATGGAGCCCCATTCCGATGCAAAATTCAACTCTCCATGAAACACTAATATTTTGTACCTGATCTGCCAACGCAGAGTTTGATCATTGCTGATCGTTTCACTTAAACTTGACGCCACGTCTCTGCTCGCCTTACAACAAAACTCGTTTCATCAGCTAATCTAGACCACGTAACACACCCACAACACAACTAACAAACTGACACCAAATATAGCCCTTACAGGATTCACAGACAATCAAAGCGTTTCTTAATCAAAAAAATTGCGTAAATAAATTTTACAGATAAAATGCGTCAAAAGGACACCGAACAAGCTATCATTTTGGAGGAGAAAATCCTTTTAGAACTAAGCCTACTCAAAGAGAAAAGACCCGAATCGAATTTACCAAGTGCCGAGGAGTTCTTATCGAATTTTGGAACCTATAGAGACTTAATTAACGATGACTGTGATACCATAGAAATATGGAAAAGAGTATTAAACATCGTTCAAGTAAGTCACACCGTACCGCCCCTTCCCAGATAAACTCAAACTAACTTGATTTGGCTTGATTTAGGAAATCTATCAATTGGCTTCAACGCTATACACAGCAGCGACTGGCTTGTCATTGTCCCGGTCCACTAGTTCGGTTGGTGAGAAACAAAGCGACGCGTACTCGTCACCAACATTGCCCAAGCGAGCGGAAACCTTTGGCGGTTTTGATGAGAAACGAAACAAGGTAAGCCTTCCACCAGCAGTCCTGGGACTTTCTTCAAAATTTAACTATTTTTGTTTCCACTTTTTAGAGCGCATTCTCGTGTCGCGATGCAGTCCTGTCAGCCCTTCCAATGTCTCCCATACCCGGTCGAGACAATCATTTGAAAGATGGAGTTTCGACAACAACGCCCAGCGACTTCGATACGAGTTCAAATAGCCTGTCTGTACAACAGAGCGCGATCCTTCGCAATAACACCGAAAACATCTGTCTCAAGGATAACAATTATGCTGCCCTACAGGTGTCACATTATCTGCAGGCTCTGCTCTGTTTAGTGTCACAACAAATGACCACGATTCAGAATCTGCAAGTGCAACTGGCTGCGTATAGAGACAATCCTAAGACTTTGTACAAACACAATGATCAGCTGGAAGAGCTGCGAAATCTTCAGGATAAGCTGCAGGAAGAGAAGACAGCGTGGCTCAAGCAGAAGGAACAGCAAGAACGTGATCTGACGGAACAACGAACTGCCCAAGAGGCTTTGCAAAAGCAAATCAAGGCGGAGCAAGAGGATATCAAGCAGCAACGAGAGCAACTCTATCGAAAAATGAAACTCCTATCGAGTCAGGGACTCTTGCTGTCGCCAAGTGTAAGTTGAGCTGTCATTCTCCTTCAATTCCACTTATTTAAGGGCGTCGTACACTTTCAGACTCCACTTCCAATTGCGAATATCGTCCCCAGCACAGATGAGAGTCATCCACCGCACAGTAGCGGCGATGAGCATCATTCAGTCGACGGCAGCACTGTTGATCGGCGAAAAGACAAATGGCGATCAGCTTCAAGTGAGTACGCCCATCCACCGGCAACTCCTCCCATCCTACACCTGCTCCTCCGTCTCTCCCTCTATTTACCGTAGACATAAGAAAAACCCTCTTCCGTCGATCATCGTTGAACTTTTCAAAACCAAAGAAACCAAAATCAAACGACGATCACGATCACTCTCCAAATCCAACAATCGAGGAATTCAATAATTCACAAACAAGATTTTTCCATTGCAGCAGTACCCAAGGCTCCGCCGGTGAATCTGCTGAGTGCCACCAATGCGCCGAAGGTCAACCAGGCCAGCGTTAAGCAGCAGATCCCAATGAAGCTCTCCTCGCTGTCTAGGTAATTCCTATCAAGTACTCTGTTAGTGTTGCGCGCGCACACACACACACACACGTCTTGATCATCTCTCTGTCTCATCATCTCAGTGCGACATCAGTAATATTATCTTTTCTCCTTTTCATTCTTTTAATTTTGCTTTTTTTGTGTTCTGTTTTTGAGTCTCGAGTCCTTTTTGTGTAGTCTTCTTCACCGATTTTCTTTCTTTTTTCTCTCTTTCTTTTCATTTCATGTGTGTCCTCTATTTTGCAGTATTTTTCCGTAAATCCACTCCACCCAACCCATCCGTGCATCCTTGTCACTTTGTTTCTTTCTGTTTCCTTTTTCGTTTCTTTTTTTTTTTTTTGTTTTTTGTTTTCTCTGTTTTCTCTCTTTCGGTTTGCGTGTGTAAATTGTTTTCTTTTAGCACAAATTTTGAAAAATCACCACAATCCACAAATTCTAGCAATAACATCACTTCACCACCTAATTGCAGTAATAATTCAAGTGGAGGTATCACTCAAATGTTTCCACTTAAATTAGCTGATAAAAAGGTGAGAAATATATTTCTTTTTATTTATTGTTCTTGTTTTGTTACTTGTCGTGTTTTTTTTGGTATGTTTTGAAAGGTTACGAGAATTCAAAAACCCATCGCATTTAGTTCTCTGTCCTTGGCGGCAAACCATGGGCAAATTTAGTTCTCAGTATTTAAGATCTGGCTAGAAAGTCAGGGAAGTCAGTCAGTTTCGGCGGAGTCAATGAATAAAATCACAATTAATGCAAGATAGAAATTTCAATATCCTTGAAATTCAACAAAATGTATACATTTGATCTAATGGATCAGCGAAAATACTCAACGCTACGAAGAACCCGAAGCAAACTTCGGGTCGACTTCGAAATTAACCTATTCCAAATAGGGGCATCTGGCACAGTCAGAAACACCCCCTCAAAGTCTAAGCAGACGGAGAAAGAGAAGCCATTGAAATGCTGGTGACTTCACTCAAGACCTCTCTGTCAGTTCGACGGCCTCCGTAACGTATTGCATTCCAGGCAGAAGTTAAAACAATTCACAGGTCTGCACCCTTCTGCCCGTTTGACAGAGCTGCGTTGTTGCTCCGACTACGTGCGGGGTACGATATTTGCTTTGGCCGCTTTTACACACGCTAAATTCGTCTGCAACTTTCCAATGTTGTTGGCAAGGGAGGTGAAACGTGCAAGGGGTAGTCTGAGTTGCGTGTGCTCGAGAATTGCTATTCATTCTTCTATTCGCTTTTATTTCTCTTCTCAATGTTGGGTATTGGAAGCATGCTACACATATGTGAGAAAGAGATGACACATGTGTGAAAGGGTGAGCAGCGGAAAAATTGAGTAGGAATATCAACTGGGTTGATTTGAATGGCATGGAACCATGTGTAGTTTGAAAAATGAGTCGACGCACCAATGCAGCATTGTGAAACGGGGATTAAGGAGACACCGCGTAGATGCAAGCTAATCCTACCCTGGGGTCCCTCCATAAAGGGTACCCCAGGCAATGAAAGTGCCACACATTATCTAGACTGGGAGGATCTGAGCCGCATGTCCTTAGCATAATGACTTATCATACCCTACTTTCAACTAATACTTACTTACTTCTCAGAGCGACGACCCGTGGAAGGTCTAAGATTGAGCAATAGGTGCCTTCCATCGATGATGGCATGCTGCTTCCTGTCATCCAGACCAAGCTGTCTTAAGTCCGCGATGACTTGATCTTTGCACCGAACTCCAATCTTCCTCTCCTTCTCGCACCAGGAGGCTCAGATTCGAAGACCCTCTTTACTAGAGCATTGATGTCCATGCGCTGGATGTGGTCAAGCCAGTGCAGTCGTCGAATTTTTGCCTTCTTGACTACATTCACATCTTTGTGTCTTGTCCTCCATTCACTTTTTTTTTTGCAGACGGGGTCTACAGTCTTAGACAAACGTGGGCCTCAGCCAACAAGCTCGCTGACTATTGGTTGAGGTCCGTCTCCACACTGTAGGGGCGGTCGTTCCCAGTTGGCATGTATCAAAGACTCGGAGTCGAAGACTCTTACGACCAAAACCCAGTGTGGATGTTCGACAAGCCGCGGCTAGCTTAGGCGCTGGATCTATAGCGTCTCGGCTAAACTCATGTCACTTTCAGCCCGTCACATTCGTGATTGAATGTGCTTTAATTGTGGTTACTCCAGATCCCATCAAAGCAAAGAAAGATTGCAGGCACAACTTTTTCCCTGGAACAGATCAAGGACTTCTTCATCAGTTTGTGATGGGACTTCATCGCCATCCGCGTATGTGGACGGGAATGCACTTCTAGAAGGTCTATAGTTGGCCTTTGAGTTTTGCGGGATCTTCCCAAGTCACATGATAGGGACTCGCCTTGTCTAAAGTGTGAGATCTTGGTGAATCATTGCTAAATTGAACGAGAATTCTGACTCGAGACATGGAGCTGTATGGCTCGTCTTTATGAAAATATCGACGTGAATGTGAGATTTGAGATTAGATTGGATTCTAAGATTGTTAAGATCTGATCTATTGTATCTGTCATGAAGCCACAGAGTCAATGACATATCAGAATATTTATATACAACTTCAGGCGGGAAGGAAAACCGGCGGAGAAGATCTAGTCACACGAAGTTAAGGAAACTTGCAGATGCTTGAAGACCTCCAAAAATCCAGCTGCCAAGTAACCGGCAAAAAATAAATATAAGAAAATCACATAAGAAATCTCTTTGGTGCTTTTGCCTCTTAACTCTTCAACGAAGTCATTTCCTCTCTACTTCTCCTTTTTCGCTAACTGCTTGCCTCAGACTATCGAATTCACGATACTTCAATTAGCTTCACTAGACGCATGCTAAGTCTGTGGAAACAACTATTGTGCGATGGGTTTTTGAATGGATTGCAATAAAAATTATGAATCTCTTACTATTTTATTCTCACTAAAAGAATCATTCGAAGATAGCTGACAACATTTTTTTGTGATTCACAATTTTTTAGAACCAAATGACACCAAATCATTCGAGAACCGGAAGTAGCCCAGCAATAATTCAACAGCAGCCCCAACAAACCGGGAATCCAGCAACAAGGTGAGTTTAATTATGCGTAAAATAGAATCCCCAAAAACCAAATCCTTAAAAAGCAGTTCTTAATGGTGCCTTGAAACATGTAGATCGCGCTAAATTTTAAAAAGCCAAACATTTTTTTTGAGGTACCTTCCTGAGTTGGTTTATCTGCTTATACCACTTAATAGTTCCCCTAAGAGTACCTCAACCACTGAGGGAAAGGTGCCTATGTCCAATGAGGTGTGCAGAGACGCATTTTTCATATGCGCACATACAGGGTGGCCCATCTATTGTTTTTTTTTAAATCATTTTGACACTGATAGCTGTTTCCTAATCGAAATCTTGACAGAAAGTCCGTATCATCCGCCGCGGCACGAAATAAGTAGCTTTACGCTTGAACAACGTTGCGAAATATTGAAAACCTATTTCCAAAGTGAGCGCTGTGTAGTCCAAACAGTGCACCGCTACTGATGTACGCAAGTTTGTGCAAAAATTTCGTGAGGATAGTATGCTAGTGGACAACACTCATTGTCCCCGTCGTCTAATGAGCACTAATGAGAATGTGGCTGCTGTGATCTTTTTCGAAAATGAGGCTAGGAACAATGTTTCGGTCAACGGTGGGCATTACAGAGCCTTGTTAACTGACTTTTTTTTACTGAAATTGAAGACATGGATTTGGACGACCTCTGGTTCATGCAGGATGGTGCGTCGTGCCACACAGCCCATGTCACAATCGATCTTTTGCGCACCAAATTTCCAAATCGTGTTATCAGCCCTCTTGGCGATGTCAATTCGCCACTTCAGGCCCTTTGTACTTTTTTTTGTGGGGTGAAGGACCGGTGTTATGCCAACAGTCTGGAAACGGTTCAAACACAACATCACCAAGCAATCCGCGAGCTACAGCCCGACAAAGTCTTCGCAAAGTGGTGTGACAGAATGCGCAACTGTGAAGCCAGCCAGGATGCTAATTGAAATACGTTGCTTACCATAATTAATGGGAAGTTTTGTTCATACAAATAAAGCCATAATACATGGAACAAATTTAATTTTATTAATCTTATTGCATTTTTAAAAAGAAACTTGCATTTGGCCCACCCTGTATGTACAATCCTCGTTTCTAAAAAACAAACAACGTGTTTAGGGACATTGTGTACTTTTTATAATGTGAAGGACTTTTCAAAACCCAGGTTTTTTGTAAACGGGAGCGCCCACTAAATCATTAAATTAAGTTCCACTTTGGATGAACCTCCCAAAAATTGTTTAAAAAATTACACATTTGGTATGAATTAACAAAAAAAAAACGAATCCCATTTTTCAGAACGAATACGTACCCCAAACTGCCGGAACGATATCGTTTACGCAATTCCGATGTCGGTCTTCCAACAGGAGCTGTTCCCACATCATTTGCCAATTATCAAACATCAACCACCACGCGAAATGCAAGCGCGTACGCGCCCCTCAATCCCTCATCACCACCACCAATTGTATCACGTTCCGGTGCACCGTCACCATCCAATACAATGCTCACACAAAAACTAAGTACAGCATCGACATGCTCCACCTCATCGTCAGCGTCAACAGCCAGCAACAATAGCATCAACAATCGGCAAACAACATCCACCAGCACCGGCGTGGTTGAAAAAAAGAAACAACAAACCACGCCACCCGATGAAGAGGAGATATACTTCTGATATCTGCCAGTCGAGGTGGAAATTTAAGTTCTAACGAGCTAATCTGAAAAAAAAAAACATAAAAATAATTATAACAATGTGTTTATAAAACAAAAACAGGAATTGATGGGTATAGACGTTTTTTTTGTTTGTTTTAAAGGTGAATACGAAACTAACGATAAGCTATAAGATTTTTAAATAACTTAGCCTTAGTCGAGTTTGAATAAAAGACAGCGCCTTCTTTTACTTCATGACTACGCTTTCGTTTCTGTTTTAAATATAAGAGCGCTAATGCTAAATGTTTATTGTTAAAAAAATATGTAATAGTTTTATGTTTCAATTTAAAATGAAAAAAAAGAAAAAAACAAAAAAGAAACGACTTGACTTGTAACTTTTTCAATGCAATACATTCATCGTTTGTGTGAACACTTATTTAAGAATTTCCTAAGCGTTTTTAGGCTTTAGAGAAAAAAAGAAAGCTGTGACTTTTCCTATAGATTGTTTAACACATACTACTTCTATTCTATTCTATTCTATTAATACTTGTTTGTTTGAAGTTTTTTTTTTGTAATTTCATTTCTTTTTTGTTCAGTGTCAGAAGGGATGTCAGAAAGTATAAGCCAATAGAGTAGGAAGACTTTGAGTGATTCGATTTTGATAGGGAAGGATAAGCAAGGAACTAGGTGAAGACAACGAATTCGCTTATACTTTCTGAAATCGAAGACGATTTCTCGACACAAACATACTTTCGGTTGATCGGAGCGTATGATCTAGCGATACATTTCATTTTTTTTGAGACGATATCCTCAGGGAGAAATGGAGGTTAACTCTATTCCATTTTTGGGCTGCCGTTGAATGACTGACTGGTGACGTTAAGTTTGAATTAAAACCAGATGATCCACGCGATCGTGCCTGTTGACACAATTTAGTTCAGTTCGAATTAGTGCAACAAAAAGTTGAAGGATATGTTAACTGCCTTCTCGGGTGTACAGTCTATCCACTGAATGGAGTTTAATGGTTTATATTGTTTTGATGTTGCACAGTTGATTGACATACTTTTACGCATTCCAATTTGGAATTCAACGTTCGGACATAGAGTTCCTCATAGAATGAGCAATGTAATCGCAATTCGAAGGCACCACCCCAGCTCAAAAATTGTGGAAAGAGTTAAAGAAATACCCCCACAAGAATGTCCATGGTCAAGATGTGTATTTTCTGTTTGTTTTAAAAGTTAGACACAAGCAGAACCACTTAAGTATGATTCACCATCTCCTGGCGACAAAAGTCCCCTGCAATCAAATACTGGGCAAATACTCAGTGAGATAACGAGAAGAAGTATCCCATCTATCTCCTCGGCGATCAGCCTTGAACCACGTGCGCCACTACCACTACATGATGCTAACATTCGATGCATGTTTGCTTCACCATCTAGTAACATATCAAGGCACTGAAACTTGAGAAGATTCTCCTCGCATGCCAAAAACTAATTAAAAGTCCCAATCACTCATAAGGTGGTAACAGCTGCCTTGTCAAAATTAAGGCTACAGTTGTACATGTCCAATTCTCTAAAACCTAGACAAAAGCGATTTGATGCCTCTTAAAAATTCAAAATTACATTTTAAACATTCCTCGATCACTGATCATACGCTCAGCGGAATATCATTTACAAAAACTTTTCGTAGAATTAACACAAAAATCCAATGCTTACATGTGAAAATTCCATTCCAGTTTTGCATTTAGTATCAACTTAAGCAATAATTTAATCAAAATTATTTATGACGTAATATTTTAGAGTTGTTATATTTCATTTAAACAAAAGACAAAACCTATACAATGCATACATATACATATATCTTCCAGAAAAAAAAAAACTAAAACAAAATGAACTGCATTCTATTTTATAAATTCATTCATGTACCTTTGACTATTTCTGATGTACCTTAAGCTAATTACTTAAAACAAAAACAAAACAAAAAATAATACATGAGTTATGTAAGCGTGAACTTAAGCGTTAAAAATAAATGCGAATGAAACCGGAATTTATAAAAGAAAAATAAAAAAAACAAACGTTAGTTTCTAAGAAATTGTACGTAGTATTATTAATTAAATATAGATTTTGGTGAGAACAACAAAAACAAACAGAAAATATATTGTATTTTATGTTACCCTTAACGTAGATGTTACTAGTTGCAACAAAACGAAACAAAACAAAAACTACAGAGAGCTTCTTAAGTTGATTAGATGATAAGTTGAATAGCAACAAATAACAACCATACGAATATGGTCTTCAACATTATATATTTTGTTTCATAAATGTGTTATATTTATATTCATACATCAACATTATTTATGTATATTTTGTTTTTCTTTTTTTGTTTCTTTGCAGTTGTTTATTTGTTATCGCAATCGATGAAAAATAATCATGTTTTCGCTTTTGACCATTCTCTGATGTACTTACATAGTCTGCAACTATTGCTCTCGTTGTTTGTTGAAAACAAAAAAAAAAAAACAATGTTCTCTCGAGTTTCATATTTTCCTCCCCTTTTTTGTTCTTTTCTGTATTTTCTTTGAAAATATTCATATTCCTACTTGAAAATGTTTAATTAACTAACTTGAAATGCACTAACTATGAATAATGATTTATTTATGTTTTACATATATTCTTTACGTATGCATATATTTTATTAATTTTCTTTAACTAATTCAATCAGTACTTAATTTAATCGAAAACATTTATGTTATTATTTTTTTGTTTGTTATTAAGAATATGATTAATAATAATAAATTTTCTGATTAATTATTGTCAATTTTTTGTTTTTTTTTTGTTTTTCATTTACACTTTAATTTGAAATAAGCTAGTCGATGGCAGGTTGAACGCGATTTGCTGAAAAATCATAATTGAAGAAAGGCTAACAATGTTTTCAAACTCTTACTAGAGGTAATCCCAATTCACAAGTAGAAGCACTGTGATGGGAACAACATTGGACCTACTGATATTTTTTTCATGTGATTAATGGTAGGAATTTGTTATTTGTAGAAGATTGTACATCGATAATAAATCTACTTCTGGTCGGCGTGGGATAGTGAGTAAGTGCGTCAACTCCCAAGCTTCTGTGTTCAATCCCCGCCACGAACAACTTTCATAATTCACTGCTCCATATCTTCCGAGTAACACAAGGGTTAACTGTCCAGAAAAAACGCTTCTTCAACTTCGCCTTTAGGCGTCAGCAGCATTAGCACTCTTGAGAGAACAATAGCACACATAACACAGTTGCTTGCTGCAGAAGTTAAGCCCAGAGATCGGCTAGTACACACTGACAATGAAATTATGAAGTTCCTTGAAATTATAATACTGTGAATTGTTTGCTCTGTCTCTGCATAATGGATAATGGACCCTGTGAAGGGACACCCCTTCGTTCACTTCATTATTATACCAGAGGTTCAGTCTTCCTTCCCGGGGCTCAGATAACAAGACTATCGATGTACCCGAGTCTGTCTAGTTAAAGGGTATTTTCTTTTGAACTACTCATGCACCAAGAATCAGCTCTGCTGTTCCGCTTATCCTCCAGCTTTCGAATCCATGATTCTTTACTGTTGTACCTCGTGTTTCGACATTCATCTGCTATCAATGACGAGGCCCAAGAATTTAGAGAACGTTTCAGATTTAGTGCAGTCCATTCAGCGAGTACTAGCTAGTTTTGAGCGGGCTTGCATCTAGATCGCATCCTTTGGGCGATCGTGAATTACTAGGGTCAGACACGATTTTGGTCCTTCGAGTCAGGAGTTTAGAACCATTTTCTAGTAGCAACTGATGCCATGTTGTTGAAAGAAGTACACTTTGGCGTAGCTTTAAAAACAAAATCTAACACACTGACCCGAGCTGGGTGCAATTTCGTCTCATGGGTTGTTTCGGGTTTAGAGTCACTCTGAAATGGTCTTCGTCTAATATAAGAATGGAGTTGAACATGGTTTTTCATTTTTCGAAGAACCCTTCGGAAAACGACAAGCGAATGCGGCAAGTTTGCTGTATTTAATTGATTCTAATTTCAGTCTTCTAAGGAAACAAATTAAAATCTTCGTGCAGAATCGTTTGCAGTGACTGTCTGTTTATATCCACCAACCCTGTCGCCTGATTGAGCAAGCCGAATCTTAGAACTCTCATTGGCGTTTTAACATGACATTACGCTATTGGAACTCACGCCTCTAGACTAGGCCTTCCCTACAACGAATTCTGCTGAAGCTGTGGAGACGAGGATGAGGAAAAAAGCATTGTACACTTCCAATGCAACTGCAGTGCTATCTCCTCCCGTAGATATAGACTTCTGGAAGCCTACCACTACGATAACCTGTCTGAAGTAGCATAAGAGTCAGCCATCTTCTTCGCATTATTAAAACCATTAACTGGTTTGCGGAATAGGTATTCAATATTCATACATAGATCCGCATGATAGAGCAATTGGGGCTATGGTGGCCTAAGTGTGGCTGCTGTATTTCTTTGCAGCAGTCAGCCACTTTAACCTGAGCTAACTTAAAGTCTAATTACAACATTCCATCCTTCATCAGACTAGTTTACAAATCGCCTCCTATTCATAAATCAAAAGATGGTATCGATCATAAAATACATTTTTCACATCGCATTTTGGGGTATGCTTTGTTAACGTAGCTCGCATTTTCATTTTGAAACTCATTTTCAATTGAACTCGAAATAAAAAGTCACGCACAATTAAAATCACATTAGAAATTCATCCACGAAAAAAACCGCGCACTCGTTATTTCAACAGTAATCATTTCTCTAAAAATAAATTATTTCGGAATAAGAAAGAAAATAACGTATTAAAAAACATATATACAACCACCTCAGCATTTTTTAAAAATTTTAGCAAAAGCCAACACTTATCTAAAATTCTTTGACAATACAAACCATTATCAGCTAAAAATATACAAAAAAAAAAACATATATATATATATTAAATTAAATAATAAATTAATGCATTTACAAAATGAATAAATGATAAACAAAAACAAAAAATAAACATAATTAGGTTCATAAAAATAATTTTAATATATTCGTAGAATAACTTACTAGACGATTAGGTCAACAAATTAAATCGAATTAAGTACGTGCATATATTTTTCTTCAGTATTTGTACATATGAAATGCAAACAGGTAGTTCAATAAAATCTACATATTTACAAAAAAAAAATAGTTGAAAATACAAACACACACATACACTCTCACACATCATACTGACTCTAAAACCTTGTAACCTTAGAAATTGGGTGCTCTTCTTTGCCCTCCCCTTCCACTTCTAACCCTCCTAGTGCGAAAAGAATGAAGAAATTCAATTCGATTAGATACACTGTATGTAGATACACACAAAATATTTTATAGACATTCAAGGATATGTGTAGTTTTATGTAACACATCGCCAAGTAACACACATGTACTCGTATTTCCTAAATATTATACTTGACAAACTTTTACGTAGGTATTATACATTAGGAAGAAAAACAAAAACATGAAGTTTTTATTGAATTTCACTCTTATTTAACTGGTTTCGTATCGATGAATCTGCTACAGGTGTCGAAGTGTCGTTGCAAATGTGTACCTTATGGATGCTAGTGCTAGGCTGAGAGAGTTCATTTTATGTAGGCAGCAGAATTAAGAGAACCCGAACGTTTTTTCCCACCCCAACCCTGTGTACAATATATATATATATATGTAAACTCGTATATCACCGTTGTTCTTTACGCAATATGGCAAGACAAATGTGTTTTTTTTTCCTTGTAACACGTACATGCCTATAATTATATTTTCTATTTGTTATAAACAATTTTAAAACACTTCAAAAGACTTGCTGAACTATAGATTAATGAATAAAAAATAATAATAATAAAAAAAAGAAACATAATAATAGCATATATGAACATATAATAAAAACAAAATTATTATAGGGTAAATCCAATTATTTACAAAATAAATATATACACAGTATAATGGAGGAGAGAACATAAGGAAAGGAGATTCTCCCGCAAACAGACACATGACAACATAATGAACTTTAAAAGCTAGTTGAAGTATTCTTTTAAAATTTACAAAACAAAACTAAATGCAAATGAAAAAGAAAAAAAAAACAAATAAAACATGATGTTAAGTGTTGTTATTTCTATACATAAAATGAATTTAAATAGAAAATAAATATTTCTTGGATATATTTAAGTATATTATGAATATAAATTAGCTTATTGTTTGTTAAGTAAAAACAAAAAGAAGAGAAAAGTCTTTGAAAAAAAAAAAAAAAAAAACAAAAAACAAAATAGAAATTATTAAGGAAACTACTCCGCTCTAACACTGTTGCTCTTTGAAATTATTTAACAGATATAAAATAAAATCTGAAACTAGATCATGTGTTTTGTGTTTCATTGATTTTGGATACGTTCGCGACTGTCAGACGAAACTCAGCTGCCGCCTATAGTAAGACTGGTTTGAATGTGCATCTCTGTCACAGAGATGGACACAAAGCAAGTAGGTGCTGCACAACATTCTTAGCCGTGATGACATGCAGTGACATAGCGAAGAATGACCAGTGAATGCTGGAGACAGTTAATATTATAATATCGGTGGCACAATAGTCTGAGATAGACTAGACCTACCTTGCCCTACTCGTGTCTAGCATGCTATATCTGGATCTGGATATGTTAACTCAACGGCAACATTTAAGGAACTTTTTGTAGACATTTGTACTTGAGCACCGGGCACGTGTCTTGCGTCCGCTGTCACTCATCTTTATGGTGGGAGCTCCGTCTTCCTACCCTTCCCGAATCAGATTCCAAGGCCGTTGAGCTGCAGCATACGTGTTCATTCGTCGAGTTAGTATAATCGACTTCCGAATTCCGACTTTCCGAACAGCTCATGATGTTCTGCCTATCGCCTAGATTTCGGCTCCATATTACAGGACAGGCGGAGTAAGTGTATTGTAAGACATGATTTTGGTCGTTCGAGTTAGAAAATTGGACCCAATTTGTGTACACAAGCGGTAATAGCAACGGTGTCCAAATTCAAAAATATCCCTTATCTTAAACGATCACTCTGTCTGCTTAGGCTAAGCACACCTACAGTCAGGGCGCTCATCGGTGTCATAACAGGACACTGCAATTGGCATACATGACCGCAGGGTGGGTATCCCATACAATGATTTTTACAGAAGCTGGATGGAAAAAGACGAGGTAGAAGACGTAAGCCACCATACTCACATCTACGGGCCTACTAAAGGGCGTGTCATTAAGCGCTTCCTTTTAAATTTAAATAAAACAACAAGGTGTGAGATATCATCCACATTTTTTTATTCGTTTGAAAATCATATCCATACCATTATGTATGGAATATAAAATCGTCCAAATGTCCACTGCCGCTTCTCTGGGTCCGAAATGTCCATGACTATTGAGCAGAAATTAGGATGAATTTGACCGTTGGCATGGGTTATGTTGGCCTTGAGGGCCAGTGTGGTTTGTGGCTTATTCGCATGGACCTGCGATTTCAGAAAACTCCACAAGGGTCTCCCCTGATTTTCTGAAAACTCTATGCCCAGTTCACATCCATCCAATTTGGCGTGAACTGTGTAGCACGTAGCGCTAAAGTGTTAAAACCGCATGTCGTTGGTGTCCATATCTTCCAATTCATGCCAAAATAAGTTCTTAATCATCAACTTATAGCGCTCGACGTTGACTGTGATGGCCCGGCCAATGTCGTTCTCAAAGCAGCCGCCAGGCCAAATCCACACCAAACAGTGACCATTTGTTTTGTTTGTTGACATCCCCATTCATCCAGAAAATGGCAGCGAACAAATGTCGAACAGAACAACCATTTTGATAAAACAACTTTATCATTTGCACGTGTTGTTGAACGCTATTTCCGTCAACTGTCACATTTCGAAAGTCCCTATTGGAAGATCCTTTATCTCAATAATCTCAGCTAACTAAATAGCGTCGCTAGGTAAACCGCTTTGATATAAGCACCAACTTGTTCCAAGTTTAGGAGTAGTCACTCCACGTGGTATCACAAAGACCCTATTTGGGTCTTCTGTCTTCTACCGTCAGCCTGTCTAACCTAACTTAACCTAACGGTGACTTTGGACAATTCTGCGTCGGATCTCCACTACGCCGTGTTGAATTTCTCTTTGCCAAGAAGTAGACAAGCTCCTCCAAAAAAATGTTCGACGACGATCGTCACGCTCGACGCCTGATCAATTCTTGCGCAACGGCATGTATTTGATTTTCTCCTCATTTATCATAAAAATTAATATATACACCAACAATTACAAGGCAAAGATCATCAGATACAAAAAAAAACACTTATTTTCTTGATCTTCTATTTACAAAAATTGTATTCTTTTTTATTTATCTTGTTTAAATTACATTATTTTATGTATATTAAAAATTAAAAAAATAAACATTTCTTATATTCAAAACAATACACATCTCTGTACAGACTGCCGTGCAATACGCCAACATTCGAACATTGTCCGTCTAAATAGGAAAACAAACATCTAATATTTTCACTTTACTTATAAGTACGTATTCTTTAAGAATATATTCATGTATCATTTTAAACATATAAAATGGCATTAATGTATGTAGATTGTAGAATGCATGATTAGGAAACGATTCACAGAGATACATTTATTAAATATAAATTCTAACAATTGCGAGATTTGCTGCTGTGGCTCAAGCCATTCTTTGTGGTTTGACCTTTCACTGAAGACCATGCAACATTTTCATATAAATATCATATCACCACCTCGTCTTCGTCCTCGTTAAAGCAAACTAAAAAGCTTAAACATACAGTGTTTGGGATTGCAACTCCATGCGCTAAGCTAAAGAAGTACTAATAGGCAGTAAAAATAATACAAGTTATTTTGTACAAGAAGTTGTTTGTTGGTATCTGTTCTCTGATCTCTCTATCTTTTTTTTTTCAATAGTTATACATAACATATAATCATCGTCTTCTTATATAAAAAATATACACTTTAAATTACATGCAATTTACTTAGAAACAAATTAAGTATTCTCGGTTGTTAATGATCACTTGTCGAAGACAATTAACATCGTTAAATGATGGAAACTATGGGTTGCAACTGTGAAACAAATGGCTTATGTTTCGTGCGTTCGTTAAGTTAGGTAGGATCTTATAAATAGATTTATTTAAATAAAAAAAAAAAACATTTAGAATACATTAACTAATGCCTTAGGGATGAGTCTGTAAAATGTAAATTTGTTGTGCATTTTGGGCGTGGGATGAAAATCAAGATAATGCAACGTCAAGGCACATCATAATAATAAAACCAGCGATTGTTCCCCATGTTGCCAGCAGTCCATTGCCACTGGAATGAAAAGAAAAACATATTTCAATTATCTACCATGTGAAGGAAGGTGGCTGTAGGACGAATGTATCAAGATAAAATGAGGCGGCGAACTTTGATGAAACATTTGATGACTAGGCGGCACAAAAACAGACTTTGTCGTGAACAAGCTGCGCTCAGATCCATTTCGCACTTTAACGCCAACCACATTACCCAAGACTACTAATTCGGACACCTTTACTCACCTTGCATGGGCTTCAGGCAGAATATCATCGGCCACAATGTATATCATTGCACCCGCAGCAAATGAAAGGGCATAAGGCAAAATTAGATTAGCCAACGTAACCGCAACAGCTCCGAGAATGCCAAATATCGGCTCAACCATTCCAGACAGTTGACCATACCAAAATGCCCTCCCCACGCTGAAACCAGCAGCGTGCAAGGGTAAGCTCACAGCAAGACCTTCTGGGAAATTCTGAATTCCAATTCCTATGGCAAGATTTCTAGAGAAAGAATAAAATGAGTTTCATTTCCAAACTATGTTTCATTTAAAGATGCGCACCGAGCACTTTCGAAGGTAGCCGCTTCCGTTGTGCCAACAGCTCCAAAGCTCACGCCCACCGCCAAACCCTCGGGAATATTATGCACGGTAATGGCCACAACGAGCAACATGATCCGTTTCCACTGCGATATCGCGTTCTCATGATCGATACGTGCCTGATCTGTGTACGCGCTCTGTTCCACGTCAGTATTGGCCTTGTTTTTCCTTCTGCGCGACTCGCCACTGTGTTGGACACTCAGGCAATCCGAGAAACTATGCATTCCCTTCGAGGATGGGCGATCTGCGTAAGGGAAACGATTTGAAACCATGCACCGAATGACTGGATCGAAATTTAACTTACCAACGCTTTGCTGTGACTGACTGATATGTGTATCATCGAGAGCAATCTCAGCTTTATCCTTATTCGGGTGAGTTAAAGCTATAAGGCGAGAGAATGTCATCAAGACCGTTGCAGTTGACTTGTGGGAGAAGGTCTACTTACAGATCATCATGTGCGAACTGTTGATACCGAGGTATGATATCAGTTTGTCGGTTCCGTAGACAAATATTGAGCCCAGCAGAAAGCCACCGGCAACTGGCAAGAACGAATACTGTGCATAGAGGCCTGATCCTTCGGCCAGTTCGATTGCGGGGGCAAGCAGTGACCAGAAGGAGGCCGCAATCATCACACCTGCAGCAAAGCCCAATGCTACATCTAAGGATTTCCTCTGAAAATTAAAAATAAATGGTAAATTTTAATGCATTTTTTAATGTTTGCTAGATCTCTTGTTTTTTACACAGATGGATCCAAGACAGAGGATGGAGTAGGAAGTGTTTAAACCTGCACAAATCCGTTCGTCTACCCAATCACTGTAGTGTTTTGCAAGTGGAAATTATGGCGAATCGCAAAGCCCTGCCCTGGCTAAAATGGAACCTGATATCCGCCCGCTATATCTGCATTTTAACGGATAGCCAAGTAGCAATTAATTCCTCGCATCGTTCTCTATAAAATCTAAAATAGTAATCGATTGTTGCGCATCTCATAGCGAGATATCCGAACAGTTCAACGTTCGCCTGTGCTGGGTGCCATAAGGACATCCCGAGGAACTGCGGCACAACTTGTCGAACCGTAAAACAAATATGGCCACATCTCGTTCGAAAAAGATTAAGTAGCCTGATCTCCCTAAAGAGATCTAAAATTAGTACTGCAGTGGGAATAATTACCGGACACTGTCTATGAGGTCTTCACGCAAAACGACTAGGCCTATTCTCCAACGACTCCTGTGACGAGGATGCCTAGACGAGGACAGCATCCAGCACTTTCTCTGCAACTGTCCTGCCCTTGCCTCAACTAGGAAAGCCAATACAGGCTCCTACGTCTATGATAGTCTAAACGACCTCAATAAAATGCCGGTCAACGCACTAGTAAAATTTGTTGACCAAACAGCCAGGCTGTCATACTCATGGCAACCCACCCAACATCACGCACCTTTCTTGATGTCGTAACTTGGTCTAATAAGTATTACCTGTCGTCGACATCGGTATAAATCCCGATTACACAATGATTCGAGAGCAGATCTGTCAAGAAAAGCTTCGTAAACTTAAATATAAGTACATACAAATATGTTATGTACTTACACTGTTTAAATCGAATTGAGACGTCCTGCTTTTCGAAGTATCAAAGAGTAGTCTTTAAAATCACTGTAAAGTTTGGTGCACGTTTGTGGCGGTGCGCGTTTTTTCACCACAGCGGCGACGTAAGGTTCGGTGCCCGTTTGTGGCGGTGCGCGTTTTTTCACAACAGCGGCGACGTAAGGTTCGGTGCACGTTTGTGGCGGTGCGCGTTCTTTCACCACAGCGGCGACGTCGTATTTGAACCATAGAGAGAACTGAGAGTGGCACACGTATTTGCGGCAGCGTATCGTCACCTAGCTTCGCAAGTCCCCACAGCAACGCTGCGGCGCAACAATCCACATGTGTCGAACAGCAAATAGTGGCACGTGTTTACTGAATATTCGCGGCAACGCTACGCCGCCAAAAGGGGAAATATGCCACGTGTACATCAAGATTATTGGCTTTCAAATCGTGTGTTAGGAAAAGGATTGGTGTCACCTCTTATTCATATGAATTATGTACATACATAATAAGGAGGTTATCATTTCAGTGTCAGTGGTTTTATGCTGCTTCCAATTGATGACGCTAGGTGGCGCATTGGTATAGTGAATGCAAAAATAAGGCGTACGTCCACCCACAACTGCAGTGTCATCCGCAGAAGTATAAATCTAAGTTAGCTTAGTCTCGTTTCCCTTGTCGGTGTTTTCTTACTGGAATGTTTGATTCCAGATATTTGTGAACGTGTCTTTTTTTTCTGGTTTGGTTACGCTTCTCAAGTACGCAGGTCTGAGTCACATTCTACAGAATTCCGTTCATTTCGAACATGGAAAGCAGAACGAGTAGAAATCGAAAACTGTGAACTCAGCAAAACCTTCCATTCGACTCCTGGGCCCACCACTAAATTGGGTCTCACATGTTCGTCGTAACCAGTCAACATGCAATTGAATTAGACTTAAAAATGATGAGGAATATGAGTCTTAATTCCGCCATAATCTAGGAGCAACTAGTTCATTAACTCCGCGACATTTCTTTTCTATTTAACCTCCAAGGCGTCATAAAATTGAATAATGACTCTGATCTGCAAGATTGATTTAACCAATCACGAGATCTGCTTGAATCAACTTTAAACAAAATATTCCATGACCTGAATCCATCAAGCAACAAGCACCCGCTTCAAACTTAGCACCGACACAATCACTGTAACGCCCGATTGTCGAACGAAAACAATCGATTTCACAGATAATTTCAATAGAAACAAGCACCGATATCATTCACTGTTCGAGCGAGTTCGCAAGAACAAGCCGAAACTAAGAAAACAGGCGTATAAATGAATGTCACGTTTTTTAGATTGTCCACATTGCAATTCCCAGCACAAGAAAACAATATTTTTGTTCGTACCAGATACTGGCAGTGAGCTGAAGGAGGCAGAGGTACAAATTCGCACACATATCATGACGCTGCTCAACCGTCAGCTATGAAGGGGAACAGCCCCGCACTGCAAACGATGATGGGTCTATAAAAATGTATCTTGAAGCGACAAATACAAGCAGAAACATCGTCTACAGTCCAAGCAATACATAGAATTGACCAAAGTCGCAGTTTCTGTTTTATTGAAGTGCTGTTGGAAAGATCCGTCAGCACTTAACCACTTGATTGATTAATTTTCCAGACAATTAATTGAAATTCTAATTTTACTGTGCTTCTCTTAGATTGAACGTGTGGAAGAAGTGAGATTATTCATCTGAAGACACGTGCTAAGATTGAAACTGAAATTGAGTAAGAGATTCTGAAAACAAAAACATTGAATTCAATGGCAATTCTACAGCGGTTTTAATTTAAATAAATAAACGCATTCTAGTGTCGCACAATTTTCAGGTTGAAGCTCTTACTCGTTCATGTAAAGATAAGCGCGATCAGAAAACAATTGACTTGCTATCGGAGACGCCAGCATTGACCTAGAAATCGTGTACATGGACTAAGACGGTGATTTCATGCTTCTTCGACGAATTTTATCAGACAGGAACCCACTTATAGATATCTGGATCGATTTAAAGGTCGATTGCGATATGAATTTATTCTAGGAATCAAATGTTTAACTCAACAACACCATATCGTGAACGTCGTGAAGCATTGAACAGAAGCCATTCATTCAATATTGTGTAAGTACCAGTGTACACAAGACTGGTTGATTAGCAATGGCGCTTCATGAATTGTATAAGTTACAAAAGAGATGGACAATGGTGACAGACAACCTGAACAATCAGAACATCAGTATCAATCGACTTAACCAGCTTCAGAGAGCCAACTGGTTCAATAAGTAGGCAAACGCCAGATTCACGTGGTATCACAATTGCCCTAAGCAGTAATGTTGAATTGTATGCATGCACTGCATTCTGCCACATCAGACGATTCATGGAGAACATGATATAAACTGGTTTCGTTGAGTTTACAAAAGCTGCATTGATCTTCCCTCAGTTTAGTTGACATCTTTAGTGTGTATCAACTCAAAACAAACTAAAAGCAAAATAAGCAAGATATAGTCTACACCAACGAACAGAGTTTGAGGGCGTCTTCCAGCCACGTTCGATTTTACTCTCAATCTAATATATGATGTCTATATGATGTCCTTAAAAATCGGTGAATAATCCTTAGTTTTACATTTGCCTTTTAGAGACAACATCTAAAATCGTACGTACTGGCTGTCTTAATCAGTATATATATGACACAAACATGCATAGCTTAATTCCATCACAAAAGTTCGTCATTATTCTGTCGATTATAGCGAAACTGCTTTGCTTTTCAGTTGTTAAGTGTTATCTGTGTAATTGCCTATATTTTGATGAAGAACACGCGAGATGCTATAGAGATACGAAATGGAATTCTTAGTTGTCCGACAATTGAATAGATTGAGGATATGAATGAGTGCATGTTCTGATCTTTTGCGCTAACTTGTTGCAGTATGAAAGAAATTTGCTACCAAATGATATCGTTCAAAATATAAGAGACACCAGGAAACAAAAAAGCAAATATGTACTTAAACTACTGCCTGATTTAGAACATAAGCTATTGGAATAGCGCCCCAATCAAATAATATCGTTGTGCTGTTGTTGTTACCATGATGCTGAAGACAATTGTCACATGCTCCTTCTCACCTAAACCCAGCTGAAGCAATCCAGAATCCACAGATTGAGCAGGAATACGGTAAAATGGTATACAGACGGATCAAGAACTGATGAAGGAACTGGGGTAGGAGTATTTGGACCCCGGACAAAGTACTACGTCTATGCCATATACAGATGCACTCAAACCAATCATGACAGAAACTATACCAACTGTGACATAGCAATAATGTCGCACAGTCGAGTCCTGTCTCATCTGAGCGCAAAGTTCTGCAGCACTTCGGAACATGATGTAGAATCAACTTCGAAAAAAGTATGCTGCATTAGGTTCCAACAAATGCGAGGTATATACGGATCTACTCAGATTCTCTTCAATATATTTATTTACAGATTTGTTCAAATGAATCAGGACTATAAATTGATTCTCTAAAACTTAACAACCCTGTCGTATGTTGATGCGGAAATTGCCTAGCAAATAGAAAGATGCTGTGGCACATTTGCAAAGGATATGAAAAGGTAGAATGTGCAAGAAAGAATGCAAGAGAGAATGCACGACCCATAAACACTTAGGAAAGCAACTCAAAGAGGGCCAATCAATGAAAGCACCTAAAGGGTTGGACTCACTGCATTATCAAGTCATGTCGTGAGGCCCCAGCTTTTACACATACCGCCTCGCGTTGTGAGTGGTATTAATCTCCCACAAGTAGAGGATACCATCAGTTTTTCTAGATGGGCATTGTCAATAAGTCAAATCAGTGATTGAATACCCAACGCAGGACTTGGCAGGACAGGGTGCAACTCTTCGGAATACGCGACGTACAAAAAGACCAGAACGGTGCCGTTGATTACTGATATGCTCTAAGTCAAAATCCTTCTAACTCAAACTAACGACTGTCCATTCGACAACAGTGAACGTTGTTCAAAAACAACTCTTACAAGTGAACTATGTGAACTACGAGTAGCTCACAATGTCATTTTATTTTAGAACATTTATGTCAGTAGTTCAACAAAATCAGGTTTACCTTACTTTGCATACAAATTCAGTAGGAATAACTGAACTAAATCAAATTAAACTGAACAAAATTGAACTAAACTGAACTAAATTGAGTGCTTTGTCTTGTGTGTATGGGCATTGCAGCACATGAGCTTTGATTTTGTTTAACTACAGCAGCACAGGCACATCGAGCATTGTGGCAATTCAAAAATGTATCTGAAAATATGACGACAATCCGGCGAAAATTGCACAAGACTTAATATTCTGAGCAAAGAACTAAATGAACTAGAATAACGAACTAGTTCAATAAACAGATTTGAACTGGACTAAACTAAAAGGCAAGAGCCTTGTCCATACGGTTCTTGCAAACGATTTGAGCTCAACAGTCACAGAAATATCCGCCAACGTACATTATTCCAGATTCGCATGAAGTAACTGTCCTTCAGACAGAGACTTTAACGGCAAAATTGTTTAAAGTTACAATTTATGAATTTATTTTTCGCACAAAATGGATATTTTTGAGTAGGTTAAACTGCTGATCAATGGATAGCGACTTAAACGGATTCAACCGGGTACAAAAACGATCCCGAAAGGAATTTAAGCAGTGAAACAACGGACAACACTGAAATGAGGACATCCTCCAACAGAAAGCATCCCTCTCATCACTGAAGTCGCACACATTTTGAAAGAATAATCATCATTTAACTTTTCACTCAAAGGATCACACTTAAATATTGTACAAGGACCACTGGCGATAACAAACACAAAAACGTGCCCACAATTCCCCATCATTGATTGTTTAAAGAAAACAATATCAAATGGCCATCCAATGCAAATGAAGATGATCCCATTTCAAAGTCCACACCCACTCTGCTTGCTGATCAAAACACGTTCCTGTCAAATATGTAAACACTCTTCACCTAGTTCTGGCACCCAAACACGCCGGTGCGCATTTGAATTAAATTAATCTGCTCAAGATAAGCGCACAAGTCCGTCAAACCGGAAGGCTGATTTGAATTAAACAGACACCAAACTACAAGCGAATAGATTGTGTATGCAAATAAATAAAAGTATAACTCACTTGATTTCCACGCACGAACACCACCATGCCAGAGCCGGCAGCCGTAAGACCCCACGTCAGGAGTGTGCCCAAAAGGGCCTGCGTCACAGGTCCGTAGCCAGGAATCATCTTTAATTTGTCCGCAAAATTTTGACTTCAAATTTAAATTATCACAAGAAATTTGACTGAGGTAAGCACGTTAAAACAAATCAAAACCGATACGTTGCAGTGGCAACTTCGTCAGAAGCGAAAAAACAAACAAAAATTAAAAACTTTATAAAAAGATCAAGCCCACGTCCAGCGTTGCGAGCCCCAAGTGTCTGCAAGAAGAAGAAGAAATTATAAAAATGAAAAGAAACACGTTAAATTAAACAATTATCGCATACACTCAATCGTAATCTTCGTAGTCGTCAATAAAATTTGCAGTCGATTGCGAAATCAACAATTGGAGAGGGGTTAAATTATTTTGAATACGTTGAGTTAGCCTTGTGTACTGGAAACGAACACACAAACTCAAACAGAAACACACACACGTGCACTGGCACTGTCACTGGTACACGCCGAAACCGAGACACGTTGTCCAAGCGATCTTTTTAACGAGAGCACTTCTAGTGCAGACAATTGCTAACCAATGACTGGGAAACCTAATTGACTTCGTGCTCGGTTAAATTAAGATTCTCGTTGCTTTGGAGGAGGCACGAGCATGTGTCATCAGACTGTCGATTGTTTGGTGATGTATAAATCATAGACATGGCGCAGTGGAGTGGAGTGGATCGACGATTGTCGTGTGACGTGTGACATGTTACTGTGTCAAGTCAAGTAGATTTATTTATTTATATTCTTCTGTACAAAAAATATGTATGTAAATAGTATAAAGTGTGTTTTTGGTGACAACGAAGGTTGCATCTTCACACAGTGCCCTTAGATGAATTTGAGAAAAAGTAGTGGTAGGAGATTGTTTGTTGTCTTTAAAGTCAAGTTCAAGATATTTCATGAATTATGATGGTTTTCCGTGTGGAGTGAATATACGGACTTAGGGGTTGGATTGGTGCGCATTTGTGGCGGGTTGATGATCAGTGCGTGTAGACGATGCTATTTTCCCGTAGAATCGTCCTCGGCAGTGGTTAGTACATCGACTTGTCGAAACAACTTTGGTCAAAACTATTAACTCGAAGAACCAAAATCATGCTCTACAAATCTTCTATTCTGAAATTCCTGATATATAGAGCTGAGAGCTGGACGATATGCAAAATAGCAGAGATGCTCTTAAAACACTATAGACTGTGCATTTTGACAGAAAGTCAGTATCCTACCTCCGCTGAACGATATGAGTTGCTTTACGCTTGAACAACGCTGGGAAATATAGAAAAATGATTGCCAAAGTGAGTGCTGTGTAGTCCAAACAGTGCATTTTTTGAAAAAGAAGAAGGTTTGGCCGAAATGAAGCATCCACCACGACGGCTGTACGGAAGTTTGTGCAAAAAGTTCGTTAGACTGGTATACTAGTGGACAACACTCATGGTCCCCGTCGTCGTACGATGCGCACAGATGAGAATGTGGTTGCTATGGCCTTCTTCGATAATGAGGCTGGGAACAACGTTGCGGTCACCGGTGGGCGTTACAGAGCCATGTAAACCGTCTTTATTTTTAACTAAAATTGAAGACATGGATTTGGACGACCTCTGGTTCATGGAGGATGTCGCGCCATGCCACACAGCCCATGCCACAATCGATCTTTTGTGCACCAAATTCTCAAATCGTGTTATCAGCCGTCTTGGCGATGTGAAATGGATCCCCGGTTGCAGTTTGACCCCTTTTGGCTTTTTTCTGTGGGGAACCGTAAAGGACGATGTTATGCTAACAATCCGGAAACGATTCTTGGATGATATTCAAGCCAATATCATCCAAGAAATCCCCGAGCTACAGCCCAAAACCATCAACAAGGTCTTACAAAATTGGGGTGACAGAATGCGTAACTGCGAAGCCAGCCGAGGCAGCCACTTGAACGACGTTGCATGTCATAATTAATGCGGATGTTCGTTCTTACTAATAAAGCCATAATACATGAACAAAAAACTAAGTTTCTTCATTTTATTGCAAAACTTGTATTTGGCCCATTCTGTACTTTCTTTGCTAAGAAGATCGCCATATGCTTTGATAGCCAAGTAGCCATCAAAGCTAGCGCTTCCTTTACTTCATTCAAAATCAGTACAGGAATGTCGGACTGGACTACGATCGTTAGAAAGCCAGCTCAAAATGTTCCTTATTTGGGTGTCAGGACACAGTGAAATCCCAGGAAATGAGAAGGTTGTCTAGGTAGGGATCTGATCTTCAGCGCTCGCTTAAAGAGATGCACAGAATATAACAAACAGTCAAGGCTAATATCTCTACGCACTTCCTTGAAATACCAAACCTCAGATGGGGCAGACTGAAGGAAAATAGGGCCTGAGTACAACCGATCTAAAGCAAAAGATCTCCTCCGACGAATCCGTAATGATCTCTGTGAAGGATATGAATGAACTGATGTCTTTTATAAATATCTCAGGTTGGAATTAGATATTTCAAAACTACACTTTACAAATAAGGTAACAGAGCTGTGGCATTTAAACGGCACATAGTGATAATTGAGCTCTTAACGAACCACCACTTCTATCTACCACCACTAACTACTTACACTGGCTTGAACATAAACACCAACTCAAAGAGCGTCTTCCAGTCCGGGCATCCTGGTATGAGAAGAAGAGGCAGAAACTCCGGTAAAAAAGACCGCGAATGGCGTAACTGACCGTTAACGATGGAAGGCAGCCATCGCTTTGCAGTAACTCTCCACTAATGTGCTTTCACTGTCACCCCAAGCAATAATTATGTCTCCGTTGACTACATTTCACTTCTCAGTTGGAAAGTTAGAAACAATTTATAAAAATTAACAACTTAATCATTGTGTTTTGGCAAAAAAGAGGACCAAAACTAGGTGAATCTTGCTGATGTGTACAGCGATTGTCGGTTGAAAATCAAGAATTGCAGGCTTGGAGTTTGAACCCGTGGATTTAACACCACTCCAACAGCTGAATTATTATACTTGCTGCCAATATATCTCTACATGCAGACGTCTGCTGCTTGAAAGACTGGAGAATCGGCCATTTTGGTGGTTGCATCTGAAGTGCGTCCCAAACAAACTCTCGATAAATAAGCCACAAATAATAAACATCAAAGTTTACATTGCTAAAAAGAAGATGAACATGAACTGCGGGCACTTGCTCCGAAATGTTAAACATGCACTGCTCAATCATGCCTCCTGGCTACGGCAGTGTTCAGAGGAGGTTCTCAAAGAGTTACCAGAGTAGTATCACTCTTGGGTCACAATCCTCTGGGACTTGACAATGACTATATGCAGAGACTGTGGTGAAGGGAAGGGACAAGAGGATACTTTACCTCTGTCCTAGAACATTGGCAGGGGTATTTCTTGCATGAACTCCAAGACATGGCAAATAACCATTTCTCCGCCTGTTCAGCTTTATAAGAACTTCTGGATGGCTGGAAAATGCTCAGCAATAATGGATCGTGTAGGATTGCCAAAGCTGGAGCTTGGAAGATCTGTAACCAGACCAGTGTCAAAGCCAAGTTGGCGGTTCTCAACTCAGTATTAATTCCAACTCTCAATTTGGGTGATGACCGAAAGAATAAGATCGCTAGTACAAGCTTACTTGCCGGGATAGAGTGAGAAACACGACAGCACGCGAGGAACTCAATTTTGAGCAGCTGTTTCTACGAACGGAAAAGGCTATGCTTCGATGGTTTGGACACGTAACACGAATGTCCCCATCATCACGACTTCCGAGGCGATTCTTAAATGCGAACTCCTTGAGGTACGCAACCGTTTGGCAGAACAAAGGCGAGGTGGTGAGACCAAATCCAAAAACTCGCCTGGTTGCGCCTGGGCATAACTCCTGATTAGTTAGAGTTGACGGCGGTGATCGAGTGGCCTAAAGATCTCTAGTGCGTGCTTCATGCGGGTCATAAGATGATGATGATGGCAAATTGTGAGGTCCAAACTTCGGTGAGACGCGGCTAATGCCCGTCTATCCACAAACCTAACCTAAACCATTGTCCACTCAAATTTGTCATCGACTAAATGCCAATAGAGTTACTCTACAAAGCACATTTTTTGATCGCTACGAATTACGTCACAGAAACTACGTTTTTGTCACGATTCCACTCCAGCTGAAAGCGGTGCAAGCAAGAATGTGTCAAAACACCTTCAATGGGAACCATGTTCCATCACATTTAGCGGACTTAGTGCAAAATTTACACTTGCACGTCAAAAGCTAAGTGTACGGAAAGCGCGTTAAGCAACACATATAAGCCCGCCACATAAACAATTCAAAACTATGATAAATATACGTGACCGAATCAAAAATGATATCCACAGCACGTCGCTGTGAAGTTTACTTTGCCCTCGAGCGTGTAGCAGAAGCGGATTCACATCGTACATTGGCATACGCTGTGACGGAAAGCGAGAGGATAAGAGGAAACGGGTCAAAAATCGCTCGACATTACTAATCCCCTGCTGAGCTGTGCACATATGTGACTTACGGCGACAATTTGCTTAGCAAATGTGCAAACGGCGAGTGAAAATAATTAACAACCCCTGATAAGGCAGCTCGCAGAAGCCATCCAAGCTATAAAAGCCGACGAGTTTCTTCATTCATTAACAGTTGCAGATCAAAGCTCTGTTGGATCAAATCTTGGGAATTAGATTTCAGACAGTCAATTTTGCACTTGCGGGAGACTTCTGGTTTTTGTTTTCTGGTTTCTGGTTTCCGGTTTCTAGTGGGTAGAGTCTCTCCTCATTCATAAAAGTTTAATAAAACGTTCAACTCTATTTCATTGACTGACTTAGCAGTAGATTTCTTGTGTTTTTTTATTTGGTTTTCTTTTTAGGATTCACTTAAGCTCATCGGTACACTGTAGCGTACGGCAATGTTTTCGTGAAATTCTGTTTGTATTCAAACTTAATTCCGATACTAAAATAAAGAATAAAATTCCAGGCCATTGGGAGTGTTATGTTTTTCATTGAGTGGTTCGAAAACGTAACATTCGCTCTGAATCACTTCTCGACATAATTCTCGTTATCTTATCGCAATCTGCGTCTGTGTTGCAATCATTTTGCACACAACACCTACACGTTATGGCCAGAAGATAGACAGACGCCTGTCACTCCTCATACGCCACTTATCGCGATTTTTTTGTGACGATGATGATAGCCCGAGGGTTTAGTTCACATCTTATCTATCGTTGGAAATTAAAGAATTTCTCTTGCGTGATCTCTTGGCACGATACAAAATAATTTACAATTCAATTTCAGTTTCAATTTAAAAATTCAGATTTGGCACTTAGAGGACATCCGCTTGTTGTCTTTACTTGTCGCTTGGGCGGTGTCTCAGAACTGATTTGTCTTTTTCCTTTGCAGTGCAAGCAAGCCTGTCCGAACAAGTTAAGTGGTGCTTATTTATTTTTCAGACAATTTGCTTGGGAAGATTAATGGTTATTCGCTTTGCATAACAAACAAGCTTGAAGGCTGAATGCATTCTTTTAAGACAAGACTAAACAGCTCGTGGTTGTGTGATTTATTTCTAAGACCGGCATAGCGTTGAAAAGGAATGATCAAGTGTCTCATAGACAAAAAACCTTGTCTAGTTCCCTCTTCGAATAGATGCTTAACACTCTGTGGGTGAAAGCTTAGTTTCTGATCATTTCCGGGCGACACAAGAAAAGGCTTACAAGTCACCATTTTTGAGTGTGATGCTACAGTTCAGAGTGGAAGCTGGTTGAAGCCCAACAAGCCTCTTCAGCTAGAGCAGTCTCTGGCTAGCAGCGTTCAGTTGTGCACACCGAGTTGACTGATGTTTTTCGCATTTAGGGAAGGCTGCGTGATCGATTTGAACGATTTTGTAACTTTATCCTACTCAAAATAGGTAATGAACCATTCCAAGAGAAGTCTGAGTACCGTGTTGGCAGATAAATGGGGAGTCAAGTTAAAAACGACATTAACTGCATCTGATGGGGTGGTTCTTAGAGAACAGGTTCAAAAAAAAATCCTGGATTTTTTTACCGTTGAGTGACATACAAAAGAATGATGTAATTAGGGAAGTTACATTTTTGTTCATTTCTGTTATGTATCTACAGAATTATTCAGTTATGTTAGAACCTTGTATGACCTTAAAAAATGGTAATTATAGTTTTGCTTGTAGGCCTTAGGCTTATCCGTTTCTTTTACATTCTGACTTTGTGAAGTCTTTTAAAAGGGTATCCAAATACACAGTTACACCTCGAGTTACGCAGTTTCGAGTTAAGACATTTCGACTTACGACGTCGAACAAATTTAGGAAGCTTAACTCGACATGTCGTTTACGCTTCGAGTCACGACAGTAAATGCGTTAAGGGCCATTCATATGAAGTCGCTACGAATTCCGAACTTCGCCTAGACTGACTTCATTCATATGGAGTTTTTTCATTCCCAAGAGAAGAATATATGAAAATTGAGACTTCACTGAATTTTTTAGTCGTGAATTTGTAGATCGCGTTCGCCTCTTTGTGTATTGCGTTCTCAGCCTGACAGTTCGAATATTCAATACTCATCTGTTTGCATACCAAGAAGAAAAACTTCTGGTTTGTATTTGCTGAGAATTGCTTATTTCCGAAAGTTCGCGTTCGCAGTTCGCGGCTCAAGCGAATGGCCCCTTAGTAGACCATGCAAAATTTGAAATTTGACATTTGGAAAAAGTGTTATTTTTTCAGTTTCCTAAGCAATTTGTGAGTTGGTATTCTGCTGTATGAACCAAGATGTGCCGTATTTTCTTGTTTGATTTTTTTTTAATAAGTATAAAAGCAGACATTTGTTTGTGTGAAACATGTATATGTGTATGTTTAACAGCCATACAGTGGTGCTCAGAAAATTAAGCCATTTCCACATCCGGCGTTCAATATTTTTTCGTTGGGCACCTTTGCTCCTTCTTTATCTAGGCTTCATTATTGCAACGCTATCGATGCAAGGATAATTGCTAAAATTAGTTGCATTTCCAATAACTGCATTTATTATGCTTATCTCCTTGTTTTGTTTATGTTTTTTATTTATCCGGCTTTTTTATGTAACATAATTTAACAAGTAATAACAAAAAAAATTCAAGTCCACCACGAATAAAGCTCCGCAGGATGTGCAAAATAACACACTGTGGGCCGTGAGCTATAGTGGCTGTGTGTACCCGCAGAATTTCATGTCTATCATCAGAATTTACAGCTGGTACAGTTTGTAAGTGGTGGGACGAAGGGCGAGATATTGTACGCCTAGTGACGAGGACAACAATCTCGTGCTTATGTCTCGTAGACAGTGTTGACGGCCTATACATACCACTCACAAGATGTCACAAGCCCACAGTTGATGCCAGCAAACTAACTATGTGCATCTTTTCACATATTGAAGGACCATAATATATAATATGGGTGGCTCTCTTGCCCGTAGAGGGCCAGTATCTAGCTTCTCAGCAACCAGTCGTGTTGTGCGTGTTTTATTGTTCTCTCACGAGTGGAAGGGACCGACATTTTTATGCCGACTCCGGCCAAATTTAAGAAGCTTTTTCTAGACATTTATACCCTTTGGGCATTGTCAGTGACTCGAAAGAGGTGCGGCCGTGAAAAGTATTTTTGGTCGTATTGGGATGGTAAACTGAAATATTCGAAGAAAGGTCACCAGCAGCTGTTTGCAGTAGCCTCTACATACTACCTTATATGGAACTACTAACGATCGTTTGTATTGCAAAATGAATTGTATCATTACTCAATTTCCACCTTTGTAACCACATGATTGCTCATACTATGTGGGAGGAATACACACATCCATTCTTTTTTTACTAGAAATAGAATAACTTCTGGTGAAAGAGTAAATGCAGATACCACATCGATGAATATTCACGTCTAATTATTATAATCTACACATGTTACCAAGTCAGATCTCAAGCGGCATTTGATCGCACAATCTATGGCAAATCAATGCACACGTGCGGGTCATTTAGCGATCATTTTACCGTTGCACCTGTTTGCCCCTGCACTGAGGTGTTCATTAAAACATGTCCAACTAGAAAATGTCTTTAGTTCCTTTTCTGTAGCCTCAAATTAACCTTCACATGCATACTCTCGTTGTTGTTTTCTCCTCTCTGTTCTCTCAGTCAATTTAAATATTTGCAAAGTAAATTTTATGGTAAACAAATCAAATCTTCGTGTCGTATTATAATAAAAACGGTATCAACAGCTTAGACGTCTCATTTACGATGCCAACAAATTAATCAAGTGTAATTAAGTTAAGATATATCGCACCGACAAAATTTCAGCAGATTTTTAATGAGAAACATGAAAATGAATTCATTTTCGAAGGCCTGAGATGGATGTTTCGGAGATTTTCAATAGGAGCAAGCTTTTACTACTTCACACGATTTTCTAAAAATAAATAAGAGATGTTGATTTAAATCTGATACAAGGCCACCATCATCACGTGATCCGTCCTACGATATTTCAAAGTCTAGACACTATATCTAGGTTCTAGATTTAATGCCTGCAAATGAGGTGACTGTGTTCAGAAACCCATCAAAATTAGTTCTGGTTTTAGTGTCGTTGACGTTCCATGACTTTCAACAGCAGCAATCAATCTTACGAGTATGTGACGTTATTTTAAATGCACTTTTGGGTGCATCGGGAATGTGTGCTGCGAAGGGGTTTCATCAAAAGTGCTTGAAAATATAATGTACTCATCTGATTTAAAGAGTGTGATCATTCGAAGATGAGTAGACTGTGTGCAGATTTTTACTAGAAAACTGAAAGGAGCTCCTAATAAAATCAAGAGCGGAATGGGATTTGAATCCAGCCGTTGTTTCTTTGGGCTCGAGAGGCAAATGAGTAATAAGACCTTCTCCCAAAGAACCATGTTGAATTTACAAGATTAAGCATCCCAGTTGTCATCTACAGCGCTGGGGCATGGACAACTTAAATAAAGCGGATGAAGAAGTCCTTGGTCCCTTCAAGAGAAAAGTTCTATATGCGATGTTTGGGCCTGTTGGCGTTGATGACACCTGAGGCAGAGGTTCAAACACGAACTGTATGTGCTGTACAACAACATGTGTCTATTCAGTCGTCAACGCTGGACTTTTGATTGATTAGATTGACTTTTGATTCATTCGAATTCGAGCCTGTGTGACAACGCAGCAGAGGACTCTCCCACATAATATAGCATAAAGTGGAGAAGGCGCGGTATCGCGGTGGCTGGCTAGAGGCACAGGTCCATCTCAAGCTGTAGGGCCAGGCAAAGAAGAAAGTATTTGGTCTGTCTGTTCTTTTTCGTTACTTCAAAACAGTTTCTTCTTGCAAAACAGGTCTACATTCTTTTGAACACAAATGAGGAACTGCAATTATTGCCAAATTATTGATCAAATACTCAATTGAAGTTATCGCTATAAAACGTAACAGTTGCGCAAGCTGCCAATATAACTCGGAGGTTCCTGCTTCTGCCGCATATCGCATGTAAACCGATTTGTAAAAATAAGTGAACAATAAAAAAGTCTTTGGGATAGACTATTAATACACAGAATTTCAACGCCAAAGTGACTTTACAGAGAATCTTATCTAAAAGATTGACGAAACTATATAATTCCAAGCGTTTATTTTATCACAGCGACATCCGCTTCCATCAACTGCGTTGCCACGACGCGTCGTCTTCGCCGTCACGACGGCGTATCAGAATTTTAGTTCAGCTGAATTGTTGCATGTTATCACACTAATTGATTTTGTACTTACAGCGGTAAATTGGTCGCCAAACGAAAAATCTAGCACACCGACTAAGATTCGTATGACTGAATATCGTGGTACCTTCCTCTTGGTGCTCTTCATAGAGTACTGTTAACGAATTAAACACGTAAAGGATATAAAATTGCGATAACCTTGCGAAAACCTTGTCATCTCAGATTGAGTCCACACACAAGCTGTCATTTAAACAAAAATAACTAATAATGTGGCGGACTACCTTCTGCTCAGCTGGAGGATAAAAACGATTTCTTGGAGAGTCAGTGATTTATTCAACATCAACGGAAATGAACGAGTTATTTTTATAGCGATGTTTCGTGTGGAAAGCACAAAGTGCTCTTCCTATATTTCCGAAGAGGACAAATAAAATATTAAACGTAGGTCACAGTCTCTTCAAGCGCATAACTCCTTCAATGGGTTTCTAAATGAAGAAACCTTTAAGGTGGAAAGAAAAAGGGTCATGAAAAGGATATAACAACGATGGATTCATTTATCTACCCACACACATTCGGATACGTGGGATGCATAATAAAAATCTTAAATATGACGCCTATAATCCATACAATAAGCAATCTGTCAATGGAGAAGTACACATCATATCGTCGTGAACGCAAGCGAGATTTATTAATTTTATCTTCACCACTTAAAACTTAACAAGCACCCCGTTTTCCTTTGATAGGCAACAAAATATCAATCATCTACACATTTGTCCCATCGTACTATCTAGATTGTCGCTTCACAAAACAAATGAATATGTTGCTACATCACATATCTGATTGACGAGTAATGTGTTAATTAACTTGAACTATATCTCTCACTCTTAACAAGCAACTTCTTGTCACACTACAAGAGATTGTAAGTGATCTTCCGCAATGAAACAGTAGTCCCATCACAGATCGTTCGATGTTTGATAACGAAATTCAACATGTCTTGATGCAATTCATGAGATGAACAGAATTTGTTAGGTTTCATGTTTACTTTTGCACACTGGTGCATGCATCGAAACCGGTTAAAGCCGTCTAAAGTTGGTCCATTGTTGTCGCAATATAACAATAGTGCATAAATTATCGTCATAGCATTTCAATTTTGCACAAATCACAAAGAAATACGTAGATAAGAACTACACATCGGTATTTCAAAAAGCAATTGAAAGCCACTACTTGACTGAATGTGAATATTGCACATATCAAATAAGCTGCAAATTCTATTAACGATTCAGGGAGTACTTATTTATAAACTTAATATATTACTTAACTTACAGTGAACAAAAAAAGAATATTTCACAAAACGACTTCCGACCAATCGAACTTGAAAACAAAACAATTTTTTTTTAACAATTCACGAAATGTTTGCACGCACTATCAATGTTATTCTGCTGACCGGCATTTTGTTGATCGTTTACGTTGATTTTTACCGTTGGGAACTCTTTAATAAATGTAAGTTATTATTTAAAACAAAACTATGTTGAACAATTTTAAGTAAAAAACAGCAACGTCACACGAATCGAAAAAAAACTCAAAGAATTTATTTTGTGGCGTTTGACATTTGCCGAAGAGTATGATGATGTCAAACTTGTCAGTGGGTGGTGATGTACAGGGTTGGCATGAGGAGAAAACCACTTCATGCTGGGTGTCAATGTTTTTAGATTAGACAAAAATTATTCAACATCAACTGACATGTATTTACAGGCAGTCAAATGATAATAACATTTTCATAATTCCCTTAGAAATAGGATAAAACTGTGTTACAAACAGCGAATTAATGGACAACCTTAAAAAATCCAGTAGTTCTTTTAGTAAAATTTTTAAGTGACATATGAAGCTGTTATTCAATTCCTTGCGTGGTGGTTTTATTTTTAGTTACCAGCGACGTATTCTACCACTGGTTTGTGTATAGACTATAGTCGCAAGAAAATCTACTCTAGTCATTATCCACACCACTCTGTCTTTTGGTACGGAAATATCTTCGAAATATTGCCTACATGTAGGCTCTGAAGCTTATCACTGTTCGGTGGATTCAGATGAGGATCCAAAATATGCCAAAGGGCCAAGGATTGACGGTTTTATCGCCCTAGATTTGTGCATTATGACATCAAGTTGTCCAGAAACGTTGTCTGGGCGCGAACAGTGATTATAATTTGGCACGTAACACTTGGCCGCCTTGAGGTTATAACACGATCAACGACTCCTCCGCAGATCCAGCAGCCAAATCGGGATCTCATTGTGCACTACACGTGACAGACTCAAATTCTGTTAATTAAGCTTGATTTAAGGAGGAACTGTGGAGACAACTGAAAAATATCTGTTGATTAAAGCCATTCACTCTGGTGGACATACTATAGTATCAACATAGCCTCCGTAACCTTTTTAAATACAATGCCAATAAATGTCAGTCACTTATTTGCACTGGTGTTCTGGTCAACACTAATCTGAGCCAGAATCCGCAAGACTCTATCTTTCAGTGTAGGTCTTCCACGAGCAAACACTTAATCCTATTTCTATTTCCTCGCTTCTTTGACTCGGCCACCCAACGTTGCACTCACAACACTTCCCATTCTGAGCGGAATGGGAATCCAAATGCCCCATCGTCAGTATTTACCCCGTCAGACAAACGAGTGACTGACCAGTGGACAAGTGGAAAAACTGGCTTGTTCGTCTTCTTCAAACTTTTTCTCACCTTCCTTTTCACTTTTTCTTTCTCCACCATACACTCGTTTCTTCGACTATACAACTGCAACCCATACGGACACATGGGCACACAAACTCTAAGCGGTGTTTACTATGAGAAAGAAAGATACATTCACTTGGAGCCGCGCACACTTGGTGGTGGGCCAAAAGAAGACGACAACTCTCGGATTCATGTACACCCATAGGCTTCAGTTTACGTCGAGAAGTTCACTTGATCGGTGTGACGCTGCGCGCCGGTGTCTTATTGTCGTTGACGATTCATCTCAACTCTCAACTAACAAATACGGGTTTCTAGTAGATACATTTCTCATCGTATACAAAATTGAACTTTTACTCATACGCGTATGATAACTAACAGTAATTGTCCGCTATTCGTTCGTAAATTTCTTTTATTTGCTTGTGAAATCGATCGGAGCCACCAGTGCCCCATGCATGGAGAGAAATGCGCCTATGAAGTTCGAGGATACCCGGTTATGGTGCAGAGTCCGGTCTTGTGGAGTGAAATTATTGTGCGCCATTGTTCGACGCGAATCTGACGGCGATTACAATTTTTTGTTGCGTTAAACGAGAGGGGCGAATGATTGCATAAATCGTTAAGCAGATTCGTGGCACGCGCTGCTGCCAAGTGTGTTTACCATAAATGTTTTAAGAAGGAAAAGGTGGGGCGCGAGAAACAACTACCAACACCACCATCATTTGCAGCAACAACAAATACAAGCTGCGAAGAAAGAATATACAAATTCAAGCAAAAAGTGAAGGAGAAACTTCACAGAAATTCCACAATCTGAAGTGACGATCAAGAGCAGGCGCAGCACAGGTGGGTTAACACTAATTCAAGACAATTTGCGGTGCCCTGAGTATACTTGGGGGGATGCCAGGGCTAGTCTTCTTCCATCGCTACATCACCCACTGACGACGCCTTCATTCCAGTGACATCATTTCTCTTGGCTCGCGTTTTGGGTGGTATTTGTTTATTTCGCGTTTGTTGCTCACTCAACGAAGTTGAATCTAAAACAGAGCGCGCATTGAGAACATGACAACCGCAGGGGAGGGCGGACAAGCAAAGCAATTTGCTGTCATTGAGAATCCGAGAGGCTGGAGAGCAAAGCAGTCCACAATTGTGCGGTTTGTACTCGAACTCGTAAACAAACCAAGCTGACAGGCAGAGTTGACGGTCTTCTTCTTAACCGGCCCGCAATTAAGACACTTAGGAATGCACATACCTGTCAGGCTGGAACACAGTGAATGTAGTTGTGCGAGTCAGTCGAGTCATTTTAGCACGGCCTATGTGAGCTGAGAACTTAATGAGGTGCGGCGGTCAAAGTCGTTCAAGCTCTTGACAGGTTATTGTGATTTTTTTCTGGATTTTTTGCCACAGTTTATGTTTGACAATTAAACAATTAGATTGCAGTTGGAGTCTTATGAAAGTGCGGACGCAATTAGCCTGATTGTTCGGTGGCAAACTATTTGGGGGCAGGAAAGGAAATTTCTCACTTGATCTCTGTGGAGTGATCTAAGAGGGCCGACATGACTAATTCGCAATGATCTCAACTTTTGCGGTTGACTAGCGCTATTTAGGATTGAAATATGGAGAGAGCGCAATGTTTGCTGGAATTTCAAGATGTGTCGTAGCATTTTTGAGAAGTCATCTCTACCGTCATTTTGATAGGATTTCAGAAAAGTTCTACATTCCTGATCCTCTTTAAATTAGGTCCTTCTTTTCAGACATGTTCCTTCTTGGCCGATTTAATATGATTCGGAAAGTGCGACGTAGTTATCCACTTGATCTTCGCCCCGATGTTGTTGACATAAACTCAGCTCTCCATTAATTTCCATTAAATCTAAGGACACAGTGATTGACAAGAGTAACTTAGCGCTTAAACACTGAACTGTTTTTTTCGGTTGGGACTGGCGATAAATAAAGACATTGAGTGAAAAGACGAGCAGTAAATGAGTTTAGCTGGATTTGCACTTCATAACCATATAAAGGGTGTTTATTTAGAGGCGCAAAACTTTAAATTGAATTAATACACAAAAGAATGATTTTTTTTCCATAAAATTAAATTTATTTAAGAGATAATTTTAGAATATTCTTGTTTGAATATGATTTCTGGCATGGGTCATCGCGGCTGGCGCATAACTGGTGTAATCTTGAGTTCCCATTGCCATATACTCAGTAAATCAGGCTGTGCTCCGACTGTAACCCGATCATCGTTGACTGTAAGCTTTTGACCATTATGAACCAATAAGGAGCGGCTTCATGTAGCCCCAAAGAAAAAGTTTCTGGGATGGATCTTGCTGGCCATGTCAAATCGCCAAAACGGGAGATTAAGCAACAACGAAACGCTGCCTTCCCAATATCCATTGTGGCTCGTGCTGTGTGTGCGGTTGCCCCCTCTTGTTGAAACCATATGTTCACCAGACACCGCTCATCCAATTCCGGCGGTAAGATGTCGTTTATCATGGCCCTATAGCGTTCGCCAGTAAAAGTGACCGTATTGCAAATCTCAATCACTCCTTCCGCGTGAACACCGCACCACACAGTGGATGTAATTGCTTTTCGTGCATCACACGCGGCTTTTCAGTGTACCAGAAACGAAGATTTTGCATATTGACGTGATCGCTTAAGTGGAAAAGCGTCTCGTAGCTCATCATGATTTTCGCCACACAATCGTCCTCTTCATTGTTGAGATGATTATTGATACATACTCTTGCGCTCCATTGCTTGTCTGTTTGTACATTGCAGCTGTCTAGCTCACACATGTCAAATATGATGAACTTCCGATAGGATGGATGGTTCATTTTGCGCCATCTCGTATTAAACAGAAATAATGAACAGAAATAAGTCAACGTATAGATTTTGTACACATTCCCTCACAGCCAGAGTGCTTCGCGATGTCATTCAGATGGCTCCTAATATCGTCGTTCCATATTTTAAATATTATTATTGCGAAAGTTGATTAAATAAAAGACTTGGTATTCACAGAAAGTTATATTTTGATGATGTCGTAGAAGCTTCCAGAAAATCTAAGATTGGAACACTTTCGCCGGGATGCATCCCATTGTTGACAGTGGAATTTATATCGACGTCTTTTACTTTGTCATTTGAACATGTTAACCGGCAACACAAAAAGTAGTCTTGCCTTTTCATGCCAATGTCGCCGTGCACGAAGTCAACAAATTCACTGCCAGAGTTATTTAATGTTCTTGGCCTTTCTTTAAGATCTCCCAGTTTGAAAATATTTTATCGTCTGTGGACTTTTTCAGTGTGTAACTACATCGATCTAGGTGATCCATATTTGGAATGGTAACGAACGATTTCTGATACTCGTTCCATATGCGTATCATGTATTATTGGGGGCGGCATACTTTATAGGGTACAGCTGTATTTGCTGGTCAGCATTTTCGGGACAGCACACTTCGTACGAAATTCAACATAGCATCTCTATGTTTGTGCCTAAAGGAAGTATTATATTTTCTCAGTAACTACGGACAATGCTGGACTATACCTGTACCTTTACTTCACTTTTATGAGTTGATAAACAAGGACTAATTTCTCAGCCCATAAAGTTCAGAATTCATTCTCTTTCGCTTTCGGCTTCCATATAAAAAAAAAACTGTTTGTTGTTGTAAATAATGTACCATTAACTAGTATCAAGCAAACTAAATCCTGATAGCTGTTGTATATGTTTACACTTCTTTGAATCGACTTGGAGAACTAAGCGAGTCTGCATACATTCTACGCGGACATCTCCCTCAAAACAAGACGCGGGACAAGTTTCACTCTTTTTCGCATTTAACATTTCACAAAGATTATAAATTTCAGTCTCGTCTGCACGATTGTTTTGAATCGTTGTCACGACCAAAACATACAGGCGACGTTCTACTCAGCGTTTTCGACTCTTAACTATTCACTGTTCGATCGATTTGGCTTCTCAATCACCACGATCATCGACCCCAGGGCACTAAGTCATGCAAACGCTTTTGCTAACTCTGTTTGTTCACACTGATGATGTTTGAACGACAGTCGACTGTTTGCCATGCCAAATGATATTCACAAATTTGTGACGAGTTCCTGCTGAGAACATACTGAGATTTGTTATCTTCTTTCACTTAGCATCATTAGGTAGGCAGGAGAATGCTAGACGATTTATTTTGTGAGACGGAGAACACGGTCTCAGACTTAATGTGCTTTAACATAATTGCTGTTTTTTACATCTTCTCTATTTTTACGATCATTGATCATTTATTTATGCAGTGGTTATGGTTTTCTAATTTGAATAAAATGAAGATCATTATTCATGAACAGCATTCCTTAACTCCTTCAAAGTTTGTTTTTTTATAAATGATGTCAAACTGTGTATACATTACACGTGACTGTTGGTAACTTTCGACATAATTACAAACAGATTATTTCACGGCGTTCACATTTGGAGCATGTCAGAGCTGCGTCTAAGCGTGGGAACTGTTTCCATTGACTCAGCTCTTGGAAATTATGGGTGTCATTTCGGCAAATCATGGTTATTATTTTTGTCGCGATAAAGAGATGATTGTGTGATTCGTTAGCTAAAAGCCTTCGTTCAATTTCTGATTAGAACTATGATCTTGAATGATGTCTGAGAAGCATAGGCATAGAATACAAAAATACGCGATTAATCTATCAATGCCTGTTAAGCTTCCCGAATGTTGTTAAGCTGATATGTTGACATTTTGCGTAGTCCCATGGTGTATCTTGGCATTCCAGATGTTCTTTGGGGCTATGAGACCCATAACTTAACGAACAAATATTCGATCACCTCTCCGTGAATACCTCATCTTTAACACATTGTGTGGCAAGATCTTATGAAACTAAAGCCAACGTCTGAACTGAACTTCAATGGCTTCTGAGAACTTACTCCAAATTCCAACACAAACTATTATTTACGAACATTTGATGAACATTTTTGATTTCGCACTCACTTCAGTAAGCTAAATTTAACGAAACTTAACGCTCCTAGTGTATCACTATTCCTCATACCTCATATTCGAGATACAACATTTCCCTTCACTCCAAGTACACACTACCTCCACTAAGAAAACCACAAAAAACAAAGTGATTTTTAAATCACCTATAAACTGTTCCAGTGACTGCTTCTTCCCATTAGATGTTATGACTGCCTTCCTGTCAGAATAACCTTGAGGCAAGAACTCAAAATTGGCAAGACCGTCTGGTAGGTGCTCATTATCGGCCTTACAAAGCACGCAACAGCACAAACAATCTAAATTCTTTCTCCCTTGTGTTCCATTTTGATAATTCCCAAACCATTCAGCTACTGAACATGACGTCAGCAAATAGCCAAGCGTATCATTAGCATTCAAGAAACAGTACCGACGATGGTACGTAGTAGGTACACGCATTCATCCTGATAGGCCAACTCTCTCTCCGTCGCGTCGGTCTCAAACGGGCCAGTAGGTGACTTAACACAGCGGAATTCGTAACGAATACCTAATAACTGCTGGGTAGATACATTTTTTTCACTTAAGAAAACGTGGATACATATTTTTTTAAATCGCTTCGAAGACTTTAATTAGACTCGTCGTCGATTGGGTTCGATGCGCGCTACTTACATGACAGCAGCGGCGGTATCTACGGTTTGTCGAATCCACAACACATGCAAGGTGCATTGAACCTATCCCTCAGACTGCTGACTTGGATTTCTAAGAGCTGCGCAATGAAAGTACACATGCGCTTGTGTGTAGCTGCACATGTGGAGATGCACTTCCATTCATGTTGACTGAGGTAGAGGTGTTAATTTCAGTGAAAGGCTTGACGCGTCCACAAATGATTGATGACAAGTGATTCTTTGGGATTTGATAGAGTCCAATTTAATAAGTTTATGTCTGCCGTAGTTGAATGGTTTCAGCATGGAAACATGGTTCAGGGTCAATATTTCACTTCCGGAGGCGTTGTTATTGTCCGCTTGATTTCGACTGGGGGATTAAGAGAGTTGAGTTACTGTTGCATGACATCAAAATAGCTTGCATCCTTAAGAGGTAACATTTTTCTTGATTTTCTATGTTGCTGTTCAAAAAACATTGCAACATTCTTCTTCACATTGCTTTGCAAGCTTATAGATAATGGGAAATATTTTTATTCTTCAAAAATCACATTACAACACAAGTGGCCGCCGAGCTGTGGTGTCGTCTCGTCCACTCGTTGTTCTAGGTTTAATCCTCAAATTGAACAACATTCATAATTCACGGCTCCTCCTGTGTCGAGTTACTGACACTGCTCAAATAGTATTCCTGTCTAGAAAAATCTTCTCAAACTTCGCCATTCGGTGTCGGCATAAAAATGTAAGTTCATCCTCGTGATAGTACATAGCACGTACAACACGAGTTGGTAGCTAGGCCCAGATCCACATCGGACTGTCGCGCCACCAATGAGACGTGCTCAGTTTACCACCGATGGTCAACATTAATTCAGATGATCTTTGAAGCTATTCACAGTTCATTGAAGTAAATTGATCAAGTTTTTCCTTCAAGAAATGGACAGTGCTGCGTATGGTGTGACTAGTTCGAAGTCTTTTTCCACTCCTTGACACTCAATTGAAGTATTGAATAAATCGGGATATGTCACAAAAGCCAATAGTGTTGCGACTATAATGATCTATTGTACCACCTTCGATTGGTTTAGGATTTAAGTGCTGCCTTCAAAAATGTTGCAACTCTTCTAGATGGGATTTCTTGAAAGCCATTCCCTGTTACGAAAGTTCTGTTTATTGTTTTGAATCTTTCTCTGGCAAGACTTGGGCAGTCGGTTAATATCAAATAGTCAGTCATTCTAAACTTGTAACTATATCGATGGACTGTAACGCCAATTTTGAAGAAACAAACATAAGTTACTGTTTTTACCAGCTTATAAACTGCGCATTAAAGTGCCGAACTTTGAATTTTCTGAACTCCAAATGCGTAGTTTTGGTTATTGCCATTCAGCAAATATCGCTAAGGCCACTTTTACAAACGCTAAATTCGTCGCCGATTTTTTGTGTGTGTTATTTCCTTTGTGTGATCCCTTCTGTCGCACTGCCCTTGTCCACTTTATACAAAAATCGTCGACGTATGTAAAAGCGGCCTAAGATAAATTTTGTTCAGCAGATACGGATCAGGACCAAAATGCACACAACAATGAATGTAAAAAATGTGCACAATTGATGATCCACGAGGATGGATCAATAAGTGCCTTGGTTTGCAAACAGTTGGCGTTGCTAAGGGGACTTGATGCGGATACTTATCGGTTCACCCTCGTAATTGTCAAAAGTTAGCCTAACTGAATTCAACTGAAAAACAACAATTTCTTTACACATGAGTAAATGTTGTCCTTCAACTCCGAACTTGTGGGACAACACAGCAGAGGACGCCAGTGTCTCAGGTGATGCACAGAAGTGGTGAGGGACCCCGTCGTAAAAGCACAACGGGGAGAGACTTCGTCCACCTCGGCTGGGCAGTGTATAGTACAAACAACATTAGCCCTGAGATCAAATTAAACATAACGCTTGCCAATCGTTATTTCTTCGGGCTCAGGGGTCAGTTGAGTCAGTAGAATATTCTATCGAAGGATTAGGATGGCTTTATTCAAAATATTGATGTTTCCAGTCCAGGTTTACAACGCAGAGGCATGGGCAGCTTCAACAGCAGATTTAGAAGTCCTTGGTCTAAAATCTGCCAACACAGTAAATTAATTCGCGAATAGTGGGTAGAATCAGCAATCATAGGGTTTTCTAGTTAAATCGCTTAGAAGTTAGAAGTTGACTGAAAAGAAAATTAATCTATCTGTGATTGAGGCATGATGGTGAGGTCTAGTCCGGAACACATTTGATTTTAGTAGAGTCAAAGCCAGCGCTAATGTCAGCACATTAAAAGCAATCCGGATGCATGGAATGTAGATACTGACCTCACTACTGAACGGAGAACAGACAATAGAGAAGTGATGTCTTTTAGTAGCACAATCCAGTCTAGCGCTCTACCATCTTTTCTATTTAAGAACGTTTAGTTTATCGAAAACTTCTCACAAAGTTTATATTCTTTCAGATTTCCCAACTCCTCAAAATGGGCGTTCGAAGGCCGGGCTTCAATAGGGGCTATGAAGAAATGAACGGAGTCAATATTCCACAGCTGCATGGGACAAACCTTATAGTAACTCCAGCACTTGGCCCAGAGTTCGAGTTGTCCGCAGTCACTGTCGTTCCCGATGGTAAATGTCTACTCCCCCATTTCCACACTCACATAACTAACCACAAACGATTGTTTTTCTTTCGTTTCCAGATACCTTTACAGTTCAACAAGCTGTCAATGCCTTAGGGTTCGGCTGGTTCCATGTTAAGCTCTCCCTGTGCGTTGGCCTTTGCTGGATGGCCGATTCCATGGAGATGACCATCCTCAGTGTCTTAGGACCGGCACTACACTGTGATTGGGGCATAAGTCGTTATCAGCAGGCTCTAACGACGACAATCGTCTTCCTGGGAATGATGTTGAGCTCGACTTTTTGGACACAACTAAGTGACCGATATGGAAGAAAACCTGTAGCTTACATCTGATGAATTATGCGTGAACACTTTAATATTTCTTTTGATCATTCCAGGCTCTAACTCTTTGCGGCATTCTCCTGTTCTTGTACGGTCTTTTGAGTGCTGTTGCGCCAAGCTTTGGGTGGCTTCTCTTGCTGAGGGGATTGGTGGGTTTCGCAATTGGATGCGTTCCTCAATCGTAAGTTGATCAGACGCTACAATGAATTCATTTATTTAATTTCTGTTTCACTTATTCCAGAGTTACCCTGTACGCGGAGTTCCTTCCAACGAAACAACGGGCAAAGTGTGTAGTCCTCTTGGATGTGAGTTGCATTTTCAGTGAAATAAAACTTTGTAAAAACACAGAATTCTTTTAAAGTGCTTTTGGGCATTAGGAGCGTGCTTTGAGGTTGCTCTTGCTCTGGCCGTTGCTCCAAACTTTGGATGGAGATGGTTGCTGGGATTATCGGCGGCTCCACTCTTTGTGTTCGCTGTCATAACTCCAGTAGGTTGCTAACCGCATTTAGATAAGTTCTGAATAAACATGTGACAATTTTCTAGTGGCTACCAGAGTCAGCAAGGTACCACGTGTCCAATGGAAACACAGAGAAGGCCTTAAAGACGCTAGAGGATGTAAGTTGTCTGCTATAAGAGTCGCCAATTTATACATGAAATCCAATTCGCCCTAGATTGCTCGTGATAATAAACGTCCAATGCTTTTGGGTCGCTTAGTGGTCGACGGGTCACCGAATGTGAAAGGAAGCGTCAAGGCTCTGCTGAGCCCTGGACTGCGGCGAACAACTCTGCTGCTGTGGTTTATTTGGATGTCCTGTGCGTTTTGCTACTACGGGTTGGTTCTCATGTCAACTGAGCTTTTCGCCAACAACCCATCGGACTCGAAGGACTTGTCGGACAACACTGATGACTGCCGGCCCTTGGAGACAACCGACTACATGGATCTGCTTTGGACGACACTTGCTGAATTCCCCGGGATCTTTGCCACAATCGCCATTATCGAGCGTTTCGGTAGGAAAAGCACAATGGCCTTGCAATTTCTGTTGTACGCGGCATGCGTAATCCTTCTAACTTCAGCTACAGAGTAAGACAGTTTGCTTTGTGAAAGTCTGTTCAAATCTAACTGTGATATCTTTTCAGACGCATCTATCTCACAATCGTTCTATTTATCGCTCGTGGAGTGATCGCGGGGCTCTTCCAAGCGGCCTACGTTTACACACCAGAGGTCTACCCAACCGCCCTACGATCCATTGGAGTGGGCGGTTGCTCAGCTCTTGCACGACTTGGCGCAATGGCAACACCGTACGTTGCGCAGGTTCTACTGCAGACTTCCGTTTGGAGTGCTGTATCTGTGTATAGTTTTATGGCTGTTTGCGCAGCGGTTGCGTGCCTATTGTTACCCTACGAAACGCAAACAATTACCTAGACCAAAATGGACAGCAATATACACTTCTGTTGCTAATTCGACTGATCTTGTTATAAATCGAAATATTTGTATATAATTGTTTCTGTTAACGTAGACGTAAGAGGGATTGTATCATCTTAAATGACACGCTGCAAGAGTCCTCGCAGCTGGTGCTAAGATACGTAAATTACCCCTCAAGTGCGGTGTAGTCTAAGATTTTTTTTAACTTATACTCTGCATATATTATATTTAATTTAACACGTTTTTATATAAAGTAAAGTAAACAATTTTCTTATCAATTTTATTCTTGTTGGTTATAATTGGAGGATGTGATGACGATTGTAAGAACTTTTGCTGATTTCTGGGGCTACCCTCCCGTGGAGACCCGCATTGGAGACGACAAAAAAAGACTCGAAAGACAGTTGGTTGTAATCCAGTGCGTCATGACGCTGAATTAGACGATTTTGTCGGCTATATATGGAGATGGAGATGTCTTGCCAAGAGAGTCGAAAAGTTCAGGGAGTTGCCGTGGTCCTATTAGTGTAGCAATCGTCTGGGATTCTAAGTGTTTTCTCGCTTTACAGTGGCAATATGCTTTAAACGATTGTATTGTAGACTGATTGTTATGACAGAAGACCGACATCGAAGTAGAATTAAATAGAGTCTGTAATTCTATGCCCGACCTTACCAAAAGTGTTAATTGCTACTGGTTTCTATAAAGAATGCCACAGACGGTCACATTTTTAAACGAACATAGTTTCTTGGCCAAGTGGAACGTTTCTTGGTCGACAGCATATATTTCGCCTTATCCTCAGTCACCGCCAGCTCGTTTCGCCTCTTCTTCAATCGCCGTAAAAGCTTCCACTACGGCACGTTGCGAAGCGCGAAATCACCTAGTCGAACTGCATGGTTCATCGCGTATGGGTTAGCGTGGTTTCCGGGATCCTGATTTGCATCAAATAGCTCCTTACGATGAATGCTGTCGTATGCTGCTTTCAAACCGATGACAAGGTGGTGCTTATCGATTTGAAACTCGCTGGTTTTCTCCAGGATCTGCCTTAGTGCGAAAATTTGGTCTATAACTGATTTGCCGGGCCTGAAGCCGCTCTGGTAGGTGCCGATTATTGCGGTGCAGAACGGCTTTATACGTTCACACAGTACCCTGGGCAGGTTCTTGTAGGCGACGTTGGCCAGGGATATACCTCTATAGTTGTTGCAAGAGGTAAGATCGCCTTTTTTGTGGATGAGACATATAGAGCTAATATTCCAGCCGTCGGGCATACTTTCGTGTTCCCAAATTCTACAGATGATCTGATGCATGTTCCCTACCATCAACATCGTCACCGGCCTTGAGGAGCTCTGATGGTAAATTATCTAAGCCTGCGGCTTTGTTGTTCTTCAGCATTTTAATGGCTGTGCCGACGTTTTCAAAGCGTCCTCCAGCTACTTTATCGATTGAAGTTGAGATTTCTTGATTCCCTATCAATTTCTCCTGGTCCGGTCCATTAAGCAGCAGTTGGAAGTGCTGCTTAAATACATCCATTATTCTCTGCGGGTCAGTAACTAGATCACTCTCACAATTTCGAAGAGTTTGGGTGTGGTTTTCTATAGCATGTGGCCAGGCTTTTAAAAGGATGTTCTTGAGCTAGGAGGTTTCTCCAGGCGTAGAAGTTTTTTCTTCTCCCGTCTTCTAGCTCGTTAAGCCTCTTACGCAGCTTTAGTTTTTTGATGCAGCACATTTTCACACTCGACATCATACCACGGGTTTCTTGTCGGGGGTGGTAGGTAGCCTTAAGTGGTTTCCGCTACCTCTTTGATGGTCGAGCATCAGTGCAACCACATCTCGATGGTGTTGGTGTTCGATGTATGCATCCGAAGAATCTCTCACTTAATTGCTCTTCGTAGCCTCAGTCGTCCTCCGGTATCTTGTTTCTAGCTTTATAAATTCGGCCTTGCCGAACCTCTGGTATAAAGACCAAGTCATCGCGGACCTAACACAGCTTGATTTGGATGACCAAAAGCAGCATCCGCAGAACCGTCATCGATGGAAGGCAGCTATTGGTCAGCTATGAGGATACTCCTCACTACCTCTGGTACTGCCCGAATCTATGTCAGTTGAGGCACAGAACACTCGACTTGCAGGACTTGCATGAACTAACTAAAATCCCCTTAACCTTTATGTTCAGGTTCATTAGGATTTCCGGATGGCAAAACAGCGTGCAGACATGATGGGTACAAGGATTTGTGGATCACAATATGTCCAAGTTAAAGTTATACGCGGCTTGCGCGTCTACCCACTGACCTAACCTAACCTACAGCGGCTGCAAAACAGTTCTAGAAGATTCCCGATAAAGAATTACAATCGCTATGGTTGTGGTATATATATATTTTTTATAATAAATACGTTTCTGTTTAATCATCTATACAACAATGTGTTATCGTTTCTATTAATTGCTTTTCATATTAATTGCGGCACTATATCGGATTGGAAAACAGAGTAGTGAAGAAACAAAATGGAATTTATCTTTCGTTGTTTGTAGTAAAAGCGTATTATCAATTTGGGCTGTAGGGTTGAATTAGATTTTCGGAAAACTTCTTTATATTGTCTGCACCTCGGACCTCCTTTTCAAGCAATGGCAACTTCACCACGTGGAAATCTTCATACAAGTCTGCAATCTGGTCTAGATATTTCTCTTGTATCTGAAGAGGAAATATGATATCAGTACGTCTTCTTCTGTTGCGTGAAAATTCTGCCTTACCTTATAGCGTGAAGCACACATTGAACATGGCTGTTGATCGGATTTCTTGAAGAGCAGTTGATTGACAATAATGTTATGGGTGTCAATTCCACACTTGGTTAGCTCTTGAACCAGTCGCTCTGTTTCATACAACGATAAGAACTCGGCAATGCATACACATACGAATGTGGTTTGATTCTGGAAAAATTGGAAAAGTTATATGACATTCAAGATGCATATCTCTGCGTTGCCTACCGGATCCCGAAACTGGTTATTCACTTGTCTGATAATAGTTAACATTTCCTCAAGTTTCACTGTTAACGCATCAGCACTGAAATCTTGTAGACCCAGTAGTGTTCCGAATTGAGAGATGAACGGAGCAATGTTCATTTTCAGCCGCATAAGTTTTCCTAATCCCTTTTCAACTTCCTAAAATTTAACTTTAGCTTTAGTCTTTCTTAACTGTGTGCATTAAAATCACCTGAGGGAATGAAAGCAATCGCAAGGTGTGGCCTGTAGGAGCTGTATCAAAAACGACCGCAGAAAAGTTCATGCCTTTTACCAACCTAAAACGTGGCAGACAATAACCATTAAACATATGTTACATTTTTTTCATGTCGAAACAGAGTTCAGGCATGGATGAATGTAAACTCGAACTTACTTCATAACTTCAGCATAGCTCATTGCCTCGTCTATTCCCGGCAATGCACCAATGAATTCATGCAAGACACTCTTGCTGAGCTTAAGTGCATCGTTCTCTCCTTCAAAGTACTCGTCCGGAAGTTCATTGAGACCAACATTGGGATCGATTTCCATCGCATACAAGTTGTTGAAGCCATTCACCTTTAATTCCACAAGCTTTAAACTATTTTGATTACTCGAAAAATTCGGCAATTTACCTTTGTGGGAACTTTTGTAAATTTCTGATCAAATGCATCCGATATATTGTGTGCTGGATCTGTGGAGATGATCAGAACTGACTCTCGAACCTTGGATAGTTGCACCGATAAGCTACAACTATAAAAGATGTGCAAAAACGCATTTAGGAAAGGGTGATTTTGCACACAAAAATATGCAGAATTTACCTGCACGTTGTTTTGCCTACACCGCCCTTTCCACCAACAAATATCCATTTCAAGGATGTTTGCTCAATTATGTTCTTCAAACTTGACTCCAAGGGTTCGAAATCACCGCTCATGTTTTCGGCTTTTAAATATTTGTGTTTTCTTAAATTACAAAAATGAAAAACTTCTGGCACTTTACGTCTGAGCTGTCAACGAGAATAGTGATTTAGCAATCACGTAAAAAAACGTCTCTCATCTTTGACTTACGATATGTCAAATGCGCTGTCTTAAAATTAAGGTTGTTACACAAGACACTACGAATTTTATTAATTAATTAGGAGATTGTGTCTTCTTGTTTAACGACTCCAACGAAAGAATGGGAGTTTGAGACTACAAAAGCCCTAAAAACAATTATTAATTACCTCAGAAGTGCTTAGATAGATGCTTCCAACAAAGTAATGAGAGGAAGTAGCTTTTTGATTGGAACGCACTTCTTTAAGCAAAACCTCTACGAATATATTCCTCAATATTTTCATAATTTTTATTTCTATAAATCCATCTACCTGCTTATAAACTAATTGGACTGTGCATTGATTTAACATTCTACCGTTTAACTACATATGACATTTTAAATGATGACAAACATTCCAGTGATTTCTTCACAACATAACGAACAAGCCCATCATATGTCAGTTGATAAATGTTGATGTTTTTTTTTTAACAAATTGCCGTTTTTTGAATAATGTGCATTGAAATGTAGTTAATACGTGTAAATTAGACTTTACAAAAGTTAATCAAAGTGAAAAGTTCATGGTTTGATATCTTCCTTCGGCAGCTTTTACACACACTAAATTCGTCACCGATTGTTCATTGTTTTCGGCAAGGAAGGGATCTCACAAAGGTAGTCAGACATACTGATAAATCTTGCAACGAATTTAACGCGGATAAAGTTCGTATTTAATATTTATACTCACTAAAATGTGGTCATCTAGAGTTTCTTGTTTACACAATTAATAGACTTGTAGGCGCCTTATTTTTGTAGAAATGTTTGCGGTGAAGGTATATTTGCAACGGACTCACCAACTGTTTCATTGTAATCTACACAAAACTTTCAGGGAATTCGGAGAAATGGCACCACACTGTGGAGGCAACTATCATCTAAAACCACAGTCCGGGCGCGAAATGGATTCTACACTGCCACCGGATTGGGAGCTGCAAGTGTGTCCACATTTATCCTATACGACTATGCAGTGAATGATCTTACATACACTGGAGCAATTGGCAGGTTTATGCGATCCTTGAAATCTGCAGCCTACATATCATATGACTACTACTTGCTTCAGGGACAGGAAGACATGGTTAACTATCCAGATCTGCTCAAAGAAGTTCATTTGAGAAGCGCAAACAGACTGCTTGACACGTGCTTAGTGAATGGGGGGCTGTACATAAAAGTCGGACAAGGTGTTGCGGCTATTAATCATATGTTGCCGGTTGAGTATACCGAAACTATGTCGAAGTTACAAGATAAGTGCTTACCATCCAAAAAATCGGACATACAGAAAGTCTTCAAGGAGGATTTCGGTAAACTTCCTGAGGAAATTTTCGAGGAGTTCGATTATGAACCAATAGCAGCTGCAAGTCTAGCGCAAGTATTTCGTGCGAAGCTCAAATCCGGCGAGAACCTTGCAGTTAAGGTAAATATATTTGCTGACTCACGCCTTTATAGCTGAAAGTTAAAGCATTCGTTTTCTGTTTTCAGGTTCAGTATGCCGATTTGCAGAAGCGTTTTCCAAGTGACCTGGGGACTCTAATCTTTCTGCAAAATATTGTGGAATTCTGCTTCAAGAGCTACAATTTTGGATGGATCTTAAAAGACTTGCGAAAGAACTTGGTTCAAGAACTCGACTTTATCCACGAGGGTCGAAATGCCGAAAGATGTGCTGCCGACTTGAAAAAATATAATTTCGTATACGTGCCAAAGGTCTACTGGGACTACACGGGAAAGGTATGGTGTCTCATCAGTTTTATATTAAATGTGCTCAACTTTAGCAACTTTAGCGCATCTTGACCGCCGAATGGATAGATGGAGTCAAAATCGACAACATAGCAGCGATAAATTCGCAGAAGCTCAGCCTAAAAGAAATCGACTACAAACTCTTCACAATATTTTCGGAGCAAATCTTTAACACTGGATTCGTGCATGCCGATCCGCATCCCGGCAATAGTAACGACATGTCTACCACAAGTTAATTGCATTTCCTCAAAATATTCATTTTCAGTTTTCGTACGTAAGAGCGATAAGGGAAACAGTGCCGAGTTGGTGATTCTTGATCACGGACTATATGAGAACGTGCCAGAGAAGGTGCGTCATAGTTTATGTGAATTTTGGGAAGCCACTGTTCTGAAAAACGAATCGCAAATGCAAAAGTCTGCAGCAGCCCTGGACATAAATGACCACAAAAACTTCGCTGAGGTTTTGTTTCAGATTCCCTTTGAAATGAATGAAGGACGAGTTAAAACTAGGCTCACTGAGGAGGACATCAGATACATGCAGGAACTTGCCAAAAATCGATTTGAACTAGTGATGGAAACTCTTAAAGAAATGCCAAGGAACATACTCTTCGTTGTTAGGTAGAGACTAGATTTTAAACTGTAATCTAGCGCGTTAACATAACTCTTCCGTTTCCAGAAATTTGAACACAGTGCGATCAATTAGCCGCTCTCATGGAGATATTGTAGACCGGCCTAGGGTCATGGCCCGACATGCGCAAAAATGTCTATACAGTAATTATAACAAGGTCACTGGGTACTTTCGATGGATCGTGCGGAGAATAATGTTTGAATTCAGCTTGATGTACATTGAATGGTAATTTTATGAGAACATTGCTAAAACAATTTTATTTACAGAAAAGGCAGTTACCGAGATTCACTCATAAGTTTGTACATTAACACCTTGTACAGACTGGGCAGATCGCCAGCGACATATGAACAAGTAACTGCAAGCGCAGCGTAGTTTTCCACCCACAACGACTGACACATGCATCTACTACTTTACTTTTGATCGGAACAAAACGCAACTCCGTCTAATATTTGTGTTAAAGTGATGAAATCAATTATATTTAGATATATCTGAATAACAGGTTTTTTAGTTTTTATGTGTGCCTTACTGTAACTGCATTTAATTTTAATATTTAATGAAAAAGTGAAATTGACACCCTATAAATCCTACATCGTATTCTATTACCAACAACTGTCTACTGATTGTTGACACTTGTGTCCAGCTTTGACAGTTGTTTCAAAGCAATTGCAGGAGAACTAGAAAAGTGCCCCACTCGCATAAAGTTCAAAATAAATGGCTAAAGAAACAACAGACACAGATGTTAACAACGATGGTAAAAGCCTGAAAGATGAATGGGCGGTAAGTCCGCAAAATAAGTGTACCTAGTATGCACGTATTGAAAATAAAATCACTTTTAAGTGGCCTTTCACACATAGATTCGCCCGTGTCACATGTACAAAGAGGAATATAGTGATTGCACAAGCATAAAAGCCAGATTTCATCAGTACTTCATCCATGGGGAATCGACTGACTGCAGTCAGTGGCTAAAAGACTACAACAACTGTGTTCAGTACAAAGACTCTAATGGCAACGACACAGAGGCCGGTGAGGCTGTTATAAAAAGTGAAGAAGAACGAAGAATTAGACGTCTAAAAAATCATTATGCAAACACAACGTGGAAGAAGCGCCGAAGTCCGCCTGCAGATTGGTCAAAACCCTTGCCCGAGTGGTTGGAAGAAAAAAATAAAAACACGTATTTAGAAGCCAAAGCAAAGGAAATGTCTGGTGAGCTAGAGGGGGAGGATGGAAAGTCATTCTGTTCAATTATGTAGGCAAGATAATTTGTAGAAATAAAGGTGCGATTAGCTTAAAAGGTTAAATTAAATGTTTCATTCAAAAACCAATTGCAACGAAATGTATGAAATTAACATTAGTTTACTGGCGAGGTTATTCCTTTCATCTGTAGAATTAGGGTCAAAGACTCTTCTGGCTGGAGCTGAGTCCATATGCTCTACATCTTACCGCCTAAAGTGACTCAGCTCCGGCCCGAAGAGTCTTCGACTCCGAACCTACAACGTAACAGAGGGCCCCCGCGTTTAGGGTGGCGGACCCAACTGGAAAAGTACATCATCCAACTTTTACATAATTCTCATTTAGTGGCAAGTTATCTTTATTCTGTTGTTTGCTATTGCTAAGGACATCATCCGACTTGGCGTGCGAAACTGAAGATAGCCTGCCAGAGATCGTGCCACTTGGACGGGCTTGTTGGTTGAGACCCAGGTACACCCCAGACTGTAGAGCCATACAAAGAAGAAGTATTACTTACAGTCCAACATTGTAAAGCACAGTCGGAATCCAAAAAGGAAGCAGAAAACGAAACTTTTACCGGATGTATGAAAGGGTGGCCAAATTGACGGTCAGGTGGTGTCACATATGACGGAAAACGAATTTTCCCATTCCACGGTTTGAATTATACAATAAATAGGCCAGCGGAGGAGTAAATATATACAGTTGTCCATACATCGGTAATGCTAGAATCGTTGCTTCTAAATGTAATAAATCACTGATGAAAAAATGAATTAAAGCGTAGAAAATGCTCAAACGAAATCTCATGCCCAATTTGAAAAAAAAAATAATAAAAACAAATGAAATCGTCTCATGAATACTTTGCGAACACAGTCTGCAGATTGTTAAAGACAGAAATATTCCAATGTGGGGCAATTCAACAAGAACTGACACAATCATGGGGAAATGCATAAATTTCTGACATTATCGTGGGCAAATTCCAAAACAAAATGGCCATAAACGAGATTTAAGAGAATGTGCCTGAAAGTAGAGTAGTATTTGTGCGCTCTTTCTGTACGTGTAAATTCGGCAATTTGCGAAGGGTTTTCCATTGCAAAGCTGGCAATCTGAATATGACTGATTCGGAAGATTACTGCACTGTTTACTCTGTCAAGAAATTCTTTTAATTATTGTCACTTTCATGCCGTCCCTGTAAATAATTCGATTTCACTGTCCATCGTATCCTAATAATTTGAGAAAAACAAATAACGTAGTAAGAAATGAATTCGCCTTCCACCACAGCCACAAATTTCTATCAGTTTGCACTGTCATAAATTGTCTTGTTTTTATTGTTTTCAGTTCCAACTATTGCTGCCAGCCTAGCAGAAGATAAGTGTTTGCCTTGACGAAGTTACTCGTGTCGCGTGAAATAGAAGTAGTTTCTGCTGGGAATGTAATGATTCAGGGTGTTATCAATGAGAGACTAGTCTTTGTATAATATTACTATCGCTGGATATTGAATAAAGGCTTGCGCGACCCTAACAAGTTTGTATTCAGATGATCGCACAAAAATCCAGAAAGATGAGCACAAATTATAACAACGTTCCCTTTGCCATTAAGTCAGTTGTTTCTATCTCAAGAAAATGTTGCCCGCAGACGCCTTTTCCAAAGTTTCTAATGTGAGTACAAATCTTTATAATTTTCTTCCCATATGTTAATACGTTTTGTTTGTTATTAGTTTATGAGCACGTAGCTATTTACTTTATTCTCATTTGATGGCAAGTTATCTTTATTCTATTGTTTGCTATTCTTGTGATTTCATGGTTGATAGTGTGGACCTCTCTCTTCAGTGGGGAGTTATTTTCATTTTCGTATTGGGGAATATGTGTGACAAGTCGTTTGCGATAAATCATTACTTTGATAGTCTTCAAATCGTTGTTGCAAATTTATTGCATTTTTTTGCAAGCCCACCGACAGTCAGCTAAGTAAGCGCATTCCGATCCATCATCCATATCTATTCAGGAACGACTGTTCATTATAGGCTCATTCCATAAAAGTTTCCGCAATCTTGTTATGTACTTCTATCAGAATATTTACCATCTTATCTTTTTTGTTTTGATCTGCCGTCTCTATACTGCAAGCAAATATTAGACTGACTTTGCTGATGATTAACACTTCCTCTTTATCTTACATCCGCCGCATCAGATCAGGAATTATTAATGTAAATAAATGCAAAAATCAAACAAACAGTATATTTTAAATAATAAGGTGGCCTTTATGATGTTTGAGTAGCTCTCGAATAGATATTTACAATCTGTTGCATACAATCCATTCCTCGTATTCCTGTAAATACTGAAAAGAAAGAAGCAAATAAAGTAATCAATCCACAAGACAGATGCACGTGCTGGTCTTCAAAGTCATTTGAAAAACACTTCTTTTTGACCGTGCGCAATGAAATTTGGAATTGTTTCAAGTATGTTGGCTTAGGTTAGGTGAGGTAGTTGGGCTGCCAGCGAAATCGCCAACACACTTAGACGATGCTGGTCCATTGCGATACCCATAGTCGGACTACTAGCAATGATCGACAACTCCAGTGATACTGCATAATGTTGGTTTAACTTTGACTAATTTTTAAATTGTGGATTTGCCCTTCGATGGCTGTACTGCCGTACTGCTCATATGGCCCAAAAATGCTTCCAAATTTGTGCAATTGCGAATTGATAGGTAGATATGTATGGTGACTGCTCGCTTAAAACGTTAGGCAAGCTCCACTTAGACTGTGCTGTCACTTTCTGACTTTGTTCCAACCTGGTTGTCCCGATGACCCTATTTTGGATTTTGTTTCCAGATTTTATAGCCATACTGTAGTTTTTAGGCATTGGAGGATATCTCTTGTGCTCATGTCAGTTGAAGAAATAGCTGCTTAGAAGTTTCTACAAGCGCATGGCATGTTCCGAGGTAGTGTAGTATTCTCTCCACTTCGTCGTCATCCCTGCACCTTCTACAGAAGTCGTTGTAGGGCGCTCTAAGTCTTCTAGCCTGGTTGCCTATGAAGCAATGCCCCGCTATTGCACTTATGACCTTACTAATGTGTTTCCTGTTTAATGCCAGTAAAGTATTAGTCCTTTTTTGATTTCGTGCAGGCCACATTGATTTTGATGATCTACATATATTTAAGTGCGCCCACCGATGATTGGTGGCGTTGATAGCGTTCGTCATTTTGCTTTCAGTGGAGGTGAGGTGTCTCCTGATTCAGTGCCAATAGCAAATCCGCATCTTTATTGCTAATTCGTCGGCTCTTTCGTTGCGCAGCACAGGGTAAGATTGCATCTGTTCGTTATCTCCTTCAGAGATAGACGGCAGAGTTTTACCTTCTTAGAGTTGATTAATGTTGTGTTAAGAGCCTTTATGGCTGCCTGACTATCTATGTATAAAACAATAGATTTCCCGTCTATCGGATTCATTGATAGTCGTTGGGCTGTCTCTTGAACAGCTGTGACTTCTGCCTGGAAGCCGCTGCAATGGTTCGGTAGCCGGATCGCAATGGATATCTCTGGCAGCTTGCCGTTATCTAAAACCTATCGTACCTGAACCTGTGCGTTTACCCATTTGGGACTGATGCCTCTCGAAACTTATTTCTTTATAAGCTCAAGCAAATGGTGTAAGCCAATGCAGAAGTATGAAGACAAATAAGATGCAGAGAGAATCATTAAAAGCTCTATCGATGCAAAAGCAAGTTAATTTGAACAAGTTCTATATAAATTCATTCGTGAATCTGGCCATTACAGTCGCCACCGCTCTTGTGCGTGGTTCCTATTGTTTTGATAAATGTTCATAAACTTTCCATGACAGTTACACGCCCGCAGTATTTGACACCGTTGTTTGCTCTGCTCAATCGAATCATACTCGTATCTGATAATATTTATATTTAAAGCATATTCCATTTATGTACTAACTATCATTACATTTCTCTTTGTAGCTTCAAATCATCCATCCTAGTACTTACTTTTCTATCGTACACCTGCTACCATATGTCGAGGAAACCAATTTCAGTCGTCAAGTCGGTCCTTCACACAAATCACACCAATCCGGATAATTCCACAACCGAAGGTGGCTATGCACCGTTTGGTAAGCCATCACAAAATGTATATCAGTGCGTATCAATGAATATAATGCATACTTAACCTTAGATAAGCACGATTCGCAGCAATTGTTCGGCGCCCTCGATTCTGCGTTCCTTTTTTCCTATGGAGTGTCGATGTTCATATCGGGCTTTGTCGCTGAACGTGTGTCGCTTCGTTACTTCCTGTCATTGGGGATGATCCTGTCGGGGATTTTCTCCTACCTTTTTGGCATCGCAAAGACGTACAATATCCACAATCTATGGTATTTTCTGATAATACAAGCTTTGGCTGGGATCGCTCAAACGACTGGTTGGCCGGGAGTTGTGACTGTTGTGGGCAGGTGGTTTGGCAAATCGAAAAGGGGCCTCATCTTTGGCATTTGGAACAGTCACACATCGATCGGCAACATATTGGGTACACTTATTGCGGCGCATTATGTTGAGCAGGATTGGGCCCTGTCATTCATAGTGCCTGGTGTAATAATGGCTTCCATGGGTTTCGTGATATTTTTATTTTTGGTCGATTCACCGGAACTAGTTGGATTGCATCCGAGATCGTCAAATGAACGACGTCTAGAGAATCTATCTGACTACGAAGAGGGTACAATTGATTTTCGTGATGCGGTAAGCGCAATAAATGGAGTTTCTTAATTTTTCTTAACTTTCCAATTGTGTCTATAGGCTGGCGTTGATGACGTGCCGAACATGGGTGGCATGGATTCTGTAAGTATGCACAATACAAGGGACTGAACAAGAATGACTTCAACTCCCGTTCTTCTTTATTTCACACAATTAGGAGGTCAGCTACCGTCCAACGGAGAGAACACCTATTTTGGAAAGGGTTCCCACAGCCATGCATGGTGGAAGCCCAATCGGAATACTAAGCGCGTTGAAAATACCAGGAGTTATTGACTTCTCACTGTGCTTGTTCTTCTCGAAGCTTGTAAGCTACACATTTCTCTATTGGCTGCCTTTATACATTCAATCGTCCAGTAAGTTGCACAATACTCTGTCACTGAAGCACTAAAGACTCTTTAATCATTTCCTATTGTTTCTTTTCCCATTTAGCTACACTGGGTGCTAGCTTAAGCGCAGATTTGTCCACTCTTTTCGATGTTGGGGGCATTGTTGGTGCAATAACAGCCGGTGTAGTGTCCGATTACACGGGTATGTCAGCCATCACATGCTCAGTTATGATTTTCTTGGCGTGTCCAGTCGTAAGTTTGAATCACTGACAATGCGGAAGAGAGTAATTAATTTGGTAATGTTCCCTCCAGCTTCTTCTGTACAACCATTATGGAGCTGTATCAGTGGGTGTTAGCATTGCACTGCTCTTTTTTGGTGGTATTTTCGTTAACGGACCTTACGCTTTGATCACGACATCTGTCAGTGCAGAACTGGGACAGCACAGTTCCTTGGAGGGCAATGCTAAAGCATTAGCTACAGTTACAGCAATAATAGACGGCACTGGCTCAATTGGTATGCACTACACTACATAATCAGTCTAATCAGTCAAATTCACAAAATTCTCTCTCTCTTTAAAATGTACAGGTGCTGCTGTTGGCCCTCTCCTAGCCGGAATGATATCGTCGCACAGTTGGCAGAATGTGTTCACCATGCTCATATGTTCCAATATAATTGCACTCGCAATGCTATCTAGACTTGTTGCAAAGGAATTTTCCAAATTCAAAAGAAGCACACGAAGAGAATAAGCGGCAGTCCAGACGATAATCTCTCTCTCTCTCTTTTATGAATAGTGATATTTATCATAATCATTAAGGAAATACAAAGATAATGTTTTATAATAATTATAAAAAAAAAAATCAAACGTTGATAGATTTTTAATGAAGTATTTAAATATGTACATAAGCTGCAATATTTTATGTACTCTGCCTTCTACAATGTCTTCAAAGCTGAAGAAGATATTTAATGTAAATAAACTATTTTATATTTTCTATTTATCACATGATTGGTTTTCTTTGAAGGGAGCCTCAGTCAGTTCAGTGAACAATTTGGTATTTTCTAGTTTGCTGGAAATGGAAGCAACGAAGACTCGATGGCAGGTTCTAGTCACAGTTCGTCAATATTCGATCATCAACGCTTATCAATTATGCCCCAATATTTAGGTGTGCCACACTGTCCATTCTGTTGAGCTATCTCTAGATCAGTGACGTTTATTCAAAGTTGCGCAAGTGTTCATCGTATACCCTACCAAAATCGTTATTTTGCAGCTACCTAGCTATCAGTCAAAGGCGTTCTCGTAACTTAAGCGCACCGAATCCACGCACAGAGTTAAAAACGTTACTCTGATTCACTTTTATCAATCCTTTGCTTTTTTCGAAAAGCAAGAGAATTCATTCTCAATCAAAATAACAAAATCGCATACATTTGGGTGTTCTCTCCACATCATCGCACCGCAAGTCCACATATGAAACAAATTCCAGGCAGAAAGAGAAGACTGAATACAAGCTGAATAGAAATCTGTATAATTAGGTGTTCAACAACATTCAGTGCACCGTCGTTCATTCTACACCTCGATTGTAAGTACGTTGTGTAGAAAGCAGAAGCAGTTAATTTTCATTTCGCTTGCTGAGGTGCGGGTTCACAGTCTGTACCACATACAGACCACAATGCGGATACAGGCACATACGCAAAGAAAGGGGTAGTAAATAGAGCTTATATATTCATTTCTGGTTTGGTCTGAAGAGCGAAAAGTTTTTTCGTGTGACCTCTGAGATGAAGAGTGACTTCAGAAAATCGAATAAATCGATGTCTATCACGTCCTCGGTGATCCTAGATCGTTAGGTTAGGTTAGGTGAGTGGACTGCCAGCGAAATCGCCAGCACATAGTCAGACTACTACCACAGATCGATAACTCCAGTTACTCACCCTAGATCGTAACTAAAAGACAACATTTGAAGTTGCAGTTAGTTAACACCTTACTGGAAGCACCGTGGTGGCCCGAGGCGTTGTGGGTATGTGCGTCGACTCCTACGCACTTGGACCTACCTGTCTAGGTTCGATTCGTGGTACGACAAGAAATACTTTTCACGGCCCCACCTCTTTCGAGTCACTGACAATGATCAAAGAGTATAACTGTCTAGAAAAAGCTTCTCAAACTTGGCCGTTCGGAGTCGGCATAAAACTGGTCCCTTCCACTCGTGATAGAACAATAGCACGCACAACATGAGTGGTTGCTGAGAAGCTAGGTCCTGGCCCTCTACGGGCTGTAGCGCCACCCATATTATATTATTATTACTGGAAGCACTACGGCACGTCACTGTTCTGCATAAATATGTCATTTGAATCAAACTTCCGATCAGGGAATGTGTTCCCTCGTGTGAAAGTATCCTGCCCTACAAGAGTGATGGATTCTACTTTAAATCTTACAGTAATTTGAAATAAGCTAGGACGCCGTAATTTGTTAGTAGCTGTAAGAGCCATTGTTTAGATCCTATAGCAACCACTTCTGTTTCGAGTGTCTGTACTTGTTCAGGTGCAGCACGTAAGTTAAAAGGTACCTCAACCAACTATTCTTGCGAAACTGGAGGCAGCTAGCTAAAGATAGAGCTGGCTGGAGACGCTTGAGGTTGGTTGAGGCCCAGGTCCACTCCGGACTATAGGCCGGACCTTAAGCGAGTAAGTACTTCTACATACTTACACACGATGAACGCCACTCAACAGCACTTAGCAACAACATTCAAAGACATATGGTTCATCAATTATGCGTGTATGCATATAATTTACTAGCCATGGGTATCATACAAATAAAAAAAAATATGTACATTTTATATAACATTCCGGATCGCATCATTAGTTGCATACCACATACTCTCGGAAGTTACAAGCGTTTACATCGGTGTCAAACACTAGATGCGGCGGGCACTTAAAGTCGTATATTATGTTGGTTGCGCAATAGTAGAATTTGGAGCAATCATCTGGATCTCTAAGAAAGCCCGTTGTGCTCTGACACAGTCCTTCGGTTGGATGCCGCGCTGGTGTCACTGGTGGTGCTGGTGTCACTGGTGGTGCTGGTGCCACTGGTGGTGCTACTGCTGCCACTAGTGGTGCTCCTGCAACGGGTATTTTTGAAGATCCCATCGAAAAGGTTGTTTTCCCAGACAATAGTGAATTGATCGTTTTGAGCAGTGCATATTTCTCTCCACAAATTCCATGAAAATCATCCGATTCCAGTGACCAAATCATTACGCCTGCAAGTCCATTATCCATGGCGAATTGTGTTTTATACTGAATGCTCCTGTGGTCCTCGAAACCTATCCATTGGTCACCGCGATAAATGTACGGCACTTTCTGGGTGTCTTCCCACACGTAGTTCCAGTTTTCGTTAAGCATTTTTTCGCATATCTCGTTGTAGCCAATGTGACCGGGCTCGTTTGAATATTGACCGGGCAGACCTCTTCCCAAGTGTGGTGAGCCTGGTGTGTTCTTGCTTGGATCGGCTAGCGTAAATGTTCGACCATAGAATGGTAAGCCGAGAACTATTTTCTCTCTAATGCCACCTGAAATGAAAGCCATTAGAACTAGGATATCCAAAAATCATTGTAAATATTTGCCTTACCATTGTTTAGCCAATAGGCTATACTCGCGTTGACATTTAATTGTTTTTCCAGTTCGGTCTTGTCGTGCGGTCCTGCATACAAAGGAGCATTGATGCCAGTTAGTTCATCCCATGAACCATGCAAATCGTAGGCCATTATGTTTATGATGTCCAAATACTTGCTAACCTCCGGAATGTTGTACGACACAGAGGATGAGAACTCTGCAGAGCCCACAGCTGCGGTTAGCAGTAGATTCTCCGAGCTCAATCTAGAATATTATTACAATTCAGAAATAGTATGAAATTGCGCGCACATTTGAAGGTCAAATCAAATAGTCACCGTTGCTTTAGTTCCCTCAACAATGTCACAAAATTGGCCTTGTCATCGTGGTCGGTATACTCGTGTCTTTGATTTGGGTATTCCCAGTCAAGATCAAGTCCATCAAATCCATGCTTCTTCAAAAATTCGACCGATGATGATATGAATCGACTCCTTCTTACTGGGTCGTTGGCAATATCTGAAAAGTTTGCTGAACCCTCATTCCAGCCGCCAATTGCAGCCAGAACCTTCAGGTTCGGATTCATTCTCTTGAGATCGGTGAATTTACGGATGTTCCCTCTGCCCCAATTCTCTTGTAGATCAAGATATGGATCGATTATTCGAATGTTACCATCCTGTTGCACACCAAAGAAAGCGTACATGAGATGTGTGCAAAGTGTTGGATCAATATGAGCAGTATCGAATTTCCCATACGAATGTCGGTATGTGGCCCATGTTCCTTGATAGCAAACAATAAGTTCTGAGAAGGAAGGAATGGTTAATTAGCTAGGTGGTGTGGATTAAAGATAGAAGGACAGCACTGAAACAGATTTGTGGCATTTGAAGTTCAAACTTGAGAGAAATAAAAACAATTCCACGAAAGCTTCAAAACATTTTGAGTTTATTTAAAAAGAAAACATTGATAACTACTTGACAAATTAAATAATACAATATAAAAAAAAAAACACATAAAATTTATGAAAAACATAATCTTCTTAATGACTGTCGCTTGGAGCTTAACTTGCACGAAGATTTACTTTTGAGTTTTGACTTCGTTTTACTAACTATAAGTTTCGAAGGAGATTCCGGCTCTGAAATCTTACAATTCTCTCCAGGATGATAGCTACATAAGCATTTCAAGCAGAACGTGTATTTGCAGGATAAACTGGTACACACACCAAATCGTAGAGGTATCTCTTCTATTGATTGTTGTAACTTGTGAATAATGCCCGAAGTGTTTAAATCCTGAGCAGTAGCTGTGGCACATAAAGAATCAAATATCGATGGTATACGTGGTGGGGTTTCGGTCGGTTGAAGTTTCTCAGCTGAATCCGAGACTCTACTTCCTTTGTTACATCGTGGGCACTTTACCAGTCTTTCGTTCTTGAACAGTTGTTGCACAACATTCTGGTTTTCATGAAAGCTGTTGTTGACTGGTGGTGTGCTCGACTGACAAATCGAAGTAGAAATTTTGTTGGATTGTCCGAAGGGAAAGCGTTCCACATTTACAATGGTTTGTTTCACTGGCTCCTTTAGATTTTCCTTGAAGTTGTGCGATTCATTCAAGTATTGTTGTATTCGAGCATTGGCTTTGGAGTTTGACTTAACAATTCTGCTCCAGTTCTTCGAAACAAGTGACATGTTAAGCAAATCCTTACTATTAAGATTGCTGAAGATATCATTGAGGATATTTGGAAATGGTTCGAGTCTACAGACTATATTCAGATATCTCGTACCGTTGCAGTATGTCCTTGAGACTCTCTTATTCACTGGCACAATTTCTAACTTCCTTTTCGAATGTATCACTGAGGGCTTAAAATATCGATGCCTCTTTGAAGGTCTCTCCGGTACCAAAACTTGTTTTCTTTGGCTTTGGCTACGGCAGTTGCTCTGAATGGAGTGGTTGCACTCAAGAGAATCATCGTTTAGTGTACGCTGAAACACGCTTTGAACTGAAGTGTTGATAAACAGAAAACTTTGTGGTGTATAATCTATGTTATCCTTGGCTTTAAGTGGCTGCAGATTTGCGTAATCGGTTGTATTAATACTTGCATTAACAGTCTTGTACTTATTTTCATCATTGTCTGACTTAGTTCGCTTTGATGTGTTGCAAATGCTACTCTGAGAGGTATAGAAATGCCTTTTCACAGAAATATTGCTCTTAGGCGTGGATATATGATATTTTAATGCTTTTGATTGTTTGCTTGGTGTTTGATTTGGCGAATTCGGACTGAAGATGTCGAAACTTTCTTTGCTAAAGGTTTTCTCCAACAGCACCGAGGTATAGTCGTTGCAAATGGAATCGTACCCCGAATCTGTCGCAATTTTGTACGGTTCCGATTTATTCTCACTTTCATCTTGACGAATTCCACACTCGTATTCAGATACCTCCATGGCTGTTTTGACTGTGGAATAGCGGAATGTTGCAATGTTCAAACTCCTGCGATAAAACAGCAGCGTACGCTGAAATTTCGCATTTGAGATTTACGATAGAGTTTTATAATTTTTAAACAGTTAATTAATGCTTTATTTAAACGAGACAAATAAACAAAAACACACTGAGTTAGAAGAACGCAGACGCAAGTCACTTTTTTGATGAATGCTGCGTTCAGTGTTTAATTAGCTTAAACAAATGAATTTAGTGCTGCCAAGTTCATGTTTTACATAAGTCTGTGTGCACTTGGTCTTAAGTGCATCGTTACATTGCTGCTTATGATTGTTATTTAGAAATGCATGTGCAGAATTTTGAAATTTTGAACAGAAGTAGGATACATAATGTAGATATATAATAATGACAAGCAAAATTTCATTAATTTGCATCAGGGAACAATGTATTCAATTTAGTGGAAACGTCAACAATTATCCTGTTGATGCAATTTTTACGCAATTGATACACAGCCGTAAAACAAAGTACTTTCTACTTAAAAAAAAAACGAAACTGCAAGGTAAATACTCTGGTTTAAAACAAGTTAATTGCTGAGAAGCTAGGCCATGGCCCTCTACGGGTTGTAGCGCCATACATATTACATTAATTGCAATTCATGATGAAATAACGCAAATTTATAAAACAATACATGTTATTTTTCCACTGTTTTCGTAAACTAAGTTTAAACTTCTGTATGGTTATGATAACACTCAGTGTTATTACACCGCGCCTTAAATTTGTTTTAACTGCACTCGACTGATTATGCTATCTCTCATATGTGACAGAATGATAATTGAGAACAAATGTTTTGTTTGTTAAATTCTTGATAAAAACGTTTCGAAATGTACTTGTTCGCCATTTAAGTGCCAAATATCAAAGTGTTCACAATAGTGAGTTCAAACATCAAGTTCGGTACGTTGCGCTTGCGATGGCGATGACAGCTGCTTTCGTTTACATTTTCAATTTTGTTTCGGTCAATTAAATTTATATTAAAATAGAAGAAAATATGATGTTTAGTATAAAAAATGTTTCATACGCTGGAGTGATATGCTTTGCAGTGGCTTTGAGATCAATGGTTTCACTCTATTCCTACTCCGGCGAGGCTACACCCCCCTTGTATGGTGATTACGAGGCACAGCGGCATTGGCAGGAGATATGTGTGAATACGAAGCCGACGAATTGGTATACGAACTCATCGGAGAATGATTTGCTTTACTGGGGTTTGGATTATCCCCCACTGACCGCATATCACAGTTTTGCACTTGGCAAGTTAGCCAAACAGTTAAATACATCATACGTTGAATTGCATTCGTCCAGGGGATTTGAATCAGCAGACCACAAGCTGTTTATGAGGCTGAGCGTTTTGGCGGCTGACATATTACTATACATTCCCACCCTATTGCTTGCTGTTCTTACCATTGATTCATTACGATTACGCAAAGGGACGTCCTATTTGAAGCTACAACATCTAGCAGTTTGCCTATTTTATCCGGGACAAATTCTAATCGATAACGGACACTTTCAGTACAACAACATATCACTGGCCCTTGCTACACTAGCGATAATAGCAATAATTAGAGATAAGTTCATCTTCGCATCAATTTGTTTTTCACTCGCCCTCAATTACAAGCAAATGGAACTGTACCATGCAGTCCCCTTTTTTGTGTACCTACTTCAAGTATGTGCTCAAGAGAAGAAGATGCAATCTAAGACCTTGAAGCTAGCGAAGATAGGAGCAAGTGTAATTTTCACTTTCGCAATTTTATGGTTGCCGTGGATCTGCGATTGGAAACACTTCATTTCAGTTGTTCGGCGGATTTTCCCATTCAATCGAGGTGTTTTCGAAGATAAAGTCTCAAACGTTTGGTGTGCACTTAATGTACTGATCAAGTTGAAGACTCTGTTTAGCAATGAAAGTATGGCACTTATTTGCCTTGCGGTCACTTCGGTGGCACTTCTTCCTAGCGCTGTGCACCTCTTTAGAAAGCCTTCCAAACATGCCTTCCTATATTCGCTTTTTAATGCAGCGCTAACTTTCTTTCTGTTCTCTTTTCAAGTTCATGAGAAATCCATTCTTCTACCAGCGTTGCCTGCGATGCTTCTGTATCCCTTGGAACCTTTCATGGCCATGTGGTTTTTACAAATTTCCACATTGAGCATGTTTCCACTACTGACCAAAGACCAATTAGTTGTGCCATTTATTGCGTTAAGCGTGATCTTCCACGCTTTCCTGTCGTTGGTAAGTGACATGGAACCAATGACAAAAGATCCAATGTGCAGAAAGTTTAAATGGATCTATGGAAGCTCTTCTGTGATGAGTGTTGTGCTGGTTTTGTGCCTATTGTGTGCTCCAGTTCCAACCAGACTGCCACACTTGTATATTCTCGCAATATCGGTGTTTTCCTGTGCTCATTTTGTGATGTTCCTTTGCTACACTAATTACAAGCAATTCATACATAAATCTGTTGCAACTTCTAAATGTGATTAAATTTAAAAGGATTTGTTAAATAAATATTTGTACATGAGCAATTAATCAGTTTCCTTTTCGTTAATCATTTGCATCGATCGTTCTGAACAGAAGTTCTACAAATTCGTCACCAAAATGCGTAGGTAAAAAGTAGATAAGTGTGAAGTCTACACCAAGCAGTGTGGAAGACAATTTGAAGCAATTTTTCGAGCGGAAATATCTTAAGACTAAGCCATAAAGAGTTACACTGTAGTTGCCTTCTGTCAGAGTCAAAGGGAATAGAGGTATACACGAAAGAATATGTTGCGAAACGAAAGACTTTAAATAAACCCAGTTTAGGGGGGTTACATGGAACATATGTATCCCAAATTCGGTCAAGGTTTTACAATTATTTCACAAAAAACAGAATTGCTTAAAAACAAAAACTAAGTACACTCACTTTTAGATGCAGCACAAACTTGTGTAATTACAAGTGCACTAAAAAGCAGTAAACAGTATATCCTCATCGAAAAATAACTACTTGTATAGGAAAAGAAATAAATTGTCACAGAAAAACTGAAAAAAGATAGCGCAAGTGATGGTATTTATACCAAAGCAGAGATTGAGGTCTTCTCGGAATAGTACAAAGAAACCCTTGAGAACGATAGGAAACATGATAAGATTGCGCTGAGTGAATACCTGTTCAAAACGCCATTATCGATACACATTTATATTAATTATCAATTATGTATTATTTGCCACTGTCATCATCTTTAACTAAATATTTGAACGAGTTATTATTACGTTGACTTAAAGTGAGAATGTTTTATACCGCATTGCATTGATGATACCAAGCTGACAAGGATAACTTTCTTGGCAGTTGCAACGGTTAGTGCTATCCATTTATTTACACTCGTCATGCAATAGAAAGAAAGCAAAAAGACACACTTCAGTTTAAATTTTACAGAAACTGTGTGTCTATCATTTATTAGATGACCTGGTTTCAAATTGAAGATTGCTATCTAAGTTGGCAAACGTACAGAACTCGGTGCATGAAACGAAACCCCTCAAGTGTGGGGTTTGAGTTTGAATTGCAAGGACAGGACAGGAACAGTTTCTTACAAATGCTGGTACCGTTTTGTCGGCTTCGCAAAGTAAGAATCTGGTTATGACGAGATATCGTTTAAATAATGTTTTCGACATTCAGGGTAAGAAAGCGAAAATGAAGTAGTTGCGTAAGACATCTTCCTTTTTTGTGGATGCGTCAGTTGCTGTAGTTTCCGGCCTTATTTCCATCCTGGTGCCATGAGTTGATATTCTCTCACAACCAACTCGCAGAAAATATCAAATCAAGCGTCGATAGATAAACAAAATCAAACCATTTTACATATTTGCAAGTCTAAAACTTCCTCAGCTTAGCTAATTTATTATTTCTTCTTAATGCCATTTTACGAATTCTCCGCCAATACTGTTTCGTATTTGGATCGAGCTCCTCCAGAGGAATAATTCCCTGATAATTTATTTGCCACAACCATTCAGGATATTCAGAATCGGGTTTAATCTGAAATACATTTTGAAACTTCTCATCCCAGAACTGGACACATTGAAATAGTGAACTCACCTTAATGTCCTCTCCGGTTTTGTTGACATTGCTGCCACAAACGTATGTCACCAGCTTTTTGGCATCTGTTTCCACTGGTATTAGCTTCTTTTCAACAATTGGTCCTAATTTACCCAATTTTTTCTTCTTCATTGGTGATGCTAAAAATATGAAAAAAAAAACTTTTGTAGACTCGATCAAAACATTCGTAACCATTGACAGTACCTGCTGGCTTTGCATAACTTCTTGTCATAAATGTAGTCTGCAACATACGTTGCTTGCACATGTTTAACATCGATGAAATCGTTGATATACTCATTTTGTTAAACTTTAATTTATTAGAACAATCGACTTTTAACGAAATACGACTATTTTACCGAGTGCATAACCACAAACTGTTATGTTCTGTCATATGGTTATCAGAATGAACTGACGGGTGACATTTATCAAATTCATTTCGCTGTTCATTTTCACTGAAGTCAAATGTATGTTCACAGTTGTGTGCCGAGGCAAAAAAATGAAAATTACTTTGATCGTGAACAGTTATCTATTCGCTAAATAAACGTACCTGCTTATACTTAACAGATGGATACGGTAGTTTAATATTTTTTTATTTGACTCTTAAAAGGTTTTAAAGGTATTTTGGTGTTTAACTAGTTCAAGTAGTAGTGCTTTTATAAAGTTGTCATATCTTAACAATTTGTCGATACGATTTGCGAGACAAGCGCACTTGACGGGCGACAATCTGAACGCTCCTTATTACAAGGTAGTAGACTTGACCTATTTCCAATTAATTAAACAATAGATTTAATTACTTAAATCCAAGTATTTAAATTTATTTCCTTCATATTCTGCTGAAAATACATGTTTATAGGAAAGACCTTAAGTCGAACAGAACTATTTACTGAATAAGTGAATCTGTCAAAAATTGCATAATCTCAGCTGATCCACCACCCACAAGCGTGAACCTCAACATGTCTAGATTTCTGTTAAAAACTCTATGAAAACATATTGACATTCATAAGGATATGTTATTGTTTCCTGAATTGAGCAACACATTGTTACAATGAAATTCCCTTCTAATAAAACACTGGCAAAAATCGCTGTCTACGGCGCTATTGCCTCTATATCGGGTGTTGTCTATATGCGATATAAAATTCAGGACCGGATACGGAACGCTGACTACTTCAAAAGTGCTCTTCAGACACTGCGGACACATAAAGGTCTAAGAATGCTTGTTGCATTAAGTGAGGATTTCTAGAGTAATTTCTTTACAGGCGCCGTAAGTCTTTTGGGGGAACCAATCAAAGATACCGGGTTTGAATTGGCCGACAGCAAGAAGAATATTTGCGATGGACAAAGGGCACAGTTCGAAGTTTCAGTAAAAGGACCAAAGGATAAAGGTTGTATTGGATATATGTATGCATTGTCGGCTTATGCAGAAATATTTTCTTTTTCACTCAGGTACAATGTTTTTTATTGCAACAAGGTCAGACGAATTGGGTTGGGTTTTGGACCGCTTAGATCTGGAGATTAAGTCGCAACCGGATAAACGCTTCATTATAGTAAAAAAAAGCGAAAGTTAAACAATTTATCCAATAGTTTGGCTGTGTATACTTTTAAGCGTTTATCAATAAAAAGAAATGCCTGAAAAATATAAATCGTACTAATTTCTCACTTAAACATGACTGAATGATCCACGAACGATTGAACTGCCCTGCTCCCCATTAACTTTCGAACAGAAGGAATAAAATAATTCTTTACGATTAACAAATTGACGACTTTATTTACTAGAGCTTGTTTTAACTATTTCTTGTTAAGCATTTCTTTTTAAAATATCGACTTTCGGTCGAAATTTATACATATCATGTTTTTTCTTTTCGATTCACTTTGAATAGTGGTATTTTAAAATGTTCTACTTGCATTTATGTTCATTCTCGAATTTGTACTAGAAACAAAAAAGTGAACAATTTTGAAACCAAACCAAAACAAAAATGAAAAAAAAAATGACTTATTCTGGACGCAATTCACACAATTGGACTCAAAAATACGACACTATTTGACTACAAAACGAAATAAACAAAACAGCCGACATGTCAATAGGATGTAAATAAATTTTGTTTTTTATTTAAATTATTCGTTTGAAGAATTGCTTTATTATCTACTGATAAAAATATATATTTATAAAAATTTATATAGTATACTTTTTTTATGAACAAATCGAATTGTATATAAAAAAAAAGAATATATGACCAATGGATAGAAGAAAACAGACTTGATGTTGTAGAAAATATAAAATAATTGAATACAAACAGAAACTAAATGTAAGTGTTAATATTTAATTAGAAACAAGTTTGTTTTGAACGGCATAAAACACATAATACATTTTGCTTTTTGTTTTGTTTCGTATGATTTAGCCGTAATGCCACTTTTCTCACAACAAAATATATATAAGTTGATAATTTTCTTTATTTTTTTCTTCTTCTTTTTTTCTGTTTGTTTTGTTATAATAGGTTTTTTGCTTTTTGTTTTTTGTTTTTGTTTCATTTAAAGAAAAAGAACAGTTTCTTAATGTTTGCCTTATTGCGTTTTCAGTTCTTTACCAATACTGTACGAGACGATCTTGGTCCAATCGATTTTAGTCCGTGTGATTGGTAGTTGTCTGCGCATTGCCTTAAATGTTGTGTCTGACATTGTTTGATAGTTTTCAGATATTGCCAGCTGGTATTCATTTTCGGCCTCTTCAATTAGTCGTATAATCTCTCTGGCGGTTTGTTGTTCATTGTTCACTATAACAGCATCGCGACACTCTTTTGATGACACTAATTGAACATTACCATCCTCATAGTAATGTACCTTTGAATTGAATAAATCTATTAGTTTGCAATGTCCATTAAATTGAGAATGATTTCGGTTCGAACCTGCACTTTTAAGACACCTTTGAGTTCCGCACTTCCATTGCCTGGCTGAAAGCTGACGTGCCACTGAGATCGCCATCGACCATTCCAATAGTTCTTCGGTTGGAATTGATGATCTTCAATACAGATTGTTAAGGTGATTTGGCTACCTTGTGATTTGCCGAAAACAGAACAGACCTACAAAAAATAACTTGTCAAAATTGAAGAAAGATTTGTTGTGTGTAAAAAGTAACCTACACCATGCCTGTAGTGATTGGAAGTATACGCGATCGCTTCAATGTCCAAAGCAGAACGCCACGCTTCGGCAATTGCATCGCTGTCCAAATGCTGATAATCAGTGGCTTCTTTTCGCAAATGATCATACTTGAATGACTGCTTAGTGCGTGGATCATAAAAGCGTCCGCCTCCTAAAGTGCATAAAAGATCCTTATTTAATACATTTTAATGGCAATTGTTTTCTGTAAGGTGATTCATTTTGCATTAATTTGTTAAGTAAGCACTTCCTCGGGTATGTATGCATACGCATCTTCAGTTGCGACGTCAATAACTTTATAACAACCGATAATTGAGGTGCCTTTGTCTCGTCATTTAAATTCGAGAAAGAATTTGTTGTGCAATCGGAATTGCTGATTCAATATTTGCTTTGACTAATGACCAAATAGTAAACCAGTTACTTTTCGTATTTTACGATATTTAAATTGTCGCATTTCGGTATTCCAAAAATGGGCAGGATTCAACTTAATGTTGCTGTTCTGCTTAAGATATATCCACGATGCCAAGTGCCGATAAATGCTTTCAATATGTATTTATAAGTGCTTATTCTTCTTCTTATAATTCCGCTCCGGTCCGGAGGTTCGAATAAATCGTTTAAACAATGAAAATTGGTCACTGATGACGCTAAATTTTACCCTAACACATTGACTGACCTGCCAAAGGTTGAAGTTCGCTATTTTGGTATTTGCTTTAAGCATGTACAAGCCTCCCGAGTCGATCCATCATTATTTTATTTGAAAAAAGCATTAAACCCTTTGCAAGATAAACCGTACCGTATGTACATACATATGTACATAATGCAAACATGATATCACACTGCCAAACAGACGCGATAAGAAATAATACAATTTGTTAAGAAATTGAATTAAACACTTTATGAAATTGACAGGGTTCAGGAAATATGTACACACGTTATCAGAGCTTTTTTGTAACAACAATTTTTATGTTTACGAAAGATGACTCATTATGTCCTTTAAATTTGTTAAATCAGCTCCATACATGTATACACTGGGTTTATCATACTACACTGCACATCGCATCATCTGCTATTTAATCAATCCATATTACCTTTGACATTATATCAAAATCCAGTTTTGGATGAATATTGATCTTTAAATTCTTTATCAAATAGAAACGTATTATTGCAACCCAATTAAACTGTTCAGATTACCATATATGGTAACAAAAGTATACTTGGCCCTCATTAAGTATGCAACTTACCTAGGTCATTGTATTCTGAAATAACAGCGTTATGTTCACTGCTTTCAATCCTCACCGGGGTCAATTGATCTTTGTTATACTGAGCGAATGCCGAACTTGCACCTTCTTTGAGTAGTCCATCATTTTTGAGCAACTCACGGACATCATTAAAAACTTCATTGAATTCCCCAGGCGGTGCATGAAGAATAAAATCGGACACGATTCTCACTTTTTCGGCGTCACTGATGTTAGTTTGCTCCATCGTTTTGCTCGCTTTTGGGTGAAAATATTTTTGCACGACTGATTTATCTATTTAGAAATGATTTAACGTGTTGTAATTAGTTTTTTATTTTATTTTTGACACAATATAAAACAAATTCATATGTAATTTGTTCTTTTAGGTGACGATACCCAATACTATAAATGTACTAGAATACATAAATATGATTCATTCTGGTTTTCAGTAAACACAAGAGCGAAATGAATTGAGTATGAAAAAAAAAGAAGACTTGACAGATAAAAGCTGAACAAGTTTGGATCAACCAACACCCTCTAGTTAAAAACGTAAACTTAAGTAAGCACTTTATGATGGAGGCAATAGAAACAAATTAGCATTGGAAGCGGATAGTTATTGATAAACAGAAATATTTATTAATTACTTGGCCAGAAATAGAAGAACTGTGTTTTCAGCCGCTGTCAATGTCAATCCACTCGGAGTAATTGCTATGAAATGAAGATAAACTTTGTAGTAGAATGGAATGCCTATACATGTTTGACATTTCAATGTTGGTAGCATTAATGATGTTCATCACAGGGTGCCTTGGAGGCAGTGGTCTAAATAAGTGTAATTGATGTTTTAAGGTAGATGATGGTAGCCTGTTGCAAAGTTGTGCTTCAAACGAAAATAAAGTGTATGGTTCACATTCCTTCCCAGACATTCAAGGACTTAATAATTTCTACGTAGAAAGGTTAGTTTTGTTTCCTGTGTCACAATGCGTATTGATTTGTAAGCAGCTTGAGCACTTGTCATCGTAAAAGTAAGTTACACACCTAATTTTAAACTTCTGCTTAAATTACAACAGAGCCTAGTTCAAAAAAAACAAATGATTTACAATCCTCCACTTGACATACGGGGCAATTGCAAAGCCGATGAACTCGCTGGGTGTGGTACAACCTCTTCTCTAACACTAGGAGGAGTTCCACCTTCCATATCGATCGCTGCAGCCTACCATATCCTCAAGAAATACACGATCAAAATTACCAATCACAAATGCTTAGAAGGCACCACCCGCCTTAAAACAAAGGAAATATGGCCATCACTTAATCTCACACGATCATTCAGTCTGCTCAGACTTATCAGGCCCTCACGAAAGGACTCTCATTGGAGTCATAACCGGACACTGCACAATTGGCATTCATGCCCGATGAAGAGGAAGTAGAAACAGCAAGCTAAACAGTGCCATCATAAGCCAACTAAACCGCTTCGTCGTAAGGAGCAACTGGTTGCAACGTTAGTGATATCACAATGGACCCACTTTGGCCTAAGTGTGGATCCTACCTAGGTTAGGTTAGGTAGGAGTGATTGTCACATCTGAAGCACAACCCAATTAGATTCGGCCTGAATCCAATACTATCACTAACCGGTGATTGATACACCGATTCCTCGTTAGCCAGGGGAACTAACTGACACCTAAGAAGTACCTGCTGGTATCCAAGTGGTCACTTCAGAGATTATCCACGTCATTTCTGGGTTATAACCAGTAAGTTTTCCTGATGAATTTTGCTATTCTGTATTATTATATTTCACATTTCTTCTAGGCTGCTGAATAAATAGTCGCCTGGTGTGCCTTTTCTTGTTCTTCCAAGAGCTGGACAGGTGCCAAGGTGGTGTAGCGTAATTTCTACTTCTTTTCCTCATCTCTGCAGCCCCTGCAGAAGTTATTGTAGGGATCTCCCATTCTTTTTGCGTGTGAGCTCAGGATCTGCGATTATACCCCCTACCTACAAGACTCTACAAAAATTTGCAAATCAAAACGGCATTATTTTCTATCACAACGTCTGCATTTTATTACTTCAAGAAGACAATAAATATAAACAATTATGATTACCTATCGTAAATAAATTGCATTCTCATCCATAGAAAAACTGCTCGCTCTTCTAAGACCAACTGCCAGAGTTGGTTTGATTTCTTGAACATACTTCCCAACTGATCATGAAAAAGACTAAACTTAACTTAACATAAAATCTTTTCCACAGAACAACGAGATTAGTACTTATTGAAAAACTCAACCTAAATATTTACATGACAAAATTTGACGTTGCCCAGACTCTATACAGTCAGTTTTCACTTTCCGAATGGTTCCCTCCGTTTCAAGTAAATCATTACAGAAACCATTCTGTCGTCATGCTTAAGTTTGAACTCTAGAACTGAAATGTATTTGTAGACTAAGCGTAGTGCCGATAGAAAGGTCGGTGGATTGTTTTTTGTGATGATTGATGGCTCATTCTGGCCAACAATAGGGGGCGAACAACAAATTGTAGAAGAAACAATTTACCTAAATCACAATGCTAAAAGAGAAGATTAAACTTTAAGTGCTCTCGTCTTGCACGTTCTCTGTGCGTCTAATTTGTACGACTGTCACGGTGGCGTTTTTATCGTCAAACTTGCAAGTGACCGTGACTTCACTCAGCTGGAAAGTGAATATCTGTGAGCCATATTTTGTACGTAGATACACAGATCTCGGGTCGGCTTCGAGTATGTCCACAATGCATTGGGGATTCACCTTTAACTCGTGCAGCTGGATATCGGCTCGTTCGTTGAAAACTACGCTCAAACGGTGTCCGGCTGCGACCCAGTTGGGAACTCTCACAGCCGTGGGTGGTGGGGATATGTGATTTGCAAAATTTGGTGGATTCGGTAGGGCTACGGCACCATTCAGTTCTAGATCAGACTCTTCTCCATCGGGATCCTGACGAGAGTTATAAAAATCCACTGTGGGCTCCGCAACGGACAACCGAGCTGCTAATATATAATTTTCTACGTGAGAATTTAAATAACACAAATGCTCTTTAGCCTTACCTGACTCCATAGTATTGGGTGCATCGTAGAATGGAATGTATGGTTTGATGTCTAAAACTGGGGTGCCGTCCACCATGTCAGTGCCACAGAACACAATTGTAGCACCATCAATCTTGTCAATTTCCACAAGTGACAATCCAATGGGGCAAGGCCTATGAGGGGATCTTGTACTAAACACTCCCACCCGTTCGCCGCCTAATCGCGGTGGTGCCACTTTTGCTTTCGGATGAGAATTGTTCTTGTGAAAATGATATATGATCCAAAGGTGGGAATATTCCTCCAATCCATCCAGTGAGTGCTCTGGGTTATTGAAGACTTCTGCATTCAGCTCAATTACACCTTTAAGTCGAGCACCGACTGTGGACTGTCTTGGCACAGCACGCTTTTCTGGAAACGACGTCCTAATAACTCCAATTGGGCGGAAATGTGTTTGATTGTGACAACATTTTGACTCCTGAAAGTTGGCGGGTATAAATCAGATGTAAGACGTTGAACTCACTACTACCTTGACCACGGCGTCGTTTCTATTCTTTGTATTCTCATCGTTTTGACGACATCCTTCGCAACGAAATTCACTTAATACTTTTGTCAATTCGTCAACATCTTTCCGGTGTACATGGCTGAGATTTTTCACTTGTTGTCTACGGTTGCAATTGAGATTTACTATCAAGCGGCGGTCAATAAGCTTGAATGGAATTTACCTTAATTTGTTTATTTCAGTTCGAGCCACTGCCAGCTGAGTTCTTAGCGATTCAACATCGTTTTCCATAGTTTCGTGGCTCGACAGTCGGACTTCGGAGTCCTGATTTCTTGGATGGAGATGGAATAACAAATTTTACCTTGTGGAAGCCATGAATATGACAAATGGGTACAAGTGTTGCCACTTTTGAATACTGCAGAACGTGGTGTTAAAATAAAATGTGTGCTTAATATGTATTTGGACATACAATTATATTAAATGATTGTTTAATTGGAAATATAATACATTTCGAAAAAAAACTGCGGCACGAGGAGGAATAAAATCAATAATACAACGTCCTGACAGTTTTGGTCTTCTCTATTTAAAGCATCTCTGACAGGGATAGCAAATGTGCGTGTCACCCGGTACAAGGGCTTTGAGTATTTTGACGTCTACCATAGTTTACCTTTTCAAAACAAGTGTTTCTGTGGAATAAAAAAAATGATAAATATAAACATTGGATTTCTCGGTCATGTTGATTCTGGAAAAACTACACTGGCCCGCGTCCTTAGCACCGTATCCAGTACGGCAGCGTTTGATAAAAATCCGCAATCTAAGGAAAGAGGTATAACCCTGGACTTAGGTTTTAGTGGTCTTATAACAGACACGCCGGAACATCTCCAGACATGTACAACAGCAAAGCAAGTGCAGCTCACTTTTGTCGACTGTCCAGGACATGCGAGCCTTATTCGAACTATAATAGGCGGGGCGCAGATAATTGATTTGATGATTCTAGTCATTGACGCACAGAAGGGTGTTCAAACACAAACAGCCGAGTGTATTCTCATCGGCGAAATACTGCAGAAGAAGCTGATCGTTGTTGTGAACAAAATAGACATGATCGAAGAAAAACAACGAGAACCGTATCTAAACAAGCTAATTGTGAAGTTGAAAAAGACATTCTCCAAAACAGCTTTTCGAGAAGTTCCAATATTTTGTATATCTGCCTTAAATCAAATTAACTTTGATGAATTTTTAATAGGACTCAAAGAGCACCTGTATATCCCTCAGAGAGATTTTAAAAGACCCTTGCTGATGTATGTGGATCACTGTTTCCCGATCAAGGGCCAAGGAACTGTTTGTACGGGTACAATTATCCAGGGAAGACTGTCTGTTAACGACACTATTGAACTGCCATCCATTAAAGAACAGCGAAAAATTAAATCCATTCAAATGTTCAAGTGTCCCGTGCAGACGGCTGGAATGGGTGATCGTATTGGCGTTTGCGTGACACAATTCAACGCTAAAAAGATGGAACGGGGAGTGATTTCACAGCCAGGATATATCTCGTGTATATATGCAGCAGTGGTTCAATTCAATAGAATAAACTACTATAAGCTGCCCGTTAAATCGAAAAGCAAGTTCCATGTTACCATTGGGCATGAAACAGTCATGGCAAAGGTAATCCTGCTTAAAGACAACATCTTAGGATCCCAGTTTGATTTAGGCAAAGAATATGAATACCTGGACGAGTTGACAAGTGATGATAATCCTGAATGCACTTGCTTTGTACTCTTGGAATTTGAAAGACCTATCTTGGCAACGGCGGGCAGTATGTTGATCGCTTCTAAACTTGATTTGGACATCAATGTCAGTATGTGCCGCTTGGCGTTTTGGGGCTCGATTGTCTGGCTAACACATTCTCCCAGTTATGCAAGCGAAGTCTTACCGAGTCTTAAGATTTATCGGAACAAGCAGAAACTGGGCACAATTCAGAGAGTCGTTAACGAGCAACAGGTCATAGTACAGAATTTGTTTAAAAAGGAGGGAAATCGAGACATCTACGTTGGCAAGACGGTCGAATTGTCTACTGGTGAAATCGGTAAAATAGACAGCACATTCGGACAGACATCGAAAGTCAAAATTTACTTCCCGAATGGACTAACGGCGGATACGTTTGATTTATTAAAAGCGAAGCCCAGTAGTGTAAGCGTTGTATTGAAATTCAAGAAATACATCTTTAATAAAGGTCTAGGAATTATTCAATGATACAAAACTATTGGTGTTTTATTTATAGATTGCCTGAGAAGCTTTCAACGAGTCTTCAGATTCTGCTCGGTTAGGTTAGGTGAGTGGGTAGACGGTGGGATAAGCAACGTCTCACTTAGTCCCACTTAGTCTCACCCATTAGGGGAATGTAACCCGTTTGCTCCTACTTAGTCCCACTTCATGTTGGTGTTGATCCGTTGCCCAACCATCCTGATATTATAATAAACCTCAAAAGAGATTTTAGAGGGATATTTGTTAGATTCTGGAGGTCTTGGAAGAAATGTTCTATGTATAGGGCCAGTGATAGATGTAGTGAGGAGTGTCTTTTTTTTCCTCCACGTCAAGGCAGCATCAAGGAATATGTTTTCGCGTAGTCAAAGAGTCGCTCGAACGACCGACCGACTGTGTCTTCTTTTCGGTATTTTAATGAACAGCGGTCAAGTGAGCAAGGCAACTGCATTCCTCCATTCCATGAATTCGTTCTCCATACTCGTCTCGCCAGGAATGCTCATCTGTTCTCACCTTAAGCCTGCTATCAGAGACATTTTTTGCGCGAATCTGAAATGCTCCTTCCAGCCAATTATTTCTCAATAACTACAATCAACAGACATTTAAGACATCTGTACCGTCATCCCATCTTGACTCTGCAGGTCTGAGGGTATCCGTCAACCAATTTGAGCGCCCAAGTTATAAAAAAATACAAACAAGCAAGGATTAAAGATTACAAATCTTTACACCTAGGCGTATGTGTGATATTCTACGCTCAATATTGATATTTAACTATATATGCACAGTAACACGTCGAATCGAAAATGGACAAGGCGCTGTCAGTTTTCTGGCAGAGGAAGTGTTTTCGGCCAGTCTTGGGGTCTATCACTAAAAAGATTCGTTTGGATCGCGTCCTAGATAAGACCCCTTCTCGCCAATGCATCATTCGTTTGGTGGAATAAGTTCTCGCGTAAATACCTAAATGCTGCTTTCACCAGGCATCAAACAACGGTCTGTCTCAGGAGCTTTCTCTACTGCGCCAGGCTCTGCTCTTGATGCACTGCTAAATCCTCGTCCCCCTTGATATCCACATCATGGGATGCACTTTCAAACATTTTCCTCTTAAAAAGAAGTGGTCTTTGGTACAACTCTCACTGGAGCTTCGATGACCTTGCGTACTGCATTTCCTTTGACCCTAGTCTCATGGACATGGCTGACGCACGGACACCAGTACTCCAACTGCTATGTACATACAATGTTGACTTTCCCTGTACTCAGGACTGGCTTTGACTTTGGCTTTGAATCTTCTTGGATGGCTCCAAGACCAATGAATGATCTGCTCCTGGCGCCTTCGTGAAGGGCGACAACATCAGACTGTACACCTCGTTAGGTAAATTTGCATCGGTTTTCCAAGCGGAAACCTAGGCGATTCAATGGCCACAAACTACATGTATTGTGAAGAACAGGAGGAAGGGTTGAAGTACATATTTGTGTCTGTAGCGACAGCCAAACTGTTGACTAACTCTTTAACAACTTCAGGAATACTATTCTTCTCTCATCACGGGCAATCAAATCGCCTATTAACTTGATAGACAAGGATCAGAGGTGGGACTCCTTGGACATGAACCTGCGCTGGGAATACCTGCGTCCTTGGTTAAGGCTTTCATCGATGGCTACACCTCTAGAGAGCTTAATCGAAGGTGGCATGACTGGAGGAAGTAGACAGATCAAGGGCTTGCTTCCAAACGTCTGTAAGAAATCCGCCGCATTCTTGTTATCTCTTGACAGAAAAGGCTGCAGACGACTTACCTGCCTACTAATGCGCCAAACACCTAAACATGCGTTTGGCAATGGTCTAACTGAGGCCTTCACCAAAAACAAAGTATTTACATTCACTGAGGGATGATGAAATGCTGGCCTTATTACACTAAACTGGCTTATTTTATAAGACACTTCTATTTCAAATCTCAATTAAGCATCTTAAAAGAATAATACTTCCGATGATGCTACAGCCCGGGAAGGTCCTGGGACTTTACCAACTAACTTCTCCAGCTGACTCGATAATGTGGCAACTGCCTCCAATTACGCACCCCAAGATGGCTGATGTCCTTGTCCACTTGCGTACACCATCGGCTTCGAGTGGGTCCTTTATTGCTATCTCCTACTAGCGCGGAGTAGAAGATACATATAGATACGCCTATTCAGTTTTTTTTCAGTTATATGAAATCAGTACATTCGCTGGATTTGAATTGCATAGATTTTTTTCCATCGTTTTCATAGAAAGGAACCAATGTCTGCAGCTCTGACAGTAAACTTGTGATTTGTGTCCTGGCTACACAATAATAATTGCATAATCAGAGGCTTAACTGTGAAAGAGCGTGCACAAAACAAAACAAAGTTCAATCATTCAATTAAGTGCCAACAGTTCTCAGTTCTCCAACAGATAACGTTAAAATTCTTGAGTTCTTAGTAAAAGACATTCAATGCGATGTTTCTGGTTATAAAATATGAAATTCACAGAAAACTGTTCCTGAAAAAATTAAAAACTGTACCCATGCTACGTCTCATCTGTATTTCTTCTTCTTTGTGTGGCGCTGCAGGACCTGATCTTCAACCAACTATACCTCGTCTGTACATCACCAAATTCGTTAATAATGAGTTTTACACGCTTATTAACCCCCTAAGTGGAAACGTAATGCTCCACTAGTCGAAATTCCCCACTCGACCAAGGGGTGACAATCTCTTTCCAATCTGGATGCATTCAAATTGGGACTATCAGCACCATCTGATATTCGTTCGTTGTTTTGCCTCGATGAATGATATTTTTTTGTTTATTTCTATTTCAGTAAATTGTGTCATGAGAAATGCTGTTATCATGAAAACAATCAAATGTCCTTGACTTAGTTTTCGTTTAGTACAATACAATGAGCTACCGTTCCACAATGAAAAATAGCAACAAAAAAAATAATTCGGTTCTCAAACGTACAACTATGTACCATTAAATTATTTTAGATATCGCATCAGGTTATGATTCAAAATAAATATTGCCTGTAACCTCATATGCAGATTTAGTTAGCAAAAGTCTCTTTGCACAGCACCAGTGTGTGTTTGTTTTCAGTATAAGCCAGGCACTCAACGAAACACTAAATCGTTAGTTGGTTTGTTATTATTTCTAAGCCGCAATTTATTGGAAAAGCGAAACCAGTTTTTAACATTGAATGTTGCGCGGCGAATTCACCTCACAACATCAGCTGTTTGCTTGTATCTTTTTTTTTTTCCCCACCCCACTTTGGGATACACATCTGTACATACGGGTATGTATAAATTGCTCACCACTTCTTCGATCTGACTTCCTACAATCGTGCACAGATCGCAAAAAGAAAGTTTTCCTCAAAGAGCCAACCGCTCTGAACCGATAGATAAAGATACGTTTTTCTTCTTTTGTTATTGTTCTTTTGTGGTTTGTTTTTCATTTTGTGTATACATATACCCAGATAGCCGAGTTAATCAATGATTTCAGATCGTTTTCACGGGCAGTTCATCGACGGTATTCGCGGAGTAAGCTTGCTACCGAACGCGGCTCTGTGAGATTCTTTGCAGTTTCAAATTGTTATTCGGGTTTTGCAATCACAATTCGCTGCTAGTACATGTGCGATATTTCGTTTTTGTGTTTCCGGTAGTGAAAAAACGTGACGAAAAATCAAAAAAAGAGATTTAATTAGAACAAAAAAAATAGTTCTCTTGTATTTTAGATTCTGTATTTATTTATTTCAAAATGAATTCTGCATTTGATAAGGTAAGATTTTGATTCGCTTTCCATTTACCGTTAATGACTTTGTTCGCCCATACGAGAGCATAAGTTTAATGAACTCGTGCAGTGAGAATATTTTTTTATGCTGCCGCATGCAAGCTGTACTACTTCGCAATCTGTTAGAGTTTCACTTTGATAAATACAGAAATGAAGGCTCTGCGCTATGGGCTTATGTATTTATCTAAGATTTGTACACAAATGTGTTGACTTTTGTTGTCATCACCTCGCGTACATTTGGTATTGAATAAACTTGCAATGTTTACACTGGTTCTGGTTCTCTACATAAATGTCTTGTTAGGCGACTATTGCAGTAGACCTCAAATATCTTTAAAATAATTTCAAGTGTATTTATTTTTGCGCAAATTATCTGTGTTTTCTTGTGTGGCTGAACTAATCGACCGTTTGAGTTATGAATACAAACGTCTTGTGTTAGGATTATTATTATGTGGTATACCTACTCATACTCTTATGCTATGTGTGGCGCTTCTATGCGCTTAGAGTTGACAAACACCATGTGTGGCAAGTAATTCGCACAGTTTAAAAGTTCTGTATACTTTATTAAGCCGTGTAGTTCGGAATAAAAAATATTTGAAGTTGAAACAAGTGCAATCAGTCACATTCGATGCCCAGATCCACCTGAGCGTACAAACATATCGCGAATCTAATTACCTTCTATTTGGGTAAAGCACTTACCAGATCAAGCATAGTGTCAAGGTTTAATCTGTAGCAACGCGAATGCAAATCAATCCTCAAGTCAAGCCAAGTCCGCCAAATTATAAAAAGAAATATATATGTGTATGCTATACTTATAAATATTGACACTTTCGAGGTCTAGCATTGCTGCGAAAACAAAAACAAAGAAAATAAAACAACCATCATTACTTGTGACCAAGCAACAACGCCAAGCAAAGTAAACAATAAAACATGTTCGTAAATTTAATGGTGTCAAAAGTGCAGGTCCCCCTGTTAACGAAGGCTGTCATTGCACTCTCACAAGATCACATGCATAAATTCATTCGTTTTGAGAATTGAGATCATCTTCAAATTCAACTTTTCCAACACCATTGACACAATTCGCACATTCGAAGGATCTATACTCGTGAGTCGTGGATGCTGATGAATTCCAACGGCAACATCATTGATACATCACCTGAAGACTAGTAGACAATCTTGCGGAAGATATGCAAGGTTCAAGGTATTTCCGTATTTCCGGTGTTGAATACAAAATTTCGGTTACTCGGTTAATGTCAAACTCAAACTCAGACTCATCGATTTAATTTATTTTGATTTTGATTTTCACACACAATAAGACAAACGAACATTCGGCGTGGGGCCATTCAACTATCAACTGCAGATGCGGTTGATAAATATGTATACCTACGTAACACACTTCTTTAAAGCCGGTTAACCTTTAACTTGAACTAGAAAGAAGCGAACGGTCAATGCGACAGCGATGTCATTGAGAGAAGGGAAACAAAAAAAAAACGCACACACGCGAGCCATGACAACCCAAAGCAATCAGGTAGTTATTGTATTGTAATTATTAAGCCACAGAGGTTTACATGGGGTCACGTTCACGTTCTGTATGCGGGTGTGTATTTTTAATATTTGCGATCGAAACAAGGTTGGGTTGACTCACACTACTCCTGCTTTTGTTTTTAGGGTTCCACTTTTTTATGGGGTTTCGCTGAAATTTAAGTGAACTGGCTGCGTTTATGTAGTTCATGAGGAAAACAATAAATCAAGCTACATAACTTTTTTGTAGCTTTGCCAGTGTTCTTTCCCATGTGAGCTGTTTCTTAATGACAATTACAAGTGCTTTCCATATGTGTCTATGCATTAATGCCCTCTTAAAATATAACACGAGCAGATATTATTTCCATTTGCGTCGATCTTAAGCCGAAGCACTTTACGTATTCAGTTCAAGGAGGCCAAGAATCTCAATAACGTGCAAATGTGATTCTGTATCAACAAAATCAATTGCAGTGAAGCCGGTGGGGAACTTGAAAACGATACAGTTGTCATCTTGGTTGAAAAACTGCGATCATCGGTGCTCTCGATGAGAATAAGTGAGTCATCCTTAGGCGAATGATAATGTCTAATGACGCGAGTTGATTTTTTTAAGCTAATGGCAAATTTTATGCATGCAGATTACTATCAAACTAGAATTGTATTTTTAACATTTTAAATACATGCCGTGATTCATTCTTTTCTCAGTAATTGCCTCCCAAATTATTCATCGCCTTTAAGAGGAAAGGATTTATTCTTACGGTGTGTTGTGCTTGGAAAGATTATGCAATTAAGCTGGTATCTCAGAGTGCCGGTTCCACCAATCATTGTAGTCATGGAGCCGCTTTCGATTTCTTCTCTGCTTTCTATTGCTGTTGTTGGCGCCAGCATTTGCATAGAGAAGCTCTGACTCATCGACTGAATGTCCTTCTGCTGTAGTTAAGACTCAGAATCAGCTTTGTTCTGCTGTCCAAAGGCGGTCATTGGTATCCTACGTGTTCGACAAACTCCTCTACCTGTGGCCGCCGGATAATGGTGCCTTTTTTATGGGAAAGCGGAAAGATGTGTAAAATCGAGACTAGTGTACCGATTTCAATGAAATTTGGAACCTACTGCAAATGGGAAGTTTATTTTTGTCCGCCTCTGCACCACTTACTGCCGTGGTGTTGTGGGAATGTGTACCCCTGCGCTGGGTATTTGTGTTCAATTCTTGACATGAGGAACAACAAAAAGCTGATTGATGTACCATTTCCAGCTAGACACGCCACCAGAGGCGCGTTGCGTTCCCTTAGCGGTTGGAGTCAAAGATTTTCCGGGCCGGAGCATCACATCACCTAGCCATCTAGACAACAGACTGGAATTCGTTTGACAAGGTCGATGACGCTGTACAGCAAACACCATCAGTGGACACCAGACCGAATATAATCTGAAGGCGTTTGAGGCTTGACGCGATCTCTGGTCCATATAGCAGAACTGGGTCTATCACGGTATAGAGAGAGACACGTATATTGTTCCTTCGAGAGAGGGTATTATTCATCAATTTCCGCCCAGGCCGGAAGACACAGCGATTTGCAAGTGTAATCCATCGTCTTACCTCTGCAGTGGTGTGTGTATGTATTCTAGTCAACTCCGGAGACTAGGTAGACAAGTCCTGCACTACCTCAGAGGTTTAACTGCCTATTGTCACGTTTTGTCCAAGACATCGGTGTTGGTGGTCCCTTTTTTTGTAGGCAGCACCTTTTTTGACATCAAAGGTCTTGGTAGAATCCTTACTTGCTTTGATGTAGCAACGGGTATTCTGCAAAAATGGACGAGTTTTACAAGGACGCCAAAACTAGAAATATGCTGTACAGGTTATCTCTACTCTACAAAAGTTTCATACGTGATGTTGCAGCCATTCTTTGTTTGGCCCGAGAAAACGATACAAAAAAACGTGTCCGAAAAATTAAAGGGGCAAGAGACTCAGACTTGCAATCCGCATATCTGCCAATTCCAAGTATGCTCTCGACAAATTTGCGTTCAACCAAAAAATACATACAATTACTCCGTTTTCGTGAGACTTGGTTTGACTTAATTTTTTGTCTACAATCGTGAAGAGAATTGTAATTTGTCTCAAGAACGTGGAAGCGATGAATCTTAGCAAATGTCGTGTTCGTGTTTCGCATTTTTTTTTTGTCACATGATACACTGAATTAGGTGATCTTACGATCTAGGCAAAGATTTGTTGCCAAGTTGATTAAGTTGGACAGCATAAAAAATAGATTTTAATTTGAATCCGAATTTAATTGCTGCCAACTGTTCTGAAAAGCTCTAAGGCACCGGTGTTGCTGGTTGTTTTAACACCCGGGCGGAAAATAAAACACGTTTAATGCTTAAGATATACGTCAAAATTGTGTAAAAAAGAAAGTTATGTTTGGTCCAGTTGGACGCCTTTGTTTCACTTAATTAAAGTGCAATTATAGCACCTGTTCTCGTTTCGTTTCTTGTTAACCATTAACTTAATGGCTCAAGGATGACTCAGATTTGAAAATGTTTTCCTGAAACTGTTTAGAACTTTTCGGAAACTGGTTCAGATCAGTGGGTGAAGTCAGTAACAAGATCGTAATGACGTCAAAAGAGTTGGTGCGTAGCCGGTAGGGTGACTGGATACTCCACTTAGCCCTTTAAGGTTCGTTGTGATGTCTGTTTTCCTCGTTGATCGCACTGCATTTCCTGTTATGGGACCTTTGTTCATTCTAAGATTTCAGTTTCGATCGTTTTGTAGACATTCGGTTGCTTTGAGATGTTTTATGACATCTTTTATGTTTGTGTTAATCAAATCCTTGTTTGATAGTACTCTTCTCTTAGTTTCTGCAAGAGCGGTGCAGTATTGTTTCATCTTCCTACTCATTTCTGCAGCTACAGAAGTCATTGTAGGGCTCCCGAGTCGTCTGGCCTGGTTACCTCTGAGGCAGTGTTCAGTTATTACGCACACTGGTTTACTAATGTGCTTCCTGTCTAAATCTATTAGCGATTTAGTTCTATTTTGATTTAGTGCATGCGGTGAGCCACATAATTTTCGATGATCTAAATTCTAATTCCACCCACACACGGTCGGCGTCTGTTATGATGTTCGTCAGTTTTTTTTGTGAAATTTTAGTCAGCTGCATCGAACAATCGTTAAAAAATTAAGATAGGACTGATTAATGAGAACCATCACCTTCCACTCTACGTATGTATAGGGACTGTGGCCTTGTGATCGTGGCCCACGTAAACCAACGTGTTGGCTCATTATGCCCAGGCTAGGAAGTGTTAAACTACCGTAAGACCTGTAGTCCTGAAACCAGCCAGATTCCTATATGAACCTTAGTCGGTTTTTCAGTTCACCGTTAAAAACCCTCCAGTTCTATGAAGAAGTACTTTCCTATAAACTGCCTACTTATAGCTGCTAGGGCTGGACACTCGCAGAGCAAATGTTGCATAGATGGATGTTTCTTCCTCATCTCTGCAGCTTCTGCCAAAGTCGTTATGCGGTATGTTTAGTAGCATTGAATGTGTATCTATGACACAGTGCCCGGTAAGGACTCCTATTAGCGTGCGTACATCTTTGCAATTAAACCGATCAATGATGTTTATCTCTTCTTGCTCAGCATAAGCCCTTGCCAATACTCAGACCAATCCGGAGAGTGATAATGGGAGCGGGCTTCCATAGTGTCACCACAAGCTTTATGAAATTAGAAGAACCAACTAAAGTCGATTGGTTTGCTTAGCCAATCAGTGTCGAGCAGGTGTGTCGACTCAATCGGACTCGAAACACTGGTAGTCTAAGATTCACGGCTGCACCTCTTTGGAAATTCAGAGTGAACACATATGTAGAAAATGCTTTTAAAATGTTGTCTTTTGGCTGATAAAACTGTAGTACATCCTTCACTCGTGAGAAGTACAACATCAATGGTTGCTGTAGAAGTACATAGGTTACCGTCTACATCAGACTGCACCGCCTCCAAATTTATATTTTCCGGTATGATTATCTAATTAACAATGACTCATATGACAACAGACTGTCACACATGACTGAGGACACTGAAACGAAGCATAAAAGCATCAGACAGCCAAATAAATTAGCAAAAATGTATGAAGAATGTATTCAACACATCTTTGATGGCCTCACCGTTATTTTTCAAACGAGAGCCAGCACAAATCGTAAAAAAAGCAATAAATTTGCCTGCAGCCAAGCGGAGTTTGCTTAACTTAACGTGTTCTTACTAGCCACTAGAACCCCAGAGCTATTTCTCGACCGGGCAGTGACAAATTATGTTCCTTAACGTCTCCCATGGCGGTGTGGCCTTGAGTTGGACTTACTTTTCAAGAGGGGGCAACTTAGGTACCCGAATTTCCACTGGATTAGTACGCAAATCAATGCGATTTTGATATTCATACTCATACACATGTGCATAGATGTACATATACATGCGTGTGCTATGTCCGTTTGCCTATAATGATGTCTCTACAACAAGTTGTGGATCAACTAAAAAAATGTTCCAACATCAGATCAGAACGCAGTCACATTAATAATTCATCCGAGCACATTCACAAAAAAAAGCAGGTTATTCAATAGGCTTTTCACTTGTTCTGTTCTTGAACAGGCCCGAAGCAGGAAGTCTTATTCGACTAAATGAAAATCACGCCAAAGGTTAATATTACGAAATAGCCGCGCGGATTGAAATTACCATAAGCCTCAACAAAAGATACTACTCTTTCATCTCAGTCACCACACACCGAACAGAGATTCCCATGAATTTTTAAGCAGAATACTATTTACATATCTGCACGCATGGACACGAGCAGAAGTAAATGTCAATCTGAACACACACTGAACACACATTTGAATGCGAATTTTTTCGGTTTTGATTTGTTTACGTAACCATTTGGCGAAAACACATAAATGACGGACAATTTCACTTTCTTCCGAAATCGGAAAGCATGCAAACATCCATTTCTATGCCCTCGCATGGTGATTGATGCGGACTCGTCATCGACCTTATTGATCACGAGATACGAGCTGTTTTCAGTGATGTTAGGTTTATGTCATATCTCCGCATTCGCATTCTTTTTCTTTGTATTCATCGAGTGGCGTTACATAACTTTCGTATCTTGGACATCTCTTCTACAGATCGGACTGTGAACTCTATTGCACTTGGCAACTTCGAGTCGCAATGTTTAAGAAGTGCCCGTCAACAATGTTAATCCCTGAGCACTGTGGTTGACTCTAGGGAAGTGGCGGCGTGAACATTAAAGTTGATGAAACTGGGAAACTATGGAGACTCAGCATAGTAGTCAACGGAGTGGGTATCCTGCAATTCGCAGTTGAATTGCTGCTGCTTAATACTTCTTACTTCTCAGGCCGAGGACACATGGAGCGGTGTCCTCGGCCTGCTGCTCCTCCTCGACACGCTGCTTCCAGTCACCCAGACCAAGCTGTTTTACGTCTGCGATGACTGGTCTCTGTACCAGAGTATCGGTAATCCTCTCCTTCTCGAACCAGGAGGCTGGGGTTCGAAGACCCTCTTAGCTGGATCACTGATGTCCCTGCGCTAGTTTTCTTCTGGATTGGATTCACATCTTTGTACAGTCCGTAGAATTCGCGGTTGTGTCTTCTCCTCCATTCACCTTCCTAGCCGACGGGACCATATAACCGACGTAGAATTTTCTTTCGAAGGCACCAAGAATCAGCTCTCCTGTTTTGCTTACCGTCCAGCTTTCGGACCCATATAGCAGCACTTGTAAAATAAGGTTTTTCTAAAGCATTATTTTGGTCCTTCAAGTCAGGAGTCCGATTCTACATCCGATCTACACTAGGATGTCGTTTGTGAAGTTCACGTTTGCCCCGAGGTAGACAAACTCCTTCACTACCTAAAAAATTGTAGCGTCGATCGTGATGTTTTGTCCCAGGTGGTGTGTGACGAAACGTTTATTGGTCGACAGCATATATTTCGTCTTATATTCAGTGACCTTAAGACCAGCTCGTTTCGCTTCTTCTTCAGTCGTCGTAAAAGCTTCCATTATAGTAGTTGGAAACGCGCGACGATGTCGATGTCATCTGCGTAACCCAACAGTTGGACTGATTTGTAGAAGATAGTGTCATCCGTGTTTACAGCTGCCCGCTGCATTATCTTCTCCAGCAGCAAATTGATGAAATCAAACGACAGCGGATCTCCTTGCCGGCTCAGAGGTTGTTGAACTTGAGCTTGCCGAACTGCACGGTGCATCGCGTATGTGTTAGCGTGGTGCGATACAACCAGATCAGTTTTATCAGAATGCAGCTTCGTATGCTGCTTTTAAATCGATGAAAAGGATTTGACTTGCTGGTCTTCACGGGGATTTGCCTTAGTGTGAAGATTTGCTCTATAGTCAATTTGCCGGGCCGGAAGCCGCACGGATACGTGCCGATTGTGCAAAACAGCTTTAGACGTTCACACTGTACGCTGGGCATGATCTTGTAGGCCTTGTTGAGCAGGGATCTATCTCTGTAGTTGTTGCAAGAGGTCGCCTTTTTGTGGATGTGGATGGATATGGAGCTAATATTCCATTCGTCGGGCATGCTTTCGTCTTCCCAATTTCTGCAGATGATCTGGTACATACTCCCCACCAGAACATCGCCACACCATGCTGCTTAGTAAAAGCTTTAATTGTTTTTTTTTTTATATTGCCAGTATTCTTCCCAAAGACATGGATCTACTAGTGAGCCATCGAGGAACGTTTTCAGTATACTGTAGTCTACCTTGAAGTGACTGAATTCATTAGATCTTGTTGTGGTACATAACGTCGAGCAGACGTTTATACCAACTCATGGACGACGCTACACTACCTCGGTACTCGTCCAGCCCTTGCAAGAACAAGGAAAAGCACACCAGGCACCTATTCATTCAGCAGCCTAGAGTAAATGTCAAACATCAAGATTCATAAAATAGCAAAATTCATCAAGAAAACAAACTGGGTATAACCCAGTAATGGAGTGGATAATCTTCGGATAGACCACTCGGATAGCAGCAGTTATTTCTTAAGTGTCAGTCAGTTCACTTTGTAACGAGGAAACGGTGTAGCAATTACCGGATAGTGATAGCAAAATGGATCCAGGCAGCATCTAAGTGGATAACAACTGATTCAGCTGTGAGAGTCAGTCCAGCCTAACCTAACCTTGAAACCTTTTGAAGACTTTAATAAAATAAAGGAAAATAAATGTGGAAACACGATTTTGCTCTCCAACTTGTATATGGAAGCAAGCCACTCATTTAAGGACGGGATGTCTAAATTGAGGTTTTCTTCTGAAATTTGATGTATAAATCCCTAGATCGACAAGAAAGGACACCTTTTGACTGTGCCAATATAGATGATACATCGCGTACAAGTTCTGTTGCTTGGCAAATAGTCCGCATCGATTTGAAGCTCACTAGACTTTTACAGTGATTGCCTGAGTGTACATATTTACTCGACTTACAAGACCAGAACGTGCCAATTAGTGCGACCTTAAGAGGCTTTTGACATTCACAGGAAGCTCTGCATGTGATCCTAAAGACGACATTAAGGAGTTTTTGCAGAGGATAATATTTTTTGTGGTTGGTTGGATATTAAGTTCAGTTTTAAAATACTCACATTTTAAACACAGCCCTCTTTGCCCACACCAGTTGTGTTCATGTATAAAATCAGTTTTTTACTGCCGATGTTAACAAATGCAAACAATTGTGTATTAACGCTTTTAGAATATTGTCCTGAGGCGCTCCCAAATAAAACTCGGCTTCAGATCAATGGCCAGTGTTTATTGATTGAAAATCAATAATATTTCACTTAAGGTCAACGTTGAATCAATGTAGAATCGTTACCTTAAACCTCCAACAGTAACTGACCTCAATGATATTATTTTGTTGTAATCTTTGTGACTCGAAAGTTCACGACCCCCTTTCTCCTTTTTACGAGAAAGCTCAACTCGGTCGTCCTATTTTTCGTACGTTCTCCATCTCCTTCGTGTCATCGCTCCCGACCCCGTGAACAAATTATAATTTAAATTCTTAACTCTCCGACATCGTTATAAAAATATCTTACCTAAAATGAGAACGGAATGAACTCAGATAATTATGTGGACTCTGTTTACAATAGAAGTCGATTCCATTGAGTTCAGTGCTTGTGTGATGCATTGAGAGAGAATGTGGTCAAAAGTGATCTGCACAAATGACAACCTTGATTGGTTATCGCGGGATGTAGCCGCACACAAAGAAGAATAACAAGGAGTTGTTTACCTCGAGCTGATTGATATCCAAGTGAACAACCATTCCCCTTTCGGTTTATCTAAACAACTTAAGTTAATGCTCTTAACTCGATTAACAAAAATCATGTTCTACAGAAGACTTGACAGACAATGCCGGTGTATGGAGCCGAAAGCCAGACGATAAGCTGATCCTTGGTGCATTCGAAAGACAATTTCTGTATCGATCCTGTTTTTGGAGGACGGTGAAAGAAGCACCGCGAACTTAACGAGCTGTGAAGACAACGGAGAGCGGATTTATTCACGAGAAAAAGTAATTCTGGTGAATTTATATGATAAACATAGCTGACGTTGCCTTACGCCTGAAACTTGAGATTCTCTTCAAAGAAATACTACTGCCGGGAGGCATGACTTGTGAACTTCTTTTGAACCCTTTCGAGTCTTAGTTCTTGTGTGTCATAAATGTAGTAAAGTAAATTAAGTCTATGATTGTTTGTAAAATAATCGTAAGCAATCGGATTTGCTATATTATAGGGTGTGCCATCTAGTGGTTAAATCAGGTTATTTTGACACTGACAGCTGTTTCCCGTTCGAACAACGTTGGCCAAAACAGTGCGTTTTTTTTAAAAGAAGAAGTTTTGATCGAAATGAAGCATCCAACGCAAATGCTGTTTGTACGCAAATTTGTGCAAAAATTTCGTGATACTGATACGCCAATGGACAACACTCATGGTCCCCGTCGTCACATCACGTCATCCACATAGAGTGACAGTTTGGTGTGGATTGTGTAGTGTTGGCATCATTGGACAATTTTTCTTCAAAAATGAAACCGGGAACAACGTTTCCAAAGTCGTATAGGGCTGCGTGCCAGTTGGAAGGTGGACAAAGAAAAACCTAACTCCTGAACATCCCACGACTACACACTGCCAAGCAGGCTAAAGCTGCAAAACAAGCCTTAAACGTACACAGAACTTATAACTGCAAAGAAGGATGCAGGCTACACATCCCTCTCTACATGGACACAATAATATTTCAAGCTGAATTGTGCGCTATCAATGAGGCAACATCGACGACGAAAACACCAAAGTACATATATATATTCTCAGATAGCGATGCTGTTCTTAAGGCGCTAAAGGGATAAACATTGAACTCTAAGGCTTGCTGGGTATGTCACAAAATACTAAATACGCTGCCAGAAAATAACAGACTATATCTGATTTGGGTGTCAGGACATGAAAACCATGAAGGAAATGAAAATTCTGATATGCAAGCTCAGGCAGATGCTCAGATACCCTTTATTAGGCGCTCCCCCATTTATGGATTCAAACTTCACTTACACAAATGGGTCATTAAACAAATGAATCAGTTTTGGAACAGTCAAGAGGGTGTTAAGCACTCAAGAATGTTCATGGAACAAAACGCTTCAATTCCAAACGAGCCAATGAAGTTCTAGAACTTAATAAAGCTCTCACCTAAGAATGCTATGTGGAGCACTAACAGGATACGGATAATGGAATAACCACCTTTAAAAAATGGGCCTTATCAGTACAGAAAACTGTAGGCACTGTGGCCAGGCGAAAGGAATATGCTATGGACCACATACTAATCGACTGTCCACGACTTGCCCGAGAAAGATTCAAAATGATATGCAACATCTATAATGAGGAAAGACTTCCTAGAAATCCCATCTAGAAGAGTTGTCAAATTCCTGAAGGCAGCACTTAAGTCCTGGACCAAAAGAAGGGGGGACAAATGTACAATTGATCTTTATGGTCGCGGTACTAGTATCTTCTTCATCATCGCATTCAAAGTCCGAATAAGAAGTTTTTCCTGGTAATGGGATCATGGATGTAAATTAGATGTGGTCTCTCTGATCTTTAGCTTGATGTCAAAAGTATTATTATTGTTTTCAGTACTCGCTTTCCGCAGAGTTCCCAATATTGAAGGGGTCGTCAATTGGTCAGTCATGTCCTATCATCCACCCGCGGTGCAGTGTACTCTTCCAGCCTTTTGTCCGATCAATTCTGTGTATGGTTCCGATTTGCAATTCTGGTTTCTTTATAGCATACAATACCCTAGTTGTTAGGTTTTTGTTTAAAAAACCGTACTCTCATTCACTCCGTGGCATATGCACTCTTAAACCACTAATTCACATCACATACGTTCAAGGTGCTACAACGAACCAGGAAGATCCGGTCTTATGTTTAAGCGCCTCGACAGATTTAATTGCACGTGTAATAGATAAACATTAAACACTGGAAGTAGGAAGTAAACGACAGCACTCCAAAACAATCACGTAGACTCTAAAATTTGTCTCAGCGAATACCAAGTCGGTGGTATAAATGTCGGTTTCCATAAATGCAAACTTAAACCGTGACAGTAGTAACCACTCCAAAATGGTATCAACAAATATGATTTATGCAAAATACTTGACAAAAAAAAAACTTTTCTTTCCCGCAAGCACGTCCAACCAAAAACCAGAATACTCACCGAGCTTAACGAAGTGGTCGCAATCAAATAATTAATCTTCATTTCTTTGACCCGGGAAGTCAATTGGTCGGTTAAAAATATTTATATTCGCGTTTTCGCTTTGGCCAGCCGAAAACGTTTTGCAACCGAAATAAGCTCTTGGGTCAGTTTAATCGCATTCCCATAATACACCAACGGCCGGGCTCCAGCACTCTACTGAGGCTCGCACTTACAGAAGCGGCAATGCACGGTTGAGTGGCTAAACGTATCCACCGCAAGAACAAGAACAACTTGGGAAAGATCGTTAGACTGACGACCTTGTCTTATAGAACGTTCTATTGTTCACACCTCGCTGTGTACGGTCATTAGTGAACGTGAATTGTGTCTGACTCGCAAGACTATTTTTTTATAGTTCGGTGAATGAGTTTTCACAGGGGCCTAAGCCACTTGCAGAGATGTCTTACAACGATGTACATACACACGTGTTGGCATTCCTTTTTGAAACCATTCTTAACTCTTCTTTTACTTTTGTTTCTTTTCAGTTCCTTATAACTGCAATGGATCGGTTCGTGTGGTTCATTATCTTGATGGTGATGACTCACCTCGTGACGGAATTCACCAAAATAAACGGATACACGAGAGGTGACCGGGGGAACCTTATTCCCATCAACGAGGTATAGTTCTGCTCTTTTTCGTTCTTAGATCCAAATTGATTTGTTCTTATTGATTTCAGTCGATGTTTCTGAATGCAATTGAAGTGCCACAGCTCACAGTGTATCCAAATCACAACCTGGACATGTTTAAGGAGCCAAGCGATTCAGCTGCGGCAGGCGACTCTTCTCCCAACGGCGAGGAGAAGACTTTCAGTCTCCGTCCAATAATCGATAGCATTTTCGATGTATGAACATTGCTTATTTTGCATCAGTTTCTTAACAGATCATAATCTAACCATCAATTCCTTAAAGATACCCCTGTCAGCCTTGAACGCAGTCAACAGACTTGTGCAGAGACTCACGGGGAATTATTACACGCCCCCAACTGGAACGTTCCCAGAAAAGTCGCCCTTAATTGAGAAAAAGGCGTAAAGTGTGAGAGAGATACGATACGCTCCTAGGTTTTAGCCGATTATGCAAATAAGACTTCTCCTAGATTTACATGACGTCATTATTAAGTTTAAACTGCCTACAATCACTTAGGCTAAGTCGATCGAAGTTTTTATTTTTTTTATTTTCATTTATATTTTGTTAATTAATGTTTATTGCCTTTTCTCTGTTTCCTGTGTGTGATATTATTTATATGTAATTTATAATGATTGCAGTTGTATTTCTAAGAAAAAAAATATAAATATATAGTTTGTATAGTTTTTATAAAATACACTTTTACGAGTCTCATTGAGGGTGATTGCTTTGATTGCATTCCCTTCCTCATTCCACGTCCATGCACCTTGTAGTAGTCGCTGCAATCTCAATTCTCCGAAATGGTTTTCAATACATAGGTAAGGAGCCCTTTTTGCGTTTGCTGGAGTCGTCCACAGTGGGAGTGGGAGAAGTTAACCCCGCTCACAACTTCCAACTGGAAGGACAAGTCCATTTGTTTAGACCCCGGGCAAAGGGGACCTACCGGAAGGATCTCGTAGCCTCTTGTCGGCTCATCCGCCACCGTCTCTATTCCAGGGTTCATATTCTTGGAAACCAGGTAACTGGAGTCGTGGATGCCGCCCTTGGCCTATCAGTTGATCTGTTCCTGATAACTCTCCTAACTCTCTCTCTCTCTCTCTCTCTCTCTCTCTCTCTCTCTCTCTCTCTCTCTCTCTCTCTCTCTAACTTTCCCCCTTTCTCTTTTGCAGCCACCCAGACGCCCCGTATGGGTTGGTTACCCCATTTTCTGTCGAAGGTACTAGGTTTCCGGATTTCACTACGTGGGGGTGAGAGTACGTGTCCGCAGACCGATGCTAAGTGAAAAGCTTGTTTCTGCAAGGATCCCATGTCAAAGCTTTGAAATCCATAGGCCATGTAGAGCGTATGGACAACTTGGCTCCGTCCCGAAGAATCTTCGTCTCTGAGCCTGTGGGACAACACAACAGAGGACGTCCACGCACAAGGTGGCTCACACAAATAGAGGGGGACCCCAGCGAAACTGCAGACAGCTGGCGAAAGATCGTGCTGGCTGGAGAGGCCGAGTTCCACCTCAGACTGTAAGACCCCAAGAAGAAGAATGTAAGGAGCCCTTAAGACACCGTGTGTCCCTGCGTCTGCTCGCAATATCCTCTGGAGTTCTGAGGGAGAATAGTCAACCATAATTCGTTTGTCGAGTGTCTATTGTCTACTTATATCTCTGGAGTCTAGTCGTAGCAAGAGTTGTACGAGTATCTCCGGTGATTTGAGTGTCATTGAACTTTGGTTTGAATTTAGTTGGGGTACATAAACTGTCTTTAGAAGTGGAACCTTCAATCATTGTTTTCGCACATCAGATAGAAATAATTGTTGTTTAATGGTCTTGTTGTGTTCGTTATTCCGGACATAAAAAATGAATTCTGAAACATCGTATATTGAAGACAAAAGCGAGAGAGAGTTCAACTAGCAATAAAGCGCATAGTTTCTCGCAATTGTTGCTTATGACCAGTTTCACAGTGAAAGTTTAAGCTCCGCTTTTGGTTTAAACTTCTGTTCAACGATTTATGCAGTTTCACAGTTTGTTTAAACTTTGAACTGAATTCAATTTCTGGTTTTCATTTGTGCACCTCAGCCCCATTTTTCTTCTCTCTTTTTTCAAGTTTACGTATTTTGTTCTCAAGACAATCTCATGTTCGGTAATGTGATCCATTCATTGAATTGAATTGAATTCATTTGCAACAGATTCAGCTCTTAGTATAGAATCAGCTTTTTGCTTCCATTGCACTTTGTCTATTGTATTTTTTTTTACTGTCGAGAACTGACGGAAAGTCGTTTGTTCCTATTTATGCACAGCCACTAGTTTGTTGCATGGTGGAAGGAATATAAGGTGTGCTGGACAGTTCTATTCAGACCCTGTGTGACTTCATTGCGGGAATTTGTATGTCAACAGAAATTTGAAGGCGGAAACAGATAAACATTTTTCACACACACATAACAACAATAAACGGATTTCTTTTCAACATTTTCCTATCGATCGGTTCGTGTGGTTCATTATCTTGCTGGTCTTCTTAAGGATCAATTTCGAATCGCTGTTGAACTTCAACCTTTATGTGAAATTAACGCCAAGATGACTGACTTGACTTTTTGTCTGTTAATATCTTCGACATTTGGCTGCTGATCTAAATCCATCTCCGAATCACATTAGTACCGATTTTCCATGCAGCCATGTAGCATTGATACGAATATCCCACTTGCTGTAGTAGCCAAATTTGTTCTCTGTCTGGATTTCGAACCTTCGCGTGGCGATCAGTTGTGACATCGAGCTGGCATAAGTCAGCTAGACATGTGCGAATAGACAACAGTTCACTGTGTTATTTGAAGGCGGTTTATCTGCCGTGCGGTTATGTTTTCGGTCCCAGCTTCGAACCTTGTGCAACACCCGCCGTGGTGCTCCGCTCAGTTGATTTATTGCCTTCCAGTAGAATCTTCTGGAATGCAGAAAGCTGTAGACTATCTGGATGAGGTTGGAGGGGAATCCCATTTGATTCAATTTGTAGATGAGTCCTCCTATGCAGACCGTGTCGAAGGTCTTTTCCGTGTCCAGGAAGAAGGCGGTGTTCCTCTTTGTTCAGGGCAGCTACAACATCGGGGTAGAACTTTATTAGAGTAGCGTCGAATGTTTTTTCCCGGAATCCACACTACGTATCACCGTTTGTGGCATTCGCTTCAGGACGAAATACCGTATTTATGCCAGCTGTCTCGATATGCATTCCTGCAATGAATTATAAATAAGTAACTCATTCTTGGACGAAAAACTTCGTAATTTAAATCGATTCAACGGATATGGGAAAGCTTTTTCAAAAACCGAACCCGGTCATCCGACCTTACCGACCTTACATCGGCAAAGTAGAGATCCCAACCGAACAGTACTGCGCCGCAATATCGCAATGCGCCCGTGCTACTGTTAGCACTGTACCGGTTATGACACACCTTTCAAAGTAGTGATGATAATTTTATAGAAAATTGTGGCTTCTAGACTTCTCGACTCCACTTCTCTCTAGACCAGAGATGAAGTATTAAAGAGATAGTCAACCTCTCTTGCCATTTGATTTCATCTGACAGCGTTTTTTATAAAATGTTCACAGACAGTGTTTGTGAAAACAATTCATCAGAGAGCAACTAAAGCCTTAAGAAGTGTGCGTGAAAATAAAGTAGTATGCGTGCCTTTAGAGCAAATCAGAGATAGGCGAGGGGTTTTTTAGTAAAGACCCAAACCCGAGTTGGGCATCTCTTTACTACTTCATCTCTGCTCTAGACACTGCAAATGGCAAGAACAATATCGGCAAAAAACCGTAGTACCCCTCCATTCGTGAGAGAATTCCACACGAGTGGTTGCCATAGGTTCTAGAAGAAGCTAAGTCTACTCCGGACTCCGGACGTGTGGCGACGCCTATTATTTCGGACGATTGTCGATTATACTTGTAAAGCCTACTTTGATAGTTACTAGACACTTGTGTATGATATTTCGTCTTAAACATTGTTTAAATCCTCGTCCCCAACAAAATCAATGATTTCAAGAATGACGTGAATCGGACCACCGAATATCCACAAAGAATGCAATGAATCCCGTCTTTGGAACATCTTGTAATCATGTACCTTTTGCAACCACTTACTTTCCTCATGCTCATCTAGATGTAGTCAGCAGATGTACGCCTTTCTTAAAAGGTTGACTGTTAATACTGCGATACACGTTGTAGACGCCCGTGTATTGAAGTCCTTCACTCAGGGATACAAAATGCCAAGTAATTCAAACTCAAATTTGTACGTGTTTAGTTATAATAATTAAATTTATTTATTCTATCTGTATATACAATCAATGTGATAATTTGTGAATGAAGATGATCCGTCGAATGAGTGAAATGATGAGAATTTAGAGCTAATTGGGTGTCCGAATTTAAATTAAACGCCTATACATAATACTATAGAATGAAGTAAAATCATTTTAGGGAGAAAACCGATTTAAAGCAACTTCCAGTAAAGCTAAGGTGAGAAAGATTAACCATATTGTGTCTTAGAGCGAAGTAATTTACAGGTAAGAAGATTCACTAAATGTTAAGAGGGGAGAGGAGGTTAGAAATCTGCGTCCAAAGTGAACACATTGTTCATGGGATTTGCGGTCACTCCCCACTTCTGATATTCGCCCACTTTCTTTTCGAAGAAGTTTGTTTTGCCCTCGAGCGATATCAACTCCATAAAACTGAAGGGATTCGGTGTGTTGTAGACCTAAAGAAATGAAAAACAATAATAGATTGTGCAATCATGGAGGGCGATATGAGACTTACATTATCAACGCCAAGTTCGCGAAGCAGACGGTCGGCGACGAATTCGATATATTGCGACATGAGGTCACAATTCATTCCGATAAGGTTAACGGGTAGAGCGTCTGTCAAGAATTCTTGTTCAATCTTAACTGCTTCAGAGATTATGTCTATAATGCGTTCCTTGCTTGGCTTCTGTACTAAATGCTTGAACATCAAACACGCGAAATCGCAGTGGAGTCCTTCATCTCGTGAAATCAACTCATTGGAGAAAGTGAGGCCGGGCATGAGACCGCGTTTCTTCAACCAGAAGATCGATGCGAAGCTGCCGCTGAAGAAAATACCTTCAACTGCAGCAAATGCAATGATACGTTCGCCGAAGTTTGCTGACTTGCTTGAAATCCATGCCAGTGCCCAGTCGGCCTTCCTCTTCACACATGGGAGTGTTTCAATTGCATTGAAGAGGTAGTCCCTATGTTGATAAAGGAAAGTTAGTTTCTGGTATTGTTCAGAGTTTACGTGTGAATGCGATTCGCTTACCTCTCCTGTGGGTTTCTGATGTATGTGTCGATCAAAATGCTATACATTTCGGAATGCACGTTCTCCATGGCTATCTGGAAACCATAAAAGCAACGTGCTTCAGTCACTTGCACTTCTTGGCTAAAGCGCTCGACCAGATTTTCGTTGACAATGCCATCGGATGCAGCGAAGAAGGCCAACACATGGGAAATGAAATGACGTTCACCTCGGGTCAGTTTCTCCCAGTCACTTAAGTCTTTTGATAGGTCCACTTCTTCTACGGTCCAGAAAGATGCTTCAGCCTAGGAAGAAAATGATACAAAATTATGAGATTGACGAGGCATTGGGTGCATTAAAAAATGTAGTAAATGCAACGCTCTTCCTATGGAATGCGTCAGTTGGGAATAATCAATAGAAGCAGAGCTAACCTATATCACATCACTTGGATTAAATATTATTGTACAGCAACTAAGTGAGGTTCACGATGCATGATGCGACTGACACGCACGACAACGAATTAACTGCAGAACGATAGTTTCTATTAGCGGCAGTGATTCATTTACATTTAAAATGAACGTGGAATTATGAAGAATTCTTCCCCAGAAAGTGTTCATACGTGACTTCTCACATATTGACTTTGAAACGAAGAACGTAATGGGGGAATAACTACATAATCAATATTGGGGGTCACATTCTAGACGATGGCATACGTACAGTATGTATGTACATATAGAAGATAACAGCCAGCCAATAATAGGCACCTGCAAGCTTCAATTAGTTCCTGCAGTGCATTTGTTGCGCCATTTTTCCAGGCGTCAAAAGTAAAATAAAGTCCATCCAACTTCAGTGATTAATACACTAGATCTTTAACATTTCCGTTTTTAGAACTTTCTGATAATTAGCGTCTAGTAAAATGTCAAGAAATATGAACAATTGCACGCGCAAGTATCAAAAGTCTGTAGTTGCGCATGGAAGATCTATTTTAAAATTAGGACCTGCTGTGCTATGTAAACAATAAATGAATACATATGTGAGAAAGGAAAAACGCCCTCCACTCGAGATGGGAAATTTCCACTCCAGTATGTACGTGATCATGTAACGCCATATGGGCTTACATGCGTAAACACATTACGCTAGCACGAAGGTATAGATTGCGTCAGTTGTCTGCAAAACCTTTATTCTTGCTCATCTACCCTAAAGTGTTCTCAAATAAAATATTAATGGCATTCTACCAACTCGAGGTAAGGAGGATAAGATAGTAATCGCTGCCTTTCTAAACTGCTAACCATCCACGTATGTATTCGACACACATTAAAATAATACACAAGAGGAACAAAAATATAATCTCCCGCCAAAAAGAAGAAATTCCCGCGAGAACGCGATCGAACATGTTCATCCAATGTTTATACAGTCTTAGATACGTTTTCACTCCACTGCACATTACTGTGGGGTGAATCATATGCACACATCAATTAGATCATATTGCGCGGTTTCTCTTGGCGGGAATTAAAGCGGGAAAATGAGTAAGGTCTCTTACCTTCTTGTACATCTCCCAAATGTCATTGTATTGAATGGGGAAAATTACAAAGCGACGTGGATTGTCTTTCAACAAAGGTTCTTGTTGAGGGTCAAACGGTGCTGAGGGCTTATTGACCAAACTTGTAACCTCCGTTGTTGATGATGACGACTGCACTTGTTGCTGCTGCGTCTGCGATTGGAGTTTCACATAAGAGTCGGCGTCAAACATTGGGATGGACCCATTGCGAACGTTAGACACGTTCTCGGTTAAAATTTTTCTGGGACTCTACAAATAAAAAAAGCACAATGATGATGACTTAGTTAAACAATACGCAAAATGTGACAAAATCCATTTACCTTCAATGAGAAACGTTCCATATTTTCAGAGATATTTTCCTTTCCAGCAACAAAAGACATTTTACGAATAGTTTTTTTTTTTTTATCAAACTCTGAATTAATTTAGAAACGCGAGTTATTATTTTCAGCGCACTTAAGTTGGTTCACTTGAAACGTTGTTAAGAAAAAAAGATATTTTTTTTCACTTTAGGTCAGAGGCAGATTGTTGCCGATCGAGAGTCAAATTGAAAATGATTCCACCTTTTGCCGCCAAGTTATGTAGTCAACTTCGTATGCAATTTTGGCGGGATTTATTTTATTGACCATACAGTGCTTTCTTGGAAGAAATTTCCCCCGCTGTGCAAGTGAGATAACCATATAGGTCAAGAATTTACTGCATTTGTTTGTGTAATTCTGTAATGACGAGTCACATTGGAAAATGAAAGAAAATTGTAATATATACCACGTTTTTACTTACACTGTGCTATTGATTGGCGCTAAATATAATTACGTATTTAAAAGGGGAACTTTTCTGATTTGAAAATAAAGATGTCACGGTACAAATATATCATGAATTTACTGCCATAATATGGCTATTATTTGAAAGAAATTCCGAGACGTAAATGGGCTAGTTCTATTTTGACAGCAGAATATTCAAGAAAGGCAGTGTCCAGTGGTGGTGCAATTGTCGATAACACAGCGCTATTGTATACAAAATGATTAAGCAAAATCAATAGGCGACTAATCTTTAAAAATCGTAAATTGAACTGCGAATGTAATACAAACATGCCATTTGAGCATTGTTCTGAATTTATGAAATAAGGTTCGTATATATTTGACATTCCGAAAATAGAAAATGTACGTGCTGTCACAAAAAGGTAATTTGACTAAATTCAGATGTTTTCCCTGGGGTTCTACGGTTTCAGAGGCGCAAATAATCGATATATCTCCTAAACTCAGCTAATAATCAATTTTTGTTTCTCCATGTTATCTGGTTATGTCGTCGAGATCTATAAAATGGAGCCGGGGAAACCGTATACGTGCGTTTTCCCTAATTTAACAATATTAAAATTCAGCATTTAGTTTGCAAATTACGAATAAAATATTAAAATTCAGGATTATTTTTATTGAAAAATTCAACAGATGCAAAATGGTAGCTAAATGTAACTTTGGTCTTACACCCTTCGTTCCATCATTCGATCACCATCCTACTGTCAATGCAATTGTAATGACATTTATAAAAATATATAAACAAAAGCAATGAGTCCTTTTCCACTGAAGTCAATTAAAATAAACAAAGCACAGTGATGAGCAAGGATCTGGAACACCATGTAAGAAGAGAATATTGCACCACCCGTCCCAAATACCGACAAGGCAAAAAACTGACAGCAGTTAAAGTAAGTTTACCAACCGCTCCAATCCTCGTCATTAATCACAATTTACAAAAAGGCTTATACAGTTGCCAATGAATCGGTTCACTTGTTAGTATTTGGTGTCCCCAAAGTCAACCTCCAGACTGAGATTAAACGGAAATTGATCAGGTATGGACCGGTGGAATTCTCAAGATGCGTCACTGACGAGATGGCAAAAAAAAGTAAGCAAGCCAAAATGAAAATCCTTACAAATTCTATGTAGAATGCCTTATAGTTGAATTGGAAATGTTCACGGACGTCTTCCATGTGAAGTTCGGGAGACTCGAACACGCTAGACGAGCAAAACGTTTCCTTGACGCTGAACAGTTTTACGGCGGCGTCTTGCACATATCCTACGCTCCAGAGCACGAGACTGTAGATGAGCTGCGTTCAAAATTAGAAAAACGAAGAATGGAAGTGCGGTATCGTCTGCGAGTGAACCAAAGAGAGAGCGAACAAGATACCCAGAAGACGTAGCATGAGTAGTCAAAATAATTATTTTTATGGTTTAGCAATAAAGTCAATTAAATATATTACTAGAGTATTTTTTCTTTTTAATTTGCACTAATGATTCGTTTTCCTCCAATCGTGGTACATGCTGAGGAATTTTATTCTCTTCTGCCACAATTCTTGGCCATAGAATGCCCAGAATCTGAAAAAGAGCAAAGACATGTGTTGAAAGGACTCATCAGAGAACTAGTTCGGCATGGTTGCTTACACTCCAAAAGCGGCACCACCCAAATGTGCAGCATGGTCAAAGAACTTCCACCCGAAGAGCACGCCGGCCAAGTCCAGTCCCATGATTACCTTTATCGCCTGCAAATGTTAGGTTTAAGTAACACTCTTAATACAAACAAGCCTCAAATATTTACAGATCCAGCAGGAAATGTGACCATCGGCAGGAACAGAATGCTGAGTTGTGTATCGGGGAATTTTGTGCAGACATACGCTAGAATCGCCATAATCGCACCTGACTTAGGGATATACAGACAATTATGGAGAATATTGCATTTTATACATTTGGACATACCGCCCCCAATGACAATCCAGGCGTTTTCGTTACTGTCTTCACCACGACACTGGCCAAGCTGGCGATTACCCCAGCACTTAGGTACATCGCTGTGAACTGTTCCTTACCCAAAGCCAAGACGGCAGGGCTTGAGAAACTGTGCAAAACGTACATATTGGCAAATATATGAAACAACGAATAGTGGCTCATCGTGGAAAGGAACATAGGCCAGCAAACAATACCTAGAAGAGTACATGTTATATGTAATTCGTAGAAGTGATCAAGAACTTACGCGCAGCAGGATTCGAGCAGAAATATGTCATCATCACGTTCTGCAGCCGTGGTACTCTCCAGAGGGCGAAGACAACTAGATTTAAAGCGCATATCGGGGCAAATACTCTTTCGCCCTGGCTGAGGCTGTTCCAAAATGTTGAAATATCTTTCTTTACGTGTGCAAAGTAGTGACTTTTATCCTCCGCCTGTCTGGACCAAGGAAATTTGGATTTCTTTGCACGTTCTAACATCAAACTCCGTGCGCTTTCGTATTCCCAAATTGTCGCACCGATGAAGCATCCTGCACTAAACTGAAAATACATTTATTCTGGCTGTATTTCACATACAATTTATATGGCGCTGTTTGAAATTCATACCGCGCCGGTAAAGAGAAATGCTTTCGCAATAGTCGTCGGTAGTATTGGTCCTTTATTTGTGGGGATCTCCTCGAAAGGTGTCTTTTGTACACGAACGCGGGACAATGTGTTGTGACGACTGGTACTTCGTATAGCTCGGGATGTGAATTGTGGGATTTTCGAATGATGCAATATTGGGGTATTCCTATTTTGGAATAGATATTCTTAACAGGCGACTAATTTTATGTTAATGATCCAATATTATACCTGACTTGTGGAATTAACCGTCGACATATCAGATGACTTGTGAACATTTTAGAAATCTGTAAAAAATTGGTCAGATTTTGAGGACAATTGTAACAATCTCTGCTTCTAATTTGACATGTTTTGAGGATGTACCACTTTGACAGTTCACGGAGGTGACATCTCTTACAGGTTGATTCTTTAAGCAGGTAACACAATGATACCCGGAAATTGTTTTCAGGGTTATTTGGATATTTTAAAAATTAAGAAAAAAAAACAGCAGATAATTAGACCTTCCACTAAAACAGATGAATTGACATCAGATTAAACTACGAAATAGTCAGCATTTATTTAGCTCTACCAAATGAAACAATCATGTCCAATAAGAAATCGATCAAGTGCTGAAGGACAGCACTTCTTGTGAAAGACTCGGGGAATGTGCGACCCGACCTTCATCAATGTGTCAACGAGCAGCTGACACTAGTGAATGAGTTGTCACTTAGTTGCTTGTCAGTGGTGGATTGATTTCTAAGATTTGTGATTTCTGTTTAGTTTTCTGTGGGTGATTTTACGTTTTCTTTTGCGCAATTTTCGATTGTAATCTCAAGAGTTATACATATGACATAAGGCTTAAATGCGATCATGATACATGTGTAATTAAACAGGAATAACATATAGACTAATAATAAAAGTATAAAGTAACCAAAACTGGTCAAAGAATCCAGAATTCAATCAACAAATGGCAATGAAACGACAAAAGTAAGCTCCTCGTCAAATTGTTCGAAAGCTTTAGCATAAACTGTGAATTCCAGGAAATATATTCGCCACTACGATGATAATACGGACTTTATGCCAATGCAAAAAATCTCTCAGCCAAAATTCGATAATACAATTGAGGCCCAAGTACAAGATGGTGACACGCTGCAAGCATTAGCGCTACGTTTCCACTGTTCTGTAAGTCGACTTTATCACATTTCGTGTGTTCGTTATTGTGTAGATAGGCGAATGTAATGATTCTATACCACTTTATCGTCTTCCATTACTAGGTAGCGGACATAAAGCGTTTAAACAAAATCGATAAAGATAATGAAATTTACGCCAGGAAGGTTGTGAAAATCCCCGTAACAGTTCATTCGTTGTTATTACAACCGCTTCCGGCGGTTCATAAAAGTGGAGACAACAGTCCGAAACGTTTTCAAGAAACCGAATGCAGCATCACAAGGAATCCCCTCGAGGATAATGTGTTAGGTGAGAAGCTATTAGTTGCTTCTGTGAATTCCGGTGGTGACACAATCAACGAAATTATTCTGCAATCGAAAGTGAAGAATAACATATATACAGACAGCATACATGAAGGTGAACACATGCACACACGTCCGTCCCCATTCGTGTAATAATAATAATTTTTTCGTTCGCAGATGGTCACTTAGATTCCTCAGAGCCACTTTTAAGCGGAATTCACGATGACACGATACCTCAGCCGCGGTCTATACCAGTGCCAGCAGTGCGACCATGGGATTGGTCAGGATCCGATTGTGACATGTCATGGGTGTGCTTGTTCATTGTGATTTTGGGACTGTGCTTTGCAATCCCTCTCATATACGTCTTCTACATTGCGGAAAACCCAAAGAGGATTCATCACAGTTCCCTGTGACTAGAGTTGCTAAGTTTTAATCATTCCCTCAATGATGACTAGATGTCGATTTTATCCCAATTTTAATCTCTCCCCCTCCCACTCTCCATTACGACCTACTTAAACTAAGTAAATTAAGAGTTTTTTTTTTGTAACATTTGATGAATGAACGGAATCCCTCTAAGGACTGTTTGAGGAGTGATCTATTTTGATTGAAGTGCCTTTTTGCTCTTTTATATTCTTATACTCTGTTGTTATCATCACAAAGCGAGTCCTGGTGTTTTGTAAATGAGTGCATTTAGGGATGATCTGTATGTAAAAAATGATGGGCGGCAAGACAGCAGTTCGTTGTGCCCATATTGATGAAAATAATAAAAAATAAACAACATATTTTGTATTTTAATCTGACAATAAATTATTTAAATAAAGTACATTAGATGATAACTCTTGTTTGTTGTTTAAAGGCTTATTTAATTTAACTTAGCGCTGTTTTTCTGACGTTTGAATGTAGATCATTGTGTGAAATCAATTAGCCAACTTGTTTCATTAGCTTAATTAGACTGCTTGGTCGGGGTTTCACTTCTTGTTGTTATTCGGATACTCATGTGTGTGTATGTACATCTTGTGGCCTAACATTCTTCTCTTTGCTAATCATTCTCGACAAAGTATTTTTACAGCTATCATGCGAGAAACCTTAATATGCTCAAAATTGATGTAGCAGGTAGCTGAAGATAATAAAGGTAAAGGCGGTACTTTCTGTTTTTAGTCGTCGGAACCAAATGGGGAATCAGCACGAAAATAACACTGGCTTGGCCGTACACAGCAATAGTACGGCCAATACTACTGTATGGCACCCTGGTCTGATTGACGGCAATAAAAGTCAAACATAATCTTACCAAGATAAGCGGAATACTGAGAGCAGCATGCATCTGTATTAAAGGGGAACTCAGATGCGGAAATCCGGCACCGGAAATGCTACCATATTTCCCGAAAGATTGGGATTTGATTGCCCCTTGTCAAAAGGCAACCCTCCGAATATCAAAGAGTCCGATAGAAGGGAAATATATTGTTTTATACATCGATAGTCAGGCGGTCATAAAGTCTCTGGTCCATGTGGATGGTCTTAGCTCATACTTAGAAGCAAGCATTCACTCTACCTACAGTCTGTTTTTGATAGTTGGTATTAATCGTATCCAGTCTTAATAAATAATCGATAATCGATAAATACGAATATCGATGTTCAGGGAAAACAGGATCTGCGACAGACGACAACATTTTCATGCGAGAAAGGAGGATGGGTAATGGCTGCTGGAATCGGAGTTCTATGTAGTAAACTTATAAGTACATGGTTAACAGTATGTAACTCACGAGATCTACCGTAATACCTACTCCATCACCTCAAGTAATCTCAAAGACTGTATCTGTTTACGAATCAGAATCATTAAACAACACTCCATTTGCAGTCCTACTCGTTAGGGCACAATTCTTTCATTCTAGTGCTCATAATTCCACTAGGAATTAAAATAAATTTCCACGGAGGAAGCCTTCGGTATCCCAACGACTATAGATGTCGAGGCCAGTGGCGAAAAACCGACAAGTTTTCCACGATAAAAGCTCACGTCAAAAACTCAAAACAGCTTGCCTCCTTATCAAACACAATAAACCCACAAAACTGATGTGGACCTCTGTGTCACGGTAGTATTAGAAACAACAAGATGAGACGAAAGTGCCGTATTCGATAACAGAGCGCCACTAGAAAGATAAGCACTCTAATTCCCTATGTCGGCAGTCGTGTAAAACCAACCAACGACAACCTTGAAGATTTCGTACTAAAAAATACATTTTTGTAATTGATTGACTCAGTTTTGCTAAGGCGCGCATATAAAATGGACACCACCAAAGAGAATCGCGATGAGTCGGCGCAAACGGTGGCCAACCCAGGATTGACGGCTTAATTCGGACTTGTATTGTCAACAATTGGACCGTCTGAAAGAAGCAATCGATCAGGACAACGCCAGGTCACACAGATCGATAGAGACTCGCCAGAATTTCCGTAAGCTTGGTTGGGATGTCTTAATGCATCCATCTTATAATCTGGATCTAGCATCAAGTTATTACCTGTTCATGGCGAACGATTTTACTGACGAAAAGTTCGCCTCAAGAGGAGCTTGTGAAACAGGACTTTCTCAGCTTTTCGCCAGTAGGGAGGAGGGCTTTTACGAGAGGGCATTAACACCAAAATGACAAAATGACAACAAATAATATATCAAAACGGCCCATTATTTACCTAAATCGAACTATTTTTACTATAGCTCTAAATTCCGTCCAAAATGTTGTTACTAAACTTCTACTTACTACTCTAACTTGACCACAGTTCAGTCAATTTGCACGAACGTCCTTGCTATATCGCTATAAGTATTCAGCAAGTAATTCAACACTGCGATCAACAACAACTTCAAATATGTGTGTTGGCACGTACGACCTTCTGACGCGTCAAACGCCGCGATTGACCATTTGCATTTGATTTCAACTCAAACATGTGAGCAAAGTTCTCTTTTGAATTCATATTACTCACGAATAATGAAAAACACTTGGGCGACTGTCTATTATATTGTAAATAAATCGCGCCGTAAAAAAATCAGGAATATACGCCATAAATGATAAGACATGCAATCAAATTGGAGCGCATCAAACAAAAATCCACTTCGATTTGAATTTTCGGCGTATCTAATCCATCGGCCTTCAAATCACACTTTCTTGCTCCGATACTCATATGCGCCCACACGTCTAATCAGCGTCGTTGGAAACAGTTATATTATTATAGTTATTATAGTCACGTATATGCCACAATTCAGCTCATTATAATGTACGGTGTAGTCGTTTGCTGGTGGCCAGTAGTAGTTACACAGCTGTATACAACAATACTTCATTTGCATAAGCTGTTAAATGCACTTCGCTTGATTTTCTCTTCCACCTGTTCCCTTGGAGTTCTTCAGTCAACAAGTGCCAGCGAACTGACCTAATGTGCTTCTTTTAGTACTACCTCCATCCCTTGGACAGTACACACTCCAGAACCTAAAAAGAACACCCATGTCACAAACACTCAACTGTAGAAGAACCACTGAAATGATTCTGCTAACTTTGCTCCAAAAGTATGCTCTTTCTCAGAAGATCAAAAACTGGCAACAGGACAGTACCTACAATCCAGTCAGCAAGCTAGGATTTCAAACACTAAAGATGAAAAAAGAAGTAGCTTGAACTAAGTGGAGGAGGACACTGCTTTTGTTTGGGTTTTGACACTCTTAAACGTCTGCCCTTAGAAGCCCACGTTACAGTTGAATTACGCAGATTCCATCGATCGATACAGCCGCGCGTGCCCAACGTGCCGCCGTAGAAACTTTGACGGCGATTGATGAACAGGCGAAAAGATGATGACACCACCTGAGACAAAACATCACGATCGACAGCTATTATGTCGAGGTCGTAAATGAGTGGAGATCCAACTTAGGATCGGCCTTGGCAACTGGTGTCTTGGTAACTCGCAACTGGTTGATAACATCGAGCGCATGGACACCAATGCTGCAGCTAAGGCGATCTTCGAATCCCAGCTTCCTGGTTCGAGAAGGAGAAAGATGATTTTCGTCTTTACAAAGTCATCGCGGAACCAAAATAGCTTGCTCTTAGAGACTGGAAGCATCATTCCCCGTACCGTCAACCATGGTAGGCAGCCATAGTTTAGGCTCACACCATCTATGAACCGCAGGCCTGATATGTAAATATTCTATAGCAAGCATGCCTGCGTCTGGGCATGCAATCATTGTAAGCGTTGTAAGCGTGCCTGGGGGTATTCTGCGACCGCCGCGCCATGTCATTGCTTCTGTCAGATCCGTTGTGAGACGTCTTCGCTAAACCAAGGAACAATCACGTTCAAATCAAGGTGTACACAGCAAAGGTAGAGAAGCAAAACAAAGAGAAAAGTAGTTTTTGGAGGTTTCATCACTAGCTAGTGTCACAAGAAAAATGGCTGCCTGGTTCTCATAAGTGGATACGTGGATGAGTTCGTCCACCTAACATGACTTTGATATGCAGAAATGCGTTTATCTATTGAAGGGGAAGGCTTCACAGAGGAGAATGAACACAATTTTAAGATTATATCACATTCAATTCCTCTGCTCACACCACTGGACTCTTTTTGATAATCGCCAGGATGTTTCGCTCGAAATCCACTTCAGATACTTGAGTAAGATTAAAACGACAATCCTTATTTACTTTATAGAATATTATTTATTGCAAATGTTAATTGAATTGCTGATACACTGTTTTCTGTTTTGTTAACGATTAATTTAAAATAAAACGTATTCAACTGTTCATAGATTTAAATGTTGCGTAAACTAAAATTAAAGACTTATTCACGGTAAGTGTTTCCATTTTTTTTCGAAAATAAAACTACTATACGTTATGTATTAATGTAACTAATATTTGGACCTACTATAACTGACACACTTTCTGCACAAATAACAAACGTATCTAGTTCAACTTTGGTTTACATTGGGGGGCGCGTTGGGGTATATTTGACTTGGCCGGCCACCGGTCTTTGGTATACAACACAAATGCGACCGCAGTCAAATAGTTTACTTACATAAAATTGACGTTATAGGGCACATTGATAAAATATTACATCGAAATGGCACTTAGTTTGGTAATCAGGTTTTTTTTTTGTTTGTAATAATATACTACTGTAATAATGCGATGTGCTGCTTAGCGGTATCTTCAAAATGCACCGACGGCACCGAGAAGATAATTAAGCAAAGCACTCTAGTACTCGGGGCAATCGGTTCCGCGTCTATTTACTTGTTCTTTAAATTCTCAAAGAAAGCAATATTGTTCTTCAAACATCCCGGTACTACGACTGGACTCAGTGTTCTCTCCTGATTTGGCTGATCGGGCAGTGCATTTGTGTCCTGCTTCGATGGTGGATCTCTGAAAGTGAAAATGCACATTTACTTCTGCATTGTGTACTTCAGAATTAAGAACAAACGTTTCGAGCGATGACAAATCGGATGCAATGGTGGCATCCTCGGATCCTTGACTAGTGGTGTCAGCTGCTAGTGGCTCGACTGCTTTTTGAATGACGACAGTTGTTGATGTTATTGGTGTAGGCGTTGGTGGTGGTTTCACAAACGTTGTGGGGGATTTTGTTCGTGCCTTAACAAAAGAATATGATATTCCCGCTTCTGGTCCTTGGAGCCGGTTTGCCGTACTTACCTTGCGCCATTTATCTGATGCCGTGCACGTCGATGACGTGAGGAGAAAGGCTCGTGCTAATGCCTTTACGGATGGCATTGCATGAGCTACATCCTCTTCGATAACTTTCTTCTCAGCGACCGTTGGGGTTATCTGTGAAGGAAAGCTCAGAGTGTTATGATTACTTGTCTGCTTGGCCAACAACTAACCGGGTCGGTGTCTTGGTCGATGGACAGCACTTGACTAGGATTGATGAGTTTCCTCTTTGGCTGTAGGAATTTGAATGACGTTGGAGTGGTAGTTTTTGACGATGGTGTGCTTGTTGTTGGTACATCCAAGCTGGGAGTTATGTCCAGCTCGGTTGGTCGGATTTTTTTAAGCGGAGTACTTGGCACGGTTGCTGTTGCTGTTTCTTTGATGATGCGAGTCTCTTGCTTCTTTAGATCGTAAATCCGAATCGTGTCCGAGTCCTCGCTTGGCGTGAGACTGCCTGTTGTGGGCACAGAACTGATGCCACTTGAGAGTTTGCTAATCGCTTCTGTTGTCAATGGCACAACTGTCGGATTTGGCTTTTGGTCCGTATCCTTCTCCTCGGGTTCTTCCTCAACGTGCGCCGGTACAGCTTTGTAGATATCAGAGTTGCTTCCGGTTGAACACTGAATGTTCGGTTTACTGTCGACGGGAGACGCTGACGAGCTACCTGATCGATTTAGCTGAAGAAAGCATAAGAAACTCATTAAAAGACCATGGGGGTTAAGTGGTATAGAGGATAGACTTTAAGAGATGAGACGCTGGGTGGATTTTTCAGTTAGTACGAAGGAAGAGAATGATCCCAATAATCTGCGTCAAATTTGCGGTTACATTCCTACTTGGTTAGTTGATGGCATGGGAGTAATGTTATGCGGTTTCGAATGAGATTCATGAATTAAATGAGATGAGAGATTAACACATAATCCAAAAGCATCTAGTTTCGATTTCTACTGAAAAATATAGTCAACCATAGTACGGTCCGTTGATGTTATTAAGGCCCTACCATCAACTGATGGGGGCCCTAAATATTTGAAGACATGAGTGTTAAAATAGTGAAACAAATGTTATTAGTAAAATCTGAATCATCAGGTTAAGCAAAGAAAATATACCCAATCAACTTTTTTTTTTTTTTTTTTTTGTTTAACTACTCACGAAAAATAAGGAGATTACGACTAGAAAATGCACATTAAGTTCGTACTTACCGGTGATTTGCTATCGAACTACTGATGTCAAAGATACAATAAATTATATATTCGGAAAGTCTCCACTATCTGTGGGATTGGAGAATGAGGCTAACACTTTGCGTGTTTGGCGACAATCTCATTGAAATGTTTGTTAAAGTCAAACGATCATCGGATTGGGCTTGCGATGGCTAAAATTAGGTTTATTTGTAAAATTCTACTAAAACATTTGTTTCAATTTTGCAAACATTTTTGATTTTATTGATTTGTAATAATTTTTGGACAACACAAAGTGCTTAAAATGATAATGAATTTTGCATCCTTAAAAAATTTAACCTTAAAATGAAGAGCATCGACGATGAGAGGTGTGGAGTGGAAGATAAGATTTGGACTTTTTCGCAGATAATAAAGACGCAGAAGCAGTTAGGATAAGATAATTTTGTTGAGATTGGAAGTTATTTGAAACTCGCATGGAAATTTACTGATCTGAAGCTGATATTTTTTAAGGGTTCGGTACTCGACTTGATAAGTCGTGTCAAACGGAGTTACCTCCAAACCGAGTTAAACTTTGTCAAACCGAGTTGCCGAAAATAATACGAATGGATAGGTGAACATACAATTCACATTCGTTTGATTAAGACAAAGTGAGCATTTCAGAGACTGCTCGGTTCAACACCTAGTTGTGGTTCAGTATTGGTTCTGTTTCTCATGAGACGGTCATGTTGGCACGCGGTCAACTTGCTTCTCTCTGTGGTCTCTTTTTGCATATACAGTGAACCTACGGTCTGGCCCTGTCTTAAGCGGCATTCCCTGTAAGCCTACAACTCACAGAGTGACTCGAGTGTATGTACATGCGTACAATTTATTTCGCGAAAATCATCGTTAATGTGTGTTTTACAGGTGTGCTCTCTATTCTGTTGATTAGTTTTATTAAATTTCACATACATAGTATGATTTAGAGTACACTTTGATCTACTTTGTCGGATTACTACGAACTCAGTTTGTTCCGACCTACAGTCTGAGGCAATATAGTCTATAGTCTATAGTCTATAGTCCGACAAATTCGACTTGCAAGACGTTTGTCGGATTACAGCTTGTCCACTGGGATATTGTTTGAAACCGAGCTAGTCGACTCGAATTGGAACTCGGTTTGCTTAAATTCCAACTCGGGTTAATTCGATTGAAGAAAGTTTCGGTTTGGCACATCACTATAATCGGAATTAAAATGCTTTAAGCGAAACCCTTAAAACTTGTCCGCTATATATGTCTTCCTGTCTGAAGCCACATTCAGTGCTCGATCAATATTGAAACATTTGAACTTAAGGTAAGAAATTTTGACCAATTTCCAAGAGAAATGTGGGATTAGAGACTGCAGGGAAAATACGGAGAGCTTAGAAGCCCCCATTGAGTGAAGAGTGATAGCAATTAATTGATCTTTCGAAGGTACATTTAGGGTACATTTTCTAAAATCTTGGTTCGGTGTCTTTTACAAAACGAATAATTCTTAAATGCAAAAGGTGCATAACTTGAAGTTGTAAAATAATGAAGGATTTAGCTGATTTTGAGAATTGAACATCTGTGTAGAATGTGGTAGTCAGTCATTCGAAAATAGTTATAGTTCTACAGAAGGACTGTCTAGAAAAAGCTTCACAAACTTGGCCGTTCGGGGTCAGTTTCTGAACCATTCATCTCTAATGATAAGACTGATTTGCATCTTTTAACTATATTAAAGGTGGATACTGTTGGATTCAGGGTTCAGACTATCCATGGGTGATTGTTGGAAAGGTGAAAAGGGTCTATTACTTCTTTAAACAAGCTGATTGATTAAATGCTGTGATTGTGGTGTGGTGTGGATGTGGACGACATTCGGTTATAACACAATGGCGCCACATGCTAAACATAGTAGAAAACTGTTTCATTACTAGATGAGTCTGGTTGAGACTTGCAGTATAAAATTTTGATGATCAGAATTGGTTGATTGTTCAGATAATGTGATTCTACAAAGATTTGAAACCCACAACCACCAATGGCTTGAAGGTTGCTACACTACGGTTCCTTTACGTTTGGTACGTAAGAGCATATGAATTTCCGGTGGTCAAAACATTTGCGTGAGAAAGTGCGTTCTGTTCACACTTTCGTTAGAAGCCGAGAGAGTTTATTGTGTGTCAACTGACATTTGAGAAATGGAAACAGAAATCAAGGACCGACTTCACAGCTGATTGAGAGACTTATTGATAAATATTCACGAATTTTACAAAATTATTCACTAAATCGTGTAAATGATCTGTTTGGTCCACAAAAACGATGTAAAAGCGATGTAAAAGAAAGTGAGATAGCTGTCTTTAAAGGACTTGATTTCAGATGATAACAGCTGATCAATTTCGAATGTGGCACGCAATGGCGTGACTTGGTATAAAGGGGGTCTAACCGATTAGTCACGATAAGGGCACATTTTTGTATTTAATTTTAAAATCTGAACTGAAGAAATCGATGGATTAACGCGAAATTTATACCAGAACTGCCAGCTTTAAAAGAAAAAATAAACATAATTGCCTTGCAACCTTGCCAACTTAACGAACAAACAAATAAGAGTATTTAAGTTTCATTCTGGATCTTTTTTAAGGTCTACTGATAAAAGCTTTGTCAAGCCAGACACGACAAAACTTTTATGGATACGCCGGTAACAACAAAAACTGCTCACAATCCCTATTGATGGGCAAAGAAACAATTAAAGCTAATCTGTACGCCTTCTAAACGGCCTGTACGCAGCAACAAGTTTCTAAAACCGATCATCCAACATTATCCTAAACTAATCGGGGGAAGGAATAATAGAATGCTTAAAAGGGATTTCAAACGTGGGATAATAGGAGCAGGTTTCGAAATCTGAAATAATAAGAGGAGATGATCCTTCAGACAGGGGAAGAAGAAGTTTGCAGAAAGTTAACACAATCAGGTCAGGGTTACGTATTCCTAAAGCTAATGACGACTTTCCAAAGCTGATGAAATGTTGTCCGCCAATAAATATGAAAACATGAGAATCAAATATTCTACCCTTCCACACGACCGCCCTTTCGAATTGGATTAACTTGAAAAACAAAAATCGGATGGGAAAACCGAAGGAGGCTCAAAATACAAATGCATGTCATATTTTTTTTGTTTACATTTACAAAATGGTAATAAACCTTTTAATTGATAATTTATGATACTACATTGATCTACAATTACACTCGTACATATAAAAATTATAACATATACAAAATGGCTACAATTATGGATTGATTACAAAACACGTTGAATCCCTTAAATAAAATTAGAAAATAAAACAAAAACACTTGTCGCTTCCTCCTTTGTGGAAGAAAGGAAAGAAAAGAACCATGTTTGTACCACCCAACGCCGGATATCCTAGAAAAGCAGACTGGGTCTCCTGGCCTCGCCTGGTACCCCATTCAAACAACTGTCCACACCCGAATCGGCGGTGTCGTCGTTGCCATCGGATAGGTTATCCTTGCGCACTGACAGCTTGGAGTCGGTGAAAAAGTCGCCCTGATCGAAAATGGGATTCAGGACGAACTCCTTGGTCGTCGATGAGATTGCACGGAAGCTGTTGCGTTTAAGGTCTTTGTGCAGCAATTGCTTTTCGAATTGTGTCAGAACACTGGGACTAGGCGAGATGCGCTTGTTGGACTTTGTCGTCCGAAGGCTTCTTGCCGATCGCTGTGACATTGTATCGTCATCGTGGTCGTCGTAAGTTTTGGCGCACTTATTTGATGAAAATTGCTTGGGGTACTTAAGGGAGCTACTACGACGCACTGGAGTGGATAGGGTCCAATCTCTCTTATTTCTACTCTCAAATCCACTAGGAATTACCTCAATCGATGATGATGATATTGAAGATATTGACACTGTTGGTGTGATGAATGATTTGTCCATTGATGGTGTGGTCGCTGGACTGGAACGCTTCCTAATTGCACCGCTGGCGTGTTTCGCATCATTGATGTAATAGTCTCTGCTGTACCTGGAACAGAGAGGGGAGTTGTTGTTAGTTTTCATTTCGAGTTGCAAGCAGTGGCTTCACTTTATGTATGTACGTGGCAAGGATTGAAGAGAGCGCACCTCACTTTCGGGTCGTTCCTTCTTTCAAGCCGCCGATACGAGCTACACGCTTACCTCGCATAATCCCTTTCTTGGCTCTTGTCTTCCACATCATTGGCTCCTTCCTCGGGCAACTTGATTGAGTTCTCCTCCTTACTGGGACTTATGTTGGGCAAGTCAAGGACCAGTTCCGGTCCGCCGCTGAGCCGGCGTTTGAGCGCCTCCGCTGAGTACGGATTGTTCGGCATTTCGACTGCGTTGTACCATTTCTTGTATTCACGTTCGGCTATCGAACCTGCAATTCAAATCAGAGATGGATGGAGATTAGGCACTTCGGTGTTCTTCCCGATTGCGTCAGGATAAGAGGTTAGTGGTTTGAATAAAATTCAGTCTAAGCGAGCTGTGTTACCTGGTACTAAATGTTTCAATGGATCATCATCAACATGTTCCTCGTTTCCGGCCGTAGTGCGGGCCTCAACTGTTAGCAACTTGGAACATGCTGACTCTGTTCTAAGCTCAAGTGGTGGTGGTGAATTAATGTGCGATTGGTTAGTAACATTGTTAGTAGTTATGGTATTTGTGGTAGTAATGGTAGCGCTAGTACTGTCGTGGTTAGTTAGCTCATCCGGGCTAAATTCTTCGCTTGGATCCGAGTCTGATCCGGAGCCAATTTGTGATGAGCCGAACGTGTCGATCACCGTCGCCGTGCTATCGTCGGTTTGATTCGATTCAGAACTTATCCGATCTGAGAAGAGAATGTAGTTTAGAAAATACTTTTTGACTGATGATGATGTGCTAGTGGCGCCTACTGTGCGATGCTTTGGTGGCTCATTAGACAAATTACAAGGGATACTCTGAATGGAATATTTACTTTCAAGGTACAAATCTTCGGTTAGATAGCTTGGGGTTTCAATGGTATCTAGGGTGTCTAGGTATTTCTGAATGAGCTCTCTTTGTTTGCGGCGCTTTTCCAGTTCGGCTAAGAAGCGTCTATCTTGGAGTGTCAATTTGCGGAACTTGCTACCGCAGTCTTTTGTTTCTATTGTACCGGTAGTAGTAGTTGTCTGAGTCGTGGTGGAGGGTTGCGATTTCACTGCGAATGATTTCTGCATGGCGGTCGAATCGTTTTGACTGAGTTCATTACCTTGGGGTGCGTTTTGTGCGTTCGGTTGCTCTGCAGTGGCGAAATCGGAAACAAGAGCGCTGCTCTCTTGTGTGGCAGCAGTAAAGCAGTGACCTTCACAATGAACCGTTTGTGGTGTGACGAGTTTAGAGGCTTCACCGGCATCGGTGGCAATCCTCAGCTCGTCGGCTAGACAAGGTACAGATATCTCACGCGAGGATCCCAGTGATGGGTGGGATATTTGGTCGTATACTTCGGTGGGATTTTGTGCGGCATCGCCTAATGACTCGGTGGACTGCAGTCGCGGGTGCATGACAACCCTACATGTCGCTGAGAGTGCACGAATAGGTGGAATTTCCTGGCATTCTGTGATGGCTTCAGTCATGGCCTCAGACACCTGAGAAGTGAAGTCTTGTATGGTTTCAATTTTAACTCCAGAAGCTACATCTTCGGTCGTACTGTAATTGCTGGCAGCCTCTGTACACGGCTCCAGTTTCTCTTGCACTATCTCTGCGGCTTCTTTTACACTGTTCGAGTCTGCAGATAAACCTTTCGATTCCATCTCACATTTCGTTGCTTCAATTGTCGTAGTAACTACAGCCGATGGAGTCATATTCAAAATTTCAGATTTCGCAACTTCTACTGTTCTGTCCTTAGTTGTATCGTCAAGTTGAGATTGAGCATTTTCTTTGGGAGGTGCTTGAGACGTGTCAGCGGTAGATGTATCTTCCGAATCAGTACTACAAATTGTTGGTACCTCAGGAGCAGCTTCTCTACACCCGATATCAGCAGGTTTTGGTACTTGAGCTTGTGGCGAAGTCGCTGTTGTTTCTGAGGAAACTTCTGCAGCCGCGACTTGAGCCTCTTGTGGTTCTGTCGCCAGAGTTTGAGGCGGAGTCGATCTTGCTTCTGAGGCAACTACTTCAGCCGCGACTTCAGCAGATTTTGGTGATTCTTTAGCCTCAGCATCTTGTGGCTCTGTAGACTGAGATTGTGGCGGAGTCGCTGTTGCTTCTGATGCAACTTCTGCAGCCGCGACTTGAGAATCTTGTGGTTCTGTCGCCTGTGTTTGTGTCGGAGCCGCTGTTGCTTCTGAGGCAACTTCTTCAGCCGTGACTTCAGCAGGTTTTGGTGCTTCTTTAGCCGCAGCCTCCTGTGGTTCTGTCGACTGTGTTTGTGGGGGAGTCGCTGTTGCTTCTAAGGCAACTACTTCAGCCGTGACTTCAGCAGGTTTTGCTGCTTCTTTAGCCGCAGCCTCCTGTGGTTTTGTCGCCTGCGTTTGTGGGGAAGACGCTGTTGCTTCTGATGCAACTTCTGCAGCCGCGACTTCAGAATCTTGTGGTTCTGTCGCCTGTGTTTGTGGGGGAGTCGCTGTTGCTTCTGAGGCAACTACTTCAGCCGCGACTGCAGCAGGTTTTGGAGATTCTTTAGCCTCAGCCTTTTGTGGTTCTGTAGCCTGCGTTTGTGGCGAAGTCGCTGTTGCTTCTGAGGCAACTTCTGCAGCCGCGAATTCAGCAGGTTTTGGTGCTTCTTTGGGTTCAGCCTGTTGCGGTTCTGTCGCCTGAGTGTGTGACGGAGGCGTTGTTGCTTCTGAGGCAACTTCTGCAGCTGCGACTTCAGCAGCAGTTGCTACTTCTTTGGGGCCATCCTCTAGTGGTTCTGTGGCCTGAGTTTGTGGCGGAGTCGCTGTTGCTTCTGAGGCAATTACTTCAGCGGCCACTTCAGCAGGTTTTGGTGCTTCTTGTGGTTCTGTCGCCGGAGCTTGTGGTGGAGGCGTTGTTGCTTCTGAGGAAACTTCTGCAGCCGCGACTTCAGCAGCAGTTGCTACTTCTTTGGGGCCACCCTCTTGTGGTTCTGTGGAATGAGTTTGTGGCAGAGTCGCTGTTGCTTCTGAGGCAACAACATTAGCCGCGACTTCTGTAGGTTTTGGTGCTTCTTTGGGTTCAGCCACTTGTGGTTCTGTCGCCTGAGTGTGTCGTGGAGGCGCTGTTGCTTCTGAGGCAACTTCTGCAGCCGCGACTTCCACAGGTTTTGGTGCTTCTTCGGGTTCAGCCGCTGCTGCCGCCTGAGTTTGTGGCGGAGTCGCTGTTGCTTCTAAGGCAACTACTTCAGCTGCGAATTCAGCAGGTTTTGGTGCTTCTTTGGGTTCAGCCTCTTGTGGTTCTGTGGCCTGAGTTTGTGGCGGAGTCGCTGTTCCTTCTGAGGCAACTACATTAGCCGCGACTTCAGCAGGTTTTGGTGATTCTTTAGCCTCAGCCTCTTGTGGTTCTGTAGCCTGAATTTGTGGTGGAGGCGTTGTTGCTTCTGAGGCAACTTCTGCAGCCGCGACTTCCACAGGTTTTGGTGCTTCTTCGGGTTCAGCCGCTGCTGCTGCTGTCGCCTGAGTTTGTGGCGGAGTCGCTGTTGCTTCTGAGGCAACTTCAGCTGCGAATTCAGCAGGATTTGGTGCTTCTTTGGGTTCAGCCTCTTGTGGTTCTGTGGCCTGAGTTTGTGGCGGAGTCGCTGTTCCTTCTGAGGCAACTACATTAGCCGCGACTTCAGCAGGTTTTGGTGATTCTTTAGCCTCAGCCTCTTGTAGTTCTGTAGCCTGAATTTGTGGTGGAGCCGCTGTTTCTTCTGAGGCAACTTCAGCTGCGAATTCAGCAGGTTTTGGTGCTTCTTTAGCCTCAGCCTCTTGTGGTTCTGTGGCCTGAGTTTGTGGCGGAGTCGCTGTTGCTTCTGAAGCAACTACATTAAAAGCGACTTCAGTAGGTTTTGGTGCTTCGTTGGGTTCAGCCTCTTGTGGTTCTGTCGCCTGAGTTTGTGATGGAGTGGCGGTTGCTTCTGAGGCAACTGCTTCAGCCGCGACTTCAGCAGGTTTTGGTGCTTCTTTTGGTTCAGCCTCTTGTGGTTCTGTCGCCTGAGTTTGTGGTGGAGGCGTTGTTGCTTCTGAAGCAACTACATTAAAAGCGACTTCAGTAGGTTTTGGTGCTTCGTTGGGTTCAGCCTCTTGTGGTTCTGTCGCCTGAGTTTGTGATGGAGTGGCGGTTGCTTCTGAGGCAACTGCTTCAGCCGCGACTTCAGCAGGTTTTGGTGCTTCTTTTGGTTCAGCCTCTTGTGGTTCTGTCGCCTGAGTTTGTGGTGGAGGCGTTGTTGCTTCTGAGGCAACTTCTGCAGCCACGACTTCAGCAGGTTTTGGTGATTCTTTAGTCTCAGCCTTTAGTGGGTCTGTAGCCTGAGTTTGTGGTGCAGTCGCTGTTGCTACTGAGGCAATTACTTCAGCCGTGACTTCCACGGGTTTTAGTGCTTCTTCGGGTTCAGCCGCTGCTGCTGCTGTCGCCTGAGTTTGTGGCGGAGTCGCTGTTTCTTCTGAGGCAACTACATTAACCGCGACTTCAGTAGGTTTTGGTGCTTCTTTGGGTTCAGCCTCTTGTGGTTCTGTCGCCTGAGTGTGTGGTGGGGGCGCTGTTGCTTCTGAGGCAATTACTACATCAGCGACTTCAGCAGGTTCTGGTGATTCTTTAGCCTCAGTATCTTGTGGTTCTGTAGCCTGAGTTTGTGGCGGAGTCGCTGTTACTTCTGAGGCAACTACTTCAGCTGCGAATTCAGCAGGTTTTGGTGCTTCTTTAGCCTCAGCCTCTTGTGGTTCTGTGGCCTGAGTTTGTGGCGGAGTCGCTGTTGCTTCTGAGGCAACTACATTAACCGCGACTTCAGTGGGTTTTGGTGCTTCTTTGGGTTCAGCCTCTTGTGGTTCTGTCGCCTGAGTGTGTGGTGGAGGCGTTGTTGCTTCTGAGGCAACGTCTGCAGCCGCGACTTCCACAGGTTTTGGTACTTCTTCGGGTTCAGCCGCTGCTGCTTCTATCGCCTGAGTTTGTGGTGGAGTCGCTGTTGCTTCTGAGGCAACTATTTCAGCTGCGAATTCAGCAGGTTTTGGTGCTTCTTTGGGTTCAGCCTCTTGTGGTTCTGTGGCCTGAGTTTGTGTCGGAGTCGCTGTTCCTTCTGAGGCAATTACATTAGTCGCGACTTCAGCAGGTTTTGGTGATTCTTTAGCCTCAGCCTCTTGTGGTTCTGTCGCCTGAGTGTGTGGTGGAGGCGTTGTTGCTTCTGAGGCAACTTCTGCAGCCGCGACTTCAGCAGCAATTGCTACTTCTTTGGGGCCATCCTCTTGTGGTTCTGTAGCCTGAATTTGTGGTGGAGCCGCTGTTTCTTCTGAGGCAACTTCAGCTGCGAATTCAGCAGGTTTTGGTGCTTCTTTAGCCTCAGCCTCTTGTGGTTCTGTGGCCTGAGTTTGTGGCGGAGTCGCTGTTGCTTCTGAGGCAACTACATTAACCGCGACTTCAGTGGGTTTTGGTGCTTCTTTGGGTTCAGCCTCTTGTGGTTCTGTCGCCTGAGTGTGTGGTGGAGGCGTTGTTGCTTCTGAGGCAACGTCTGCAGCCGCGACTTCCACAGGTTTTGGTACTTCTTCGGGTTCAGCCGCTGCTGCTTCTATCGCCTGAGTTTGTGGTGGAGTCGCTTTTGCTTCTGAGGCAACTATTTCAGCTGCGAATTCAGCAGGTTTTGGTGATTCTTTAGCCTCAGCCTCTTGTGGTTCTGTAGCCTGAATTTGTGGTGGAGGCGTTGTTGCTTCTGAGGCAACTTCTGCAGCCGCGACTTCCACAGGTTTTGGTGCTTCTTCGGGTTCAGCCGCTGCTGCTGCTGTCGCCTGAGTTTGTGGCGGAGTCGCTGTTGCTTCTGAGGCAACTTCAGCTGCGAATTCAGCAGGATTTGGTGCTTCTTTGGGTTCAGCCTCTTGTGGTTCTGTGGCCTGAGTTTGTGGCGGAGTCGCTGTTCCTTCTGAGGCAACTACATTAGCCGCGACTTCAGCAGGTTTTGGTGATTCTTTAGCCTCAGTATCTTGTGGTTCTGTAGCCTGAGTTTGTGGCGGAGTCGCTGTTACTTCTGAGGCAACTACTTCAGCTGCGAATTCAGCAGGTTTTGGTGCTTCTTTAGCCTCAGCCTCTTGTGGTTCTGTGGCCTGAGTTTGTGGCGGAGTCGCTGTTGCTTCTGAGGCAACTACATTAACCGCGACTTCAGTGGGTTTTGGTGCTTCTTTGGGTTCAGCCTCTTGTGGTTCTGTCGCCTGAGTGTGTGGTGGAGGCGTTGTTGCTTCTGAGGCAACGTCTGCAGCCGCGACTTCCACAGGTTTTGGTACTTCTTCGGGTTCAGCCGCTGCTGCTTCTATCGCCTGAGTTTGTGGTGGAGTCGCTGTTGCTTCTGAGGCAACTATTTCAGCTGCGAATTCAGCAGGTTTTGGCGATTCTTTAGCCTCAGCCTCTTGTGGTTCTGTAGCCTGAATTTGTGGTGGAGGCGTTGTTGCTTCTGAGGCAACTTCTGCAGCCGCGACTTCCACAGGTTTTGGTGCTTCTTCGGGTTCAGCCGCTGCTGCTGCTGTCGCCTGAATTTGTGATGGAGGCGTTGTTGCTTCTGAGGCAATTACTTCAGCAACGATTTCAGCAGGTTCTGGTGATTCTTTAGCCTCAGCCTCTTGTGGTTCTGTAGCCTGAGTTTGTGGCGGAGACGCTGTTACTTCTGAGGCATCTACTTCAACTACTTCAGCCGCGACTTCAGCAGGTTTTGGTGCTTTTTTAGCCTCAGCCTCTTGTGCTTCTGTCGCCTGAGTTTCTGGTAGAGTCGCTGTTGCTTCTGAGGCAACATCTGCAGCCGCGACTTCAGCAGCTTTTGGTGCTTCTTTGGGTTCAGCCTCTTGTGGTTCTTTCGCCTGAGTTGGTAGAGTCGCTGTTGCTTCTGAGGCAGCTACTTCAGCCGCGACTTCACCAGGTTTTGGTGCTTCTTTGGGTTCAGCCGCTGCTGCTTCTGTCGCCTGAGTTTGTGGTAGAGTCCCTGTTGCTTCTGATGCAACTAATTCCGCTCCGACTTCAGCAGGTTTTGGTGCTTCTTTGGGTTCAGCCTCTTGTGGTTCTGTCGCCTGAGTTTCTGGTAGAGTCGCTGTTGCTTCTGAGGCAACATCTGCAGTCGCGACTTCAGCAGCTTTTGGTGCTTCTTTGGGTTCATCCTCTTGTGATTCTGTCGCCTGAGTTTGTGTTGGAGTCACTGTTGCTTCTGAGGAAACTACTTCAGCAGCGACTTCAGCAGGTTTTGGTGCTTCTTCGGGTTCAGCCTCTTGTGGTTCTGTCGCCTGAGTTTCTGGTAGAGTCGCTGTTGCTTCTGAGGCAACATCTGCAGCCGCGACTTCAGCAGCTTTTGGTGCTTCTTTGGGTTCAGCCTCTTGTGGTTCTTTCGCCTGAGTTGGTAGAGTCGCTGTTGCTTCTGAGGCAGCTACTTCAGCCGCGACTTCACCAGGTTTTGGTGCTTCTTTGGGTTCAGCCCCTTCTGGTTCTGTCGCCTGAGTTTCTGGTAGAGTCGCTGTTGCTTCTGAGGCAACATCTGCAGCCGCGTCTTCAGCAGCTTTTGGTGCGTCTTTGGGTTCAGCCTCTTGTGGTTCTGTCGCCTGAGTTTGTGTTGGAGTCACTGTTGCTTCTGAGGAAACTACTTCAGCAGCGACTTCAGCAGGTTTTGGTGCTTCTTCGGGTTCAGCCTCTTGTGGTTCTGTCGCCTGAGTTTCTGGTGGAGTCCCTGTTGCTTCTGATGGAACTAATTCCGCTGCGACTTCCACCGGTTTTGGTGCTTCTTTGGGTTCAGCCGCTGCTGCTTCTGTCGCCTGAGTTTGTGGTAGAGTCCCTGTTGCTTCTGATGCAACTAATTCCGCTGCGACTTCAGCAGGTTTTGGTGCTTCTTTGGGTTCAGCCTCTTCTGGTTCTGTCGCCTGAGTTTCTGAAAGAGTCGCTGTTGCTTCTGAGGCAACATCTGCAGTCGCGACTTCAGCAGCTTTTGGTGCTTCTTTGGGTTCAGCCTCTTGTGGTTTTGTCGCCTGAGTTTCTGGTGGAGTCTCTGTTGCTTCTGATGTAACTAATTCCGCTGCGACTTCCACAGGTTTTGGTGCTTCTTCGGGTTGAGCCGCTGCTGCTTCTGTCGCCTGAGTTTGTGGTAGAGTCCCTGTTGCTTCTGATGCAACTAATTCCGCTGCGACTTCAGCAGGTTTTGGTGCTTCTTTGGGTTCAGCCTCTTCTGGTTCTGTCGCCTGAGTTTCTGGTAGAGTCGCTGTTGCTTCTGAGGCATCATCTGCAGCCGCGTCTTCAGCAGCTTTTGGTGCGTCTTTGGGTTCAGCCTTTTGTGGTTCTGTCGCCTGAGTTTGTGTTGGAGTCACTGTTGCTTCTGAGGAAACTACTTCAGCAGCGACTTCAGCAGGTTTTGGTGCTTCTTCGGGTTCAGCCTCTTGTGGTTCTGTGGCCTGAGTTTGTGGCGGAGTCGCTGTTTCTTCTGAGGCAACTACATTAGCCGCGACTTCAGCAGGTTTTGGTGATTCTTTAGCCTCAGCCTCTTGTGGTTCTGTCGCCGGAGCTTGTGGTGGAGGCGTTGTTGCTTCTGAGGAAACTTCTGCAGCCGCGACTTCAGCAGCAGTTGCTACTTCTTTGGGGCCACCCTCTTGTGGTTCTGTGGAATGAGTTTGTGGCGGAGTCGCTGTTGCTTCTGAGGCAACAACATTAGCCGCGACTTCTGTAGGTTTTGGTGCTTCTTTGGGTTCAGCCACTTGTGGTTCTGTCGCCTGAGTGTGTGGTGGAGGCGTTGTTGCTTCTGAGGCAACTTCTGCAGCCGCGACTTCCACAAGTTTTGGTGCTTCTTCGGGTTCAGCCGCTGCTGCCGCCTGAGTTTGTGGCGGAGTCGCTGTTGCTTCTGAGGCAACTGCTTCAGCTGCGAATTCAGCAGGTTTTGGTGCTTCTTTGGGTTCAGCCTCTTGTGGTTCTGTGGCCTGAGTTTGTGGCGGAGTCGCTGTTCCTTCTGAGGCAACTACATTAGCCGCGACTTCAGCAGGTTTTGGTGATTCTTTAGCCTCAGCCTCTTGTGGTTCTGTAGCCTGAATTTGTGGTGGAGCCGCTGTTTCTTCTGAGGCAACTTCAGCTGCGAATTCAGCAGGTTTTGGTGCTTCTTTAGCCTCAGCCTCTTGTGGTTCTGTGGCCTGAGTTTGTGGCGGAGTCGCTGTTGCTTCTGAGGCAACTACATTAACCGCGATTTCAGTAGGTTTTGGTGCTTCGTTGGGTTCAGCATCTTGTGGTTCTGTCGCCTGAGTGTGTGGTGGAGGCGTTGTTGCTTCTGAGGCAACGTCTGCAGCCGCGACTTCCACAGGTTTTGGTACTTCTTCGGGTTCAGCCGCTGCTGCCGCCTGAGTTTGTGGCGGAGTCGCTGTTGCTTCTGAGGCAACTTCTGCAGCCGCGACTTCCGCAGGTTTTGGTAATTCTTTAGTCTCAGCCTTTAGTGGGTCTGTCGCCTGAGTGTGTGGTGGAGGCGTTGTTGCTTCTGAGGCAACTTCTGCAGCCACGACTTCAGCAGGGTTTGGTGATTCTTTAGCCTCAGCCTCTTGTGGTTCTGTAGCCTGAATTTGTGGTGGAGGCGTTGTTGCTTCTGAGGCAACTTCTGCAGCCGCGACTTCCACAGGTTTTGGTGCTTCTTCGGGTTCAGCCGCTGCTGCTGCTGTCGCCTGAGTTTGTGGCGGAGTCGCTGTTGCTTCTGAGGCAACTACTTCAGCCGCGACTTCAGAAGGTTTTGGAGATTCTTTAGCCTCAGCCTCTTGTGGTTCTGTAAGCTGAATTTGTGATGGAGGCGTTGTTGCTTCTGAGGCAATTACTTCAGCAACGATTTCAGCAGGTTCTGGTGATTCTTTAGCCTCAGCCTCTTGTGGTTCTGTAGCCTGAGTTTGTGGCGGAGACGGTGTTACTTCTGAGGCATCTACTTCAACTACTTCAGCTGCGACTTCAGCAGGTTTTGGTGGTTCTTTAGCCTCAGCCTCTTGTGCTTCTGTCGCCTGAGTTTCTGGTAGAGTCGCTGTTGCTTCTGAGGCAACATCTGCAGCCGCGACTTCAGCAGCTTTTGGTGCTTCTTTGCGTTCAGCCTCTTGTGGTTCTGTCGCCTGAGTTTGTGGTAGAGTCCCTGTTGCTTCTGATGCAACTAATTCCGCTGCGACTTCAGCAGCTTTTGCTGCTTCTTTGGGTTCAGCCTCGTGTGGTTCTGTAGTTTGTGGTGCAGTCGCTGTTGCTTCTGAGGCAACTACTTCAGCCACGATTTCACCAGGTTTCGGTGCTTTTTTCGGTTTAGCCTCTGCGGTTTCTGTTGTCTGAGTTTGTGGAGGATTTGTTGGTAGTTTAGTTTCAAACGTTGCTTCCTTGCTGTTGTGCGTCTGGTTGCTAGTGCTGACTGGTTGGTTTAATTTATCACACTCAGAAATTATAGCTTCAGCTTCAAGAGTCGTTTGTGTTTCAGCTTCAATTGGAGCTGGAGGAGCGCTGTTGTCTGGTGTAGCATTGATATCGTGAGTCGCAGCATCACTTGAATCGCAAAATGCGAAGGGCGGTGGTAATATGAACTGGTTCTTGCTGTCAACACATGCGTCCTTCTTCGCTTGATTCAGTCCAGACTCACTGACGTCTTTTTGGTCATCTGTGAGGTTGTGTTCCTGGTCGTCGGACATATCCGAGGAATGGCCAATAGTGCGAAGCGATTCATTCGAAATGCTCATTGAAGTTGACTTTTCATCGGCGAGTTCGGGCGGCGGGTTCTGAAGTTCATTTTGAATGGCAGACAATATCGCTTCCTCGTCTTGCTTCGTTGGATTAAGGGTTCTTTGGTGCAACGGTTCTGGATTAGTCTCCCCCTCCCTGGAGATAGCGGTGGAATTACACTTTTCGCTCTCAGATGTCTGCTGTTTCACTTCTTTGCATTCCTCACCGACTTGAGCTGGATGGCTTTCCGCAACCAGCGGTGTCGGCGCCACATTGGTTGTTAAATCCTCCCCAACTGAAGTGTGTTCACATTTATCTTGGGCATGCACTTCCTGGATTTCCTCTTGTTGGCTTGTGGGGGAGTGGGTAACTTCTGCCGTTTCTTCAGTTGGCTGCTCAACTTTGCTCTGGTCGTTCATCTCATTGTCCGCTTTGACGGAATCTGACACCTTCAGGTCTCTCACTGCTTGCATGACCATATTCGGCGAGGTCAAGTACTCGGGCTCGTCGACGGCGGCAACCGGATCGTCGACATTAGCTTCATCTCCGATAGTGCTGTCGGACGATTCCTCGGCAATCACTCCCAACCTATAGGCGCGCTCTTCGGCATTCTTCGCATTGAGTTCGGCCATGGCCAGCTCATTCAGTTCCATTAGGGAGCAGACTTCCAGTTCCGAGAGCATATTCTGATCGTCTGATGTCGATACGGCCAGCATTGGACCCAATGCAATCGCAGCCAGGATCTCAATGACCGACGGTCGCCGAGACGAAGAGGTTTCGCCAAATAGAACATCGCTTACATCGGCCATACCCTCTTCGTTTCCCTCACAAAAGTCGGTTATACCTTCGTGCGCCTCCCAATCAGCTCTATCGAATGCAGCTAAAAACACAAACGACTCTCAGTTCCGTAAGGGGTACAGGTCTTACTTACGAGAATACTTGCGATTCATAACTCTACATGAGGCATTAAAGCGCTGCTACACTACAACACAACAACACATACATACTTAAGGTGTATACACAGGGTCTAGATTCAACTGACTTGGTGTGGGGTTAGCTTAGTTAGCAATATCTTACATGATGGGTGGATGAATTAAGTACAGTATGGCAAACTGAAGATCTGATGGACTTACCTGATAAAGCGCAGCTTATTGACGAGCGTGGTGACAGCGATTCCGAGTTGTCGTCACCGGAGTCCGGTTTGTTATGGTTCTCCTCACTGAATTTGGCCATTAGTTTCCGCATCTTGTCGTCGTCGGTGAAGTCGTTTGGTGGCGGCACTGTGACATCCTCGCATGGTTTGGCTTCTTTGGCTGGTGCGTCGCTCTGGGCAGAATTATTGCTTGCCACTATGGTCTGGGTTACGTTTGCGTTGACAGCCTCATTGCTGATTGCTGTCGCATTGCAATTGGTCACAGATATTTTGGTGGCCTCACTCTCACTCAGTCCGTCATTGGTCGTCACACATTCGTTTTTAGTTTCAATATATGGCGCGGCATTGTCCGGCAGAGACGATGTCGAAATAAGACTGTTCTCTTCGACCAACTCGTCGAGAACCACTTTGGTATTCTTTCCGCCAATCAGATGCTGATTCATAAGTCTGCCATTGACCGGCTCCAGAGCAGCACTCACCATTTCCAGCGACGAGTCATCGGAGTCTGAACCGATTTCGGACAGATCGCTGACTTCGTCTGTTGGCCTATCACCGATCAGTGCTCGAACGTCGTCCTTGGGCGCTGGCACCAGCATGCCAATGCTTGCTGCGGTTTTGCTTGACCTCTTCTTCTTGAACAGCCAGTTGTCCTCCCAAGTTGTGTCACGACCGCTAGATGCGACCGATATGAAATCTGCTCAAACAAAGATCACATCCAATTAGATTCAGTTGTCGCGTGAGTTGCTGTGAATTGCTTACCTTCATCGCCATCGTCCTCCTCATCGGATGCTGGTTCGGCTGAGATGTGCGGCAGCGGTACCATATGCGATGCGATGAAGTCACTCAGGTCTGACTCTCGATCGGCTTCAATGTTCTCATTGGCAATATCAGCATAGAAGTTCCCGTAGGAACCAATGGGAGATAAATCATCACCTTTGTTATTCTGTAATGCAAGCAACAACAAAAACAGTGTTAAACTTGATTGAAGCTCTATCGAGTGCGCTGCTACTTACACCATGAACGGGGTCAGTCAGACTGCTTTCACTACGTGGCTCAATGGAGCTGCTCGAGGAGATGCTCTCATCAGTTTTGTTGGGGAATAGCGAATTGTGATTCTTGTCAAAGGTTGAGGATGTTAAGTCAGGGCTGCTTTCAGCGTGTCTGCTATTTCCGTGTGTATCTACAATCTGAATGATGAGAGTGAAAACGGTATTAATGAGAAGAATATCCTGTTTTGGTTTATTTTTCTATGTTGTCTGTGTTTTTTTCTATGTTTTTGATGAATTTGTAAGCATCGTTCGGTTTTCTTTCGATGCAACTATCACAATCTTGGAAATGTACCTGTAAGACGTGAATTCAACACAAAAGACAAAAATAGTCTGAGTGCGGGAAAAAAAGGACACGCTTTAAACGAACTTGGTGCTGGCGAGTCTTTAGGGCATACAATGATGTTTTTTTTTATAATTTTTCGATGTGAGTGTTCGACAGTATCGTATGCTTAAATGAACTGAATGCAAGGGGAAGGATTGGAAATAGGAAGCAGACACAATGTAGAAACCGAAGTGGGTTGCATAAGACGATAATTTCCGAATGTGGGCAGCGAATCGGATGGAAGTCAATGCTCTGAGTCTAAAATACATTCCTGCCGATAGGCGGTCAACGAATTGAATTTTGAATCACAATATAAGTTATTCTCTGCGACCCCTTTTGTGGATCATGCGGCCCAATGAAGATGAGATGAGGAATCACCCTCTCCCTTAAGTTTCGTATGCAATTTCAGTAACAAAGTACACATAAAAAACGAGGAATATGCTGATTGAACGTCAAGTGTTGCACCACGTCACATCCCTCTCATGCTTCTCTCAAGAGAAGGATGCCTCTGCTTTCAACTGCCACGAAAGAAAATCAATATACTGCGCTTCATTGAATGCGTTTAAATAAAATTCAAATAGTTTATCCAAGTGCCATACGTTCAAGTTATTATTTTCCATTTTGTTGTCTGGTTTAGTCCATTTCAGGTCCAACAGGACTAAGTGAAGTGTTCGGCTGCGTATCCTTTCGCTATTGTCTCCCGGATTTCCTGTTCAATCACAAGTCACTTGTTTTTGTTATTTTTCTATTTTTTTTCTGCGAACTTCAGTGTTCCTTTTTTAATTTCAAATATTAATTACTGCGCCTTTGCACAAAGTAGAGAACGTTTTAGGTTGAAAGTTTACCACAAACTAATTTATGCACCCTAGTGGGGTTTTTGATTTAGTTACAGAAAGGTTGGTTTTGTAATTAAAGAGGGGGGCTGGTGCACTGTAGGTGCACTGCGTGGGGCGAAGCCATATGAAGGAGCCTTAACAGAACTACCCCCGATGATGGCTGCTTAAGGGGTGTCGGTCTGTAAAATGGTTTAGTCTACATATGCACATGCCTCTGCATATGATGTGGGCTCTCATTAGTGTGTCTATAGATAGGATTCTGCATTTTTATAGATTTTTTTTCATTTCCTTTTCGAAGCAACTGACTCTGACTCTTTCGTAACCAAGCGACAGGCGCCATGAAGGATTTGCCGGTGCATGGATGGGTGGCAGAAGCTTTATGCAAGAGGGTCCCTTGTCACATCGTAAGTGAATTGAACATGAGTTCGTAGGCTGAGCTTTTAAAAATAAATCAATTGATTTTCAATTTTGTTGTGCTCTTCCTCCTCGTCGCCTCGCGTGGGCTGATGGCGCGTCGAAGTCCGATAAATTGCGCTGCAATTTCCCCAAGACACGGTGTCAGCGGTGTTGTGTGCACAATTCGAGTGAATGATTAATTGGTTGTATGTCGTATAGATGCAATGCAGGAGCATAGCATGCGTTTGAGTTGTGAGCCTTTTAAGTGCGAGTGACCGAAACGTGATGGGTTGCAACTTGCAATGACGACAATCGGTCTGGGGGTTCTGTGGATTGTGGTGATTGGTTGATTAGTGACCTTGGCGAGATGAAAGTCATGTCACAAGCACTTAGGCGCTCTTTCTGTTTCGACTATCATTGATCTGAATTCGATGGGTTCAGTTTCAAGAATTGTGACGTAGAATCCGAAAATAGCGGTCGGAATCTGAATCGAACGTTCAGACAATTGAAGAATATGGATGCATTGAATTGGCAGATTATAGAGATTTACAAGAACCCTCGCGACGTTTACATTAAGTTTGGTCTAAAAAATCGTTGCAAAAATGTCATTACTAGTTACTTTCGTTAATTTGGTTGAAATTGGTATACAAGAGTCTTGTACTGAAATAACGGTGAGTTTAGAGGACCGTTAAGAAGACCATTAAAGTGCGATTGTAAGAGCGGGGCTTTCAAGGATAAGGCGATGGTGTCAATGCGTCCATTTATATATTCCACGGCTTTCCAAAACTCAGCTGAAGATTTGCTGTTATTTATCGCAGAGACACAAGAGTGTTGTAAGACGCTTAATAATTGAATCCTCACGATGCAAAGTAAATGTGGGATCACTAAAATCGAAGAACAACCTATCTACTTGCTGATGAAAGTAGTCAAATGTATGAACTTCTTTTCCAAGCTGATCTGCATATTGTATTCCAAAGAGTAGATTGAAAGGACACCATTCTCCACAGGTAACGAAATCGTCCCAGTAACGATGTTTAATGTGGGGCGACATTTCGTTACAAGGTCACTTATATTTATAATACTCGTTACTCAGTAATAAATATATACGATTTTCTACACCAGTAATAGTCATCATTTTGTGCTATACCACTACCACCTGGCTCCCATCTTATTGAAAGCAAATTACAGTTTTTTACCTGTCAAAAACTGCATCATTATCTGTCACATTCGTCGATATACTAGTGCAATTATCAAATGGGAAGTTGAGTGGTTGATTTGTGGTGATCAGTGAATACTGTACACTGCTTCACCACAAATAATTGTAAGCTCCTTACGGAAAATTGCTGGTGAACACGCCATTTGTTTAAATCTTTTATTCCGTCTACATTTCCACCCACAAATTAACAACCACTTCCGCCAGACTTATGAATGTCCTTCGTGGAAACTAACGACGAGCAACTGATGCGAAAGAAAGTGTTAAAAATAACGATTTCATGGAATGCGGTGGAGAGGAGAAGAACGCCGGAATCAATTAATATGCATTTTTTAGACTTGCTTTCGTGTAATAGGTGCCGTTTTTGTTGACAGCGTGTGGGAAGCAGTGGCTAGACACAGGTAAGGGTATTCGATGAAAAATGGATTGTCGGAATTTGTAAGAAAGCAGAACGCAGGGGATATATACCCATTTGAACGGAGATAAGGTATAGACAAGTCATCGATTCAAACACAAAACGATTGTAAATCGATAATAAATACTTGTGAGTTGAGAAACATTTCTACAAAATGACAGCTTAGGCATGTGTGGTGGTTCATTTATTTATTCTTTGGTTTCATCACATTATCCCAAGAGGAGCTCACGCAAGAAGCCTAGCCGTTATCCCAGATAAATGTTGCAGGAGCTGCATGAAAAATGAGGAGGTACGTTAACTCTGATGAACAATGTACCAGTCACGTATAAATTTTCTTCAGTTACCTCAACCTACCAACCCAGAGAAGTTTAACAGAAAATTCGATCAAATTTCTCCAAAACCGGTTACTTTCAGCACGTATCACTGACATCAGATGCTTCTAAGTTTTAGGAAACAACCACAAGTAGGGTATTGAAGAATGACTCTTTCGTGGTTCATCAATAAGGAAGCAGACACAAAAGAAGTTTATTATTTATTTACCTGCCTCTGCTATATTAAGGAAGTCAGACATAAAAAGTGTGAAGAAGCGACACAATATTAGACAGTAGTCTATCCATTCAGACTGCAATGCGCCAAGAGAATATTCTTGGAAATGGAAATGAATGATACCGTCAAACCAAATCGGGCAATTTTATGCACCAGAAAGAACGACCCTACACTTGTCAAATAAGATCTAGCGCTTAAGACACCCTTCATCATACCCTCATGATATGTTTTTCTTATGCAATGACATCTGTAGAAGTTGCAGAGACGATCTAGGTGGACGACAGCTTAGCATACTATCTCTGCTTGTGCAGCGCTGCTATCAATGCGACAACTCAATAATAACATGGGTGGCGAGGGCCAGGGCCTAGCTTGTCAGCAACCACTCATGTTGTGCGTGTATTGTTCTCTCACGAGTTGAAGGGACCTATAGTTTTATGCCGACTCCGAATGGCCAAGTTTGATAAGCATTTTGTAGCCAGACAGTTATTACTCTCTGTGCATTGACAGAGACTCGAAAGAGGTGGGGCGGTGAAAATAATTTTTGGCGTACTGGGTTTCGAACCTAGACGCCGAAGTTAAAGTGCGTAGGAGCCGACGCACAGACCCACAAAACCGCGACCGCCAATAGGACAACTTGGTGGACTAATTATCGTCAGATTCAGCCATCTTAATCGTTTTATCACAGGCACAAATTCGTTTTAGGAGTAAGATTAGCATGGAAGTACGAAGGAACTAGTCTGTCACAGTCAGCCGTCTCGATCTAACCTAATCTCGACAATGACATCTCTAGAATGTGCTTGGCTGGCTAAGAGCTAATATTGTTCAATATATTCATTTATGAGTGTCGCTGCAGTCCGTAGTTGATCTGGAACAAGAATCAATCGTGTTGTGCATCTTGCGAGTGGAGGGACCTACTATTTGTCAACACCGAACAGCGAAGTTTATACGGTCTGGGCATTGCCAGTGAATAGAAAAAAAGTGGAGCTGAGAAGTATGAAAGTAGCTTCAGTCGGAGATTGAATCCAGAATCCTCAGCTGATTGATGACTAACATTACTCCAGCAGTAAAAAAATTCAATTTGATCTGCTACCCTGTCTGCGATGTCGGATGCCAGAACTTAAACTTTCGCTGACGTTAATCTAGGGAAGGACACAAAAATACTGAAGACTTTCAATTCCCATCTGACTGATTCCCAACCACCACTAGCGACTGGATCTTCACTGGATCTTGTCCCCGAAAGTGTATCCGTAACCACTTTACTAGTTGACATCATCGAAATGCGTTTCACCAGACCTCCACTCAAATAGTGGACGCTTCCTGAAAGACTTCGGGGACAACAATACAATTGTAACTGAGTCCGAACTTTTTGTTAAGGTTTGGTCTGCACTTCTGCAATCAGTTTCACCTCTTTTCGAGTTTCTTCTTCTTCCCTTCCATTTTTATGCATGCACTCAATCGACTGAGATAACAGCAACCAGGAGACTTGTGATAACTTAAAACGCTTAAAACGCGCACGTTTAAGAATCAGGTAACAGAAGTGAGTCAACATCTGCGGCCTCCCTAGGTTGACTAATCACACTTGTCGATTAAGTCCTAAATCCATCCCTACTAGATCACTTTTTATTTTCAATTTCCGATTGAGGCATTCCTTACAAAAATATGTCTTTAGTCGGCAATAAAATCATCAGCTGACCAGCGTTGTAAATCAGCTTACCTCCGACTCTTGTCAAAAAACATGTACACAACATTATCAACTTAACCTGAAAAATAAAACAAAAAACCCATAAACATACCTTATTTAGGACAGCTGTCGCCAGTAGATCTTGATATTTCTTTGGTGCAAAGTAGTGTCCTATATTTCCGTTGCATTGGTTGCCATTGAACGTCAAACTGTCAAGACTCTCATTTCCAATGGAGTCATCAGCTCTCGCAGTCGCGGTCGTCGCCGGCGAGCCCGATGCCCGAACAGTTTCAGCAATTATACTTTCAATTAGCCGCCGCAACCTGACATGCGATATACCCTGCAGCTGCTGTTCGTTTCCACCCGCCGCTGGTATGTCTGCAAAGAGAATCGAACGAGAAAATCAGTGAGAATCGAAATCGCTGCTAAGCGGCTGGGAATGCAGGTCAAATATGGGAGTATTATGAATTTCAAAGAACTCAATTTTGTGGGTCATTTGCATATTAGTTGTGTGACAGTGAGCGGGCAAGCAGTTAACAACCCTGTTAGGGAACATTCAAGTCGCCGCTGGACACTGCGTGTAAGTGGATTTTTAATTCGTTTCGTTGTTTGTCCGAGCATGCGACGGTGGCTTACCTAGTTTGACTTCAATGATGTAAACAATGTAGAAGATTGTCAGTGCAATCGCGCCGTAAACGCCTGTAATTATTGCCAAGGTACAGTCCATGCCCCGTCAGTCTGGTTGGCATGGGATCTACGTATTTATCTTAGTTTCAGTTTTTTGCTTTGCCTTTGCTTCTGATTTTTCTGTGAATCTTCGATTAATAGTTTGATTGGCTTGTAACACGTTTTGTTTGAATTTTATTATGAATTAATTATCACGTCATGATTGTTTATGCACACTCTGCACACGCACGCACACACACATTCAGTGGCTGTCGGATTGTGCCACACCATCCGGGGAAGTTGTGTAACCGATAATTGAGAAGCGATACTCTGTGTATCTGGTTTTTCACGGATAATTGACGCTGGAATTGCACGATAAATCGGAAAATTTACTTCTGATACTGTAATTTATTCTACACGTGGTTTCATAATCAATACAGAGATAGAGAGAACATAAGGCTTTAGTAAGATATGGAAAAAAATAGTGGAACATAATCCTATTCTGTCGGTGGGTTCAGCAGTTTCATTAGATTCAATAATCTTCTTCAACTCCTGCTACAAGGCAGCGGAGGAAGCTCGCGTTTAAGGTCTCGCCCATGCGTAGAGATGGACCTCTACCAACTTCATGTGCGCCAATTGGATGCAGCTAGCCTACGTTGGACGGGCTTATCCATCACGGACTGTAGTTGCACACACAGAAGAAAGAAGAAATAATCAGTTTTAAAGCGCCAAGCTGACGTTCACTGCAGTCTGGCCTCGAATGTGGGCAATACCAGTGGCAGGTGAAGAAGCCCTTCCTCTCTTCAAGAGAAACGTTCTGCCTCCCTTGGTAATGGCGATTCGCAAAGATGGTTTAACCGCGGACTATATGGGATGAACAGCAACGTCGGTCATTTGTGGATCAAACGACTAAGGAAGGAAGGTCGTATTCAGCGTATTTCACGCACGAAGATTCATCGATTCCAAGCATGTGCGGCAACGTTTTTAAGAAGAAAACCTCATTGTGGCAATACAAGGTGAAGAGTCTTGTTGGCCAAGATCTAGGCCCATCACGACATGTAACGCCTCTTCCACAGCCCATATTTCAGATTAAAGTGAACGCGAAGAGGTTACTCTCGCAGCTCTAGAAGTTTACGCTGATGGATCCAAAGCGGATGATTTTACAGGCACCGGATTACTTGAGATCCCCGAGTGGAAGTGATGTTCCACCATCACACTCTCCTTAATAAACTTAAGCTACCTGCCTCCGACATTATATCAATTTGTGTTACTTGCGAAATAGAGGACTGGTAGATTACTTCTTCCATTGCCCCAAGACAAAGAAAATAAACTTTTACTCTTGTTCTTCCTTGTGATTGGACATAGCTCAATAATAATGATGCAACGAGCTAGGGCCGATATGAGTACTCCCCAACGGACACTGCAATAGTCCATCAGACGAACGACGGCAAGACTATTTACAAGCTAGCGCCGAAAGACAAAGTGAACAGCTCCGACTTCAAAGTAGTAAACGACTGTGTCTCTCTCGGTTGCAACGTAAACAGCAACGAACAATGTCAGTGCAAATTACGCTTGGGAATCTCTATTTCTCCGAACTGCAAGGAAATTTGGGTAAGAGCCTTCTTTAACAAGACCAGGATGATATTGTATATGATCCTGATCATGACAGTCCGCATATCATCTATGACCATGTGACGATATAAGTAGAAATTTCAACCGCGTTTCACATGGGACTGCAGAATTTATTACGTATTCGCCACCGTGAACAGCTAAAAATTTGTCGGTTAACCAAATTAGGACTCAATTTATGCGTGAGGATAAGAAAGCCGGTCGATTTGATTCAAGACAGAGACGTTTGGTTTTTGGATCGGTTTCGCTAAATATTAATTAGAGACTGCCTCTGAGACTAGTCGGGCATTTCTGGATCCAAAGACTAAGGAAGCAATATCACGTTCAGTGTGTAGACAAGCTCGGCCGTTAGTTTGCGTGAACGATTGTAGTTCGCACAAGTCGACCTTGATGGCCAATTATAGTAGGCTTAAGTCCACTAATAACCATTTCGTTCAGTTTCGTTAAGTTTCGCGGAGCAAAGTTGGAGAATAAATCAGTGGCTTTCTATTCTACATATGTTATGACTGTTTGTGTTAGAATTTTGCAAAAGTTCCCAGAAGCAATTACGGGCACTCTGAAATTTAACAGTACTTCTTGATGACTTATTTTCTGGCAAAAGCTTGCTGGCTGAGCTCCAGATCCCTACTCGACTTTAGGCCCCACTCAGGAGGTAAAGTATTTGTAAGGACAATGGAAAGCGATGAATGGAGCTGCAAGGGCTCCTTCTCTTTCATCACCGCTCGAAAGCACGTGTCTAAGCTAATTGTCATCCAATTGTTTAGAAACAGGAATGATTCACTCATAAAGGTTTATGACTCCCCCCTATTGTTCTAAATCAAGACAACGACTATTTGTAGAGCCGAAGAAAAAAAGGATGTCGTTACGAGAGCAGATTTCTTTGAAATGTTTGTGCCGTGCATTGAGCCAGAGCATTCCCCATTCGCGTGGGTCAGCTGCAGCTCTTGAAATCTTGTTCGTTTCTAAGGTCAATATCTGGAGTGAGAGAACTGGTTTGTTCAAGAATAACAATTAATGATTTTAAAAGACGTCATCAGAGCCAGCATCCACGCTGATTTCCGGTTTCGGCTCCACTCCTTTGTGACCGAAATAAGAACTCGTGTGTATTTTTAACTTTAAAAGCATTCACACCTGACGTGGGCAGGCATATCCCACAGCACTTGGTCCTTGTTATTGAACTCGAACTCTCTTCACCTCAATCTGGAAGCCATACATCTTCTACACAAAATGAGGCAGACAATAAATCATCGCCACTTGGGGTGAACATGTGCACATGTCGTTTCTTGCATCGACGCAAACTTTCGTTGATTTAACCCCAAAAGAGGCTTGACCCCAAAAATTCATCAACACCGACACATGTGAACATGCTCCCGATTGCTTGCCGCAGCGAACATCTCAAATGAATGAATTACAAAAGCTGCCCGACAACAGCTATCGCGGTGATCCCATTAAGTGTGAACATGTCGCATTCAGTGGTGAGGAGTTCAAAAATGAGGTTAAGAGTCGGAATGCTTGCGCTTTTCCAGTACAACGTCTCCATTCAAGATATGCACATGACATTGAGGCAGGAAAAAATAAAGAAGTAAAAAATATGCAAACATGGTCGATAAGTCACCCCGCCGAACGAACTAGACTGCCTTTTGTAGTGCTTCTGCCGCGATGACTACTGGCTGTCGTTGCCGGCTCGGTGGTGGGGGCTGTTTGTTTCGCCAATACGATTGGGGTCAGATGTGCCCATAAACCGGATAATTGAATGTTTGACTGTTATCAGCTGAGTCTTCACTTGCATTCCTACTGCTAGAGCTCTTCTATTTAACATGGTCTACGCTTAATCTTTTCATGCCGAACAAACAAGTTCTATCTGATCTCAGATAGTGGCTAGATAACAGGAAAAAGAGCGCTTGGCGGTTGCAGGGGAATGAGGTCACATTTTAGGGTAGATTTGGTGTCAATTTTAATTCTGACCTAACCAAAGCTGACGGTCTTGTGGGAGCCCTGGTCATGGCTGGACTGTGGCTCCACGTGTTTTGAATCGAATGACAAATTGGAAGTCCTCATGAGCGGGCAAAGGAAGTGGAAATATCAAAGTTTCGCTTTCAAATACGAAATAAAGCCGAATTTCAGAGAAAAGGTGACATAATGATCCTTGTTGTGGGCTGTGATAGAATACAAGGAAAGCGTTCAGCTACAGAGGAGACCTTGTTTCAAAGGATACCAGATAAAATCTACCAGAGAAATCATACATTTTGCGGTGAATTTTTCGTAAAGTACTCTCGGCAGCAGAGGGTTATTAAAAAAGAAGCGCTACACGAGAATCCCACGGATTTTCTTTGTGAAGTCATAAATTCAGGAAGAGAATTGAGAGAGACCTTAGGTGAGGTTAGGTCAGTGGGTAGACGGTCAAGCCATGCCTCCCTTAGATACTCATGAAACTATTGTGATGCCCACAGCGGTACAAATTGCCTCTTCACACCTTTTTCGTACCCATCATTCCCGCACGTTGTCTAGCCATCCTGAAATCCCATTGAACCTGAAAACAGAGGTTACGGGGATTTTAGTTTTCAGTGTTCTGTTCTGCAGTGGCAGAGATAGTAAGGAGTATCCATGGGTCCCATTTGGTTTCGTGGTACTTTAGACGATTATGGCCAGTTAACCTTCCAACTACCAAGCGTAGCAACTTTTTGTCGCATTGTAGGAGTTTGTCGGTTTTCGCACTATTGAACCTCGGCCATATCGTCCGAGTGGTCTCACAGGTGGTTAGAGAGTTCCACTTTTCATTTGCCAGCTCTATGATTTTGCCACCCACTTTCTTCTTGAGATCTACAAGGGGTATCATCTTGGGTCCATCCGTGTAGACGTGGATGGTCGAATTGTTGATGTTCATTTGTGTTCCACTCCTCCCATGTACGGAAATAACACCAGAAGGGTATTTCGATGTCGAAGAATGGGAGAGAGCGTAGTCGCTTCCAACTTGTTCGATTTGTAGTATATCCAGTATACCTGCATGCCCAGTAGAGCTTGAGAGCCAGGAAGACTTTACAATGTGCGGGTGCAAAAGGTAAAGGGTGATTTTTTTTTGGAGGCGGTTATCTTTAAATTCCTTCCTTGTTTTCCGATGCATTGCGACAGCTGATTTGACAATTATCGGTTGGCTTGAGGGAAGTTTGATTTTGCAATTCGCCAAAATCATGGCATTCTCGGAACACCATTACATTCAGAAACAGTCAATCATATGTGTTCAAAAAGAATGATATTCAATTAAGGCAAGGTGTGTTGGTGTGTTGCTTTGGGTGACGTCAGCTTTTCCTTACATCATGCCGAACTTCCAAAACAAAAAAAAAAACAAATTTCCAAGTCAAATTAAGTCGGAGAGACAATTGCCACAAGTCTATCCATATACGATATGTAAATCCAAATTTGAGGGCATAATCGAGTGACATGCGGAAGATAATGTCCAATTTAAGTTCCATTCTCCGTTTATGCTAATAGCCCTGGCATTCAATCTAATTCATATTTTTATTGCAGCTCTCCACTTTATCTAATCTTGTCGATTAGAGAATTGCAAGAGAAAAAAAAGCGAAAATGACTGACGTTGAAAGGCAAAATTTATTGAACGTTGTACGCTACTTAAAAGTCCCTGATAGAATCTATAGACCATCTGCGAATTGTCAAGATAAGCATGATCATATCTGATGCAATGAAGATAGGTGGTGTTTGTTATTTTTGACGAAGTTAAACATCTTCGACAAGCTAGTCATTCCGGAGTTTGTGTTTGTAGTAAACAGAGAAGTTTTCACACTTCTTCTTTCAAACGTTGAAACAAACAAACTAAAGGCTGTCTCCTGTGTTCAAATATTGTAGGGACTGTTAACATTTTTACACACAAGCCATAAGACTGGCGATAAACTTAAGAAAGAATCATTGCTTTGATGTGAGTTTAGTTTTTAGCCAGCTTCATAAGGCTCAGAACATCATTAGGTCGAAGGGCTAATAAGTTAGTTTCGCCACGGACTTGAGAAGGTCAGTGGAGTCCTTAGAGAAGATGGTCAGCAAGAAGGATCAAGACAGAAAGTGATAGGGAATGCAGGTAGGGACAGTCAGTCAATAAAATCGTGATCTCATCGAGAAAGTGGACAGAAATATCCACTTATTCAGTTGGCTTCCCATCAGATACCTTGTAGATTAGCCGCAAAGTGTCACTAGGCAGTATACACCACATATGCTTACCTCAACCCACACCGAATGAAACAAATGTGTTTCAAATGCGCGTTGTTGTCGATTTTTGCAAATGAGCTTATTACGCCATACACACCATATACCACACGTCAAGAAACGATGAAAAACAACAAAATGTCGTATTGTGTCTCACATGGTGTGCTTAGAAATCAGACTGGATTTTTTTTGGTGAAATAAAAAATGTTTTGTCGGATGCGGTATGGCTTCTCTTCACTGACTGTATAAATTGGCAAGTGGCAGTGAGACTTCTGCAATTCGACAAAAACAGATTCGCTGCTTTCAAGTCGACACGCATCATCTCTTCGTCGTTCTAAATGTGATATGCTCAGGCTCAGACCCTCCAAGTGTCGCAGGCCTGATAAGTAAGTAAGTTAATGCTACACGCAGGTTCCATCTCGAACTATTAGATCTGATGTCGAAATTCGGAAACAAACTGATCTAGTTGTGTCGCAGCACACTTTAAAACATTGTTTAGAAAGCTACACTGAATTTTGGTAAAGAGATGTAGTCTCGTAAGACTTCTGGAATCTACCATTGAAGATGATAATGCTGTCACCAGGTTCTAATTCCATACATAACTGAAGAAATGTACTCTGCTGATGACATTCGTTATACAAAGACACAACTAACATTCTCTTAGAAACCACATGCTACCAGTATTTTAAACTCATCATTCAGCGGAATATTATGTACCTTGCCACTTCTACTAAATAATCCTTGTAAAATATTAGAAAGCTGAACCATTCCCGAGAACTTAATTTTTCCCTGAATCTTTTAACGATCAAATGGGACTTCAAAATTTTACACTTAAAGGCTTACCCTGGCAGTCTTGTTGAACTGGCCAAACAATTGGGAATAAGCTCGTCTATAGATTTGATTTTCGATTCATTCAAGAGCAAAATTTGGCATTACATAGTTGATCTTGCCCCCGAGGAAGGAAACTGGAGCAGAAGGCATTGTTATACAAATTAATTCGAAGAAAGACGAGTGGCGAGGCCGTTATGGCTTTATGACGCTTTTGCAAAGTGGCATAAAGTCATAGCTCGAGTATTGCGGCTACAAGATTAGCATTCCCTGTGGATGATGTCACACCGTCACAATCTAGAAAATTGCAAAGCGGACGCCCTTAGTACTAGTTACGACGCTTTTCGAATGCAGATCTACTATCCATGCGTTAAATCGTCTACTGGTACAGGATGCCTCACTGCAAAACAATTAGGCTTACTCTTGTTACCGATCGATAACAATAACCGAATAAAAACAATAACTTTCACGTTTAGCAGCTCTTATTTATTATGTCTTGTCGGACCAATAGCTCTCAAGCAAATGACTGCCTTCAGGATCGGGTCCTCATGGGAGGAATGCACACACACATCAACGTGCGGACTCTACGCACACACAATCGACGAGAAAGTTTTTGTTTAAACTCTCAATCCGAGAGGATCAAGCAACCTAATCAGAATGAGTAGACCGAATCTCAGGACTCTTATCGGCGTCATCACTTTGCCATTGAAACTTACGCCTCAAGTCCATGCCTGCCCTACAAAGGCTTCAGCAGAAGCTGCGGGGGAAGAGGAAGAAGAAACTATTCCATATGTACGTCCTCTGTAACCGCAGCGCCCTTAAAGAATTCTGCTTTAATAATCTCAGCCATCTTCACTGCCTTATCAAAAGCACCAACTGGCTTGCAGGATAGGATTGACTAGATCCGCGTGTTAAGACAAGGAGCATAATCTGGTGTAAGTGCTAGTAGTTAGTCACATAACCTATCGCGACACTCAGTTCAAAATATGATTCGAAATGTTTATATGGACCGCATTGCGTTAACATCCTTGATCGCTTATTCAAAAGTGGTTTCAACATCGTTGGAGTGGTTTGAAAGCGATCGCCAGAGTTGATCAACCAAGTACTCTAGTTTGTGGACGCTTAACAGCAGAACCACGAGTTCTATGAGCTGAATATGAATGAATACCAGCAGAGAATTACAAAGACACATTCAGCTTCCCAGCTCATAATTCCCTAGTCACTGGACAAATTTGACAGAAAACCGCCATCATTTGATTTTGTGACTTTACTCGCGTCGAGATCCGTTTTTGAAGTGTTTCTTAAGCTTACATCACAATTTAATTTCGTATAAAAAAAAATGAAAAACAAGAATAGTGCAAATTGCAAATTGTTACAAGATGAACGGATTTAATTCATTTTTTAATGATATTTGTAGTGAAAAATTCCAGAAGCCTTAATGAGCAGAAGAATAACGAAAAAATGTGACTCCAGAATCCAGGCATCAGTTGACTGCAGTCGCATCGAATGGATAAGGACGAATACTCCTCTTCAGAGAGTCTTGGAATCAGAGGCTCTTGGTTCGAAATGAAGAGGAACATCGAACCCTGTTGTCTGAAGAAAGCACACAGTATGCTGGTTTATATTCGAATATTTGAAATGTGGACACTTTCTTACTCCGATTCAACAAGCGAGAGAATGAGTATACACATTCGATGGAATTTATTCACTCTGTCTCACCCTGTGTCTCGAGTCTGAGTCTGTAGATGACGAAAAACAAACGCATGCAGAATCCGGTCGTTGCTCAAACATCCGGAAGACCGATAAACTCTCGCGAACCGTTTATCGTTGTATTCAAGCACTAAATTATTTGGGGTGACAACATAAAGCTTCCAAGAGGAAGTGCATTAAAAACGTGATTGTTCATTAAAAACGTGATCGTCATTGTGACAGTCTTCAGACAAAACCAACTCGACGTGGATTCATTGTTGTCACTTCTTTTCGTGTCGTGCACTGACGCACTGAGTTCTTTGTGAAAGATTCTTAAAAAAACACTCCTCGACTTGAGGTATCATACGATTTCATCACAGCCTTTTAAATGCCGTCTATTCCTTCTGAATAATCTTCCAAAATCAAATCGAAATTCCGAGAAGTACTCGTACCACTCACTACCAAGTTTCGTCAGGAAAAAAAAAAACACATGTATGCTTGGACTTCGTGCGATTTGCAGGAAGATATGAAATCTGAGAGCGCAATCAAAATGATTGGGTTATAAAGGTCCCTTTCATAGGTGGTAAACAAAAAACTAAAGAAACCTTGACCCTGACTAATCTGCCGTGTCTACGCATGTACGTAACCGCGGTTGTTTGACTTAATTCTTTCGCTTTAATGATAAAAAAAGTGGCGTATATTTATCTGAGCAAACATGACGACACGATTACCACATGATACAATATTTGAATATTGCTGCTGTTGATACCTCACCAGACGAAAGTGTAATTACTTTTTTTTGCCAGAGTCACAGACACGCGAAGCTTAACTTTTGAACTTAATTGCTTAAGTGTTTTGATGGATTGTACAGAGCTTCGCGTAGGTCGTTAAATGCGAGAAAGTGTTTAGGAACAGGAGCACCTTCACCGAACCCACAGGTGTCACTGATTCCACCTCACCTCCTATCGATATTCAACCTCAACAATTGATTGTCAACTCTTATCATCGACACGCAATCATAATTGGTGTTCAGATAGCACTGTGAATGGAATACCCTCTGTCGGCACTGATTTATTCGTACGTTCAAAGATACCACGCATAGAATTATAATTCTCGCCCTAAATTCAGTCGGAAGACAGCGACACAACACGGAAAGGTTGGGTTCAAGGCCCCTCGCTAAACTTCACACGAGATTTGGATATTTTCTCATCAAATCATCATAATTTTAAAGATCTTCATAAATTTTCATATTTTTAAATGCCGTGGAACTTTTGCCGTCACAACCGGAACACAAACTCGAATGACACACTCTCGCGATGTGTGCATTTCTCGACGTCACTTTGCATTTGTAACTCACTGCTGCTTGTCTTGTTAATTAAACTTCACTTGTGGACTAATAACACTGTTCTTCCGACAATCGGAAATATTGCACGCATTTCATGAATATCCACGAACCGAATGAGCCGAAAAACATAAAAATACACTCTCGCCGAAACTACACGGCTGTGCTATCAGGAGCGAACCTCTCGCGATATCTATAGTAACGTGCGCGTATCTGTCGACTAACCGAGGTTCGGTAATCAGGTGGAACATGCACGTAGGTTATATTTTTATTTCATTTCGCGTAAATTGTTTGCCGACTTGTTGTTGGATTGGATCGGTGTATCTCTGTATTAAGTAATATTTATACTTGTGAGCTTTCGATGCGAACAAATGTTACTCATACGTGAAATGCTGTTCCATGTTCGGTTTCTGCTTGTGGTTTATTTTGCCATCTCTTTGTTCTATTGTATTGGACCTTTATTTATCAAAATTCAACAAATGACTGATAGGAGTTGTTTGGCAACTGAATGGTATCAATATGTTCGAAAGTAACAGTGGCGTCGGACGGTGGTACATCGATGATTATCAGATTTATTGGAAAATAAAGCCTTGTCAGCATTGTTGAATTTGTAGTTCAGAAAATCCCCTAGTCATTGTTGATGAATAAATACATTCGTAATGTTGGTGCGAATTATTGACTGGAGACAAAGTTCAAAAAATTATTTTTTAACAATGTCACTGGTCGGGTAATTACTGTGTCAACATGAGATTCTGATTTCTGTTGTTAAATTTGGCCTGAACGTGGACTCTACTACTGCACATAGAAACAATTCAATTTCTGCATGAGTCAATTCCTAAAGGTATAATTAACGTGTTAAGAGTCAACAGCCGAAGTCATGCGACTTATCGCTGCAATATATTCTTTTCTGAATAACAGAAGACTAAAGGTCCAAACATAATGCACGTTATGAGACTAAAGCAATTGAGTAAGCAATAATAACCACTTTGCTCAGTTTCGTTAAGTTCCGTTAAGTTTCGTTAAGTTTCGTTAAATTTTCTTTGGAGCGAAATCAATTGCTTGGGTTTGTACTGTTCACGGAAGCTATTTTGGGCACTTTAAAATTCGAAGATGTTTCTTTCTACTTTTTGATTCGGTTCTGGTAAGCGCTAAGATTAGTTAAGTGAAACCTTAAGGCTTTTGTAGAACGTAACCATATGGTTACAGCTGCTCGCTAGATATGATGGTATAGAGACTATGGAGGCTAAATGAAGAGGTGAGTGCTTGACTGTACTTAGACGACAGTTTCATTCTAGATTTATACTCAAAAATTTAGCTCGCTGCGGGTGTTAAACTCTTAAACACCAAATTAGATCCCGATGTAACATGACGCCAAGACAGAGAACACCACTTGTCGTTCGCAGTCAAAGTGCCATCAGCTCTTTAGCCTCGGCTTGTCCAGCCTTCCCAGTCAAGGAATCCCGTGGTATCCTGTGGTTTCAAAATGGCACACAAAGCTAATCGGTTTTTTCTTATTAATACACAATAGATTTATCAGCGTCATGAATTAGCAAACTGAGCATTGTGTCAACGAATTCCAGCCATTAATACAGGACGGTCATAAACAGTCTTCAGAAAAAATAACTCTGTCGTGACCAAATCTCGATGAAAGGACATTTCATTCGCTCACAAACTTTGAACGAACCGGTCTCATATTGTTTTTTCGACACCACTGTTATCTTTGCACTTTTCACTACCACTCCAACAGTTTTCGAAGTCGAAAGATAAATTTTGCAGAGCATGTATGAAATACAACCACCTGTGAACGTGAATGCCTTGTTCGTTTGTAAAATCAATTAAGTACGTGTCGCACTAATTAAATCAAAAAAAAACGAAACACCACCCAAGCACACACATTCACAATGTAAACCACACATTTTTGGGCATAAACAAGGGGGGCGAGCCATATTCATTAACGCCTTCGCGGGACTCTACCAAGCCAATATTTGTCATTCCAAACGACATACAGACAAACGATTATTTCCATATTTTAAAGTCAGCAGCAGGTGTCGTCTCAAGAAGCACAGCCACTTCAAAGATGTTTTCGCCTCAATACCGTTAGGGTGTCAATTGGTTTTAGATACGGCGTATGTACATTGATAAGCTTATTTTTCTTTTCGTAGGACAAGTTCGATAGCATTGATGACGCCACTTGATTCATGCAGGGCGTTTTATTGGAGGATTCTGACTAATGTCCGTGAGTCACGGCTTAGCTTAGTATCAAGAATCAACCTTTGTGTGACACAGGGTGGATTTGTCATGATGTCTGGCGGAATCCATAACGCAATGGGCGCCAAAATGACGAGGTCGTTTGCGGCTGTTGGTTATTGTTGAAAACCATATCTGGAAGTGGTCTTGGCTACAGTGACTAGATTGAGTAGATTGACAGCCGGGGCAAGCTAAACAGATCGTAGATCGAACTACGCATGATCTGATGTTACCCTTATCGGGAGAGACAAGTAAGCTGCGAAGATTTCCAAGCACTTGCTTTATAGAACCCTTGTAGGTTAATCAGGCAGTTATGTCGTCATTTCATGACATCAATACGATCTACTGCAGGTCTTTGCATTGTCTAATCTTCAAAGCAAGTTAAAGTAATTTAAGTTGTTGGGTATGTTTCTCGGATGGTGCCGAGTGGACCTGGGTCGCATCAAATAAGCCACATTAGATTACGCTCTCATGCCTGTCTCCTGGTCTTTCGTGCGATGTTGCTTCACCGTGGACGTCATCTGGTTCGTTGCCCCACATACTCGAGCTCATCAGACCGTACTAAAGCCTGCTGTGGCCCGACAAGCAATGCATTTGCCACCAGACACCACAATCCCACGCCCGCTATATCGCGGTTTTTCTCTACTGTGCGTGTACCACGCCTTAATCCTTGCTCCGGGGCTGACCTATCCACTTAGACGCTTGGTCCGTACATTTGTCTAGCTTCGGTTATGTTGCTGAACAGACAGAGTAATGTGGATGACCATTGGTTTCCTACGTACGTATTCAAATCTTTTCTCTCAAACGAACGAATTGTTTCTTCATCCACCCCTTCCTTGATGCTGGCCAATGTCTTTTGAAAGTCTGCGTAGGATATTCGATCTCAAGATTTAGATTTAGGAAAAGCTGATGGTCTACATCTTGTTTCAGTTAATTTTCGAAAACGAAATTGGCCGTGATAATAGAGGCAGCAATACCAGTCGTCACACAATCTAGATCGATACCTCAATAAATCTCTACCGCAATCTGAATAGAAACCTACATACATATAGTATACAACAACAAGTAGTCGGCCTTCTGATGTATCCCAAAATAAACAAATATTCTAGCTTGCTAATCTAAGTGAACGTCGATAACGTTATTATCGCTCGACTTCGATGAAGGTTTCTTGTGTCACAAAACGGGCCTAACCACGCCTGTCTGCGGTCTGTCACTGGTCTTTTGTAAGTGAAGCTGTACAGTGCTATCGAAATGGTGACGAACATTTATTTTAACCTATTCAACGTCCCAGATTGATTCTCGGATGCTTTATGATTGTGTTGCGCTCACTTATCTCAGCAATTGCTGCATGGCTTGATAAGATCTCTTTCTAATTAGATGTCATTAGAGTCTGCTAGCGATCTGGGTCGCAACTAGTTTGATTGCCTTGATAAGACCATTCTCTTGAGAGTCGATTGGAGGTATATATTTTGAGAGCAACTGTTGGCATTTTCTTTTAATAAGTCACATTAATGACTGTTTGCCAGATTGAAGATTGGTTTGCAACATTTTAATTTTAGGAATGAATAGATTTAAGGGATTGCTTATTTAGCAGCGTCAGTCTCTTCACCAATTCAACAGACACAGACGTTTGAGTGAAAGGATAAGTTCGCCACTTAATTATAGTCTATAACCCACAATAGGAATATTCTTCCGCAGTTAATATCGCTTACAAGCTCATTTCGTAGTTTTATGTGCTCGCCTGGAGTCATTTATTAACAATCTGATAGGTAATCCACAGTGTAACTTCAACGAACAATAGACCAGATTCTAAAACTGCAGTAGATCGAAAGCTATACCGATTCGCACCACCTATTCATCGATTTTAGGGCCTCATGTGACAGTGTGTATATCGACGAGCTATACACCGCCATGTCTAGTTTTGACATTCCTCCCATACTCGTAAGGTTGTGCTGGATAACGATGGAGATTTCCCGCTGCTCCGTCAAGGTCGTTAGCGGACTCAGCGACACTTCCAATGTAAAAAAAAGGATTTTAAGTCGCCTTACTTGCTGTCATTTGATTTCAACATCGATCTTGAGGATCTTCTCCACGATCTTCGAGAAGTCCATTCAGCTGTTTGCATACGCTGATGACTTCGACATGCTTTGTCGAGCGCAGAGAGTAGTTAATCAGGCGTTTGCTGGCATTCAGTCGGAAGAGACTAAGTTAGGTTTGACGGTGAACCAGGAATAAACGAAGTAAGGTAAGATTAGATTAAGGTAAAGGCAGATTAATGAGGCCTTCTTCTCCTTTGACGAGGTTATGATTTTAATTATGGAGTCCCTACTGGTCCGCCTGTGGGTAGCCGATTAGACCTCAAGAAATATCGGCAGGTCTCCCTGCCTCGGATCACTTCATCACTGAGGCTAATCAAATGGTGGTGTTCGTGCATTTGTGTGATCCAGGAGTTTTCAGGCCTGCCTCTTTAGCCCTTTCTGAAATGACCAAGCTACTGGTCAACCAGTTCTTCTCTGAAGCACAGAGGCATGGACAAATTCAAAAGCGTATGAAGATGACCTTACTCTCGTCGAGAGAATAGTTCTGCGTGCGATCTTTTGTCCAGTTGGAGTAGGAGATTCATCCACGATCTTTAAAACCGTACAGCGAAATGAGCCTTGCCAGGCGTCTAGGGATCCAATGCCTAAGGTAGCTGGACCATATAGACATGCCACTGATCCCTCCACGACTCCAAGCCGGTGAGACAATGCAACAGAGGACGCCCCCCGTTTTAGGTGGCTCACAAAAGTAGAGAAGGACCTCAACCACATTTATGCCAATAGCTTGTAAGTCTCCAAGAATAATTGCCAGGACTATATATTCATTGGCCTAGTTTCGTGGTACTCACAGCTACCGAAGGAAACCTGTGGAACAGTTCACTACAGGTGCGATGGGAATTAGCTGCTCCGAGACCAAGTGGCAGTGCATGGCAGTCCTTACAGCATCTTCTATTGAACTGTTTTGAATAAGAGGGACATTTTCATCCACTTTCTGTAGAGACGTCAGGTTTTCTTATGAATGATGCAATTCCTGCGTGCGAAGCTCCTTTTCTACAAAGCTCAAGCGTGGATTTTTCTGGTGTGTAATTACGCAAGTAACAACATTGTTTCATATCAATTACATCAATTGGCATTTTGTAATTTTGACAAGCAAACTTATTGGTGACTGTAAGTGACATTGTTTGGATTTAATCAAATGCGAGAAAATGAGAAAATTCTGTAATTGGAGGTCAGCAGCAGTTAAATAAAGACAAAAAAAAAACATTAAATTTGAACTAAAACTGAAAAGTTCCACATGCACATACAAACATATTCACAAATCTCTAGTTAATAGATGCAAACATTTGTCAGCTCGATTAGAGTCTCAACCCAAGTAATATGAACGATAATTAATTTGCGATGAAACTGGATGAACTCCATCTCGTCGAGACATGGTTAAGTCAATTGCGCATCATTAGCACAAAGTCCAATTAAATGTTGTTCTACGAAAGGGGTTTAAGAACTAATTACGATTACGAACTCGATTAATAGATGTTAATTAAAAAAATATATATCTTTGTGCGGCATGCATCAGATCAAAGGTGAAATTACGAACTCTGAGTTCATCACAAACGAACACACACTCAGAACACAAAACAACTCACCTTTCAGGAATCGATACAAATAATGCTCCAACACATAGAAATGTCGACTTAAAATTTCGTGATATCTGCTGAACACTCTGACGTCTGGAAATTTTGAATAGAACGGGCTTTTTGTAAATATTTTTGTCAAAAATATCAAATATAATGCACTTCAGTGTATGGTCGTATCCTCTAATAGACAAAGGATCTGGGTTAGCCGTGATCGGTGAGTCGAAGGAGATTTGAGTAAGGTGGTCTTAAGTCGTGACTTGACGTGTAATTAGGTGGAGAACCAAGGCATTAGCTGTGGCCTGATAGAGTCGGTTTGTTTCTCTGTTTGTAGCTGGTTGAACGAATGACGAAGAAGTTGTATACATAAAAACGTTGCCACGTGATGTGAGCTGGATCTATTTCGCAGTTGAAGTTTGAATGCGGCTGAGTAGATCATACGAAATTTGCTACTCAATAGGTCTGTTCGCGTACATGGGACTTTTCCATATACGCTCGTGGTTGAATATCCTTCTCGTACAGAACCATAGATCGCACGCAGAACTATTCTCTAGACTCAAACCAAGGCCTTCCTCATGCCCTTTTTGAAATTGTCCATGCCTCTACGCCGTTCGTGTACAGAAAAACAAGCAAGCTCTGCCGACAGACGAAGTTACCCAGACTAAGAGGTCCAACTTGCTGTTTGAGGCCTGGACTATAGAGGCACACACAGAAAAAGAAGAAGAATTGAACGAACGGCGAATTTCGAGAAGCAGGTAAACATTTTGTTCACTGCTAAGTCTAATAGGGCCGCTTTGGCAGTTGGAAGATGAAAAAAAGCTAAAAATTGCTTCTATTAGCCCAGGGGGATTTTTAAGGTAAAAATTTCGATGTCGGGAAATGCTCGCCAGTGTATTGGATTCGATTAATACACGTACCACAGTGTACAGAAGTCGTAGGTGGGTCTAATAGGGCCACTGTGGCAGTTTGAAGATAATAATATAATAATATAATTTTTGTGGCGCAACAGCTCGTAGAGGGCCAGGGCCTAGCTTCTTAGCAACAGCGGTTTGAAGATGAACTAGGAACAAGCTAGTACTCGTCTTTTAATATATCTCGGCGTTAAGTCGTCCTTATATAAACCTCTAAATTAAACAATGCCTAGAGACTAGTCTCACGTTATAAATGTGAGTAGAATATAATCTGTCTTCAATTTAGAAAGTGATTTTGGAGGGCGTTCTTATCCGATCATTCGTTTCAATCCTAAACATGATTTCGACAACACAAATTTGTCTCCGTGATCCATTCCACAAGATTATCCCGCTCAATAGGCACGTCAACAGCCTTAAACAGCAAACACAAATGCACACAAGTCACGTCTAACAACGATGAGCCTGCAATTCAACGATTATATAAATCTGCGCCCAAAAGTGCTCGTAGCCATCGCATAGCATGCACTCCGTGAAAAAGCAAAAGCATTGCCCCTAAAAGTATGCCTCCATCAACCAATTACTCAGTCATACTTACAATGTTCACTTCTGGACAACTGTCCCACTGGCGTGCTATCCAACGAGCCGCCGAGCATTTCCGCCAGAACCTCTTCGATGTACTCACGAATCTGTTGCTTTTGGTTGACATTGATCGATGATGGTGCCTCGCTGACACTTTCGAAATCTGCAAAAAAGCGGACAAAAAAAAACACGTTTGCAATTAGTTGCCATCTTTGCGGGGTCGACACAACTCACTACATAAAAACGCAGAATCGCTGGGGTCACAGAGCGGAATATATATTTCACTTCGGGCTCGCATCGGGTACGCATAAGCTGGGGTGGCCTTTTTCACCGACAACTGCTCCTCCACCCATGTGGATGTTTTGCCATAGGAGTCCGCCTTCGAGCTACACAGCCGGCATATCCATTCGCCGCCCTTCGGGACCCACTCGGAGCATTTGTCACCGCCACGGCACACATATTTGGCACATGAGCAGCATGCTATGCATCTGAAAGACAAGCGTACTCATAAATCACATATTTCACCCTCACGCAGCACATCTGCTGTTGGATGCACTTACGTTTTTAAGTCTTCTGTGTCGATGGATGTGAAGCAGACATTGCAGAAGTGCTCGTCCTTCTTCTTCCGGACGGTTTTACGCTCTGCGATGCGGCTGAAAGAAAAAAGAAACAGAACAAATTTGAATAAAAGATGAAAAAACATGTGTCAATGTAATGCAAGCCTGAAGCAGTCTTGACGACCACCTGAGGTCGGTGATCGTCTGCTGCTACACTGATTTTAGCCAAGGCCATTATTTCGAAAAGCGGAACGCTCGCATCTGTAGTCCGATTAATCGGCTGTTCCTCCCATTTTCAGTGACAGTCGTAAATCGGGAAAATAGTATATTTTAATTGCTTACGCCACCAATTTGGGATCCAGACAGGCGGAGTATTGAGAATTTAATCCGCTGCACGGAGCAGACTCTTTGTTGTGCGTTCTCGAGTTCATTATACGAGCTTCAACTCTATGTTCGCAATTCGCAAGTTCGTGCCGAACGCCAGTGCATTGTCGTAACGTTGAGATAAGATAGACAAACCACTGAAATTTGCCCGACACGAATTTCTACTCTTTTCCAGTTGGCTTGCTAAGTGGTCTACGATGTTGTGTGCGAGTCATTATTTTATATTGTCTAGAAGATGTTATCATTACGGTGACTTTCATTGCATAAATGGGCTACATGGAGAACTACTCAAGAATGACTTAATTCAAAAGGTTTGTTTGTGGGAAGTGGGGTCTGTCAAATGTGAAGTTGTGAACTAATTATGCATCAACGTAGAGGCAACGTAGAGATTTGTTCATTTAGCAGAGCAGCAGAGATGATTCTTGGTCCCTTCGAAAAATGACTGGCAGCAAAGAGAGAGCAACCACGAATCCTATGAGCTGTACAAAGATGTAGTCCGGATGCCAAAGATCCGACGACTTTACTTGTCACACTGAGCAATTGACCAACAATGCTTGAGGAGAGTCCGAGCTGGTCTTAATGACTGGCATTTCCAATTTGAGCGTCCATGATGGAGAGTATCATTAGCTCAGACCATCAGTGTAACGGTCGCCCGAGAGGCAATTTCACAAAACAACGAACATATGCGCCTTCATTCAGTGCTAAAAGCATCCAATTTGACAATGATTTCAAGTGTTGGACTTCCCTTTTGTTCAGACAGGACGCAGTACACATGCACTATCAATATTTAATGCACATTCGTTGTGCTGTATCAGCAAGCAGCTTCATCGAGACAAGAAAGTGAATCACAGGCTTCTACGTCAAACAAAGAAATCAAGAATTCGACTACGAAAGTGGTTCTAATGTATGCACCATGATTCATCCAGAGTTGAATGCGTGAATTAATTAATCTGGCTTGCCCACGCTTTTGTTGATATGAGCGTCCAGAGGGAGTTAAATACCATTAAAAAGCGCAAAATTATTCACGAGTCACAAACGATGGAGATTTTCTCACAAAAAAGGCAAGGAGATGGATCTGTAAAAAGTCTAATTTGTTTGATCGCCTGAAGCTCTTTTAAACAACCTGATTGGCCATAATCAGAGTGGGTTCCGGCCAGCAAAGTCCACCATTGACCAGATATTTACACTGTTGCAGATCTTGGAAAAGACCCTGCAGATCCAGATCGATCCTCACCGGTTTTAAGGCCGCGTATGACAGTATTTAGTGAGACGAGCTGTATAGCGCTTTCTCTAGTTTAGTATCGGTCTCTGAAGGATAACGATGGAGAACGCCCGTTGGTAAGGATCTTTGGTGTCAAAAAAGCATTTAGAAAAGACTGTCACGCGACTTTTTTCACATAATTCTCGAGAAGATAGTGTGTAATTCAAGTCTGTCTCCCTCCTCAACTGCTCGCATATCCCGATGACAATGACTTCATAGGAATTACTCAACGGGCTGTTGTTCATTTGCGAGTATCAAGGAGGAAGCGACTCAGATGGGCCTTGCGATAAATGAGGCTAAGAAGAAATACATGCTGTCTACCAAAAAGGCATTTCGAGGTAGTAAAGGACTTAGTCTACCTAGGTACACAATGGGACTATGAAGACCTAAGTGATAGCATGTGTTACCTAGTGTTGTGCATATTATTGTTCTCACAAGAGTGGAGAGCCTCCAACTAGGACCCTTATTCCATCGAAAACAGTACTTTCCGGTCGAAGAACTATCCAACAAATCCTCGACGGGACCCTCTCCCACCCTGTGTCATAGCACATAACTCTCGGTTATGTTCGCCATAAAGTCTCTGGAAACACCATTAATCCACTCCAAGATGGTAAAACTCTGCCGTCTATCTCGAAATGAGATAGCGAACATATGCAATCTTACCCTGTGCTGGGTCCCTGGACACAAGGCCCTTTCAGGCAACGAAGGAGCTAATGAATTGGCAAGAAAGGGGCGGTTTTAACACTGACCCCCCCCCCCCCTCCCCCTTCACTGAAGGCAATAAAATTGCTAATAATGACGAACGCCATAAACGGCACCAAATATAGGCGGAAATGGATACATGTAAATCATCGAAATCAATGTGGCCTGTACTAAATCAAAAGAGGACTGATGCTATCCTGGAATTAAAGAGCAAACGCATTAGTAGACTCATAGGAGCTTGCAGGGATGAGGAGGAAGAGGAAACAATACTACACTAGCTCGGAACATGGCCTGCTCTTGCAGAAACAAGAACAAGCCTGGTAGTCAGCTATTACTTTAACTGCCTCGAAGATCTGTAAAAGAGATATCCTATAATTTCTAAAAGTCACTGCACGGCTATGAAATAGTCGAATAAGTACTGACCAATGAATCAAGAACAGGAAGAGCAACGGGAAAATCAGGTTTTACAAAGCCAAATACAGACAACCCAATGGACCACAATGGTCTAAGTGGAGCTTAGCTTATAAGCAATAAGCCAGCGGTCACCGTACCTACCTACCTACCTGCGATAGCGTAGTGGGGTGGCCGCAACCTAGGGCATCAGTTCGTAGCCCAATTTATTAGTTTTTGCTACTCATTTGAAGAGGTTTGAAGAGAGGTTGAGTTTATACACGAGTGTGAGCAATGCCACTCTGAAAGCGGAATAATCCCGAATTTTTAAGTAAGGCTTTGAGCGCACACCTCTTGTACTTTGAGTGCACGCCCTCGATTGGCAGCTGTTGAGTTAACCTTTTGCAGGTAAATGGTGAAGTCGCGTTAGCGCTTAAACTACTCCGGAATGCTAAGTTGAAATATATTTAAGCGTTCATATTGTCCACTGTTGATTTGTCTAAAAAAGGAACAGAATTATCCAGCATCCATTTTGCACTCCCCCTTTTTTGCATTTTCCCTTATTCTTGGCTTCAGTTGCTTCTGATGGAAGATGAAAGAAGTAGTAAATATGAATTGTTTTTGCAAACTACATCACTTAATCCTTCCTTTAACGACTAAATCACTCCAAATGTTTCAACCCACCCATTGTTACATATAATTTCACTGCAAATCGGCTGCACTCACTCCCAAGTCCTCGGCGATTGCTCAAAAAGAAAAGTGAATTTCGCAAGCTCGGTCAATGCTCTTGCGCATTACATCGTCGCCCTAAATCAATTCACACAATCTTCGCCTTATCTTGAAGTAAATTTTAACCAATTACGACGCCACTAATGAATAAAGGAATGAATGCCCCGTTCATGGGTCTACATTTTCACAATCGTTTCTTAATTAAAAAGACAACACAGTCGCAGAAGGTTGGACCCGTTTGCGATTCGGTGGCAAAAGATAAGCCCTTGACGTCTGTTGAAATCACCAACACACAACAAGCGAAGAACGAGAAGTACGAGATTAATGCCAAATCTGGATTCAGGTTATCATCTCAATCAGGGCTGTGTTGCTTGGCACAAGAGCCTTAAGTGAAATGTGAACTGCAAACAATTATACTCATACCAGCGTATGGGCAAGAATTGGCTCAGGTTTCCGCTGCCACAGGGGACTGCGATTTGTTCGAAAGTATGGCAGTCTTTTCGGCTGGATGACTTGAAAGAGTTGAGACTGGCCATTGTCATTAAAAGGCGGATTCAAGTTCAGTCCAAAGGCACGTTTGTGTTTCGAAAAATTCGGTTATTGCCTTCGACTGCAAATGTGCTCATTCAGAAATTCACTTTTGACCTTGACGATGGTCACGAAACAGCAGCTCTGGCCATGGTTTCGAACGATTCGATTCAGACGTGAGATAACGATTTGCGAAGTGTCAACTAAATCGTTCATGGGAGCTACTTAGTTGCTTGTGTGGCCTTCAAGCTCAGTGCGAGATGCGATTTCGTGATAAGAGGTTCTTTCACAGAATACTAAGCTACTTTCACAACATGCATCGCAGATATTTCTAATTTTTTGATGCGCAGTTTCTGCTTCAAATTTGAGTGGCAAATCAGCTCTGACTGAGTGACAGGCCACTGAGACATTCAACACGCAAAAACTCTGCCGCCCTCTACTTTCTGATCAAACTTCAATGAGAATGTCCATCGCCACCTGCAGACTCTTGCCACGAAGGACAGTGACGAAGGACAGCAAACTAATACGAGATGACTTCCAAGCATTACTTGCCAAATCTCCAAGATGACCGGCCGTGACTGGATCTCGATTGCTCTAAATATGTAGCTGCTTTCTTTGAACAGATTTTTACGTGGTTGGAGGAATTGCAGGACACCGTCCTTTTGGACGATCCTGACAGGCGACATCATTAACGTCTTCTGTAGAAGCAGTACGGACGAAGTACCTTCAAAATCATATTCCACCTCTTCTGCTCCTGGCCAGCTGAGTTTTTAAACGATTTAAGTGAATGAGTGTTAGTGTGATACTCACCACAAACGTTGGTTTCTAACCAGTGATAAATGGACCAAGTGACAGGCTAGGTCTAAGTACAATCCATCAGCCACCTCAATGTACATTACCAACAGAGATTAGGTTGATCTCCACCTTCGTCTCGCTGTTTAAGACTCGAAGAACGGATCGTAGCTCTTCATGGACTCGTCTGATCGAGTGTGATACACGAATCTGTGCCATGTGCTTAACTCGGTTCACATCCTTGTACAGCTCATACAGTTGGCGGTTATGTCTTTTACTTCTTTGCACAGTTCGATGTGCGCTCAAATTTGAGCTGTCAAGATTTGACACAGCTTCATACAAACGTCTCAGGCCAGTAATCCACGGATGATCTGTGCCTGAGCCAAAGTTGCCTTGCCTTTGGTTATGCGTCAACGATTACTTGGTCACTGTAGCTGAGATTCGATCTCCTCTACTTCTCAAGCTAAGAGGTTCGGATTGATAGTCCTTCGCTCGATGTGGCCGAACCAATATAGTCGACGAATATTTGCCTTCCGGAATACATACACATCTCTCCGTTGGTTCCTGATCGGTGACCCGATCAGCAATTGAACTCCAGACAGGTCTCAATACATTCCACCAGTTAACATAACCTTCCGGCTTGGACCTGGGTCTTAACCAATAAGCCTCTCCAGCTAGCGCGATCTTTGCCTAGCTGGCAGTTTCGAACAACGAGTTTATTAAGGTCTTCCAAAACTGAATTGTCCATGCGCTCTACATAGCCAAGCCATCTTAGGTACCATAGCTAGGGTCACGTCGCTGTACTACCAAATTGAACTAAGAAATGTGAACGCCCTTGTCTGCCTCAACTGATAGTGGCAATCAGGAGGGAGATGATAATCTTTGTGGAATGTAAGCCCAGCCCAAATGTGCGCTCTGCCTTAAAGTAGTGAACGACACTTCGTTAAGTTTTAAATTCCCCATGAATTCGAAGGACTTAACCGTGTAGTGTACATCGAATCGACTGGGAGCGTTCACTTTTGAGGCATGATCTGGTAGAAGCTGCTTTTCTATTAATTTAATACAAATTCAGTAAATATCCGACATCTGGGGGAAGCGTCTTGTCTTGTCTTGAAGCGAATAACTTAATTAAACATTTAACTCCACAGCACTACTAGCAAGGTACAGTGGATTCTCCCTAAGTCGAACACTCCTTAAGTCGAATTTGTCCCTAACTCCAGTATTTTGTTCGCCATATATATACAAAGGACCATCTAAGTCGAACTCCCTCTAACTCGAACTAATTTTGATAACCCGTGAAAATTCGTCCACTGTAATTTCAAACTCACGAAACTAAGTAAACAATTGAAATGATCTGAGTTAAGGTCCGTACACCTCTAAGTCTACTAATGTATCTGAAACACATCGGTTTAGAAAATGTGCTTCAAACACAACAAATTTATTAGATTTAAGGCAACGGCATAACCTGAAAATCCTTCCACGTGCCGCATGTGCCCCACCATGAACTCTTTAGAAACCCCCAAGCCACAAGGTTGTCACCCGACTTCCAGGAGGTACTTTGGGGTGTTACAAACGCGACGTGATGTACCTCAAAACTATCATCGTGCAATCGGCACCTCAAAACCAAAAGCAACGAAGTTATCGCACCAAAACGTCGCGCCGCTCGCCGTCGACAGATTACCTAACTTCGCGTGAAGTGTGCTCTCCACATGGAGAGCAGGCAAATTTTTGCAACTCTCCCCTTCAACGCACACTCCACGTGAATAATAAATACAATTTCACTTAGCAGAGTCAATGGGGAACGAAAAAACGACTGTGCTGTGCGCTGTGAATGTTGCGTCTTCCGTGCCTGTCTGGCATGACTGAAGACAGGCAAGTGACTGCTGCATGCAATCAAATCATATTGCCTATCGTTAACTAATTGAAACAGAAATAAAATAAGAAGAGAAGGAAAACACACACGAACACGAGAGTCAGCAAACTACGACAGCATCCTCAACGACGTCGAGTGTATCTGCACCGGCTTTGGTTGAGAATTTCTGTATCTTTTCCACACATTTTACATCTGTGCACAGCTCCAAGCTAACTTACGTAAGCAGTTTTTCCATTTTCAGGAAATTAAGCGGTTACGAGAGTTGCTACACGGACCGTAGACTTCCTTCTTTCATGCCGTGTACAACCCGGCCGAACCACATGTGGGATTCGGTCTGGTTTTTCTTCTTTTTTTTCCTTGATGTGTGTTTGAACATTCCTCTTGCCACTCTAGTTGAATTAGAGGGTTTTTCTGAAATCCTTCAGGATCAGAGTGGGTTGCAACCACAAAAGTTAAAAGCTCATCAGCGGTGAATCCCGGCCCTGGGAGTGGAAAATGAGGGAATGCTGACAAGGATTCGATTTTTTTCTCTCTTTATTGGTTTACAGAATATATTTAAAAGGGTAAAATCTTAAAGCTATGGTTTAACAGTCATTTTGAGAACAATCACAATTGCATTTGGGCGCCCTTTTGAGAGGTCGCCGATATATATTTATGGAATGACAAGTGCAGTGGGAGCACGGCGCTTTCGCAGCTGAACGTGGCGAGGCGCAAGGCTGCGCTGTTGAGCCTGTACCCTGTTTTTGAGGAGATCCTGCTGCGAAATGGGGTGCTTTTGAGCCTAGACTTTTTCGCCTGCTGCAAACTTAAAGACTGATTTTTGGAGACGCTTATGAGGAAGAGATTGCCGGTGTCTTTGCGATTGCAGATCATTCCAACTGCATCGGCCGCGACCACTCTCCATCTGTTACAACATCCGGACAACTCAATCACCATCTGGGCCTCCGCAAGTTGCTGCAGACCGTTTCTGTCCCCACGAACAAATTGGTTCAAAGATCGATAGCCTCGACGTATTTCTGCTCGACCCCCTTCTTGCCGTTGCCGGATTTATGCAAAGCGGCTGCGAAGAGTCGGTCGAATGATTTGGCAAAATCCACAAAACCAGTTGTGATGTATCGAAACAGGTTCAGCTACCAGGCCTCCGCTTTAGAGATCAAAACAAACCCATCACTCAGACCTTGTCTCATGTCATCTTCGGATTGTGAGAAATATGTCCTGGTCATTCCACGCACTGCACACTGTCTTGTCGCACACACACATACACACGCACACAATATCACATATCCAAAGAGTTTCGATGAAGAAATGAATTTAACTTAAATACACGCTAGATTGTGATGACAGTCAGGAGTCCAGTGTCCAGGCCAGCTCCAGTCTACTGGTAGTAGTCCAGGTTGTCCTGCATGCTGCTGCGCGTCTGGGGATTCCGTCTTCTGGGCCAGAGGCTGTAGCTGTCGTACAACTCCTCGTAGTAGATGTCCTCTTCGTATTCACTGGAGTTGTCGAATTCCACTTCTCGATTGAAGGCTGGCGCTGCAGCGAGCTTCATTATGATCACCTCCACGGTGCACACCATCACCAGGAACATGGCAACGGCCAGATTTGAGTTGTTTGACGCCAGAAATCCCTCGTCCCAGTGGCCCATTATTGATGTCATCTCTTGTCAAGTTTCAAATTCAGATCGCGGATTTGCTGCAAGTTGATCGATTTCACGCGGCGGCTAACTTTCACACACGACTTTGCTGTTCCAACGCTGACTTCGTTGTGAGAGCTCTGATTCACGAACTTAGCTATGCGGTAGGCCACACTGGGGGCCCCACGACTGGGCAATTGTTTTTGTTTTTCTGTGTTTCTCACTCGTCGTGTTGTTGTTTAGGCGAAATGTATATTTTGCTGCTCCCTTCTTTTGTTGTGATTTTTATTATCATTGTTGTTTACGATTGAGTGAAATGGCCCGAGAGAGCGTGAGAGGGAGAGAATGGGAAGAGACAAGGCAGTAAAAAGAAAACAATTCACAGATACACGGCGCACCGGAATGTGCTTAGCCTGCAAGAGTATCTCATTAGGCACTTCATGGATATTTTTGTGGGATAAAAACAGTTGCTTTGGAGTTTGTTTACTATTGTCGTGTGTACATGGGGGTGACTGATAGCTCCTAACTGTCGATCAGTGGCGTGCCAAATTCTTTGTCACTTTCCAAAGCGATTATCGCCAATCCAAATTTAGAACAATAACGAAGCAGCGCGGCGTACCATGTGAACTCTTCGTGGGGTACTCGCAGCGTGCGTCGTGTCATAACGATAAGCTGGCCAAATTTAGAAATCCCATGTGATAGATAGAATCTCTCAGGTCGTTGTGGTCAATGACGTACTGCGAAGATTCCCGGCTCCAAGGCTGTGGTGTGTGTGTGCGTGTGTGTGCGCTCGCTTTTTTTGTGTGCCCAATCGAAGTGGATCACGATGCTGAGCTGTGCACTCTCGTAAAAGTGCGATGTTCTTACACAATTTGCATAAACTTTGTGATTAGTTGTTTCCACGCTGGGAGGGAGATTGTGAATATGGTTCGATCGGTGGTTCGATCAGTGCAAAAAAAAAAACATATGACTCAGCCGGTGGAGGGGAAACACTTATCGCTTTCGGACGGATTTGCCGCTTCTGAGAAGTTTTCGAAATGCGAACAGATAATCGTTTTTTTTCGGGAATGCTGACTTGTTTGTTGTGATGTCTCGATTAGAATTTCAAACGAACTGCACGTCAGTGGAATTCAAGATGACACTCAAAGTGATGTGCGCAATGCAGTTTGAAGAGTCGAACTTTGCAGAAGGTGATCTGCGGAGTTTGGAGTGATTTCTGGTATTTTTTTACGGCTTCTATCCCTCAGATGTTGGACAATGGACTCAACTGGCTGAGGATCCACAAGCCTGCCATATGATTGGACGAACCCTGGCTGCCATTCCAAAATAAGGCACACCTTCGACGACTTATCTAGAATGTCACTTTAAACAGCGGCAACTTCGAGGTAGTCAAAACTACTTTTGCTTTAAGCGTGGAAAAGATCCTAATTCTCAGCTGGATGCTAGATTTTAAGCCGTTAACGTCTCCGGGAGTTCAATTCAATTGAAGTTAATCCAAGAATGTACACCCGGGACCAGGACAAGCTGTTGCCAAACTTCCTCTAAATGAAGTAAATCTCTGTTTTAGCGCGAACATCGGACCTTCGAGCCGGATCATATTACAAATTACACATTCTGCATTTTATCAGAAATCTTTTAATATATTCATCATGCCAAAAAATAGTTTAACGATTCAGAAAAGTGTTACGAGTTCTTTCAAACGCAGTCTAGTAGAAAAGCCGAAGGCTATGACTGAATTAGACTCATATTTGGAATTATTTGCAGATAAATGGAAATAAAGAGTATTTTTGAATAAAAATTGTTGTTATTGGCTTCATTTTCTTCAAATATTCGTACCCATTGTCATGTTTTCCTGTTCTTCGGCTTGTCAGGTCCCTGGTGTACATCGGTGTGATTTTTTAGGGGTTTTCACTGTTGTCTTGTTGTTAGTCTTTTGTGTTTCATTATAAGTTCCACATGGACCCCCTACTGGTGGATAATTCATTGCCCTTATAGCAATCCGACACAATGGATCTAGCTAGGCCTAAGGGCATCATTTAAGTCACGTCTCGCTATTCAACACAAAAATGTTGAAGAAAATTAAAACACCCAAACATTCTCTAACCAACTTCCCATCTGGTCGGTGACCACACAGAAAATAATAAAAAAAAAACCAAACATCTTCCACGAGAATGTCGTGTCGTGTGCTGACGCTGACCTTACTACGATTTCCGCAATGATTGCGGATTGCACGACTGTGCTCGTAGTCATGAACGTGTTCGGTGTTGGATGTGTTTTTTGCTACTTCAACGGTTTTTAACGAGACCGTTAAAACTTGATTTTTGTTTGCATATTCCGTGGGTGCTGTGTTTTTCTATAGTTCAGTGGCCGTTTTGACGTCAGATTAGGCACACGGAATTTGGTAGTTAAAATTATCGAGACTGATATGGAATGTTTGGTGTTTATTTGATATCTTCGAAATCTATTCTGCGGCGGCGAATAAAGCCTGAATAGGTGCGTAATTCAAATCAAAATGGTTTCAGGTTAGGGAAGCTCACCACATTTGCGTGCGGCAGTTCGTCTTAGAGAAATTCCAAAATCGACACACTTTTTGGTCAATTTCGAGGCTGAATATGACTGCATTAGAACGAGTTGTACAATGCCATATTTTGCTTTGTATGAGTCGATGCAACGATGTGCAGATGAGAGAGCCGCTGGTTGATTAAAAATGAGAAATACTTGGCTGACTGGAAATGACGCTCTGATCAGACGCACACGTCGAAGTTGACTGAAAAACTTGTGGATACATAGCTTCGACTCTGAGTGCCTTGGAAGGTAAACCAGCGCATGACTTCAGAATAAAGACACAGTTTCGAGCACAAGTTATAAGGAACGTTTGCTACCTTGGAGTTTAATACTGGAAACAGACAGAGATCGCTGAATTGAGCTGAGTTGTTAAGGGGCAGCTCTAGAATTTGCGCCATTTGGCCATAAATTAAAATATTGAAACAAAATCTACGTACTTCTATAGCAGTTATTATATAACACCAAACAAAAAATTGGCTTACTATAATTTAAAAATTAGAAAAGTTGTTTGTCCGGTCGTGGACTCTGAAAAAATGGGTTCGTCATCGGGAAAACGTTTCCGTGCAGCGTCATTTTCAAATTAATCGTTAAATTGAAAAAAATAATTCTAAAAGTGTGGCTTAGCCTCTTCAATACGGGTCAGTCTTCGATTTGAGTGGGAATTATGCGAGTGAATACAAAATATTTCCTTGTATGCACTTTTTCTGTTTCAGGGAATATTTATAAGTCACTGAGAAATCTATCAGCTTGTAATTCTTGAGTTTATTTATTTAATTTAACGCTTTGGCTTGGCGACATCAGTAGGACTCATGAAAAGACCAGCCATGCATTGCCACACATTCCAAAAATATTTATTTAAGATAGGTACATCCGTATGTAAAGTTGGGGTTGTAAAGATTAAATTGCATTAAGAATCGGAATCACTCAGCATTACCGATGAGTGTTAATGCGTTAAATGGGGTTAAGATTGAAAGCAGACTCTACTTTACTTCATTTGCCTAGACAACTGTAAAGCCTCCTCATGGCGAAAGGAAAGTGATGTGAAATTTCCCTTAACACAGAGCCATATGGCTCTTAATTAGTTGCAGCAATCTCATAATCGCCTGATGTGATAGAGAGAACAATTTGCAGTTGAATCTCATTAAATTGCTGGAAACGCATTCTCCTGCATATAATTGAGGGCTTTATTGACATCGTGCGTCAACGATAACACGAGATATGATGAAGCTTGTGTCTGTTTGTATGCCCTTCTCACATGGGTAGCCAATCATTTGCACAAATCAATGGATGCTGGCAATTGGCAGGATATGATTTACAGATTCAGCAGTGCAATCAAGTAGCTTGTGTATATTTTAAGATATTCTGAAGGAAAATGATTGCGGCTAAAGTGGGTCTGGCGGTGAATGAGGGTAACACGAGGTATATGCTGTCATTAAGAAAGGACATGCTACAATCGACGTCTTGGACAGATAGTCATAAGAGGCATCTATAACTACGAGGCAGTTAAGGACTTCGTTTACCTCGGCTTCGCAGGTGCCAACCGCTGTTTCTATAGACTCAAGATGCAATTGAGTAATAGAGCCGTCTTTCGAAGGACCACGCTGACTTTATATAAGCCACTGATCATCTCAGTCGTGCTGTACGGCGCGGAGGCATGGACAATCTCAAAAGCGGATGAAGAAGTCCTTGGTTTCTTCGAGAGAAAAGTCAGGTGTACGATCTTTGGTCCTGTTTGTGACGGTATTTAGGTGAAGATTCAACAACGAACTGTAGGGGCTGGACATAAGGACAACTCAGCTCCGGTCTGAAGAGTCTTCAACCCCGAGACTGTGGGACAACGCAACAGAGGACACCCGCATCTCCGATATAAGTCTCCGCGGATGCCAGGAAGCTTGGCCTTGATAATTGGAAGACCGCCAATGATGGAAGGAAGATACAGCTGGGAGCTCTTTGAGGAGACCATAATTGATAGTCCAATGACTTATTTATATTTCACGCATCACGTCCGTGGCCTCGGCATTGAATTTGAAAAACAACAGTTGAAGCCTGTCACATCAAAACGGCGCCAAGTGCTGATTGGGTTCTTATCAAATAGTCAGTCAGTCAAGGCCATCTACGTCACCGCTGATCATTGAACTGTTTAACTAGTCGCAATGGACGCTGTCATAGGAGACCTTGAAACCGACTAAAAATATGATGCAATCAGCTATTTTTTAATTTTCGACTTCGCTTGCGACGGATATAGTCGATATTTCTATTTTGGGATCGAACCAGCATTGATAATGTGGCACATGAGTGGGTTAGGTTAGAGTGCTGGGTTGCAGATAGCAGTTGCACCCAGTATAGGCCCATTGTGGTACCACGCGGATTGACTTGCTCTTGTGCATTCTCCCTTCGGGTAGGGGTTAGAATGTAGCTGAGGTAAGGCCTAGCTGTCGTAAGAGGCGACAAAAATCCTGAGCTGAGAGCGAATGGTTTTTGGAAACGCCCCTACTCCAGTGCTCGTTGAATATGACGATTACAACCTCGCAACAGAAAAAAAAAGGAAAATGTGAACAGTGCCATATCTCAATCAAAGATTGGTGCAAACAAAAAGATACGACTTTACAACACTGGCGACCATTCCTGGGATGATGTGGCATCCTACTACTGGTTGCTTGAGATCAGGAAAGCCCCTGAGACCCGCGGTGGCTGTGGTTTAAAATCCAAAGTCGGAGGGAGAGGTGCAGATTATACCCACTTGTCTGAGAGCCAATCATTGTCTATTGTGGAGGTAGCTTCTCCGACTCTGAGACGTGACAGGTTCATGATCGAAATCTGTGTAGAGCTGCTAAACACAGCCAGGTGCTACGACTTAAAGAGTAGCAGAGGTTTTGGGTCGGCCTCACCACTTCTCGAAGGTGGAGAAATAATTCAATAAGCTTATTTCGAAACTTGGTACTTGAGATTCCTACTGAAGGCGTCTGGTCCAGCGTCTAAAAATGGGCCTACGAGTAAAATAACTCGTCATAAAAACCTAATCGGCAGGTGATCACGTATATTAATTACTCAGTTGTACACGCAACCAATTAGCTCTTGTAACAAAGGGTTTAGTTAGTGATGCCGTTCAATTCGGTCAGGTTATTAAGAAAGTAGGCCCTTAGAGCAGTGCACTTAGAGGTAGGAGTTGTGTAGTCTCCTTTTCCTCTTCATCTAAGCGGGATGACGTTCATTATTTGGGACACCCATCCTCTTGTGAGGTAATTGCACAGTGCTCTCGTTGCCTAGTTAACTGTCAGTATCAAAGGAATCCTATCACAGAGGATGCCAGTCGGAGGAACACGGACCTGTTGCAGAACGGAAATAGTTGGAGAAAAGTTGGGAAGAGCTGAATGGCTTTTTCGCAATCGAACGCGTGGGCATTGTTAAGACCATACATCTTACAAGATGTTTCACAACAGAATTGCCATGTCCGAAAGCGCAGACTCTGCACACAGCAGCAATGCTACCAGAAGACAAATGAACGCTCAAAATTTACCAATAACTTAAAAATGGTAAATCTAAATTCGCAAATTTTACTAAATGGCTCCCAGTAAAGTCCAGGCCAAGTACAAGACAACAAAAGGACAAGGAAAATATATTCAAATTTACCATTTCTACGTAAGTTTCCACATTTATTAGCAGTTCTCTTCTCCACAATTGACTATTCACATTCTCAGCATCCACAGCTGTTCCCCTAAGTCGTGTCCATGGCGTAGATGTATTTGATCTGCATTGGCCAACACTGCACACGGATTGCTTGTGTAATATTCGCTTATTTGCACGTCAGTTGCAGCTCAAGAAATCTCTGTTCAATGCTGCATCACATCGCCTTCAGAGAAACTAAACAAGCCCACTCCTCCACAGAGCAAGTTTGATTTGCAATCGTTTTGTAATTCCTATTGAATAACTCAGGTATTCAAAATTGTTTGCTTTTCTTCGACAAAAGTGACGGCCAGTGCATCGCAAAAAAAGTCTTGTTGACGGAGCTTGTTAGACGACGATGTAAATAAGTTATCATCGCCAGTCAATTGCCCACCCTTCTGACGTCTGTGTGCAGATTCATTTCTGAGAATTTGAAAATCTTTAACTCTCGGCCAAGTGAGAGAATTTCGCAAGCTTAGCAACCTTGAAATCGGTGAATCACACCGCGTCCGATGCGACGATCTTCAGAACTTTAGCGCTTATCAGTTGCGTCATCGTTTGATTATCTCCAAAAGTCTTGTTTTGAACGAAATTAGATTCGCTGGGAATTGCAAATTCACTGGTGTTAATGTCAGTTTAAGTTTTGTATTTTATCATGTTTCAGTTCCTGTTTTCCGTTATGACTGAAAAGACACGAAAATATTCAAATTCGAAATGTTTTTCTTTAAATTTGCATGTACATCGTATGTTGTCTTTCGAGAACATGATGATATTTGTTATAATTTCTTGGTTTATGCAAACAAACAATCATGCACATAAGATCTGTTGATTCACATGAAGCTTGAGCGGGAGTTTGGCAAACAAAGCAGGTTGTTGGTGAAGCAACAAGGTGGGCGTAGTTGCTACCTGAATCCGGTTAGCTTCTTAATGGAAATCTGCTTCTCTACCGTCTGCTGTAGAACTGGGCCAATGAGCGCGATCTCTGGCCTCAATTATTCACTCCATGTTGGCGGATGGCAGTTTCCACTAGTGCGCGCCGGCTTAAGCACGGGATTCGTCTGTGGCGTTGTGTCACTGGCTCGGAGTCGAAGATTTTTCGATTTCGGCGAGATCGGTGATTTCCCAGATGGGATCAGCGCAAGTCAAAAAACCAAAGATCGCGCGCTGAGCTTTTCTTTCACCATCACGTGAACATGCCTGGCAGCTGCATAAATTCGAAAAAATGAAAATAATCTAGGTGGACATCATGAGTGGCGGTGAAGACGAACAATTGCTTCAAGAAATAGCATCAAATTAATGCCACGGGGTACGAATCTACGGTCGGTCTTGGAAGTTTCGACAGCTCGGAATCAACACACCGACTGCACAAGAAATAGTCAGAGAATAGACTCACGATAGGGAACTTTGTCAGGACCTTCATCAGTTCCTAGTTGGTTACACAATCCTGATGGAATAATCGAACAACCGTCAACCAGACTGGTCAGAATACAATCGGGGTTACACAATTGCCCAATATTCTTGATGCCTGCGTTTTCCAGAGAACCAACATCGACTTGACATGGAGAGATTAAAGAAGTCGAGGAAGGAAACCACAGTTTAATCCCCTCGGTAACTTTTTGAAAGTTCAGCGACGCTGATAACAGATATTTGATTCGACTAATGTGCCCTGTGATTCCTCAACGTCTCAATTGCATTGAATGTGCAAAACTACTGACAAACTGACTGTCACGACGACAGAGGCACACAGTCCGTACAATCGCTCGGTTGATGTTGATATAAATATTCGAATACACGAACAGTAGGAACGTACATCACCGACGAAAATACTCACATTCTTTCAGGGAATCATTTCGGGCAGCATGAATCAAAAAATAATCTGAAACAATATCTGATCCGCAATTGGAGCACAGTCTGCGAAAACTCACAGCACCGTACACGCGTCTCATCGCGCCCATTTTAAAGCTCCGCTTTACATTCAGTCCGTGTATGTACGTAATTCGTTTTACCTGTCACCTCTCGCACGAAATAAAAGCTCCCTTCAGCATCGCTGCCCGAAATTCAAAGTGCTCATTAACGCCCATTCACATCTCGCGAATACCTGAGTGAACGAATTTTAATTCGACAAACTGTACGATAAACTGCGAATCAATTGCAGTAATCGGGAATTTCTTTGTCTGGCACCAGACAGACGCTTTCCCAAAAGCAAATCATCAAGAATTTATCACGAAACGAGATTCTAAAGCCACCGGCAAACCTGTGCGAATTTTGTTTTGTCTGAATTTTTGAATAAATATCAAAAAATCGAAGGTCAACCGTCTTATTTGAAGATTAATGACCCTCGACATTAGAGCCACTTATGGCATTCCAACAACTCGCGATGAAGTGTTTTCCCACCGATCATAGACTCGTCCGTTTGGCATGAGCGGGGTTCAAATGTTACCATTCGACGTAGCGAAAGTACTTCTGGTTGCAGATACGAATCTAGTTAGCGCTCTTCACTTGTGGTAGAAAGTGGTTTCGCTTTTTAAGGGGCGTCACGGAAGAGATAACAACGTGAGACGGGTTGGTAGTGGGTTGCCGAGTACGAGGTAATAGCCAAGACACGAGGGAACTTGTTTTTTCTCTGTCTGGCCTGAGAAGCTTTCGGGAAGGTGTATCTGCTGTCGACCGCCTGAAAGTATGCCTCGTGTGAATTCAAATGAGGTGCCACCGCGTGGCGACGTAAGATTTGAAAAGGCCGTTGAGGTGTTTCGTTAAGACGTAGCAAGCGCTGTTAGGTGAATTGAACTGTCATTTCAAGAGACGTTCGATTTTCTCTTTGCTAGAAAGCTTAGTTTTATGCATTTGCTTTTGATAAGTTGTGTTTTTCTATATTTATTAATGTCTTCGACTGGGAGACCGCAATAGAGGACGTCCACGGAACCGATGGCGCACACAAGGAGAAGGACCTCAACCAACTTGGTGTGCGAAATTGGAGGCAGCTGGCTAAATATCGTGCCAGCTGGAGAGGCTTGTTGACTGAGGTCCAGGCCCACCCTGTACTGTAGCACCATTAGAAGATGAATAATGTCTGTTTATGATGTTTATAGTTCTTAATTGAAGTTGGTTGATGGCGCGTGGTGCTGATCAATCTAAGCTCATAATCTTCAACATAAACTCGAATTTTGCATTTCCTCAAGAACGATGATTCACACGAATTGGTGGTCTTATGCCAGCATCGCTTGGTGTTCACGTAATAGTAATTGACTTTTTTCAGCTGAATAAACGACCAATAAAATATTGTGAACGCGCTCGTAAACTTCCCACACCAAATCCAGGAAGACAGGTTGTATCAGTAATTGATTGATTGATTAAAGTATCGCACCGTGTGTCCCTACACCACTTCTTGCTCTAATTGTAAAGATTGCGCAAATGCCCATGTCGAGGTCTTAAAAATTTCGAAATTAACTTATCTTGAAACTGTATTCGGATTCAATGCCCTTTCTAATCAGCAACCTTACATTTGCCTTCATCTCGAAGCAAGCAAAAACATCCACAGGAACTAGACGCGTTCATTCAGTCGATAATTGACTCAGCAAATACCGCCAATTATGAGACGACTACTAAATATTGATCAACGTTTGAACGAAATGATCGCAAGGCAAATAAACATGCGAGATTTTTTTGTATAAAATGTCAAAAGTCTGGAAGGAGACTTTAGGAAAGCTCACCAGGGTCTGGTAAGTTTTGAGGGCGACCCCAAGTATGTATTTAAGCAGAATTTCCATCAACTGTTTAATGAGCATGAGAGGAAGAGAGTGATAAAAAACAATGTTTGCCGAGCATTGGAGAAGCTGGCGCCGTCGTCAAAAGAGGAAGAACAACTAAAAGTTTTGATTTGCTATCCGAACTGGTGGCGATGTTCTGGAAGCAAGCACGCACCAGTCTATTTACAGAATTTGGAAAGACGCCTGGAATATCGACTCCATATGCCCCATCTTCAACCGCAAACTATAAATGAGCACCAGTAATCACAGCACTGTCTGGCAGGTGCCAATGAGTTTCCCGCCCCGACAAATCGATACAGCGACAAAGCGTCACAGAATTGCCCTGGGCAGCCAATGCTACTTCCGTCTGTTGAAACAACTGGGGATAAAACTCCTACGCTCCTCTGCTCTACGAAACCCTTATTTTGCCAGTCCTGCATGTGGAGCCGAAAGATGACCCTTAAGCAAAACAGCAGAGCTGATTATTGGTGTCTCCGGCAGAAAAGTTTTACTTCGGATATATGGTTTTGTTTGCGTGGAATGTGAATGGAGGAGAAGACACAACCGCGAACTCTACGAGCTGCACGAAGATGTGGATGTAGTCGGACTACTGCACAGGCTCGGCCACATTGAAAGCATGGACAACAATGCTCCAGCAAAGAGGGTCTTTAATCCGAGCTTCCTGGTTCGAGAAGGAGTCTCTGGATGACTGGAAGCTACAGCGTGCCCACCATCAGCGATGGAAGGCAGCTATTGCTCAGGATCAGCCCCCGTATGGGCCGTCGGCCTGCGAATAAAGATGTATATAGACCCGGACTATATTCAGACCGGCAAGGCTGATTCTTGGTGTCATCGAGAAGAAAATTCTGCGTGGGATATTTGGTCCTGTCTGTCAAGGTGGCGAATGGAGGAGAAGACACAACTGGATCCCTCGCTTGTTCACAATTCATTGAGCACCCAGGCAATATTCACAATTCTAGATCACGAAGGAGATATGATGGTGCAGCCCTAAAAAACGGCTATTTTGACGAGGTTTTCTCAAATTAAAGGCACACACTCATTAGTTAGTACGAAAAGTTTTATGTCAAATTTAATGCCAAATTCGCTTTGATTGGATACTGAAGTGACGAACACCACATTCGTTCGTATGGGACAGAGGCAGATGGCAATCACTTGGGCCAGGACTATAAGGCAGATAAGCAAGAGCCTTCCAATCAAGCTCCCTGAGTTTCTGGCGAGTCACTATCGATGTGTGGGACTTGGCGTTGTCCTGATGGAACACAATTTCTCTCCTATTAGCCAAAAGTGGCCGGTTCTCAGCAATTGCTTCCTTCAGACGGTCCATTTGTTGACAAAGCAGGTTCGAATTAAGAGCCGTTCATAGTAAAGGCAGGAAGGCTGAGTTGTTACGGAATAGACTCTCATAAGATTGTTTAGATGATCTCAATGACAAGCATGAGAATGTGCAAAATACATGCAAAATGTCCGCAAGTCCATTATTAAAAGTGATAATTAGCACTTTTACTTGCTAATTACTGTGACTCAGATAACAGACTTGAAACGCAAATAGATTTAAGCTTTAGCTGAAGCACATGAGAGCAGCTTTCGTTCAGTGGTCTATATTGACACAACGCTTCTGTTATCTTCGCATGGTTATGACTAGAATAAACTAATAGTGAAGGTGTAGTGTAATTACGTGTTGCGTCGCTAAAATGATTTGACACAATTGGGTCCTAAGCGGTGGAAATGTTTGATTTCTTTAAGAGATCATGATCTGAGTGTACTTCTGGATGATCTAATTGCTGTTGTCAGTGCTACAGATGACGAATCTTATGGATATGTGTACAGGGGTAGGTTGCTAGATTAATTCGTGGAGATTTAGGAATGGTTTTGGTGAGAACCGATGTGCTTCGTGGCAATAGAAGACGGAGAAATACGTCACCGCAGTCTTTAATCGATGATAAATCCATTTAGGAGTCCCACTTCGTCGACATGGATGACTTATATGATCTCCTAGAAAGGACACCAAGATCGTTCTAGGGCAAGGAAGACAACGGGCAAGGAAGACATCTTTACTAGAGTCATCGGAAAGCACAGCCTACATGACAAAACGCTCAAGAACTGACTCAGGCTGTTGTACGTCGTGACGGGGTGAAACCTTCCTGTAGCCAGAACGCGTGTTCCTCACTTCAACCTTCACAAAGGGACCTGCGGACTAAGCAACCACATAACAAATAGCACAAGTTGGTTATCAATCTAGGAGTCCCCGGATTCGCTTGGTTGCACAATGCGTAATGCTTGGCCTAAGTTTAACTGCGTTTTGCAGTCAGCCGCAACCTAACCTAACACTCAGTCCTGAACCGACTTTAAATCACCGTGTAGCCACTAGTAGATACGTCACAGAACAAATCTGTCAAATAAAATCTGAAACACTCTATTTGTCATTCGTTGCGGCACAGCGACACATCCACACTTGATATCCAAATGAGAGCAAGTCCTCAACACAAAAACATAAATTATTTGTCAATTTTATGCATGAGACTAACACAAAAATTGTCTCGTTGTGTGTGACATTGAACTACATACACACACAAATGCACACATAATCGGCGCGGTATCATCAACGCCCGCACTTGTTCGGTTTCATTGTTATTTCATTATCCGCGCGATAAGATCGGCAACGTAGTGGGCTATTTCTAGACTTTTTATAAACGGAAGACATTCACTGTGGATTACTATGGACAAACAGGTAGCATGCGGTCTCAATATAGATAAGCGGTATGACCTACCTTCTGGGATAAGCGTAGAATTCAATGCTCATCACATAGCCTGTGGTCTGGATAAGAGAAAAGGATATGCGTTGCGGCGGAAGCGATTTAGTTGCACTATCTATACGCGGGGACACTAGGCTTTAAGGATTGCACTTCTGTGGGCAGGGAGAGGAGAACTGTGTACTGTTGAGGAGCGACTTGGGCTCGTTCTGAAATATTTTTAACCGTTTACCGCGGAAATTCAATTCTAACTAACGCACAGAGGTCGGCACACACAGGTGAGCTCAAAGAATAATCGCACCTTGATCACTGGCGATGGGGGTTGGTCAAAAGAGACACAAGCCAAACGGGCATTTGCAGTGAGGAGGGCAAGCGTAGCACATTTTGAATTAAAGAAATTAGAGGCTTGTGGTTTCGATTGTAGACGAATTCTGCTGCGAAATGGTTTTGGAAATGGTGATTAGAAAATATGACGTTAGCTTACGAGCTGTTAGAACCTGCTCTCGGTGGACCATGATGATTTTAAAGACGACCTGCTGCTCAGTCCTGCTCTGTGGCGCAGAGGCATGGCCGATTTCTAAAGTGAATGAATATGATTGAGTGCGGAAGAGGATGACTGTACGGGCTACACAGCGACATGTGTCTAGCTAGGAGTAAACGGATTTAAGATTGAGAGTGCATGGAGATAGCTTGGCTCTGACGCCAGAAGAGTCTCTAACAATGCAGCAGAGAAAGCCCGCGATTGAGTTGGCACTCGCAAGATGTTCAGGGCCGCAACCAAATTAGTGTGCTTAACTGAACGCAGCCAAACGTGGCATTGGACTCAACACAAAGAATAGTTAAAATGTCTAATTTTTTCCCAAATGATCGTATGAGGTAATGTCGCTCAATCTAATTATGTGTAGACTGGGGGTTAGCTTCCACCACAACCCCTCTTTGTTCCATTCTTCTGTCACGAGTGGAGGAGGTTTTTGGAGTGGTCTGGAACCATTTCGTGACATTTATACCCTCTGTGCAAGTCCAGTGTCTCGATAGAGGTGATGTCGTATAAATGAAGTTGTTACGTCCGGGATCGAACCCTGAACCTTCAGAACAGCAGTCGATGCTGATTCAGAGTTGGCACTTGTTACTTCGCAGCGCCTTCTTGCGGTAATGAAAACTTAGCTTGATCTCATTATGGGATATCTACTAGAGGAAGATCACACTTTTGGAGCGTTAAACATTGCTATTGATGTGGCACGTTGACTGAGTACAAACTTCTCGAGGACACTGCTTTGCAGTTTGCTTTGACTACCTTAGTAAGTTGCACACAAATTCAGCTCAATTCATGTTGATACTCTCGTTAATGAAATTCTTAAAAGAAATACATTGATCGCATTTTCCTCCACGAATCCTCTCCCTTGGCAAACACTATTTTCTTCCCACCTCTTTCCTAAGAAGCACATTTTCGCCCTAGCAATAAACATCACACAATTCCAATTCCGTCCGATTCGGAAAAGAAAAACAACACGAAACAGAGAAACAAAACTGCAGAGACCCAACTACGACGAGCACAATCGAGAATTGAATTCAATCCCCCAGCAACACACACGATTGTGTCCGCAACTGCGCCTGTGTATGCGCGCCCATACTTCCGTTCTGTGGTGTTTTGGTCTTCACAGTTGACAGGTTATTGCCGTCCAATGAAGTCACACACATTTCGAATGCGTATGACGTTTCAGAGCAGTGCGGCCAGCGGCACTAACTACCGTTCAGCAAATTCGCCCATTCGACAGGCAGATGGGCTATTCATAGACGAACTCCTTCTCCGCACAAAATGAGCTGCGAACGCCCATGTTCTGTTCCGTCCATCGTTCTTAGCCGTATCGGTGACAGGTGGTGGAGTGGCGATTGCGTGACAGCTCGATTCGGAAAGCAACCCTCGCAACGCAACTGTTTCTCACATTCGATCGAATTTTGCTGTTCGGTTTTTGCAATACTCTTCTCTATCGAGTTACGACACCCGCTTTGGGCATCGCTGTGCTCGCTGGCAGACATGTGCTTGGTATGCGGAGTCCGCGCCGGTGGATGGTGCCCGATTTGGTGAGAGTCGTTAGCCGGAGAATGTTGTGTTACCCTTAATCGAATGTTGCCAAGACGGCGTTAGGCAGTCGCGGAAGTGGTAATTGCACGGAGTGAGCACAGTGGTATGAGTGTTATGTCATCTGGAGTAAGATTTTGTTAATTTGTGGGTACTTACCTCGCCACCAGTTTGGTGCTTTGCGTCAGCAGGTAGATGCCACCGATGACACCGATGACAGCCGTTGCGCCGAGCACAACGTTGTTGTACTTGAAGGAGGCTAGATCAGCAAGGTTGTAGAGCGTCATTGTTTTTGAATAATTTTCGACTAATGCATTACTTTCTGGAACAAGATGAAGTTTTTGTCTTTCTGTCGAACTTCGAGTTTATTCACTGAAAATGCATTTAGTTGTTATGTCGTGTTGCCGGAGACTTTTCGGCGGGGAATTATTTGTTGAATCCAGAGCGAGTAGTACGAACGACGAAGTCATTGTTAAACCGATTCGCGAATTCATTTGACTTGAAGGACACAAAGCACTGAACACAGTTTATGTGCAGTCATCAGGTTGTGCAGGTTAGGAACCTTTGGCGATCCATCAAAAGCGGTAACAAATTCAATGAGACCATCATGTCACGAAAATATAAACTGGGAACAACTTTTAGTTTGTATCTACAGGATAACTATGGCGAATTATCGCGACTCCGTCAAGTATTTTAGCAAGCTCACCGAAGCAACAAGGCAACGCGCTGTCACCAACATCGGCCTTGCTGTCATTTGGCAAAACTCACAGAGTATACAGAACTGTTCGTACAGATGTAACACGTCGACGTGATTGGATGGACGTAGTAAGCTATCAATGGAGCAGCTGTGCCAATTGTTAATGTGCCGGCGATAAATGAAAACAAGGCAAAGTATGTATATGTCGGCATGAGGATAGACCGCTCAATATTGACGTTAACAAGTCCAGCAGTTTGTCGAATTAGAGGTGGTCAACTTCGTTCATCTGGGGCTCCCAGTAGTGACGAGACAAGACATAAACTAGGGGTCTAGTGAAAAATAACCATTGCCAACCGCGAGATGTAACCGGGTGGCGGCTGCCCTTATTTATGACACTTATCATTCCAGTCACGCTAGATAGTTCAGATTACAGAATGAATGGGTGGATGTTGTCTGAGGTTTGAGAGAAATATTGATGGTCGTCGATGCGAGTACTTGAGTAGTATTTTCGCCCTTCGACCATTTTATATTGTCTGACTGGTCTATACTGCGTTTTTAAGAGTCAGACGTATCAATTAAGTCCTTTTCCCTTTCGGCCGAGAAATCTAAATATTTTCTAGACCAGGAACAGTGCACGGCTTGTAATTGTTTTCGATCATTACACCTCCCTATACGGTAACGAGTGTAAGTCGCCGGAGACTCATCACATTGTGGACTGAGCTACACCCACGTTAGTCAGAGGAGTGGAATCGATTGATTTGGCTTATCTTGAATTGAAGCACTTACGGCAGCGATAACGAAACGAAGAAGAATATCTATAAGCGAATACGTTGACTAGAATGTCCCCTTACCTCTCGGTTGGAACACGATTAACAAGACAGAAAGGTTGTGTAATCCACCTTAAAATCACTATCAATGACTCAGAATTTCCGTAGGGATTGATAATAAAAGATAATCAGTGAAGTTTGCCTTGACGCACCTTACTCACGTTTTGACATTGATAGGTTATAGACCTGTAGTTGTATTCAGATCCCCACGAGAGAGAAATACAACGGATATAACATCCGCAACCCGGCTGCAATGGAATTCTGCACGAACTGATCCAAATGATGATGACGGCACTGGTTCAGGAATATACTCTAGGCTAACTGCGATTTCTCTGGCTCTACGTCAAATGAATCAATGTAGCGTATTCAAAGCAGTAGTGACAGCTGTTCAAAAGGCAGCCCTGATTCCAAAAAATCGTTTGTTTTATATGTAGGCGGCCATCAAGGCCATCAATGGAAATACCAACTCTACAGCCTATCACTGAAGGAGAAAGCAGACAGATGCAACCTTGTCCTATGCTGGACTTCTGGGTACAAGGGGATTCCGGACAACGAAAGACCGATGAATTGGCAAGGGAAGGGGCGGGTCTGCCACTGGTACAGAATCAGAAGACACCCCATGGCCATAAGCGACACCAACTGTAGTTGGTCATCCAAAACGATGTGGCCTTGTCTCTTTGACAGAAAGTAAATTGGAAGGAAAGTAGTTGGCGTAATAACAAGATACTGCCTTCTAGGCCAGAAGACTTGGACCGACCTACAATGACTTCTGTAGAAGCTGCAGGGATGGGGACGAGGATGAAATAGTACTTGGCCCGCCCTTGCAGAAACTAGACGAAGACTAGAAGAAGTGTGGTAGTTATTCATTTAATGGCCTCGAAGAACTGACAAACGTTAACTGATGCGATAAAAGGTATAAATAATATCATCCTAACATAGTGTCAAAACTCCATAAGGATCTGTAAAATGGCTCAGAACTTGCACAAACAGACGACTATTTGATTAAAATATTGAGGTTCTCACATATAATTCATTTTTATTTCATTTCGTTCATTCTTAAGCTTCCTATTGGCAAAAAAGCAATAGTCTAGCAAATGAATTACCGCGCTTACCATCAGACATCGTCGCGTCGAAATGTTGTTAGTAAACATTTTATTGGTTTAATCTTATCGACGCGTGGAATGGCTTGATTGGCATCAAAAGCGAATTCTTTCGCCAAGTTTGTTAAACGATATTTCTTGTTATCTGCGAAGTCTTCAATTTAATTGAGACTCAATCAATTGAGATAAGATATGAAATCGAGGCCAATTACCCGCTGAGGTTACGTCAGATCGGTAAGGGTGTGCAGTGACACGAATATCTACTCTTGATGGTTTGACGATGGACTGATGAATCAATTTGGATGTCCATAAAAATAACATTCAACAATATTTGCTTTAGCTAGCTAAGAGCTGGTGGCAAATGCGTGGGAACTGAAGTACTTAAGAAAATAGCTGGATCAGTCAGGACAAATCTGTTGAACAGAGCCAGAGTTGGAACTTGTTTACTGTCCTTCTGGTTCACGTAACTAAGAAGACTAGCTTATTGATGAAACGACAGCGTGGACTGCGCATGCCACAATTTGTGTGCTTCCATTTTCAGATGCGCTTCAAACAGACAGAGCTTAAACCAACAAAATACAATTTAATTGAAATTCCTGAAGAAGCCTAGCCTAGAAGTAGCCTAGCTGCACCTGCCGATTGTAAAATTGTGGCAAGACTTTGTAAATATAGCCTTCAAATATTCGGGGTTGCCGTATGTTGGAAGGGATGATTTTGGAGGCAACTAATTTCAAATTTGCGACACCTCCTCTCTCGGACAATGCTCAAAAAGCAAAGCAGTTAAGAAACTCTTCTCAAACTTAGAAGATCGGAACCGGCCTGGGACTGTAGGCGCTCGCCACTCGTAAGGGGGCAACAACACGCGCAATACTGGTTGCTTCAGGTAGGATGTCGAAAAACAAGGCGCTTCCAGAACAGCGTACAGTGATCGGCACCTTTTCATTCGGCACGTCCTGCTTTGCTAACCTTTTTTTTGTTTCACTTTACAGTCTGCCCGTAAGCCTGTAGCGACGGCGAGAGATCACGTTCACTTCTGCGATCCACTGAAATTTTGCAGCATTTGGAAACCGAGTACAAGTGCCAGAAACCTTGTGGAATGTATCGAGTAGCAGATCCACAGGAACGAGTCTTCAAACCAAATCTCAAACTGTTCACTGCGTGAACTCCTCCGATCAAAGACCAACATTGATCGAATACCTGTCATATGTCACGTTTCCTCAGTTTGTTTTCTTTTCGCCACAACAAACCACTCACCGATAAGCCAACACGAACCATTCAAAGATTGGGTATGATTCGAATGACTTCATTGCGCCCAAACCTAAAGAGGAACACAGAAAGTAATCGGACATGCGAATGGTGGTTAACTAATCGCCCGACACATGAGACTGGTCACTCTGGAACTTGTCCATAAACAGATCGTGCGATAACACAATCGTAAGACGTGCGGTGGTCAGTGCCAAAAATAGCAGTCCATGCGGGGACCCGCTGATGCGATGCACTAAGCAAACATTCCCGAGACAGAAGAACGGCCGGCCGACGCACAGTTGGCTGAGCGGGGCTAATTAAGTCCAGTTTTGGCATTGGATGCTGGCGGGCTAATTGTGCAATGGTTAGCAAATATTAACTTAATTCGAGATCATTAGCTCGAGGCTGATCGAGTGGTTGGTTTCGATGCTTTTGAGATGAGCCTTTCTGCAAGTATTTCACTTTGCAGATCAGCGATAATGATCGACTGATTTGTGGCTGTTATGTGGGGTATTTATCGACTAATGAGAACGTGCGATGTGTTATGTAAATGGCAGATTTATTAGATACACGTGCTTCGAGGTTGGCTTTCTCTAATTTGTTTTCAAAAAGCTATCAAGCTTGGTTTGCTTAATTGCGTCGTCGAGCTCGAATGAAATATGTGAAGAGATAAATTGAAATATATCAAATTGGCTAAGGCGTACGAATTCCTACATTTCTTTCAAATGCGTCACAAAATGGCATTAAAACAAATACCAACCCTACCCTCTTCAACAAACAAAATTGCAGACGGCATAACGCTTTTGACAGTCATTTGAATGGGGTCCATCGAAAAATTGTGTCCATCACTACTAGCTACAGCTGGTGTTAAGCCGAGCAATAAACAAGTGTCAAGACAGCTGCGCAAGGCAGCTGCCACTTATTTCAATCAATTCGCAGAAATCTTCATGGGTGTACATTTATTTTTTGTTTAGTTTGTTGTCCCTGTTGTCTGTCTCTTGCCTCCTTTTTCACCTTTGGATGACCCAGCAGTCCGAGTGGAACGGTCTTGTTGTTTCCCGTCACAAATGGCCGGCACCTGCAGGCCTATGAGAAGACTGACGATGATCTTGTCCAGCAAAATCGGAACCAAACTCAACGAGACGTTCAATAATTTTATATCAAAGGCGACCCGATGTCTAGTGACAGCGTTTTCCACACGCACTCTTGAGAAAATCGTGTAAACCTACAAGTCGACACTAGAGGCACAGATGCGGAGATAGCTCTCAATGAGGGATTTACTAGCATTGGCTTCAAGGAAGTGCACACAAATCGACGATGGTGGACCAGTACCACTGTCATACGCAGAAAAACTCTCATCAACTGCTGTTTATTTATGCTCAAGAGGAAACGACAAATAGAGCATAATCTGGAAGGACCAAATGGAGTTTAGACGACATTTATGATTTCAGTCGTGGAATCCTTGAAATCCTCTTGTAGGATTCAATCAATTTTTTGATGAGGACATCTGGAGTCGACGATTCAGCCACGACGCAAAACCACATGTCTACGAATACGTTTAAAGTGGCTTGCGTATCTAAAACTCTTCTGAGCTTGGCTATGAAGAGGAAGGTCGAAGGTTGGTTCATGTCTGGAAGGTAGCCCCTCAGATTCGGACTAATCACATATCCTTCGTGATGTCCAACGTGGATATCAATTCCTAAATTTTGACATGTTTTTCAAAAACAACTTTAAATTGCCCACAGTCCCTTAATGAGGTAGTCAAATGCAAATTTGACGAAGAACGAAGAACGAGTGGCGATCATATTTCCCTTACACCATGATGGGTATAACTTAGAATGCCTTCGCTAAGGCATCAATCTAAGAAATCAACCGAGTGTTTGTAGACTTGAGGCATAACCATAATGGACTCAGTTTGGTTAGGTTTCGTTGAGTTTCGTTAATTTCCGCTTACTCAGTTGGAATCGAAATGAATCGCACTTTACGTACGAAAATTACAGTTGTTGGTGGCGCTACAGCCCGTAGATGGCCAAGGCCTAGCTTCTCAGCAACCAATCGTGTTGTGCGTGCTATTGTTCCATTACGAGTGGGAAGGACCTACAGTTTTATGCCGACTCCGAACGGACAATTTTGAGAAGCTTTTTTTAGACAGTTGTACTCTTTGAGCATTGGCACAGGTAGGCCCAAGTGCGTAGGAGTCGACGCACATACCCACAACGCCACGGGCCACCACAGTTGTTGAAACTTTGCGTAATTTCTCTGAAGCCCACTAACGGTGCTTCCATCAACTTTCCATTCGATTCTACTTACGTTTCGGCTTGGGTTTACTTAAGTCAATTATAGTTGGGTCATGACTTTTGTTTCAGACTCCAACGAACCTCATCAACAACTGAACCCTGTAACTCAACTGATAAGCCCAACAGACGCCGCACACTTTTGTCGCGTGAACGAGAGAGTCATGCTTCCATCGGGAATCATAAAATCAACAAACAACAATGACTCAGATTCGGTTATCGCACATCCCTAGAATGAAGACAAAACAATCAGGTAGTTGCACTCAATCACATGCGATGGATGAGCGGGCGACGAGGAGATGTCAAGATGCGTTTCCATAGACCACATGTCAGTCGTTTCACAGCCGCCGAGATGTCACCAAATGAAGAGCCTCAACATGATGGGAAAATACTTTTTGGCATCATTCTTCTAATGTTCTTCGCCATTCCAATACGCGTCGACGACCCAGAAACAAGCACGCAAAAGGAATTCCAGCTGTTCATGGACAGATTCAACAGGACGTACGACGGGAGTGCCGAAGAGTACCAGAAACGCTACGACATATTCAAGGTGAGTGCACGCAAGTGTTTCAAGTGACCTTTCAATGAGTGAGACCCTTTCACAGAACTCCATAGAAATGATAGAGAACATGAAGCAGGACAAGCGGCGCGTCTTCGGAATAAATCGCTACTCCGACTGGACCATGGACGAGTTCAATCAGAGGTACTTGTCGGAGAAGCCCCTGGCCCGGCCGAAAAGGAGGGCATCCATGCTGCTCTACCGATACAATCAGAAGAACTTTGGCAGAGGTCCCGCTGCCATCCCGCACCGTGTCGACTGGCGGCAGACGGGAGTCATAACCCCCATCCGCAACCAGGGCGGGTGTGGTTCTTGCTATGCACACAGCGTCATTGCGAACGTCGAGGCCATGCACGCTGTGCGTTTGAATTCGAGCGCCGCACATGAGTTCAGTGTCCAGCAGATGATTGAGTGCTCAGGGAATTTCAACTACGGCTGCAACGGCGGCGACACGTGCAGTTTGCTTCAGTGGCTGAGGAAAACGAACGTCAGTATCCTTCCGATGGAGAGCTTCCCGGTGTCACGTCGACACAAGGCGTGTAAAAGGTCAACCGAACGACATCGCCTCCCGCCTGGGCTTCGGACGGCCCGTGTCACGGACTTCACATGCCTCAGGTGAGCTTTGCGCCGCACATGACATGACTGGACCGACGAACATTTTCTCTTTTCAGCTTCGTCGGGGAAGAAACAGAAATGCTGGCCCACCTCGCCTTCAAAGGCCCACTGATTGCCGCTGTCAACGCATCGCCCTGGAAGCACTACGTCGGGGGAGTGATACGCCGCGGGTGCAACGGAACGCCGAACCATGCCGTTCAAATAGTTGGCTACGACCTAACCGGCCACGACGAACCGCACTTCATAGTCAGGAACTCGTGGGGCACGAGCTTCGGACACCTGGGCTACGCCAAGCTGGCCATTGGCGCGAACGTCTGCGGCATCGCACAGGAAGTCTCCAGTGTAACAGTTGATTAATCGAAAGATAGTCCACCATGTTCATGTAGAGCCTATTAAACTGCAATTACATCCCATCCAACCTTTGTGTAGCATCTTAAATTGATGGGCTTGCTGTTGGAGGTGACGAGGTGATGAGGTGGTGCTGGGTCCTCTTTCACTCGCCTCGCAGAGAGCGGCTTGCTGCCAATTATCGCCAATCAATCATGGCGGCATTGTGGGCGCTTGCGGCGGAAGTGGCTCTCGCCCCAAACTGGGTTAGGCCGGATTGATTGGACCGCAAATTTGTGTGGTTCGTGAAAGACGCTCGCTTTTAAGGGCAAGGTGAGTTGGGAGAAAGACAACAAACGCCCGTGATTGGTGATTAGATAGAGCCTCGTGCGGGTGGTTGTTATGTCATGCTTTCTGGGTTACAGCGGTGTTTACGAAAATTCAATGGCACGCCTTTGATAAGCTGACTGGTGTTTGTTTTGTCTTATCGCAGGTGATTGTTGGGTGGAGTGATGGGGGTGGCGGGTGGGTGACTTCGCGTGATTAGCTGTCTGATCTTCATCATTTGTTGGGATGTTTCAAGTCTAAGTTGATTCCGAGCTGAGCTGAGTGTTTGAAGCCAACCTGTGGGGATGGCAATCATTTCAAGGCTAATTGGTTGGCAAACCGTTCAGCTGAGAAAATCGACAAGGAGAGATTTTAATGTCTCACGGAGGAGCACCGCGGTCAGTGCGGGCAATTAAGAAGTTAGCTAGAGCGGCTTCCGCATGAATGAAGAGTCAAGTTTAGACTTGAGTCTCTAATCTAATTGGGAGTGTAAGTCGGCTTGCAATGATACACAGAAAATCGAGCACATGTCCTACTCTCTCAGTAAATGCTGTCATTGTGGAATACCGATAGTAGTTTTCATTGAAGCACGATTTAGGTCTTAAAAGCTAAAAAGGACAAATATAAAAAAATTCCTTTCATAATAGCAAAACTGAGACTCAAAATTCAACGAAGATAGGAGACGTCATCTCAGACTCAATCCTTCCAATAGCCATTGGTCTCACTCCTCTAATTCCACTTATGTGCCTTTACAGTTTCTTATTTCACTGGCTTCACGGGGCTACCATGGAGTAGGAGTACTTTAAGAACAACAAACAAATTCAGCAATGAAAGTCAGAGTGGATCATAGAAAGACTGACTTGGGAGCACTGTCTGCGTAAGTGAGGATATTAACCCCGTCATCGTCAACAATGCGCTAATCAACATGAGGATCGATGTAAATATCGTATATCCAACCTTTGCTTGAGAAGGTAACACCTTGTAGAGTACGGCATTGGTGAAGAATCTTAACCCACACGAGATGTCCAAGTCCACGTCGATGTGCATGGCCATTTTAAGGAAGGAGGAGAAGTAACTGTCCAAAGAAATGAATTCCAGAAAGTGCCTGCCAGCTTGTCGTTTGTTAACGACCAAGTGCAGACATGAATGCAGAACCATAAAATCAGAAGAGGAGGATACATTTAAATGAAAGAATGTATGTTCTAGACGGGTAATCAAATCCCGAGTGGAAAATAATAAAATGCATCCAGTTTGAACCGGAGTTCGAAGGTTTTATGTGTTTCCCATATGTGGACGTAGTGCCAGACGTGCATACCATCTTGTTCGGGAATCGATTGATGGACAAGCGGAATGCAGAGGAAGATGACAAAGTCTTACATTAAGCCACGAATTCATAGCACATTAATCTTACAGAAGATCATTTGATTGTCAACTCAACGATGCTGAATTCCAATCATCTGGAGTGACAAGAGATGCATTAAATTCGATTTTCGATTCGTAGTCTCTTGTGGTTGTACCCACACAGTTAAGCCTTAAATATAAATTCGACTAGGTGTTAAGTTAAATTAATCACCCATGTACTTAAAGCCCATGAGAAGCAGGTTGCCGATGGAGGAGGGCCCACCATTGCACGTGTATAGGTTAACTTATGTTACAAAGTACGCCGTGTGAACCTGTGTTATCCTTGCATGAGGTGGGAACTTGTGGCACATGGCAAGTTGCGTATGCTTGTATTACACGACAATGTGTGGCGCTGCGCCTAAACTTTATTACACGATAATACGCGTGAAATTATGCTGTACAACTTCACACATTAACTGGTGTTGCCACATGCTGAGTAATTCTATGTGTATGGATAATATGTAGGAATGCGCATGGGGCCGGGTAATTCAAATTCACGTGAATGCAACGTCGTCAGATTCGGACCCAACCCGTTGCCTTTTGCCAGTAAGTCCTTGAGTCAGGTCCTGGAGGCAGCCATTATTCGTTTTAATAAAAGACCAAACTCGTTCCCAGAATGTGCCACTTTTCTAAACAAAGTGATGTCAGTATTCGAGTTGGTCACAGGAGTTGTTCCCACTCGGTAGGCAGAGTCAACCGCTGGCAGTTCTTGAGTCGGAGAACCCAAATCTCGTTAATCTTGTTGTCGGACGATGAATGAGAGTGATTCTCGAAGAATAAGTTCTAATCCGATGCAGATTTCGGAAGTTAGTGATGACGTAGAACACGCAATCGTTCAAGCTGCACCAGGACGTGGCCAATTCCAACCAGCAATAGTCCCTCGCCTTCACACTGGCTTTACATTACTTCACATTTCGACAGACACGGGCTACGCCGCCATTCTTTCTAGCCAGGCAGAGTCAACAACCCCACAAAAAGCATTCATTAATATGTTCCAGCACTTAACCTGAACGCGGACGCGGTATCCCACTAATTACGACTTAGTGGCAATTAGCACACGAGATTTAAGGCAACAGATACGCAAAACGTTCGAGTCGATGAAGCGCAAAAGAGATTCATAGCATTCTCTACGCGCACGCTAATTGAATCTACCTCATCACACGCTAGTATTCTTAGCAATCACGAAAAAAAACAGGCACAGATGAACAAAAGTAATCGTTCCAGATCGTATCTCGGTCTGGTTACGTTTCTTACGAAAGCCCATATTTGGATATGAGATTAATGTCTGTCGGCAGTGTTTTATCTCGAATGTATTTGCTTAATTTTTAGCGCAAGTCCTAGCTCCACGTAGAAAGTTGAAAACGCGCGTATTTTGCAACTTCAAACCGACCACTCGAACACTACATTCCACAGTTTCGGCGCGTTGCATAACACTACACTTTTATTGACAGCGATTTGATTTGATGGATGATTTAAGCCCGCACCTTTTCAGAGGGAAAACCTCACGCGATCACATGCCGTACGCGAGACGCGTCACGAGAATGTAAACAAAGGGTGTTACACAATCGCCTGCACTGACTGCGCGTTCATTTGATGCACATTTATCACTCGCGCTTCGCTAGATTCAACAAGTAATTCCCACGAAATGCACTCCAAGGGCACAGGCTAAGGGCCGGGCGTACCGATAATTGAAGGTATTCGTCGATTTTAACCACCCGTCGTTTGCACACACCACTTGACGAACTTGACGCACTCGACGTTAACTGGCGCTGAGTTGAGGCGGAGGTGTCAGCAGAATGACTCGAGCTGAGGCATTTCGGAGAGCGCAAAACTTTACCCAAACGTCGCGGCTGTAGTCGATAACGTTAACGCCTTCGTATACAAGCGAAGACCTTCCGAGATAAGTTTGACGGTAGATATGATTAAATTCGAGAAAATAACAAATATTCGCACCTTATCGCGAAAAGACAAGCAGACCGGTGGCGGCGACGTGAGGCTCTGTGGTTGTGTGCACCACATGACAGATGAGTGAGACGGGCCGTGAGCTTTCAATCTTGACGTTGCTCAATATTTTCGGCTTGTCAATGCGTGATTGCGCTCGCTGCCCTCTCTGTTTGACGCTTTTCGCTGTGATTGTGTAGGTCAACCGTCAACCACACGTCTGTTGTGACCGTATGAGCATGGTTACGATATACGATATAATCTCGCGGCAAGGTTGAGCGTCAATAAAAAAACGTCTATACTTCACGAGGTATTCGAGTAAAGGTGGCTGCGACTGTTTCGTTTTGTTTTGGAGCGATTTGTGTGCGCTTCGGTTGGAGGAAGACTTGCGGGTAAACTACAAGACGCGGCTCGGCGTTGGGTGCACAGGGGCACATGCGAGTTCCAGTTCCAGTGTGCAGGCTGCAGATGACACAGTCCATTGGCTTGTGGAAGGAATGGAATGCAAGGTACATTCTCTCTTGGGGGCTGTTTCGCCGCAGGGTTGATGGCTGCCCGCCGCGGCCGATGAGGGGTTGGTGTTGCAGATTATGCAGAAGGCTTTATAATGCCTTGCGGACAATCGATACTATTGCAAGTCATCGCATGGGCGCTTGAAGCGGATAATGAGGTGCACCATGTTGCGATACGTGACCGACATGACGTACCGGTCGCTGTTTACTCTGAAGTGATTTAAAAATAAGTTTAATTTTTTTTATTTTTCCTTATTTTGATCGGATTGCTGTTGGCTGAGTGGTGTTAAATTCTCGACTGACGTAAACATGGCATTTGCAAGCGAGTTCTGAAAACGGGGAGTTAATTGATATCTCGGTTGTGGGATTAATCAGCATCAACGGTAGGTTATTTATTGGACATTGGATGTAGGGTTGGCAGGCAGTGTTTGTATTTTTAAACTTTTGCCTGAGTTAGTGACATTGTTAGGTGGAGTGCTTTAAGCGGATCAGCACCCGTGATCGTCCAAGAAGAGGTGTCATTTTAAAGTTCACCTGAGCTGCCTACGGTTGACTTTTGTTGCCAAGACGTTCAAGAGGTTAAAACTGGGTTGTTATTAAAGATGAATCGATAAACGCTAGTAACAAGCTTCGTGGAATGGATCGTCATCGCAGAATTGTTTTAAGTACAATTGGTGATGAGGTTTATTGCCCTTTGTGTGGATATGCAAACAAGGAAAACTTTTTTTTATCTTGCAGCTCGATAACCAGGTGATATGGCGAAGTGGTTTTTTTTTTTTTGTTGGGCATCAATTTTGGTGCGACATCGTCCCAGCAAATCGATTGTTTTACAGAATGCTGCTCTCTGATTTATCTTTTGCTTGAAATTGATGGAATGGATGTGGAGGTAAACGCCAATAGCTTTGTCACATAGCTAGTGGCACGGGTTGGTGATTTTTTAAGCGCTTGGTTTTTTAATTCTCGGAGGCAACAGTGGACATTTACAAAAGTTGATGTAATTTTTATGTGACTTCATAAAACATTGCCTGCCATTTACGTTACGTTCCATTTTTCGAGAACATTCTCTGTTGTCTCGCTAATAACACGGGTAATCATGTCTTCCGAGGCTGCAATCAACACTGCCTTATAAGCATAAACGAGTGATTTGATTATCTCCATACAAAAAAAATTCTACCGTCGTCAAATCGCATGATCTAGTCGGCCAATGCAGCGACCAAAAACATTTGTTTTTTTGTACCGAAAAAAGAAGGGTGGAGATGACGATGTTACAGCGTGTATTGAATAAATCGCAGGCCCCAATGAAATAAATTCCATTGTAGTAAATTATGCACTCGCACGGAAAGTTCCTCTTCGGCATTGTCATTCATTCCGTAACGAAATAAAGCATGGTCGTAAAATGCCACGCCCACAAGAAATCTTACTGAGGTAGCCATTTCTTTTATTGTGGTGTATAAACTAAAATTCCGCATGTAGACCGGTTATTTACATCACTTCTTCGTTACTCTTAAAAGATGTAAATGATCCTGTTGACAGTATTCACGAGGGACCATACAGTGGGTCAGGAGAAATAACCCACACGTCATGCTTTATGTTCATGTTGGGTATAAGACACGTAAACCGACTTCGATGTGACAATTCGACGACTGAGGTATTTTTAACGCTTGACTGGAGCACTCAGACTCAATTCATTGTACTAACAACAGCAACCTCGATAGATAGGTAAGTGTGCTGTCAGCGAAATTGCCAGCACACTTGTGATAACCATCAGACTACTACCACTGATCGACGACTCCAGTGATAGTGTCGACCGGGGACCCCTCTAACCACGGACAGGCACTCAACTGCGCCATCCAGTACGTCCGGCTATATGTTACTCAATTCGAATAGCTACATCCCCACACGCTACGATTTTCGTTCGCTAGTAATTGCTATACAGTGGTAGCGCGAAAATAAATAAAACAAGCTTGCCATCAGTCACATAAAATCAAGAAATACATGTACAGTGAACTCTCCCTAAGTTGAATTCTCACTGGGTATCAAAATCAATTCGAATTAGAGTGAGTTCGACTTAGAGAATGGTTTTTTGTATGCAAAATTGAGGGAAACGCCGAAATATGTCTCACGACTTAGCGTTAGTTCGACTTAGACAGAGTCGACTGCATTCGGTAATCAAATAATGAATTAATGACCAATAAATAAAAAGCACAAGTGCCATGTTAGATTGAAAAATCACCCTTTACCTACATCATTAGCGTATATTTTTATTTACCACCTGTCGCTTGAACACACCACCGAGACTTAACGCACTTAACCTTCACTAGGGCTGAGTTGAAACCGTGGTGTCAGCACTCACAGAATAACAAGGGAATAGAATTTACTGATGACCGGAACAGATATTTAACATGTACTCATGTAGTACTGGCATCCAATTTGTTTAAATTTTCTCCAGTGGGATCGAAATCACTTATGGATTGAAGTTTGAAATTCATTAAAAATGTTCTTGTTCAGATTCAGTTTTGTTTTCCAATCTCTTTCGCATTGTAACACACGATTTCCTGTCTACTACTTCTGATTTAGTTCAGAATACTTAACACTTAACGCTTCTGTTCTCCGCCACTGAACCAAATGTAGTGTCAACGAATAAAATGCTCGATATCATTTATTTTCGGGTTGCAAGCCAAGTCATGGGCAATGAAAGGAAAATGGATTCCATTCTAGAAATATGCACATACCGCTATATCAACAGGCGACATATAAAGGGTGATTTTTTAGCTATTATCTTTTTGGCAACACTGGTTTAAGCAGCTGACGCACGTTTCGTATTTTGTTTCACTGTCAAACATCTTCAGTTTGGTCTATAATTTAACCATGAATCGTCTTACAAACGAACAACGCTAGCAAATTATTGAATTTTATTATCAAAATGCGTGCTCTGTTAAAAAAGTTCATCGCGCGCTTCTTCCATTTTATGGTCAGTTTAATCGAGCTCATTTTTGGCTCAATGGGTACGTAAATAAGCAGAATTGTCGATTTTGAAGTGAATATCAGCCAGAAGCATTGCAAGAGCTACCAATGCATCCAGAAAAAGTCACAGTTTTGTGCGGTTTATGGGCTGGTGGCATCGTTGGACCGTACTTCTTCAAAGATGATGCAAATCGTAACGTAACTGTGAATGGTGAGCGCTACCGTGAGATGATATCCAACTTTTTTTTGCCCAAAATGCAAGAGCTTGATTTGCATGACAAGTGGTTTCAACAAGACGGTGCCACATGCCACACAGCACGCGCAACAATGGACTTATTGAGGGGCGAATTCGGTGAACATTTTATTTCACGTTCGGGACCGGTCAATTGGCCGCCTAGATCGTGCGATTTAATGCCTTTAGACTATTTTTTGTGGGGCTATATTAAAGCTCATGTCTATACAGACAAGCCCGCTTCAATTGACGCATTGGAAGACAACATTGAAGCATTTATTCGTGAGATACCGGCCGAAATGTTGGAAAGAGTATGCCAAAAAGGTCAACATTTGCATGAAATAATCTTCAAACATTAAATTATATGGACCGTACTAGCGATTCAAATAAAGATTTCATGCATTTTTCTGAATTTTATATGTTTTTTTTTTTAAAAATCACCCTTTATAATGTCTCTCGCGAAAATGGTTTTCAATTGATTTGGTTTGTCCATCGATAGTTGACAGACGGACTTCTCTGTTTTGGCACCAAGAGGTGTATTCAAATATTAATGGAAAGTGGAGCCAGGCCCTAATTTTACGAGTTCAATTGACACCAACAAGCTTCAATGCATCCATCAGGCGTGTAAATCAAGTGCTTTCTATTTCTACAAGAATTTACCAGTAGACAGGCAGGCAGGTTAAGGAATGATATTGCAAACATCGCGATTCATTTGGCCTAATAGTTAGCTCCATTGTGCCGGTGACAGCTTCCATGTCGAAATGATTACATATCTTATTCGTCTTCTTTTTTCAAAAGTCAATATGGGAGATGGCAAGTGCGTATTTTTCAAGCGCCGGTTCCAGTAAAGACCCCCACTAACATGTGTATTTCTCTGCGACTACAACTGACCATTGAAAGTGAGATCTTTCTGTTCAATGCCTGTTGCCTGGGTGTCTATGTTCAGCTATTGTTCACTAACGTTGTCTAGGGCAAGGGGTGGTGGTAGGTAGTCCTCCCTCTTGTGGTAGCACGCGCACATGAGGTTTGTTATTCCGAAGCATTACCTCTCTGAGTCTTAGGGCTGCTGCGTCTTATGCATTGACTGAACCTCAGCTATGAGCGCATTCTATCGTTGACGGTCCAGAGCATGGTGCTTCCAGTCTTCAAGACCGAGTCAATCCATCTCAATTTGCTGCACAGAAATGTTCTACGTCCCGATGTCTACCGTCGTTCCATTGTCTTCCACGCAGCTCCAAGTGTGAGATGACCTTAAAAACTGATTAAAAACTAGTTTTCACAATTAAGTCATAGTCACGACGATTCTCAAGTATGTACCTAAGTTCGATCAGACCTACATGTTGATTAACAGGAAGTGTGCTGCCTGAGCAAAACCGACCTGAATTGATTGACTTTCTTTACAGATTCGTGTCACCCGGTCATGTGCGTATCCTATTTTCATGTTTTATGTGTTCTGTTTTAATTGCAAATTGGTTTTAACGAGCCCACAATGACTAGTAATAAGAGAAATCCATCGCCATTGCGTGAACAATGACACAATTATGTATTTAAGCCGTGAAATTTCCTAATGATGCCAACCATGTCAATATTGGCCAAATAATAGCCCTGATTTTATCACCAGACATTCTCATAAAACCCCAATGCCTTCAAAAGTCTGCTAAATACACAGACTCGCCACTTGCTCGGAAGGCGGCGACCCAGATCAGCCTCAAAATCCATTACAGCAGAACGGGCAATAAAAAGTAAGAAGACAGAAACAAAAGCCAAATTCGGGTCAAACAAGCGAATGATTGACACTCTTTAAGCCACAAGAATGAAAGGCATCCCGAATAATCGAGATCGAGGAACTCGGCAGATCCACAGACACCCATAGACACCCATAGACACTCATTCTATTGTCAATAAAATAAATTTGAATTTCAATTTGTTGACAAAATATCGGCACAAGGCAGGAACACTTTCAAGTTCAAGAGAGAGATTCCTTTTCTGCCGACTGGTGGGTTCACCGAGGTGATGAGACAGCGAAACCGAGGGGCAATGAAATTCACTTTTTTCTGCAGAACATATTCCTTCACTGATTGACTGTCTGTCAGGCAATCAATCACGCGGCAAAAGATACACAGATGGGGAAAGTGATCAAAGATAAAGAATGAAATCATAATTGGAACGTGTTTCGCGATGCGGGCTGTACCCTATTTCCGAAACCGGCCCGCACATTCCTGAGGAGGAATTGTGAAAAGTCATTCATGTTGTTTGTTTTTGCAAGGAAAGTGTGTGAGTTGCAGAGTGTGCCGATTATCATTCAGATTACCTGGTCCTCCTGTGAATGAATAAGCGGTGAAGGCATCTTTTGAATCTTATGAAGTGGTCAGGGACACAATTGAAAGTAAACAGGAGTTGTTGCACGGATCTTCTTCTGGGGCTTGATGACGCAAGTGCGCGCGCACTATCTGTCCCGAATCCAGTAGCACGGGCGTAACTAATTGTTGGAGTTTTGTGACACTGTCCTCCGCTGTGGGAAAATCTGTTCTGTTGTCAAGGTGAGAAAATCGCGCTCACAGAATCCAGGCCCTGCCTCGCCTAAGTTAGTGTATGATGCAAGTAATTACCGAAGCCCCATGAACATAGTCATTATATGACATTAGATCATTAGATGAGAAATCATTTGCAATATTTATCAGCATGCATGCGTCTATTGTTCTCCCTCGTGGCCTCCAATTTCATATCAAAACATCGAACGAGACGACGAGAAGCTTTCCGTGACAATTTGACGGTGATTCACGAGGGCACAGTAAGTGCTTCTCCCTAATCAACTGAAACGAATTCCAATTTCGAACCTTGTGCGTAGGCAACGATACAGCGGTCGCAACACAAACAGTCACTAGTGCGAACTGGAAGAGGTCAAGGTGCACATTGCTATAGAAACACATGTAAATTGTAAATACATCTTTTTCGTAGCATACTTTTGGGATGTTTTGATTTATTTGCGAAGTGATTGACATTTTTAAATGAGAACCAGATTGCTGTATGTACAGGGTGCTCTCGAGTGTTAAGTCGTATTCGAAGACTCTGCAGGTATTGTGTAGGTGATTGTTCTTAAATGCAGGTGCTGACTAATCCACGTTGTTTACAAAATAATGATCTTCCAAAATGCATTGCAAATGAATCAAAAGCTGTACTGGGAGTAGGATTGTCTGTGAACTGCATATTCGAGTGGCTTTATTATTAATACCAGCTTTAAGTGAAATGGAGGTTTAAGGAAAGACTGCTGGATTATGTCTTACTAGCAGGGAACGTACGAGGACACACAAACTGCAATTAGTAGTACAGAACCTGCAACTATTTGTTCAAAGTCTACTATTCCTATCTCGGAGAATGGTCTACCTAGACAGGCGACGTAGCTAGACACTACCTTTAATGTATGATGGGTTTCACAGAGATTCGATAATAGAATATTGTGCTGTCACAGTTGTCGTTACTGTTACGAGTATTAAGATTTCTGAATCGTCCTACAGAGTCCTCAGGAAATAAATTCCCAGAATTACTTGTCGGCCAGTTGTAAAGATGATGTGTAGTCGCTTTCTCTAATGTTGCAGCATTTACTCGGATCACAGTGGCCTGTATAATGAATGACCACATCCGCTGATATGTCATTGGAGTTCCAAATTACATCGGATCACGAAGAACTGGGCACGTTTCCCGCTTTATGTGAATGGTGTCACTATATCATTTGCTTAGACTGCGACCTTGAAATCGCATTAGAATATCTTGCTACTGCGTTCTAATTAACCACTTTGACGGTTTCTTAGATTCACTGGAATGAGATCTGATGGAGTGGACCACATTGAAGGTAAGTGCGTTTGCAGTATACAACCGTTCCTAAGGTATGCCGCACTGTACTTTACTGGGTTAGCGTTTTAATTTACTCTCACTAGAGCCCGCGACCTTAATCGTACTAAAGAAAATTCCGAAGCGGACGAATTATCCAGGGATGCCACCACATCCTCTTTGCTCTTTGATTACAGGTTCATGTAGAGTCTTCACTGATCACAGTGGTAGAGAACATTACGCGTCAAAAAACGAAATATATCTGGGTCTCAGTAATCTGCCTGATCAGGTTGAGATCAGTAGTCCCTCTTGCCATTAAATTAGGTCTCTCAACCGCCTACTTCTGCTGCAGACATTATGGATGTTACTCTTTCACTTCCCACAGGAGTGTGCCATAAAATTGAGCGAGCTGAGAATCACAATCGACATCAGTCAGCTAAAACGATGTATTAAACGATCCAACTGGAGAAGAAAGCACGGTTTAAGTGATATCACTTTAGAGCTGGTTATAAGTGCCTATTAACCCATTTATTTGATCATGGAAGATCGTAATCAGCTAAAAAGCCGTTGGTATGAGTTGAACAAATTCCTTATTTTGACAACTTTGTGTGCGATCACTTAGTGTACGTCTTAGCTGCATTCTTCAGTATCAATCTCTTATATTAAGATCTCAAATGAGTCTCCAAGAACTTCTAATCTTGGGTTTGCATAATGTTAAAACATTTCAGAACTCATTTGCCAATTTCTTGCTATCTGACGTTTCAATCAACACATTGCCATGTTCCTTAGACTTACTGGAATGAGAAATCAAGTCGTGATTGACTAGACATGATTGCAGGCTGATTCGAGGGTGTTTTAAATAATTGATGAGCAACATTCTTCTCCGGTCTTTGCCGTGTAATGGGATTTATTGCGTCACATAAGAGATTTGCAACGTGATGGGGTTATTGAATAATTGATATAAATTCGCCTGCTTAATGGGTGAGGTAAATGAGATTGTAGATTGTCTGCTAACCCTAGGAGGATAGAAAATACTGCATACCTCAATATGAAATAAAATTGGTTTCATCTCAAGCGATCGGTCCGTCCGATAGGGATAATTGCGCGCAGTCACCCTTCAACCATTCACACTCAACCTTCTTACTCCTTCTTCTTTTTTTGGGAAGAAACTGCACCTCAACCAACAAGCCTCTTCAGCTGCATTCAATTATGCACATGTTGCCTGATGTCCTTCACCACATCTGTAGGCTATCGAATTCGTGTGCGTCCTCTATTGAATTGTGCTACTGGCACAGAGTGCAAGACTTTTTGGGGCTAAAGCAGTGTTGCCCCTGCGGTCTACATGGCATTGAATCCGTAGACGCAACACTAGACTCACGTCGCTCTACAGCTGTTTAACTCCTTCCGAATTGAAACCGCATGCGAGAATCAGCTGATGATCAGCAGAAGATGCGTTGAGTCTTCTTCTTCTGCTAGGGCTACAGTTCAGGGTGGACAAGGGCGCTGTATTGTGCTGGAAGCTGCAGTTGCTACTGAGTTCCTCAACTGGGCACCCCACGAGGAAGATTTCCCTTCACCACGATTTCCTAGGGAGCTGTAGTCGACGAATTTCTTTGCAAAAGCGTTGTCGTCTATTCGCTCTACTTGTCCCAGCCATCTAAGTGACGAAGGGCTCGAAATAGTCGTCGAAAAGGTCGATACTGCTGTACAGCACCTAAAGTTCATCATTCATCCTCCTCCTCCAAACACAATTAGTGCATATGGCACCGAGGATAATCCGAATGAGGGATGCGTTGATTAATGGGATGAATTAAAACCAGATCCACTGGCCATTGACTTGCACATTGAACAAAAGCGTTCGAGCAACCAGCCAGGCCCGGAAGAGGCACGCTGAGTGATACGCCAAGGAGTTAAGTTAACCACACACCGAAACATGACTCATGTGCGCACATAAATAAACACACTGAAGCCAACTTAATCAAGTGATTCTTTATTCGCATCGCATCTCTGTTCCTTAAGCTGACTCACAGTTCAGTCAGGAGGGAACGTGTTTCACACACGAGATAACTTAATGCCATCACCGAGAGAAGAAGAACAAAAAAAAAGATGAAAATCTTAATCCACTCACCTTAATCTCTCCCTCAGCAGGGCTCGTGCTTCTTTGTCCCTCTCCAGTATGTACAAGATTCTTTTGAATTCCTGCAGCTTCTTCTTCAGGTCAGCCGCGGCAACGTCCACACAAATTCCACTGTCCACACTACAGTCCAGCTGCAGGCTGCTTCCACTGATATCGAACTCGCCCATAATGCGTTCACTCACTTAACTTAATCGGAGAAAAAACTAAAATAACGAAAAAACTAAACAAAAAAAAAAAACACTTCACTTTTGACACGCACTTAGTTGCGAGACATTAAATCGAACACTTTTACTCCCGCTAGACGACTGGCTTCTCGGTCCATTCACACGTGCGGCCAGAGAGTCAGTTCAGTTCATTTGAATGGAATTCTTGTTTCGAAGATTCTTTTCCGTCTTCTCTTCGTCTTCGGTGTTTTGGTGGTTTATCGAGCCTGCTCTTACCGCAACTTTTATCTTCCAAGATAAATTCGTCGTTGACTATGTTATCAGTTATCGAGGAACGCCGCACCGCACCACTACTAGCAGACCGCGTTTCAGTGTCACCTGGAAGAGAGAGATACACACGCAATAAGCAAACAAAATCAAAAAAACCAAAATCAAGAAATTATTTACTTTTCGTGTGATTAAAATTAATTTGTATCTTCCACCGCTAAGATACGAGATGCACGACTACAATGGGCCGACGGGTATTTCTTTCCCACACACACTGAACTCGCCCCGAGATGCACACAAACAAAGGGGGGCACGACATAAATACGCGCACCGTTCAACTGGCGGTTCGTTCCCATGCCAAATTGAACGAAGGAAAAGTGTATCTGAAACAATCAAATGTGTACTTAAGGACGATTACGGCGTAACTGCAATGTTGGAACTGAGCTTGTTGCTTCCACACATGGTCGCTGAATTGAAGTTGGCAACTGCAGACGCGGGAGAATCAAGCGCCGCTGCTGGCTGCTGCTGCTCACCCACAGAGACATATGGGAGAGGCAGAGGCAGAGCGCCGCCATCCGTTGTTTCAGCAATTCATTCACGGGGGTCGAATGTGTGTCTAATTATTCCGCAGCGCAGGTGTGTTATGTCTGTTTTTGTTCGTTATTAATTGATATTTTGCGAAGGCATTAGTGTCAATTTGCAGAGATGTGGGTTTCTCTTGGAACGCAGGGAAGTTGGGAAAGTTTCGCTCTCATCTGACGGCGCTGCGGCGTGTGCTTGTAGGTGGTTTCGGAGCATCTTCTGAAGACTTACTTGTTGCAGTAGCTGGGCCCTTGATAGTGGGTACCATTGGATGCGAAATAAGTAATAATTCAAACGTCATTCAAGTTACGTAAGAAATGTACAAAAGAAAGTTCGGATAAATCTCCAAGAGTAAGAGTAATATCAAAGAAACATTCATTCTCTAGCCGTTAGGACGAAGGGAAGGAAATGGATTTTATCTAATGATGATGTCTAGACTCTAAGCACAGAGAAATTAACTCAGTCAGACGACTTCGAATAAGATCCAGATCTAAGATGATTCAGCCCAGCAGAGATGCGGAGCAGAGGAACTGACTGTTTACGTGCATCTAGAGATCGATGCGACGGAAGACCTCGTTAGAGATAAGGTTTCAAGTGCACAGCAGAGTTTTATCAGCGATTGCAGAAGGTAGACGTTGACGGGCTTTCCAAACACGTAGGTAGTTAGGTAGTAGTCACTGAGGAAAGAATTTAGACCAGGTAAGGCCGATTGTGGTGCCACGCAGATTGATTTGGAATAAAACTCAATCCAATTACTTTTAGCCAAGCAACCCATTGGACTTTTGGATACAGCGGGGAAGACAATCTATAGACATCACTTTCAGATCACTTGGGTCACCATATAAGGGTACTTTTATGTAGCCTTTTTAGAGCCGATCAGGTGCACGAGAGATGGTGGAAGTTTCCAGTTTTCTCCTCGTCACGACAGCTCCTGCTAAAATTTTTGAGGGGTACTGAAAGTCTGCTTCCATCTTCGCTAACTAGGTAGTGGCCAATTGAAATGGTAAACGATAGGAGTTTCTAACTTCAGCTAGATCAATGGGCTGCAGATTTTGCGGAGTGGTCCATTACCCAACAGAAGTCAGTTTTGAGCTTTTCAGTCATCACCTCTAAAGATGAGCGGTAATCGGACAGATCTTTGGTGTTTATCGAGATCGATTCCAAGGCCTTGACGGCTGATTGGGACCGCTGTCAATGGAAATGGACAGATATCACGCTTCCAAAGTTGTTATAATGTCAGCTTGAAAGTCATACTGCAGTGATCAGAGACGCTGTGATCTGTTACGATCTTTTCGGCCAACTTCACTGCTTACTTATTTTTTTTTTGTTTTCGAGCAGATTCCACAATCACCGAGGTATGACGATTAAGGGAATGAGCCCACCAATCTAGAGTTTGGATTAGAGAAGTGAAATTCTTGTTGTCGAATTTCCTGGGCGCTTCTAAAAACGCAGCTAATCACTAAATTAAATCGCACACAATTGCCATCGAATCAACCCACCCTATAAGAAAAATAGGAGCTTATGGATGGTAGAGATGTCAGAGCAAGTCCAGTGTTTGAATTATTTTTATTTGTAATGCAGTATCCGAGGCCAATACAGATTAGGTACTACCATTCTCCAAGGACAGTAGTTGTTTTCAGCTATTCATCTTCACTGTATTTGAATTTCTTCAGACTGGCAAGATCAGTTTTTTCTACAACTTCTGTGTGCTCCATTACGTGTATGTTTGTACATAGAAATCATTTGGATAATACAAATAAATAAATAATTCTCTCACGAGTGGAGGAAGTGGTCTATAATCTTGCCTCTGCCGGATATGAGGTACTGTATGCTTGTTAGATGATCGAAGCAGAAGACACAAAACCACGAGTTTATTTTTTATTGCTACGCCAGTTCCACTTTTGAATAAAGATTATTTGTTACTGGTTAGAGAATATTCAGATAAGACATCGGGGGATCGTGAACGCCACGAAATTTGATAGAATCTGGAAATTTAAAGTGAATGTCTGCATTAAAAGGAGCATAGTCCTTGTTGTCCGACATAAAACTATTTTGAATTGAGATGGTACTTGATCGTAGGCAGAGAGATCTTCACACGCTGAAGTATAATTCAGAGTTTCCTTTCAAGAGATTCTCTCAGTAAGAATCTGAGGTGATCAAAATGCCGATCAAGTGACTCTTCCATGGAACACTAGCAAATCGGTTGTGTAATTTGAATTGTGCAACAAAGTAAAGGCAGTCCTCAAATAGTCAAACAAATTTTGCCTAATTACAATACATACATACATCAATAGAATATATCATAATTTTCCTTATTTCTTTTGCTTTATAAGTAAAAACATTAAATCTAAGAGCTTGTATGGCTACAAGAAAGGAACCTTTAATAATAATATGGGTAGAGGCCCAGGGCCAGGGCCTAGCTTCTCAGCAACCACTCGTGTTGTGCGTGCAATTGTTCTCTCACGTGTGGAAGGGACCTACAGTTTTATGCCCATTCCGAACGGCCAATTTGAGAAGCTTTATCTAGACAGTTATACTCTTGGAGCGTTGTTAGTGACTCGATAGTGTTGGGGCCGTGAAAATTATTTTTGGTCGTATTGGGAATCGAACCCAGCCACGGAGGTTCAAGTGCGTAGGAGTCGACGCACAGACACACAACACCACGGCAGACATCTTTACAATTGTGTTATATACATAAGTCCGTCTTTCACTCCGTCATCACATTTATAAAACAATCTACATGAAATTTTAGATTAGATGTAAATATAAGTTAAATATGTACAAAGCTAGAGCCATTGAAATCTGTACGACGTACCACGCGCTTTGCCCATTTTACGGTCGTAAGTTGAGGCCCATTTCTGGATGATGAACAAAATTCTCGAATTTGGGACGATACCAATCCACATAAGATCCAAGAGCATCCAATGCATCCCGAAAAATTCACTGTTTGGTGTGGACTTTGGGGTGGCAGCGTGATCCGTACATATTTCTTTGAGAACGACGTGGCTATCACCGTCAGCGGCGGTCGACGATTACCAACTTCCCTTGACCTGATTTGGATGATATAGACAACAACGAAATGTGGTTTCAACAGGACGGCCCTACCTGCTAGACAGCTCAAGCCACATTGAAAATCGCACGTGGTGGTCATGTTAACTGGTCAGTGAGATTGTGTGATTTAACCCCGTTATACCTTTTCTTGTGGGGTTTTCCGAAGTCGAAGGTCTATGTGAATATTCCACAAATCATCGGTCAAATTCAGCCTGATTTATGCGCCAGAGTCATGGAAAATAGGACATTTCGGATGGGAGCCATCCAGAGAAGCCGTGGCGGACACTTGATCGAGGTTATATTCCACACATAATGGCATCGAAAGGGTTTTTAAACGAATAAAAAATGTCGATGAAACTTTAAGTTGGGAAGCGCTTAATGAACGACCCTTTACATATCTGCCTAAATTGTCTGCTTCGCAGACAGTCTGACATCGTAACTGAGAACATTCACGATCGAGATGAGAATTAGCTTGGTGAGCGCACCCAGAGTCAGTTGGTACTTGCTGGAGAGGTTTGTGTGTTGAAACACCGGACTGTAGCGCAATTTTTTTTTTATGCCAAACCCCAGATCCAGTTCAAACTTTTACAACAAGGCTATTTCCCGCTACCCAAATTTCATTCATTCTCAAAACAATAAAAAAAAGTTATGTCACTTGCACCACAATCAGGCGTAATTTTTTTTCCAATCCCCAGAGAACCGATCACGAGCTACACCACCCGGTCCGCAAAAAAAACAGAGACACAGATGCCTGATGAGTTAACTCAGGAAGAGATTTTGTAACTCTATTCGAATCTCGACACATTATATGTCTGCTTTGAGAAAAAAAAAACCGGAAATAGTTTGCAGATTAAAACATACCTCTCTCTCGCCGCATTGCCAAAGCACTCAGGATGTAATTTCGAATGTATTGTGTAGTAAAACTATTTTCACAATATTTCCGAAGTGTTAATGAACAACAGGATGGACTTACACATGAGCGTTTGAATGGGTCGTGAAAATGAAATGAAATTCACTGCCAGACAGTCGGCGAGCGGTGCAAACCTAATGCACCGACAAACAATTATTTAATGAGTTTCCCCATCAATCTCGGTGGTGTGGTGCGCTCATACATGTTCATATCTACGACGACGATAAACAGTGTTTAACTTAAAAGGAAAAAAAAAAACAAACAATGGTTTATGTTGAGGTTAACCGTAATTATAAATATCTACACATGCATGCAAGGTCGTTGTTACAGCGCCTGGTGTGAGCCGATGGGAGGAGCGGATGTTTAAGTGTAAAGTGTACATTCATTCACGAGATAGAATAGTGTCCATGTCGATTGAAATTAATTTAGCAATAGTCCATTGCTAACAAAGCAAAATTGCTTGTAATTGACTGTGAAGTGGCGAAAGTGCGTGTCTTGTTTTTTTCTTCTTCACCAACTTGGTCCGTTGAAACCTTTAAATGATCGTTTGGGAGGCGTTTTGCTCAGCGTCAGCGGGGCTTAGAGGTATTCACGTAACTTATGGGAATTTGTCAGCTCAATAGCAGATTTGTTGGTTTTTCTTTTTCACGGGCTGTGTATCGACAGACGGCAGACAGGGCATTTAATAGTCTCAGACGAGTGAGATTGGTTTTTGATTGATGTGCAATTAGGGGATTATTGAGGGGAATTCATAATTGTTGAAAACATCGTTAACGTCGAAAGCAGTAGAGATCCACGAATGTTAAGTCAAGGCGGCAGTCAACTTGCTCGGGAATAGGCACTTATGCGAAGCTACGGCTTGGGGGGTTTCCTTTGAAAGCTCAATGTCAGTGAGGAACATGCGGTGTGAACTTTCTGTTTGCCGACGAGGCTCGAGATTAGTCAAATAAATTTGTCATAATTTTTAATGATTTGTTTGCCGTTCAGACTGACAAATGGACGCCCACTTAAGTTGTCACACCGTCGCTTCTACTTAAAGTCTGAACTTGAGCTATGGCTGCCGTCTACAATTGGTAATTCTCGCGCATGATGCTTGCAGTTTCTTCCATCAGGGATCACTTGATCGTTGAATCAGAACTTTGGATCATCAGCTTCTTCTTGAAACCGGAGAGATAAGCTTAAGGAATGATTGAAAAGTGTGCTTCAGGGCAAACCATTTACAAGACTTAATGGCTGCCTTCCAAACCATATCCTTCTTCTTCTTCCTTCCTGGGCCTCTCTCGTCAGCTGTCTCCAGTTTCGCACACCAATCCGGCTGGGGTCCCACACTCAACTTGTGTGCGCCACCTTGTGCGTGGACGTCCTCTGTTGCGTTGTCCCACAGGCAAAGAGTCGAAGATTCTTCGGGCCGGAGCTAAGTTGTCCATACGCTCTACATGGCCAAGCCATCTTAGGCTTTTGATCCGTAGACACCTGGCATTACAGCCCATATATTTAGTTCGTGGTTGAACCTTCTTCTTCAAACGCCATTAACGCAAATATGACCAAAGATCGCACTGAGAATCTTTGTCTCGAAAATACCAATACCCTCTTCATTCGCTTTGGATATAGTCCATGCCTCTGCGTCGTAGAGCAAGACGGTTGTGATCAAGATCTTGAACAGAGTCAACTTGGTCTTCCGAGAGAGGGTTCTGTTACATTCAATTGCCCCTTGAGCCCATAGAAACAGCGGTTGGCAAAAGTTATCGTTCGTACTGCTTACAGCAGAATCGAGATAGACAAAGTCCTATGGTGACGTTCTGGCCAAGTCGTCGATGTTGTGCATCCTTTCTCGATGACAGCATATACTTTGTTTTGCCCTCCCTTAATGCCAACAAACGCCTCATTGACAGCTCGGTGTGTTCGACTTTTGGAAGATAGTGTCTCTTGAATTGGCCAGTGAGTCTCTGAGTCAAGAATGATATTAAATAAGTCACATGACAGAGCGTCGCCCTGTCTAAAACGTTTTTGACATTGAAGGTCTCGGTGAGTCCGCTTCTTTATGCAGCAGCAAGAGTTCTCCAGTTCTTCATGCATCGCCGTCATCGCCACAATTCTGCCAATTCTTGTAACAATACAAGTTGTTGCTGTTTGTATTTTTCGCATACCAGGTTTGAAAGATCACGTGTGATATGTGACACATGTCATTTCAATTCAAATTGAAACATTACATATTATTCTTAAAATTCGTGCTCTGGGGAAACGTTTCTCCCGCCCTTCGAGCAATTAATGTTCAGCCCTTATTTCTGGTTGAGTTATGTTATAAACCAAACTGAAATTTGTTCGTCCGCTGAGCTACCTCAAGCAATACAAGTGCTGCCAATGCACCCAAAAAGTACTATAGGTTGGTCGATGTTGGTCCGATTTATGTTCCTGCGGAAAAGTTGGCCCGTTTTTCTACAAATAAGTAAATTGTCGTAGAACAACGTCAACAACAATGTCGCTCGCTATCGTTTAATCAATTTAGCTTAAAATCAACGAGGTGAACTTGGTAGACATGTGATTCTAGAAAGACGGCGCTACATTGCACACAGCACGCCAGTGAGTTGGTAGTTCGATTTGACGCCTTTAGACACCTCCAAGCAAAGTAAGCATTTATGCATTAATTTCAGAGTGAAAAAGGGAAGGGAAACAATTTTTACAGCAAACAGAAGCGCAGGTCCCTCTAAGAAATTATCCACTCTACTTCAATTTCTCCCTTCCCACTATTCTACTCTCACTCATCAACTAACAAAATCCCACATCTTTCCTGTCAATTGCCCATGTACCATAGATTGAAGATAAACTCATTACTTCCTAAAACAATACCTCGTTAAGCAACAATTCTAAGACCAAAAATGGTTTCACTTTGAATTGGTCGAAGCTACTTGATGGTCGGCAGCCTTATACTTGTTACCCCACAATTACTACATCTTCTACGCAGATTTCCTTCTCACTTTCTGTTAAATATGCTTATTTTGTCATTAGGTTCGTAAAATTCATAAGCAGCTTTTGCGGAGAGATTTCTGATTGACCAGACTGAGGCTCTTCATTTTGCTTTCATATTGCTTTCGTTCTTCTTCTATTGACGTTGGAGAAAAAGCAAAAAATCTGCAAACAGACAATGGAATTATTCATTTGAAGTCGGGAGCAATCGTTTTATGCACAAAAGCTGTCAATATCAAATTGACATCTGGTTTAGGTTCTCAGACATTGTTATGTTAAGCAAACTTGGTCACATGCGGTGGCTATGGAATCGTTGATACATTATTTTTGAATAAGCTACAGTTGTATGTTAAAATACTGAAAAAAAAATCTGGCCCAGTTCGAGTTATTTTTACGTACCAAGGGTTCCGCGCTGGATGACATTTTTGAAAGAATGAAATCTTAATAACGATCAATTCAAATTATTTCAGGTGTACTTTGCCATTCTTTCTTGCAGCGTTTGCTCTAAGACTAGATATCCTCCAAAATTGTTGGTGCCTCCAATCTTTGAAATTTTGCTCCCTCATTGCTGCCAGTAGTCACATGCAGTTTTCGTAGAGACGCTCATTCACTGGTGTCTTCATAGCATACATCAAAAAAAGTCTAAACAATCTCTCCGTAATCTCGACAAAAGCTCTCTTTTTAACGATTCGGAGTACTTGTCAGCCTCCTTAACTCTGGCATTCATAATCGATGGTGTTCCTCAGGGTTCTGTGAGGTCGCCGACACTCTTTCTTCTTCTTCCGAAATAATCTTATGTCTGCCCCTTCTGATCGAAATCTCACTGCATCGCCGATGGCAAAGGTCTTATGTTCCTCACCGCACGTTCTGCAAAACTGGAACGGCAGCGTATATCATTCACATCAATTTCAGACCCCCACACAACATAATTAAATGGTGTATAAACACTGCAGTGAAATTCAATGCCAACGATGTCTGCTGTCACTAAACCCCAATAACCAGCCACTGTCCACAAACGCCGCTCAAAGAAGTGCTGTCTTCTCAGCAGCAATCAAAACGTAGCCACTCACATCCCGCAATTTGCAAATTGAGGCCATTATCGCTGAATCTCGAAACCGAATTCCAGAACTCATTCGCGCCAATCTCGAATTCTAATCTCTGCTGCATCATGGGTTATTCATTAGACATCATCAGAATGGGAACTGCGTTCCCATACTTTCGATCTCAAGATCATTAGCTCCCCGTGTGTCCGTTCATGCATCCCGCACCGTCTGGCGGACAGATTCTCTCTCTTATCATATCTTGTGCGCCGCTCACAGCCGGCAAAGCCCCATGGCGAAACTGATTTCTTCTACTTCCTTCGCTGCGACTGTGAATGACTAACTAATGCCGTCGTCTTTGATTTGTGTGTCAATAGAAAATAATAATTTTGTCCCAGAAAAAGAAAAAAAAAATACAAAAATGTATCCAACGTCGAGCTGAGCTCGATTCCATTAACCCAGCACTTGATCATCAAACGCTGTCGTCATCGCTTCGCCGTTTGGTCGGTGTTTCGCTTGGGAACCACTTCGAATTTGATGACTTTTTGGCTGGCCACCGCAAGTGCGCAGTCATTTTGGACGGAGGTCTGCTTAACGCCAAATTGTGTAACTAATTGCGAGCAGCTAAGCGGTCTTAGGGGCAAAATACGAGTTTCGCATCCACCACGGAGCTTGGGCTTCGGGTAGTTACCGCGCAATTACAATTGTTGGTGCAGTTCAGGTGTTTGCCTGAAGTGAGGAGTAATTGGGGAAAGAGTTTGGGAAATATCATTTTAATTTGGTCAAAATTAGTGAACAGCGGCGGAGTGTGTGGGAGTGAGTCATTGGCATGTCTATGAGATGATTGTGTGTGGAAGAGCAAGATTAGCTCTTTTCGTAGACTACGTTCCGAAGAGATTTGCAAAAATTCTCTCGTTTTAAGGACAGAGTGTTGACTGCGTTGATATTCTCTACTCTAGGGCAACATCTTCAACGAAGAAAGTGATTAAAAAAGCTCATAGCGTTGAACACGTGGTGAGGTGGAAGTGTGTCTTCCAAAGGATAAGGAATGAATTACTGACCTCGTGATTCTAGGTTTCAATGTAGGTTTGCTAAACCCAAAGTGGCAGAAGAGTCACAATTAGGTCAGCAAATACAGGCCCACTGTGCTACCACGCGGATCAGGTGAACACCAGTTTTTGATATTTACAAAGCGGTTGAGATGGTTAACATATGGACTGCTATGCCGCTATGCCGCTTCGCTAAGTTGTCGAAGAAGTAAGTGCCTGGCCCTTTCTTCCAGTAGAGAGGGCGATACAGGAACAGAGGAAACATGGGAGACATGCAGAGGAACATGTGACGTCTAAAAATACGACTTCCAGTAATCTCTGAAGGGAAAGCTGACTAAGAATGAATTCTTGAAGAGAGATTGAGGATTTCATGGTGTCCCGGGGAAGCAATATAAATTATAGAGAATGGTGCAGTGTTTAGAATGGATTTCTCTGCACATCTGAACTTTTCGCAACCTGTTTTATTTAACAGTGTGGAAGATTTTTTACCCTTACGCATTTACAAATGTTGCTTTTCTCATCTCATCGCTGTATTGCAACTACAACAACGGCCCGTAACGATCGCGACTGTTCCAGTAAAGTGTTCCTTTAGCTCTTAGCGCTTAGATTGCTGTAGCTGGGGTAACGTGATCTTCACAAATCACAGCCTATTGGAGATACCCAGAGGCGCCCTTGACAACCGCTGCTACACTGGTCTGTGTAATAAACAATCATGTTCCACAAAGCACTTACGAATATTTGACAATCCTGCTGTATGAATGGATGAGCAGATCGACAAAGCTGATTTTTTGTGACTTCGAAAATTGTGCGTCGGTCCTGTCTGGTAGAAGATGTATGGAGGCACAAATTCGTCGGACACATCGAATGAATGAACACTAGTGCACCAGTGATGATAGCGTACGAAATCGAAGCTCCTGGTTCCAGAAGGAGATGAAGACCTTCAGTGTAAAGACCGAGTGATCGCGGACGAAAGACAAGGGGCAAGCATAGACAGCTTTAGCTCAGACACTGATCCAGACCAGAATCCCATGAAAGATTTGGTATTGCATAGTTCGCTAACACTGGCCATCTGTTTGGGAGTCCGGCAGTTGCGAACTGTCGATCCCCTTGTTAGCGAGATAATCCACTACCTCAGTACCGGCACGACGTACCTTGCAAAACAAGGTACCTAGACCTACAGCCACCAAATACGTGCGAAAATGCGGACGTTTTTCGACAAAGGTAAATACTAGACCCGATCAGTCATATTGATCACTACCGTGATCGCCACAACGAATCTTAGTGAGAGTCTCTGGTATGAGAACAACGGGACGACTAAAGACTTGTCATGATCAGTTGAAATGCATCTTGACCTAACTGGTCCATTGTACTGCCACTCGGATCACTTAGAGTTGATCCATTAACCTCTGGTGAGTGGTGGGGAACCGATTGGACCTAAGGTTGAAGCTAAATAAGACTGCGATGAGAATTCCACTTAAGTTGCTTCCTCTTTTTTGTGTGGCGCCATTGTCCGGGGTAGACCTGAGTGTTCACCAACAAGGCTCTCAAGTCAGTGCTATTTTTGGCTGCAGGCAGCTAGCGCCTCCAGTTGCGCAAATATAGTTGGTGTGCATTTCCTCTGCTGCCCAGATGCTTGGAGTTAAAGACTCTTCGAAGCCATGTTGTCCTTGAGTTAAAATTGTCTTGAAACTTGTTTAATTGAAGTTGACTAGTTCAGAAAGTGGGTTCCCATGAGTTTATATCTGCGAGAGACATCATAGCTGGGCAGGAGTAGAGGAGGGGTGGTATGCTTTCTATTTCCTCCTCATCTATGCATAAGTGGATTATAATGATGCCTAGTCACAGAAGTTGGGACAACAAGAGTCAGTGGTCTGTGATGGCACCTACCACGTGACAGATATGTAATATGTTCAAAGACAGCTGCTTCTTAGAACGATGGGGATCTAGTCTAACACAGATCATCTTGACTGGTTGGCTTGTAATCCGTGTCATTAATCTCGAATTAGATTGTCCGGTCACTGTCCTTCTGCAGGTGGCGAGGGACATTCCTATTGGAGCTAGTTTCGTGCAAGACAGAGTTGCAACTCATCTCCATCCCAGCTGCTCGGTCTAGCATCACTTCGAGAGATGAACGATAGTTTAATACAAGTTTTTGCGTTGAGAGAGACTGATTCCATTGTATTGCTGGCCTTCGTGAAGATCCTAGTAATGCGAGCGAACACTGCATTTCATTTAAGTGATCCCTTCCGCAAAAACTCGATGTAGACCCCTGGAAACAGTTCAGGCAAGACCATCAAGAATGGAAGTCAACTGCATTCCACACTCAGACCCCCCCATTAATCTCTGTTCCACGTGATTCAAAGGTTGTCCGAAACACATTCGTTCATGTCATTCACAGTTAAGGTCAAACAACAAAATTAACAAAATTCGCCTCGGCGCATCGCATTCGGCGCAGCGGATCAACACAATTGACTCGTCAGCCTTAAGGGCATTTGCCTAATTAAATTTCTCTTCAAAATTATGCTACAATGTCGATCGGCTTCTCATCGATAATCGGCTTTTGTGAAATTAACCTTGAACGCCGAACAATGCCCGGCACTGATGTAAGTGATACCTGCGCGGCGATGGAAGGTGCGACGCCTCGCACGAGGTAATCCGATTCAAAGAAGACATTCAGTGCGGTGATTGAGCATCACATCTTGCGGTTGATTGGGTTTGGTTTGAGACATTTTGCAATCCATTAAACACATTTAAATGACGTTGGATACGCTTTAAGTCGGTGTGCATTCAGAATACCGAGATGTTCTCCAAATGCCGGTGTTGGAGAGGACATCACACACTGGGTAGAACACTTTTTCGGAACTCTACACCATTCTGTGCGCAACCTTGGCGATGTGATGCATTGAAGAGGATGCTAAGTGCTCTTGCTGCTGCTGCGAACGGTGCGGTAAATTATTGGGACACTTTTCAGATGCCGTCAGGGTTATTTCGATGTCGAATTGGACGTCTGAAACTGGTTGCTGCGACGCTGGCTTAATGAATGCAAATCGGGTCTGATAATTACGACGTTTATTACTTGTCTTAATTTTTATGGCGCAATTTCGACGGAGCTTGTGGCACCACACCTTTCTCTTTGCTCGCATAAGATTCGCGGGCTAAACACGCGAGAAGAACTACCGTGGAATGCATTAAATATTGTGGCGGTGATAACTTAATCAAACATAAGTTAGACTGCATTAAAGCCGGAGCTAGTGAGTTACTGAGGTGATGGCAAACAGATTTGGTTATGAAGTAGGACACGTGCGGAGAGGAGGCTTAGATGGCGCGACGTCGAAATTGGCAGATGTGTTAATTTCGCGTATCGCTCGGCTTTGGACAGCCGTAATTGATGCGATTGGAAGACAGAGGGTGGAGAGGAAGCAGATCTTGGACTAAGTAGACCCGTTTTGAAGGAAATGAAGTGAGTTAAGGCAGGAATAACGTTTGCAGGCTCTTGACGTTTTAGTGATTGTAGGCCAATTGGATGCAGTTGAGAAGAAAAGGGTGTACGATTAGGATTCGCGTTGAGTAAAACTCGTATTGGATTGGCACATTCAAGAGGATGGAAACATTATTTTTATCACTCTTGTTTCCCTTCTCCTCGAGTGCCCGCAACTGTGTTAATAGTTAAACATATTAAGTTTTTGCTTGCAGTGACCAATCTAGAAAGATGTACGGAGCTCTAATTTGGGAAGAAGTGAATAGGTTGTGCAATTTTCTGGAGCATCACAAAGTCCAGTCACTTTCCCGAAGCACTTGACCACCGCGTTGAAAGACTGGCGGCATTTGATGTAGGTTTTTTGAGTAGCTATGTAGTTCGGGGAATTCATTGCAATTTTTTAAATTAATGCGGATGTTGATGTCAATTTTGGATAAAAGATTGCAGTCAGTGCACAACCGGTTTTCCTTAACCAACACCTTCGACTTAGTGTCTCTTCTAGTTCAATGTTTCGGATTTAAGGTCCGGATTCTGATTCTGATCATTACATGTCTTTATACGGCGCCGTGTGCAACAAATTCACGTCAACCTCACCTCCGAACATCATTCAGCTGTGAATCATTGCTGTGGACCATCCCGCTCTAAAATTCTTTTGAAGCATTCCTTTGAAGATGAATCAAAGCAGTGTGAAGTTCTTGTCCTTAGAGAGGGACCCAAATTTGTTGAGAGTGCTGAATGCCTAGTGCGATGACTGGTTCACAAATGAAAATTGACAGCTTGGACTCCGTAGCGATATCCTCGACAACGTTAATTGGCACTATAAAATGGAGTGGCCCAAAAAGTCTGCCTTGAAGGACTCCACAGTGCAAGAATGGATGAGGTTATCGGCGGTCTATTGTGTGATGGATGATCGTTAAATTAAGGAGACTTCCATTGCAGCCAGTTCATGATCAACTTTTTGATTGTCAGCCAAAGCGGACTCATGAAACTTTTTTGTCCGATTAACGTATCTCCTGAACATCAGATGCTTGCTTTCTACTGTCCACTGATTTGGTTGTTGCTACAATTAGCAGGCGTAACTTTACCCAACAACGTGAGCTCAACCAAGAGCTTAGATTAGGTAAGGTTTTAGCACTTCCTGGATAGAGCAGCCACAATCGGTGCAATACATACGCATTGTGATGCAACATGGATTGGATATCTCCTAAGTCGAAGTCCAACAGCTGCTTGGCAAGAAGCGACTTGATTAAATTATTCAACTTCCTCAAATTGTCAAAGAAGTGATTCGCTAAGACTATATTTCAGTACCAGGTGTCAAGGACACATCACGATCAGAGGAGGTGATGTTCTCGTGAATGAATGATCTCCTACTCTTATTCGTCCATACATGTTCTGGAATGTGAGACCAATTCTAAAGACATGCGTGTCAATAGGATAGTGCCCCATTGTGAGGATGGTGGGTGTCTTGAATACTGGCCTGCTTAGCATACACGTATCTAGACAGCGATTGGTTAAGTTGACTAGGATATGTAAAGCACATCTCAGCGGGAATCATCGCCTTCAAGTCTGCGGTACAGAAGACGACCACAATCAATTTGGTGGCCACGGTCAGCTAGCGAGAAGTCACAGGCTTGATATTTGAAACCAAAATATGTGCCAAATTCCAAATCAGTTCCAGGTCAAACCATTAGTGTTTGTAGGCGTAGATTGATTGCTCCATCAACTGCCCGAGGAAAGTCCACAGAACACAACAACGCCCCACCTCCAGAACCGCTCCTTAACCCAGATAACTTTCTAGACGAAAACACAACAACCCAACGACTAATCTCTCCAACTTGGGGGAAAATGCAAAAAAGCCCGACTAAATAAAGCATGCGTCGTCTGTGAATCATAATTTACGAAAATTATGAGCTGCCAAATATTGATTTCACTTTCCAAACGGTTGATTTACCAAATGGCCCGCGAACTGCGAAGTCGTCTGCGAAAAAAAAAGCACAAGAGAATATTTAATTCCTAAGCGAAACACGATCACTCACACACTCGCTTAGCATCCGTTTAAGTCCGGCGAAGGAAACTGCTTCCACACACAGCCGGCTGTAGGTATCTTGTGTCATTGTTGCAGAATTTGCATAAAAATTCCATGGATGAAATCAAAATAAAGTTTCGCTTATTATACTCGCTCGAAATTGCTGCCGCTTAAGGGAGCCAAAGATACGGATACGAGCGGCGCGCAAGAAGTACTCACGCCACTCCAAGTGGATGAAAGTGTCAACGACATTGATGAAGACGCACAAGATGATTCGACTTCGAATTCGATGCTTGTGTGTGTGTGCGTTTCGCTTATTCATCGACTTCCTCTGTTGGGCTTACTTTTGGCGAAACACACAATGGGCAGCACTTTAGGCCGAAAGTGATTCCAATTTAATAGGAGGATGGTTTCTCTGAGACTAATTTGTATCTTTTAAACACGTTTGTCGCGGCGCGGCGCGGCGGTTGGGTGAATCAAGTTCAAACGCGCGCTGATGGGTTTTTGTTTTTGCCTTTCTTTTGAGCTGTTATCGACAAACGATGCTAATGCGGTTGTGACACTGAGGCATACCGAGACTGGCTGCATAGCGCTACCGTGTAGATAGATGAATCTGCATAATGTGATTGTTTATCGGACGGGCTGAATAGACTGAATCGAACTCAAGATGCAACAAGACTAATGGCCGCTTATATCATATGCTCGACGTAACGGAATGCTGGCTTTCAGTCAGGTTTCAGCTTTTAGTCAGCTTGCACAATGCATGCATGTCGACAATGCATGTTGTCGGGCCTAGTTGTCGGTGGAGTTCTACTATTCTTCGACTGATTGGAATAGGTGAACATCTTTAGTAAGCCCAACGCCTAGACTCTTCCGAAAACATTTGGCAGCGCCTTTAAGGAGTTTAAGATTGGACTATCAAACTCAGTTCTTCAATGAACTTGAGCAAGCTGCGGCCTTTTGAGCGTCCCGAGTGGTAGGTTCTCTAGTTCACTACACTCGCAGGGGTTCGTCAGTCCCCTCTCTAAGTGACTTCCTTTAATCAACAGATTTCATGTAAATGCTTTAAAAGCTAACAGTCACCTCATAGGAGTTCTGGCAATAGTCTGGTATTTCCTAATCGCCAACAGCAAACTATTTAACTTCTCAGATGGCGTGGAAAACTCTGCCTCATTCTAGACAGAATGTTGAACTGAAACACGAATGTTCTGAACCGACGATGACGCATGTCATTTCTCTTTCTCGATTGGCTGGCGCTATAGTTCGCGGTGGAGCTGGTCCAGCCAACATATCTCTCGGGTTTGTAGACAGTCGAGGTATCCAGCCTAATTTAAGTCACAAGATTGAGGCGTACATATGAGGAAGGCAACAGCAGCGCAAGCAGAGAAGTTTAGAAAGTGAAGAATGTTGGGCACGCTGTCTCCAGTTACCAAGACCAAGTTGTCTTCTGACCGCGATGACGGTTCGGTCTCCCTCTTCTTCTAGAACCTGGAGGCTTGTAGTGAAATACCCTCTTAGCTAGATCATTTGTGTACCTAAGCACCAGAAAATTTGGTAAAAAATAGGGACCAGATCATAAAAAAATCCTTTGGATATACATAGCGATTGTCTTGACATATGTCAGTCTTCCCTAAAACCACCAACTTAAATGCATTAACCAGAATTCAGAGACTTACATTCCTGCGCGTCTCAGGAGCAGCTAGCACTTGACCTCTACACGAAAGATTACATCTACAAGGAGCGCTATAAAGATCAGCTAATCTAGCGACTGGCTTCTAAGCTACCAGCTGGGTCCCGGGACATCTGGAAAGGACCAAGTCCGACCCAACCCTTTTCGGGGATACAAAAGTACACAACCTACAGGATCTACGTGGCTATTGTCCGACTCATATTGATGTACGGCGGGCAAGCTTGATGGCTGGTACTGGGAAATGCTGTACTTTACAACGCCTGAGGTGAAGTTCAGCAGCAAGTTTGTACAAGCGACTCACTCAGGCCCTACCGCTGATTGGACGGGATGATTTATGGCTGAAATTGCAATACGACTTCACTCCTAAGTCCTAAATCAACTAGATTTTCCAGCTAAGATTATCGACCATAGAGCAGGCTATCCTGAGACATGGAATGCTTTCCGTAATCATGAGAACATAGGCGTCCTGATAGAACATTGAATGCACATCCTTCGTGAATTCATTTCGTTCGAATTGATCAAAGACGGAAGGGATGGGAACGACTTCTTCAATGTAGTAAATATCCGTCTTCACCATTCGACCTCTTGACCGGCTTATTTCAAGCAGAGATTTCCTCACGACCTCACGAAGTTTTGCTTCGGTTCAAGTAATCCCGAAACTACTCCAAGGTAGTTTCTAGCTCCCGTTCAACTCTAGATAACAGATGCTCGACTAGAAGATAACATAATGAAGTTATGTCTCTCTTTCTTCTTATTCCAGTTATGGGTTAGTTGTCTCTAGCCACGCACATCGATTTGGTTGAGGTTATTAGATTTTGGTACAGCTGTTGCTTGCACTATTCACCGGGAAGCCAATGTAGCAGACGACATTTACTGCCTCGAAGTTATAGTTGATTATCGCGATGGTTTGTCAAAGTCATTGTTGTAGTGTGTCCTTTCTGGCAGATACCATAGTATTCGCCTTGCTCTCATTTAATTCCCATTTTCAATCTTTCCGTCTCAATGCCAGCCTCATTGACTGCTCCGTGTGTTCGCCCGTTTATATTTCTTAGGAAACATTCACCAACCAACAGACACATTCTGGCTTGCAAATATCATAATGCGCCTAAATAAAATTTGCATAAATTGAAACTAAACTTGGAAGCAGCAGTCTCCTCTGTCGCAGCTAAGTCATAAAACCTAATCAATGCCGTCACTGGCAACACTTATCTCTCCACTGAGTTAGAACCCCATCTCGAGTATGTAACAATCAACATAATCAAGTGCTTCTAAATTTGCTTCACACCTCACCGCTTTCTAGGTTACATAAATCAGCCTTTTTGCAATTTCAGCACGTGATTAAGGTTCTAATTCTCATAAATTCTCGCCGAGCTCAATTTATCTCATATTCATTGCAAACTTTCTCAACATCACCGCTCGCAGTTAAAGCCATTTAATCGTGTCATTTACGCTGACATTCTCCACTCGCGCTCGCACAACTCATTGCGTGTCCGTTCTCCGAGAACACGTGCAGACACTGATGAATTCCAGAAGCATACTAGGCTATCGCATGAATCTGGAGCGATTGCACACACTGCCCTGCGATTCAATGAACTTCACCTAGTGCCCAGGCGCTTAGTGTTTGCCGAGCTGTTAAACAATTTTATTAAATTATCACAACGTTTTTTTCTATGAATAGATGCGAGGAGATGCATTTGCATAATGCCATGCAAACACTGCGAAATTTATATGCGGAACCGACTTCTGACTGACATCTCGAAACGTGATATTTTTTTGGTTTTTTTTTTTGTTTTTGCTGACGAAGCTTAAGGAAATGTATGTATTTATGCTTTTGGCAGAGATAAACGATTTTATTGCACAATTCGTGAAGTGAAAGATAAGGATATGGACAAGCTGCAAACGTCACAAATGCTGCTGACTAAAGTGAAGGGGTGATAAACTTAGCCGAACGCAAATAAAGTCTGCGCTGTCTCTGCGGTGATTCCGGCAAGATAAGAGATGAGACGACGTACATATAAATTTGTGTGATGGCATCTCTGAAGACCTTGAACTGACAATATCTGCAAAATTTAGCGACGAACAGGTTTATAGACGGACAAACAACCAAAAGAATTCTCGACCGCCTGCGTTGCTTAATGCATATATGCAACAGCTTCGTCAGCCATGTTAGGTCACCAGAAACAAGGTGAAACTGCTATTTAATCGCCGTCAAAGTACTCCCCTCTCTATACAACACACTCATGGCAACGGGTTTTCGAAATCTCGAAGCAATTGTTAAAGTCCATTTTTTTGCGTGGCCTTCAAAGTGGACAGTGATTCGCTGTCAAAACGGGGTCCATGGAGCTGCTCTTGAACTTAGCAGCGGCATAGTTAAGCACACGTTGATAAATAAGGCGAATATGGTGGTGGCGGAGCGATATGAGTTGATTTTTTGGAAAAAGCTCTCGAAATGCAGAAGTCTCTGCAAAATATTGAGTGCTTTTGAGAAAGATTTCGGATTTTTTCAGCACAGAACGTCTGGAAAGTATTTGCCACTGAATGAGTCCACGTTTCTCAAAACTCATCATCATCAGATGTATCACAATCCTACGTCTTTGTGAATTATCTCTCGCGCTTTGCATCTATCAAGAGAAGGCAACTTTTGGTAAGCACCTCCATCACATGGGATTCTAGTTGCGGATGCCAGGTAGACTTCAACTGTCAATTGAGGATTGGGTTTCAACTTCGCAAAGCATCGCGCTAAACTCTGGTAGATAGCAAGACTCTGTTAGATAAGGATTGGCGTACCACAAGCTACCACCATATGAGAACCGTAGCGTTAGAGGCATTATTTATTAAAAGTCATTATTGCGAAGATGGCGCGAAGCTGCTATCATACCCGTCGTGAATTGTCAAACAAAGCAAGTAGTGATGGAGGTTCTTACTAGAACTAAAGGATTTGACGAGAAACAAAAGCAAATCAACGTAATGCTGTTGCTAACATTGACGCTATTGGACAGAGCGTCACAATGGGCGGATCTATCCTGATGTTAGTGAGGATCTCCGTTTACTTCGGCTTCGCGCTGCAGTATGAAGATCATAAATGCCAAGATCAAATGCAGCTAATCGCTGGTTTTTGGGTTCAATGGTCTAAAAAATGAAGAGCCTTCTGAAGAAGTATTGACTTTATACAAGACACTGATCACCCCAGTCCTACGGCGTAGTGGCACGGACATCACAAACGGATAAAGAACCCCTTGGTCTGTTCTAGCGAAATGCCCTGCCACTTACTATCTAAGGCTTTGTTAAGTGTATGCAACCCGGTACAGCTTTAATCAATTCAACAAGTAAGTAAGAGTACCCATCGTCAAATTTCAAAGTACCCATAAATCCTTCTGAGAACTTACGCAACATTTCAGAAACTGTCACGTAAGTAGAGATGGATTAATTTCACATTTGTAAGATAAGTGAACCAACTCAACGAAACTTAACGAAACTGAACTTAGTATGGTTTGTGGTTTAGGCATATTTGCTCAATTAGTCAAGTTGACTCAAGGACTTCTATTGAGTGTAATTAAGGATCACAGGATTCTGATCTGAATTCTAAAGAAGGGTATCATCTCACCGTTGCCGGAATCACTCATAGGCCACCTACATTGGTTCAGTACTTGCTCCAGAACATTCTTCAACTGGTTGGGGTGCTGTTGCTGTTTCGATGTCAACATCGCTACGAAGTTGTATCTTCACTGCTTCTGACTGACATAGGAGGGGCTTGTCACCAATAAGTGATCATAGTTGGTGAAAGCATACCTCCCTGCTTGTGCCGCAACATTGTATTTGTAATGCCTGGATTTCTACAGCAGGTTATATTTTCTGGACATGCCGCAACTGAACCACTGCTTCGATGCAACGGAATTCGGATTCTATATGAGTAGACTGTCAAGAGGCATGATTTTGCCAGTTTTGTGAGGACCAGTCTTTAGGGTATTGTCTCAATATAAAAAGTGGTAAGAGTTATTTCTATATTTTGATGCGCAGATAGAAAAATGTAATATGGGTGGTGCTACAGTCCAATGTGCAAATGAGTTCACATGGGCCAAGTCCTCTCACGCGAGGAGGGGAGCTTACAGGTCACGTGACTATTGTCAGTCGAGAGAGGTGGAGCCGAAAATTATAAATATTTGCTCGTGTCGGGAACTGAATCTAGAAACCCATCGAAGGAGTTGACTCACCAACCCATTGCGCAATGACAGCCAATATACACATTTTGACAAAACTCCTGAACGAAATTCCGGATCTCTCAAGTGTCGCGGTCAATTTCTCTTCAAAATTCACAGCATACGCCTCAAACGGAATTTGCCACCTTCTGCGGTAACTCAGATAACTCGCAAAAACTTAAAAATGCGCTTTACAAAGTACCGAGAATCTGCATTCTGCCAGCTTGCCATTTGTTTCCCCCAAAATTTCGCAGATACACTCCTTATCCAACACTTCAATAAATTATTCACTATCACGTCACTTAGAGACGACAGAAAGTGTATCTCGGTACACTCGGTACACTGATCAATTAGTAAATCCATTCTCGTATTATGTATCAACGAACGTGAGCTACAATAAAACTCTGAAAACATTCACTCAACAACAATTCACATTCAGATACGGGTACAAAGATTGCGGTTCAACAAATTACTCACGTATCTATCGACTGATTCGCTTCAGTTTCGCACAGGTGAACAATCTCTTCGTTCGATAACAAAACGGCGAACAAGAAAGGCGACAAACAATTCGACAATTCAACGAGAATAACTTTAAATCAACTGAAGATGAAATCGCTGCTCGCGGATGAAGACCGCAAAGCCGGAGCGATGTCGATGAGTTTCTAAGTCCACAATGATTGGCCTTGAACGTATCGAATTTTCGCAAATCGAGAATTTCTAAGTGACTTAATTAGATTTTAATTAACATTGATTTGGGATCGAAACAAACTGAGTTGTGTATACGAATGAGAGTGATAGAAGTTTTGCCAGAACTCAGATCTCCGTCGTTGTCGTAGGGTTTGTTATTTGGACAGGCACTGGATTGTGACAAGTATGCAAATTTTACAAGCACTCTTGTGTATCAAATGTTTTTTTGTTGGGGAATCCGAATCCGACGTGGTGGCTGGCCACCCGTATCAAACTGGTTGTGGTACTTTATTCGGGAAAGGTGTTAAATATAGATTCCTTGCTCGGCACACGTGAGAATCATTTTTATGGGCAAGGGCATCCACGTGTTGGCTTGAGCAATGGTTGAGAAGAGGGAGAGAGAGAGTTGAGGGAACGCACTGAGTGATGTACGGTCGGCTGACATATTGATCGGCGAGTCTGACATCGTCTTTCATTACTTTATGAAATACAGTGGACTCCTCTAAGTCGAGTTCTCATGGGATATCAAAATTAGTTCGAGCGAGAGGGCATATCGACTTAGGGAGAATCCACTGTATTCTGAAGAAATAGCGATGGCGCCCAGTGAAAGATGACAGTTGAAATGGACATATGTTTCTAAGTACAGGGTGATCCAAAATTAACGCAAGATTTGAAATCGCCACCATTTGAGAAGTAAATTATTGGCAACACTGAACAAAAAAAAAATTGACAGCTGATAGTGCATCATCATCATCATCATCATCTACTGACCCGCATGATCCACTAAAGGGGTCGCGGGTGTAAACCACGCACGAGAGATCTCCAGGCAACTCGATCCTCCGCCATCGACTCTAATTCATCAGGAGCAATGCCCGAGCGTAACCCGGCGAGTTTTTGGACTTGGTCCAACCATCTCGTCCTGGGTCTGCAAGCTGATAGTTAAGACTTGTAAAAATGGAGCAGAAATGTATCTGTAACGTGTCACTGTTTGTTACGAATTTTGGGCTAAAGGCACCATTGGACAACGCTTTTTGCTCTCGACACAGTTCTATCTGCGATGATATTGATGTGGCCAATATGTGGTTTCAACAAGACGGTGCCGTATACGACCTAGCTGCACCAATGAAATTCCCATTTATGCAGAATGGTCACGCAAAGCGTATGTGCCAGAAAAAGCCGTGGAGGACTATAGCTTGATGTGTTATTCTATAAGTTACCCTATCCTATGTACTTCATGATTCAATAAGAAAATAACAATCTAAATACTGAAAACTGTGTTTCTTATTTAATTCAACATTTTCAGAACAAATATAGATGGGGCCCAATAAAAGATGGAAATTGTAATTTTTAAACCAAATTTATGTTTTTTACAATAACACAATGGGTCTACGCTGCTAAGTGTGATTCCTGCATGTTGCCTGTCAGTCAACGCAACAAAATAATTTAGAAAAATAAAAAAGAAAACGTAAACAAAATATTTAAAAAAAACATTAAAAAAAAAATTAAACAAAATTTATTGTGGAACGACGACCCTACTAGGGACATTTTCGTACAACTTTGCATACCATCTCATTAGTTTACGACTCACTCCAGCATTCACAGACAACTTTGGCAGTCACGACTCATTTAGAGCCCTCGGCGAAGCACCTCTTCAAGAGCCACTTGTGATGTGTCCGGTATTGTTCTCACACCACTGACGAAGTCTGGCTTCTCTCGGGGCATTGACAAACACCGATGACAGTGGATGGTTTGGAATTGAACAAGATCACGGATCGCTGTCTATATTCACAGGTTATTGAATAACCACATAAGGCAAACGATTCCGTTGAACTGGCCTGAAGCGGCAAACGTTTTGAGCATATGATATGACTAGAGAGTTTCACCTCAATACGAACCATCGATTACTAAACCGCATACGAAAGCACTCATCGTGAAGAACTACTTGATGCTACGTCTCAATTAGAGATCTCCAGAAAACCGATCCGATTGTGTCATGTCGCGACAAAGAAGAATTGGAATTAATTGTGCAATTCAGTTCTGGGACTTCTAGGTCTGCGAACATTCACTGGATTTTGATTTTGTATCGTATTCAATTTAGGTGGACAATGCGGCAGTATCCCATGCACCAATGGCCCAGCTAAGGGTGAACTGAACCGAAGCTCCCGAGTCGAGAAGGAAAGGAAGGCCAAGTCTCCGGTTTAAAGATCGAGTGATTCTAGATGCAAATTCTCTTAGTTTAGACAACTCAAAGCTGCCAGCTTCCAGTTATTCCTAATTCGCCGATAAGTACATAATGTCGATAATATGGAATACTATACGGGGAGAACGATTGAAAGATCGCTCGTGGTTTGGACACTCCTGCATCGTCGTCTATTTTTGCCATTGGTTCGTTGGTTGTCTATCATTTGCGCCGGAAAACAATAATGTTACGCTGCATATTCTTATTGACGAGTCTCATATAATCAACGTTCTTTAACGGTATCTGTCAGACGTGTAGCCATGCAAGGACGTGATTGATTGTGTATATTTTTGAGACAATGAACACGTAAACGTGTTGCTCCAATTTTCTTGCAACCTGCTTTTTAAACATTCAGTTGCAGTTCAAGTCGTATTACAGAAATTAATTATTACAGAGATACCCGACAAGTAGTAGTCGCTCTTAAAATGTTTTGACAGCGGTTTCTATAAAAAAATTTCGGACAAATTTAGGGGTGCCATTAACATGAGGTGATGATTTATTTTCAAAGATTCATGATGAACTGTCAAAAGATCCCTCAAATTCGTCAGTGAACAAGGGACAGTGGAATACCTATCACCACAATAATTGATTTCTGTCATAATGGCTGCAAACGTAAAACAAAATGTTCTGCAAATTTGCTGCAACTGCATCGCATTTGACTGGAAAGCACCCATTTTCTCAACTCCAAAGGTATTCACTTGAGATTTTGTGATCATGTATTGTAGTCACACAGTCTCATCTGTCAAATCTTCTAGTAATTGTTGGATAATCTTTCACCTTTAATAGCCGCCATGCATTGAGAGTCATTATTTTCTAGGAAAACAAATTCCATATTCCCAACAAACAGTGTCGTCTCAGCAAATAGTGTCGTTCTGAGTGCCTGTGTCATAAGACATGTTGCGAGCTTATGACAGGTGTCATGTAGCAAAGAAAACCTGTTGAAATTAACCTTCTAATAACCAACATCAATTCGCCATTACTCATTCAAAGGATTGTTAAGCGCTGTGTCGTAGTTAATTGAATTCTATTGTTCAAGGTTGAATAGAAACACAAAGACACCAGACAGGTGATTGTTTAGTCATTTAGGAAATGCCAGTTGAAATTTGCCGATGAATTGCTAGCTCCTGCAATTAGAGGGGTTCGGCTCTGAAACTCTGAGACTATGGACGTATTCTCGTCTCTGAGCAGTCAGTCTTACCTGTCAGGCCATCCATTTAAACTCCCCTATTCTCAAACAAATTCTTGTTGGATAAATGCCGCATTTTGAGCCAGAGAAAGCAGTTCATTGTGCCACACTCCCCCTTATTGTCAACAGTTTGGCATTCGCTAAGCACATCTGAAAGAGATCGCCGTGCCTGAAGACACAATCTAGGTCTTTCAAAATCTCGTGTTGTTCGCACGCGTCCACCGAACAGATGCATGAACACAATGGAGCATAGACATTGTTCACATCTCATACCCAACGACAACTGAATCCGAATTAAGACACAGTAAAGTAAGTTGACTGCAATTAAGCAAGATTTCCTTTCGGAGCGCTCCGCGTATTGTCTGCTGCGCGTATTGCCTCTGCTTGCGTTATTTACGATGTTTTGTCTTAATCAAAGAAATGATGATGATGTGCTTTTGTAAGGCAAATCAATTAAGGAAATTGTAAGAAGCGCCAATTTGAAAGGCAATTTTACTGGCAAATTGGCCAAGTAACAGCAGGCAGACGATGAAGAGTGGAGTATGACTTTGTAACCGGTTAAGAGTGAGTTCAGAGGAAATAAGTGCTCTGCTAAGTGGACGGCTGCCATAAACAATCGGGATTTAAAAAAGAACAAGATCACAGAGCTTTACTACGAGTTTTAGATACCTTAAAAATAGTTACGATGCAAAGACTCAGCAGAGCTAATGCTTCTACCACGAGAAACAAGTCTTCGAATCGTATACAGGGTCATCCAGTTCCGGATAGTCCGGATTTGAAATCCCTGTTTCAGTCAGATACGTCAAAGCTTGGTGTGAGGTTTGCCATTCTACTATATGAACAACTTGACAAGCACTGAACTGAACGTCATGTGCTCAAATTTACCAAGAGAATAGGGTAGGTCCCTTTCGCGTATCATGCCTGACATCATGGTACGGTCATATGAGCGCACTATAGGCAAGTACTGTAAACAAATTCGTGAGATCATCTGCAGATGTCTTAAGCCCATCCATCATCAAAATGCGCTCTTATAGTTGCCGTTAGTGAACGTGTTAAAGAAGATCAAAAACTATCGATTTCAAGGCGAACACTGTGTGTATTCCGGCACTTTGTGGCGTCTTTCGCATTTGGACTTGCGTCCACCTCCTTATAAAGTGCAACTCACTCAAGACGCAGACCACGATATCCAATCTACGATATGCATGCGGAAGACGTGTGGTTTCAACAAGACAGTGCGACATCTTACACAACAGGATCCGCTTTTGGCTTTATTGCAAAAAAAAGCTCCCTGGACGAGTTATTTCGTGCGTTGATTGATTTCTCGCCGTTCGACTTCCTTTTGCGGAGCTTTGTAAACAATGTGTCTATGCACAATCCACAAACACTAGGTGCTTTGAAAATGAATATTCACCAAGTTATAGCCGAGTTATCGACCGACATTCGACGATAAATACTCGAAATTGCGATGACATTCGAATGGTGTTAACTTCCATTCATTATGGCAAGCTACAAGCAATGAATTGAAATAAAAAGGAACGAAATCCGAACCAAAAATGCGTTTTCTGTAACTTCCTTTCGAAACTACAAAATGGGTGATCTGTATTTTTGACGTAATTAATCCAGAGAGACAATGATGACTTGATGCTTTTGCTAAGTAAAAGAATCACCCAAAGACGGGAAATAAAGAAGAATACTTATGCGTTAGAGAGCGACTGTGTTGAATGCGGCAGGAAAAGATTGGGGTGCACCACTAGAATCCGATGGCACCTCAAATGCTAGTCGACTGAAATGAATCACTCAAGATAACACACGTTCATTCGATCATTTTGTTGATGCCTATCGACCGGCAATCTGTTTCCAATTCGCAAGTAAACATACCCCATTGCAAACCAAAGCAAAGCCGAAAAGAAATTCGGTGTCACCAGATGAGCAATTGCTGTAGAAAGCCTTAATTGAAAGTGAGGGCAGGCAAGCAATTAAAACAGCGTCCGAAACAATGGCCTTTCATCCATAACTCACACACTCGCGCACATAAAACGTTTGTACCACTCATGACAAAGTGCCCCAAATTGTTGGCAAAAAATCGTCCGACCAAGCTTTGAGCAGATTTATGGCTCTAGTCCGCAGTTTAACGGCTAAGCAGACACGATAACAGTCCAGATGAAACCTGTCGTGACGAATGACAAAAAATAATAAACCATAAACTTCGCACCATAAACAACCACAAATGGCCGGGTGACGATGTTGTTTTACCAGCCACGTGATCAGCGCAGCGGCAACGCCCGCACTTTGGGCCTGCTAAAGGGATTAAGTGCACCCCCTTTTCAACGAGTTTCGCAAATCAAATTAAAGTTCAATTGTTTGTTGGACGGACGCAATCGGCAATCCGCAATCCGCAATTCCACCACCAACAGAGTGGAGTGCCATCGACACAGTGACACAAAAAAAGTGCACTTTACATGACAACCCATTGACAGTTCATACTGACCTTAGCTAGCTGTCAGGGAGCTCCGGCAGGTCTTGCAGGAAGTATTCCAATTGTGTTGCCTTGTCACTTTATCACGTCTTGTGCAAATCTTTTCGTTTGCTTTCACGAATTAATCACTCGCAGCACTCGGTTGCAAAAGATACACAAAACAAAACTAAACACACTGAACACACTCACAGTCACAACCGACGGCAGAGACTGACGACGACCTGCGATTAAAATAGTGTTCACATGAACTTGCTCTCCTTTCGCAACCGAAAGATCTTCTCAACTGCACAACTGCACGCGGAATTGCTCAGCCGCTGAGATTGCATCTCTGTATCTTTTTATCTCGGAAGAACTGCAACGACGCAGACTGGTGTGAATCAGAAAACAAATAAAAACAAAAAAAAATCACAACGAGATCCAAAACAAATTCAAAAACCGTGGACCACACGAAATCATGTGGTAATGGTGCTGCTGTGGCTGTTGCTGATCTAGCCCTCCAGTGGTGAGCGCTGCGTGTGTGAAGCTTTGGAGGGTTTACGGAAGACTACGCGCGCGACCGTCGGACATCAAATGGTGACCAGTCGTAAGTTGATTCTGCAGCACGCTCGCTGCTCAGCTGATGGATGTACGGGTACAATGCAGTGTGTGGTCGTGTCGTCGGCGCGGGAGCTCGGTGGGGACACAGACCGGTTGGATAGACTCTGGCGGTTGGTGGTGGTGGTGGTGGCGTCTGCAGGTGGATGGCTTAAAACGACTGAACCCAGAAGACACGGCAATCCAGAGATTCGGCGAACGACCGACGAACGCTAGTACACTCGAATTGGTCGTTCATTTGTTGCGAGCTTTGCTGGTGGCTGCGGATCGCGAATCCCGATTCTCGAATAGAAAATTCCACATTTGTTGTGGTTAACTGTTGTAGTTGTTAGCGGGCTGGGAATCCGCAAATGCACACGTGTACCGGGACGTCACGTCTGTGTGCGTGTGGTCGGTCTTTGATGTTTACTGCGATGGAGGAGCACGGAGGTGGGGATTTGTTAATTGATTTGCCGTCTAACGCTTCTTCGCTCGCATTAGGTCCACGGGGATGGCAGCAGGCACTCGACTGTGAGTTGGTGGACCCCCCAACAACCCGCGGCAGGCAGAGACAGGAATGTGGTGAACCGCATTACATGCCAGAGTGTGTGTGTGTGTAATGTGTTTTTGTTTACAAGGGCCGTGCTATCAGATGGAAAATTGCTAGGCAATCGGACTGGCGGCAGCGGCAGCAAGTGGTTTTCGATGTCAAACACGCCGCTCTGATGACGGGCTGCCAGTGATTTGCACTTGGCTAATGACTTATTCGGAGCGATTAGGTGATTTTAGTGTTTTGACTGGCAGTAATTTTCGGCTGGAAAATGACACACAGAAATTGACCGAACGAGAGTTCCGTGCCGCCGTCTGACTAACGGGTAGACGTGTCTTGCCGGTGATGAGACGGAACGCACATAGCCGTGATATTTGGCGCTGGGAGCGCTTTACATTTGGCATGCTGACACGTTCGTAATTTGAATTTGGCGCACGAATTTTTTACGACCGTCACTAGAGGCAGGTAATGATTTTGGGGCCCGAAGGAGGAGCGGTGTAATGAATTGGAGAACCGCTATGGGAACGAATTTAATGCCTTTGCTGGGTTAACAGTTGAATGCTTGCTTTGTGGTGTAGGGCGAGATGGTGAGAGTTTTTATTTGTTGTTTGATTTGTCGTGTGCCAAATCAATTTGGAATCGGTTGAATGAAAGACTCTTGGATCTTGCTTGCAAACGAGAGGGTCACAGATTGAAAGTGAATTTTTGACAAGCCAGGGCTAACAAATATCATCATTTGTTCTTACTGAGGCGATGAGGTCCGAAATTAGAGTTCAACTGATGCAGCATGAAGGACCGAATTGTTAACTCTTCCAGAAGATTCGACAACTGTACGGATTTTTTTAAAGACATTCACAAGCCAATACCTATTTGAAATGTACACAGGATTTCAAGAAACATGTTCTAGCCTGTCGGAAATGGACACAATGCAAGGCACTCCAGACAACACCGGTGGTAAACTGGTTAGCTTCAATTGGAGTGAATTGGTTCAAAGTCGGCTTTGTGTCGCAATGTTGCTAGAATGACAATAAAATAATGAATATAACGACAATTTTGCCCGACGTGTGGATCAACTAGATTCAATTCCCATAGAGACGAACATTTTCATAGTTCATGGCTCCATATCTTTAGACTCACTAACAATACTCAGAGACTGTACTTATCTACAGTGAAGCTTGCCAAACTTCGCCCTTCGGAGTCGGAATAAAATGATGGGTTTCATCGACTCGTGGGAGAAAAATAGTACACACGAGTGGTTTCTGTAGAAGCGGTACCCAAGTCAATCTCCAACTGCAGGTCCGCCCATTTCGTTACATAAAAGATTTTCCCAGGTCAACACTTTCGCATGCGTTTAAAACTCTTCTCGAAACATTGATGCTACTCAGCGTGAGAGACCTCCAAAACATGGTTTTTGAAGGCAATCATTGTCCGCGAAATTTATTTCTAGTATTGGTTGCCAAAGCACTTCTCTACACCGCGCCGCATGACACATCAAGTCGATTGTTAAAAAAAATGTAGGATCCAACGTGAATGTGTGTTCTTTACTGAAAAGCGTTCATTCGCAATTTTATTTATGCTAGTCATTCTAACGCTTAAGGTTGCCCCTTTCTCGCGGTATGTCACTTGACGTGACATTGTGCACTTATTAGGTGTTTTGAGCGAATGTCGATCACGATTAAATTCGGTATACGTGAAGTTTTCACATTTCTATAGTGCTTCATCGCCAATAGTTGATTATTATTAATATCTAAAGTCGTAAAAAAACGTTAATAATAAAACACGAAAATGTACACGATGCAATTCCATTTTTGGGACTCAACTCACTAAGTGTGAGGGGTCAAGACACAGTATGGCCCGAAGGTATATATGGAAGATGTAGAGGCCCATTCGTCTTTGGGAAACATTGGGCTGGGAAGAGCATTCCACATTCGCGTAGTGCGACTGAAAAAGAAGTCTCTATTTAACTGTGCGTCAAAAAGTAGGCTTAAGGGTAAACTGATTGGCATTTCTGGCGAGACGAGTATTCCGGGTGAATTAATGGTGAGGAGGAGTGCAATTGGCTAGCTCACTTAAGCATCGTTTGTTAAAATATCGATAAGACAGAGACAAAAAAAAGATACGGTACGTCGGTGTTCGAACGAGCCTTATGACTCTGCGATATTGTTGTCTCCAATAAGTTCAACGGCTCGCTTTCGGTGTCATGAGTTTGGGAACGAAGAAACCAAAATAAACTGAAATGGAAAGACGCCTCTCTATACTTTCGTGCCGCCAAGGCTGGGAACATAGGGAGCAACCCTCTCAGTAAGAAGCTCATTTTAAACTAAATGAAGAGCTAATCAATGATTTGAACTAAGACCTGTACTATTCCTTAGAGTAAGTAGTGCGTTCAGCTTCGTTCAGCTTCTTTCATCGAATAAATTGACAAAGGACGTGTTCGAGGAAAAGGGTATTTGCATCTTTTCATGGCCTGATCGTGTCAATGTTCAGATTATTCTTGAGTTTAGCTGTATTCTGGTGAATAAATATCAATTAAAAAAATTTAGAACGAGTTTTTAACCATTAACACCGCATTCATTCCTTATCATCACATTCTTACAAAATCAGCAACGTAAAGGTTTTAACAAATGTCTTGATTGACACCGATAAAACCACAAACGATGCACGTTGACACACTTTTTCCAGCACAACGCGCCTATCACCTCCTCCAACGCCAGCACATAAATGTAGTTTTAAAGCCAGCTCCAACCAACAGCAGTAAGAAATTAAATCGTAATAGACTATAACATTTTATGACGCGACGGCATCATCAATCTTAGGTCATACCTTAAAGACCGTTATGTTTTACATTTGACGATACGAATACCCGTGGGTACCTCAAAATCCGGTGTTTGTTGTGAAGTTGCTACTAAGCGACGGAATGTTGGGAAATTAAAATGCACCAAAAATCATTTGAATACGATTATCTTCAGCCGCGGCCGATATGTGTCGTTAAATAATGCCAGCTGAAGGGTTCAAACTGGTTTAGATGGGCGATTATTTTTAGCTGTTAAGAGGGTTTCTGAGATGGAAAGGCGGCCGCAGTTGGGCCACTTTTACATGCATGAGAATCGAAAGGATGAGCTTGAGTTCTTGCGGTTATCTCTTTTGTCTTTGATTGGAATAGGCTTATAGGCATAAAAGGCGTAGGTAAGAGAAACAAATAACAGAATTAATTTGTATCAAAATTGGAAGATCTTAAAGTTCAAGTGGTGTAGACAAAAGTCGGGAACTGCTTTAGCGAATTTTCAAAAACAACGTACATATATAGACAAAAAGTTACATTTCATGCTATGCCAAAAGTTACGAATTTAATCATCAGGTTTGTTTATCGAGAGAAATCTCAACAAAGGTTATCTTAAAAATCATAATTAAAGATTTTAAACTTTTTTTCTCTGAGAATAAATCCTTTTATTTATTTGGGAGATGTCAAACCTGGAACGCATGTAGTCGCGATCCACAAATCACCATCATCTTCTGGCCTGCATGATCCCCTACAGGGGTCCCGGGGGTAATGCACGCACGAGAGATCTCCAGGCCACTCGATCCTCCACTATAGACTCTTACTAATCAGGAATTATGCCCCAGCGCAACCAGGCGAGTTTTTGGACTTGGTCCAACCACCTCAACCTAAGTCTGCTGTACTGCCGTGTTCCTTTCCATGTTTTTTTTCACGAATAAAAAATTTTACCCATATAAGCTCACTACGAAACTTTACAAACATTGACACTTCATTCATATGGAGTTTTCTCATTCGCAGAGAACTACGGGTATAATTTGTATGTACACACTGACAATTCTTCGCTAATTTTTTTGTCGTAGTCATTGTGGATTGCGTTTGCCTCTTGGCGTATTGCAATCTCAGCTCGATAGTTCACAAAAAGAGAATGATTGATTCGCAGAGAAATAATTTAAAATCGTTAATTAGGATAGTTAAACAAAATGTTGCCGATAAAATAGTTGATAATACTAGTATAAATTTTTGTGTTTATTTGCTGGAAAACGGTGGTAACTGAAAGTTCGCGTTAGCTGTTCGCGGCTCATATGAGTGACACTTATCTCGCAGCGAATAAGAAAATTATATGTGAATGAGGTGTCAGAGTTTACAAACTTCGCACTTCGTAGCCTGTTCATGTGCACAGTAATTTAAAACCATCATACGACCTCAATAATGATTTAAAAATCTGCACTTAGCACAAAATTCCATGAAGAGGTGATTTTATAGAAAATATTTTTTTATTAAGTCCTGGAAATTAAATGGGGGAATGAAAATTGCGAACAGCAGTTAATAAGCTTTCGTAGTTTTTTTTAAATGAAGCCGTTGTTGTTTGTTGTCTATTTTTCTTTCGGACATTTAACTTATTTACCCACATATACAACTTAAGTCTAATTAATTACATCCTTTACTTCGGAATACTAAACTCCGTCTTTGTTCGTGTGACAATGTAGTAAAGGAATTCACTTGACTCAATTATACAAGTTGACGGTGACCCCAAATAACCCAAGTACAGATCAAGAAAATAGCTGAAAACCAGACGCCAATGTTAGCCGCCGCGCCATATTGGGTACGTGCGGTGCTGAACATCGAAGCCAATACATCAATTTTAGTTCAATCTCACGATTCACTTATGTTCAATGCTCAAAATTCAGCATAAACTGTAGGTCAGCACATGCTGGTAGTTACTGCTGAAGCTAGACCCAAGATTAGCTCGAAATGCAACGCTACAGCAAGAAACGACAAACATTACTAGACGTTTGTTTGCTGAAGTTATACGATGAAGCACGCATAATCCTCTTGCAACAGTACATGGTGACACTGTTCAGAAAGCAGCTTCTAGACATCAGTGACCATCCTAACGAGGCAATCAGGAACCTGAGAAACACAATTCCCGGACAACGCTACCTCAACGTGCTCAATCTGCTCAGCGAACAGAACTTCTCAACGACATCTAACAACGAGCTGCATGGCTTCTACACGAGCAGCGATATCATCAAGGCTAAATCGGCTACCACACCACCAGGGCACCACCCCTTTCCAAAAGGACCAACATGGATACACGGATTTGAACAACCTGCTGTAAGCATTGGACATTGTAGGATACAAAAAATAAACACTAATCCGATATTGTAATACCAAATGTTAAATTAAACAATGTACACCAGCTGTGCCCCTGTTGTTGAGCCAACACCCTAAACCTTAATTTCTTAATTTCTGTTCACTATACAATTAAATCTCATTTTAATTTAGGTCCCTTCTACACGTGAGATAACAATAGCACGCACAACACAAGTGGTTGCTGAGAAGCTAGGCATTGGTCCTCTACGGGCTGTAGCAACCATATTATTATATTATTTGCTGAACAAAAATATGCAAAAATATGCCACAGTCCAATGTTGAAAACGAGAATAGCAAAATTATGGTAGGAACCACTGAATTTCTATGACAATGCTTGAGAAGTTCAAGTAAAGAACGAGGTGACATTCTGTTTGTGTTTCGGGTATAAGCTGTTCAGATTTATATCATTTTTGTCAGCTCTCTGTGTTCCGGACAAAAAGATTTAACAGAATTATGTAATGAAAGACGAGAAGCATAACTTGTTTCAGCGAAATAACAATTGTCTACAGCTTCTGATGGAGCGATGAACTTCGGACGAGGACACAAAAAGGGGTTCCAAATGCAAACGGTGATGTTCTTAACAAAATAAGAAGAACCATAGTTTCCGACCTGTAGAGTTCTGGTAGTAGTGTGAATGCATGCACTACGTCACGGTACTGAGTTCTCCTCAAAACTAAACTGGCACACGGGACTGTAGACATTAGGCACAGGCAAGTGGAGATTGTATAAAGTCGTCCCCGCACCATCACCAATGAATGCTACAATGTACGCTAAATAATCATAATCCACCTTAAAACTGCATAAACTTTTGCTGGAAAGTTTGCAGCTACATGATTATATGTATGTTGAAGGGTGGGTCGATATTAAGTAACTGCTGCCCAGCGTCAACCTTGGGGAGTACAAATCGACTTGCGCATCGACGCACGTCCGTGGGAAAACCATGCTTTGCGCAATTGTTCATCGTTTGCATGAATTAATCAAGCACAACCAACAAGCGGTAGATCACTGCAGATTGAATCTCTCCGTGTAGACAAAAGCAATGTTACGTAAGAGAATAGAGACGATTACGCTGAAGAATGTGGAATTTGACCGAAGAGGGCTAACATGTATTTTCACTCTTTTGCAGAGTCAGCATTTCTTCCAAATATGTGACGGTTCAGTCGCACAGCGCGTGAGCTACGCACGAAAGTACACATCGGATCACATGTCCGTAGATCATGGCCTCGATTGATGTCAAACATGAAACGTCGGCATTCTTTCTGTGTCACTCAAAATAATCTCTTCTGGCACTGAAACCACAGCTCACAGCACTACGAATGCCTTTCCGTAGATATTATTGAAGATCCGCTAATGTGATTACAAAAGATTACTGCACTTAATTAAGCTCTTGCAGCGTCCGAACCTATTACGTTAAGTCTTCTAAATCTTCCAAGTCCATTGTTGGAACGTTCATTACTCACCAGCTGCATCCACTGATCAAGCCACTGGGAGTTACCACGGCGTCGTCCGATCACCTTCGTCTCACTGATTCACTGACACCAACCACGTTCACTGTGCGACGGCCTTCGTCTGTGGCAACGATCGCACTGCATTCTGCTCCGAACAATAGCTTCTACAACTGAGCACAATTTACGGTCGTATCACCAGTAGAACGCACCATGAGTTAACTGTTAAGTGAGCTTACCTCCATTTAACGACTGCACACTGTGAAATAGGTGACTGATAACGCTGCCCCGTGTAACAGCGCAGCAGTGTCGCTCGCAGCCGGCTTGCAGTCCCGCGCAGCGCGTCGTGTCCGTAGTGCGGTGGCACTTGGTTGGGCCTTTCTAATGAAGACGTCCGTGGCGCTGTTAAATTTGTAATCAATGGTCTGCTAGTTCATGCCATTGCAGTGTCATTGGCACAGATACATAGTTCAGCGGCGAGTGGAACTGTTTGGCTTAAAGGCATTTTTACGCAAAGCTGAACCTCCTCAGGGAAGGGATACAGTCGATTGCGAAGTCTGCGAATGAGGTGGGGTTGGACAGCGAATGCAGTGGTGAGTGGAATCGGCGATGTTGTACGGTTTGCATATAAAAGAAGTCTCTTACTCGCTAGCAGGGACATCAACGGGTGAGGGACTGGCACAATGTCCGAATTTGTTCAATTTTCAGATGACTGTATTGCTGCCACTGATTTGAGTCTACATTTTGCGGACGAACAGGGGGAACTTTAAAACAACTTTTCAAACAGAATCAGAGCGAATTTCAGTAGCTGAAGAATGGCAGAAGTCACGACATGGAATCGTGATGAAAAGAACATATTAGCAACAGATACTGGATTTATATGGAGCTTCGGCAGTTCCGAAGTTCGGCAGTTCGGCAGTTTCGAGTGACACAGATGAGTTGACATGACATTTGATGATTTAAGCCAGAAGACGCAGAGCAGTGGATAGAGGTCTCAGCAGAGACCCTTCAAAGGGCACAATGACACTCAAAGTTTTATCGAAGTTTATTTGAGTGAGCCTGAATAGTAAAGAATGCGGAAAATGCCTCAAGTATGGGCATTAAGTCGACAGATCAGGAATCTTCTCCTTCTTCTTTGAGCCTGAAATCTGTCTATGAAAATACCTACTAGATAAATCTCCAGGTTAAGTGCCTTTCTGACAGCTGTCTCGAAGCTCCTTTAAATTATGCGTGCCATCGTTTCTTTTATCATCCTCTGCTGCTTGCATTTTCTTCCAGATTCTATTCAAGGACTCTGCCGACCGGAGCCGACCTTCACTTCGATGTTCACTTCAAGTTGTCTGATCAGGGCGATGCCGCTGTTTATTCGTCCTCTTGAATTAGCCCTCTTCCGTACACGCTCTAGGAAACGCCATTGGCCTAAGGTTTGTCAACTCTGTCCACTTGCAGTGGTCAACAGCAAGTATACTACATACAACATCGCGCCAAGAGCACATCACTCCGTCAAGCGCAGACGATACTTCCAAATGTGTACAGTTCTCGATATGAAGGTGTGAACTTACCACCCGCAGTACTGACCGTTCGCTGCCAAGGGACAGAGGGCTGAACGAAGCCTAGGTGATGTTCGTTATTACTCGCTCGTTAGACACATGGTGCAAAAGGACACGTACAATTCGGGAACACCATATAGACTTCAGCGTTAATGCAACTCATAGTAGACAGTAAACTCAACTAGAAATCAAACATTCAGGACTACATCAAGAATGCAGGTTCACCAAATCGGATATCCAACCTAGAATGTGTACTGCAAATGACATAAGATATCTTCGTCTAGTGAGCAATATTACAAATCAAACAAACCACACCAAGATACAAATAAGTGGAATCCAAATGGATCATGGGGCACCTAGATCAACACAGCCATCCTGCAATGCTGTCACATCGACTTCTCTTAGCTGCAACCTCAAGGTCACTGACTCAGCTTTAAGATTGAGAGAATACACCTGCTTGACAGTAGCTCCAGCAAAAGACATAAAATGTATCACAAAATACCAAGGTCTAGCACCAAAAGTGGAAATATACACTGACGGCTCCAAGACGACTGCTGGCACAAGTCCACGGGTTTTCGCAACATCGCTAGAGCTTTACCGTGGCTCCCCGCCAACATGACTACTTTGTGTATTCTAGGCTTTGCTGGGCACAAAGTGTATCCCTGTTAGCCAAAGAGTCAATGAGCTTAACTAAGAACGATCAAGCTTAGTATCTCTATTTGGGCTTCCACCCCCGTTTATTGGTCTAAAATTTAGTTTCTGCAGATGAAAGCTTGTTTCTTTTGCTCTAGCAACAGTAACTCCGAGATGTGACACGAGAATGGATTTGATGTCAGTGCTCCGTATAACTGAAGCACGTCATTGCCTCAATGGCTCAAACCAGTCGTTCAGCTCAGTTGTTTCATATCAATAATTTAAATTAATATTACTGACTTTAAAATGACTGAAAGCTCGTCATGTCTGCGAAAAATAAATTGTCTTACCAGACTTGAGTAATCATTCACTAAAGGACCATCTTCAGTGTTTCTATCTAACGCAGCAAAAACAGTCTTCCATCGGCCAGCTTGCCATTTGATTTCTGTGAAATTCAATTCAACAAATATCTATTCCAGAACTGCATCGAATTTACGACCGTGGCAAGTGTGAGCGTTTTTAGAAACAAACAGCGCCTCAGACAGACGAGAAAGGAATAAAACATTAACCACTTGCTCGAGAGTCGACACCTCGTGCACAAATAACGCGATTAAGATCTTCAATATGAAATGGGAGAAGTGGCGAAACTTTCGGCCATTTCTGCACGGGCGCCGAACGTAAATCAGCGTCCAATTCAGTATTTACGACCTCCCATGCACAAGAATCTCAAATTTTGCACAACGTCATCTATTTCATTCGTAGCTTTTGTCAGCCGTTGTCAGTTGTTTGTTGATAATTTTCTGTTTGACAGGTTTCAGTTGACGTCTGGATGTTCTGCTTATAATTAGATACACAGAGTAGTGTCGAATTCTTCCTTACCAATGAATAATTTTAGCGTTTATGTGCTGTACTATTTACGGGAACTTTAATGATACCAAGATCTGGACCTCTTCGTTTCTTGCTTACATAGGTTCATAGGTCTTTGCTTTGGTTCATTGCTTCTGTGTTCTTGTTGCTAATTTCCCTTTTCGTTGCTACATTCACGATTATAGTGGCGCACACAAAGGGAAGAGGAAGTCTCAACTAATGCGACGTGTGGAACGACGGCGGCATTCAACTCTAGAGCACTGTAGCTGCAGTTAATGAAAAAAAGAATAAACATTTGTCTACGTCTTTATTACTCGCAGATGTCCAGCTGTGGTACTTTGAATTGATTAGAAGCATATAGCTCGGAGGTGGACTGCAAAACATCTCAGAAGATCCGCAAGTATCATGATCAATCATGCCACCATTTGGCAGACCAAACTCTCCGCGAACGAAGATGAATGCCACGCCTTCTATAGGGGTTTACGCACCACTAACTTTCAATGTTTCTTTGCACCGTTATAGGTGTTAAATATAATTTTGAATTGATTTCCCTGGATGATACTGTGTGGTTAAACTTGCATATCTACAGATTATCAGAAATATAATCAATTTCTAATTACATTCGACTACTTATTACTTACCTAATTCCCTTTATAGATTGCAAATGATGTCGCTTGTTTGATTTTCAAATGTGGTGACACAATTTTAAGACGCTACTGTGAAACTGTAGTCTGGCATACATTCAGGCGAAAATGTGCACTTTGTGGTTCTGACATATGCTAAGAAGAAAATATTGCATATGGTCTTGGTCTGCTTGAATATTGAACAAATTTGGCTGTTTACCCAAGGAGGGTGGCTAGGACATGTGTTGTAACTCACTGAGATCATGGTGAGCCTTCAAAATTGCTTTACTTCGTTCAACCCTATTGTTAAGCAGTGTTTATCCAGTACATAGTTATATTGCTATCTGTAACGTCTTGGTGATCATGGAAGAAGTACTCTTTCTGTATTGCAATTCTCCAATGACAAATGACTGGGGCAATGGCCGAGGTAGTAACAATTACCCTCCCGTTCAAATGCATATGTTATCGTTAGCAAGTCCATTTTTCTTTTCCTGATGCTTCAGTCGAGTGTCACCATAAGCGCGTCTACTATTTGTCAGATGGTTTACGCAATAAATCTAAACGCCATAGTGATATCTCAGGTAATTAAGGCCCATCACGAGTGGCGGTTTACCCATTACATTGCCTGGGACGGGTCAATGTAGACTCTTTTTCGCCCCAAGCTCATCAGCGTTTTCACTGGCGGCTATATCCCTGTCACCGGGAACCGATCATATCCCATTGGTTTATCGAGTGGTGTGAACTAGGAACTATAGGTTTTACGAGACAGCATGCGCCCAGCTTGGACTTGAATTCTGTTGCCGAAATGTTGCTTTGCTGGCTATCTGACTATTGCGGACTAACATCAGCTGAGGGTGGTCCCAGCATTCATATCATCCCGGCTGCTTCTTTGACTAACGCGATTTCTACTAGAAAGGGATTGTCTTAGTTGGGAGTCTATTTAACGTTTCATTGGATAACTACTCAGCCCTGGTGAAAGAGTCTAAGGATGTTTGCAGTCAATTCCTCATACAAAATGTTGTTGTGCACAGATGCTCCGCCTATAGCCACGGTAAGGTTACATTGTTTTTTACAATCACAGGCCAAGTTGAGAGATTTCTAAAAAAAACACTCGTCATGTTAAGAATTAAAGATAATGTGGAGTAAACATGAACGTGAAAGTACCGCGAACTTGTGCGTCAATTTCAACGTCTACCCATAAAAATGCTTGAATTATTAACAAAATACACGCACGTGACAAACGCTTGTGGCCATATGGGACTACATAAACGCGATGTGCAATAAATATCAATGTTCACTAATTTACAAGATTAGTGCATTTTTTAACTACTCAGGTATCGGAGATCAGATATAATAAGCAATTATTTCAGATTATTAGTGGGAAGAGAAGCCACATCGTTTAACGGTAATTGAATGTTATGAACATGTCGTGCTAAAGGCAAATATTGGTTGCAAATTATGTGAAAAGACTTTTAGATAATTGCATTCGATGCAGCGATCTCCTAAAACTTAGCTAATATAATTTGCAACGCCGCCCATCTCATGTCACTCCAACACGTGTGCTATTTGAAAATGTTTGACACGTGTCCTGAAGGGAATCACTTTACTGTTGGAGAACTCAGTGAGGGATCAATAAGAGAAAATGTGGGGCTGGTTATTAATAAGGGAACGCGAGGTCATCTGCACAGACACAACAGTGATCAATCGTAGCAGATGATTTCGACGCCTTGAAACCACTTGGTTTTAACTCAAGGGGCTTACCATGGCCATAAGAGCTACAAGGCTTTACCAGAGGCTATATTCTTGAACTATGGGGGATCAGGTGCCCCTGAAAATTAGTGAGGTTCCGGTTTCCTTCTGGTAGCTTCGCGTCGTGGTGGCTGTGGATTATATCATGTGCGTCCTGAGAAGTAAATGGTATTGGTGTGGAGTTGCGCCACAGCCGGTTGCTGCCATCCAACGATCAGCAAGAGGTTTTATAAAGGCCCACACTTGACCAAGGTGGAGAAAGTGAATGAAACCCGTGTTATAAGCCTAATGATAAGAGATAACGTAAATCAGAACATTCTCTTGTGCTCAGTGAACGCTCTCGTTTCGATTCCACAAGCGCCAGAATGAGTGTACTGAATCTGAACACATTTTTTTTTAATTATATCGCTTTGTACTCGGCTGTGAGAAAAGTATGTTCACGGGGGAAAATGTTTATGGCATCCGGCTTCTGAACACACTGCCATACATCGCTGGTGGATTGGATATTTCCAGCTAAGCGCAGTACACGATACTAAAGAGCTATAGGTGGGGAAAGGAACTTAGGTAATTTTAGGCGCACAACTCCATTTCCTGCTGGTGAATTGGGCCAATGTGGCAGTTGGAAGATGAACCAGGAAAAAGCTAAAAAAATCCTTACTACACACTGTCGATTCTTTTAGTTGGAAATTTCGATGTTGTCAGATGCTGCTGTTCAGGGCATCTGATTCGAGTAGCACACGTAGGAACACATAACCATAGGTATACAGAAGAAGTAGGTAGGCCTAATCGGTCCGCCGTGGCAGTTGAATTTGACTAGCAAGTGAATAAGCCAATGATTACCATTCTAGTTCGGTGTTCAATGGACAGGTTAAGCTTGAGGTCGTTGCGTGAGCTTGGGAGAAAGCAGCCCAACACAGTCTTTAGTTGTCTTTGGGGATCCACTAAATATATGGAATCGTTCGAACCCTGTATATTCGAAAAAGGCTACAGTAAGTTGGGCAGGCAGGTGACAACTCGGAAGGCATTATCTTTGAACCATCAAATCCATCAATGCGGTCACCTAACCCAATAAAACAAATAACTCAAAACACATACCCTGCGAATGTGAATTTGAAATGTAAGTGCAAAGTTATCAACCTCAACATCAAACATTTACGGCATGTGATTCCCCCAGACTTTCGAGCTAAGTCAGAATGTAAGAATCTGGAAGTGAAATGAAACACAACCAGCGTTACGACAAATAAAATCCCATTCAACAAACCAGTTTAACAGTCCTCTGTCCAAAAAAAAAAAACAGAAATCAACTATTACTGATGCACAGTGTATTTGCTGGTGTGGCTTCGCAACCCCTTTGCCAGCAGCCGCCAACTCGGGGAATACAGATGACTGCACAGAGTGAGGAGGTGAATCACATCACGCGACTATTTGCGATTTATTATCTCTTTTTTGTGTGTTTTTGTGTTTTCCATCGGAAATGGCAGCACTTTGTACAATTTGATTGAATTAAATTCAATTTCAATTTCAATTTCAATTTTGAAAAGCCATCTTCATTTTGGAATTTATTTGAATTTGTTTTCAATTTTGCGAAACTCATTGCGGATTGCGATTAAGTGATTATGGTTAAAAGTGCCGTCAATTAAACTATTTCGCACTAGTAGGCGTTAATAGTGCGCACGGAGGCTAATTTTGACTTCCTGTTCCTTAATTTAATTGCCCAATTTAAGGGGGGGAAGGGGCTAGTTTGGTTTTGCACTGACGGAGACCGCAAATGTTAAATGTACTGAGTTTGCCGATAATCTGGTTTAGGTCATGCAATTATGCAAGTCAGCTTTGCATATTCGTTACAACAGTCAGCTCATGGTTCACACCCCTGGGACTGGGGAATGACAGTGGGATAAATTTACACCCCACTGGCTGTGAATATTGTCCTAAGTCAATTCCGTAGGAAAGTGTTAACTGAATTTTCTCAAGCCGTAGAGAATGACCGAAACAATGACTTATATAATGGCATGTAACTTTTGGGAATTTTTAAAATTGTAGATGGCGACGTGGAACAGTTTTGTGTAACGGAAGCAGTTGATAATTTAAATATTAGTATAAAAAACTATTGACTTCAACACGCAATCACGTGGAGTCCCTTGTTGCTCTGTCTTTGTCTTCAGGTTCTTCAGACTGAAGCTTACATTTCATAATCCCCTCATGCGGTAAATTTGTGGACGCCTTACCAGATTAAATGATTACCAGGTTGTACAGCCCGTCCTAGACACCTAGCTTCCTGAATTCTCCAATAACTGTTAAAAAAGTCATGCAGACCGCACGCAGAACACCAGGGTTTTTCTTTATCCATCTTCTTCTACGTACTTTGTTGCCAAAGATATCAATGTTGATTGTACAGGTGATTCAGGCCTAGAATGGAACCTGGAACCAACAGGGGTCCTTGTTTTAATGACAAAAAAAATGTATGGATTGACACTTGGTCAACCTCATGTGGGTTGTCAGCGTCCAACCGCACATAGAGCTATTTGCATCGAAAAACCGGTCAAAAACATTGTTTTGTCATTTTAAGATTTACAATGTGTAATTTTTTTAACTCTCGGGCAAGTCGTATGTACGCCTAGAGATCTACTAATTCAGTAATTTCAATGAGCTAAACAATGCCAGCATAGGCTAGCTAAATAGCTTCAATACAACGAACTGGTTCTGATGTTAGTGACTGATTAAGTGTGACTGCCTTTTGCTGTCAGCCACTCTTACCTAACCTAACCTATCGCTTGGTTTTGCAGTGTTTTATTTTTGACAGATTACGGGTGTTTCGGGCATGAATCAAATTTAAACATGGTCACACCATCTTCGCTTGTACCAGAAAAAATTCACTGTTTAGTGCAGTTCATGGTCCAGTGGAATCATTGGGCAATATTTTTTCAAAGACGACCGTGTGAACAACTTCACAAAAAATAAATCATCTGTCGAATTAATGCATATATAAAGTACATTTGGTCTCGCAAAATTTAACCGTTATAGGCTGAAACGTTTATTCCGTGATTCAGTTGCTTTCTTACAAATATAGGGTGTTGCAAAATTGAAGATTTGAGTTTGCCGCCATTTGCGTAGTAAATTGTTGGCAACACTGAAACAAAAACAATTCTACAGCTGATAGTATATGTTTAAGGGCCATTCATATTAGCAGCGAACTTCGAACTTACAGACACAACCATTTCCCAGCAAATATAGACCCTGAAGTGGATCATGCGGGTCAGAAGATGACGATGATGTTGATGAGGCTATACTTCTTGGTATGCAAAAGATGGGAATTGAATTATAGAGTTTTTTTATCGAAAGCAAACTCAAAGAAAGTTACTTTAAATATCCTAATTAACTTTTAAATTGTTTCTCTAAATTAATCATTCTCTTTACGAACTGTCAAGCTAAGATCGGAATACATAAAGGGGAAAATGCAATCCACAAATTTCCCAAAAAATGTCTGCGTGTACAAATTCTAGACTTAGTTCTCTACTAAAAAGAAAACTCTATGTGAATGAAGTGTCAATGTTTGCGAAGTTCTCAATTCGTAGTGAGCTCATATAAATTACCCTTTAGTAATGGAGTGTCACACGATACAACAACGTGTTTTCATTATTGAACAATATCTCAAAAATAAGGAATTTATTTTCTATTCAATTCAAATTTTGCGTTAATTTATTCACACGCTATAAATATTTCCATACGAATATTTAAAAGAAAAAATATTGAAATGGATTTATGTACTCCAAAAATATTTAGGCTTAAATCAACATATTCCTCACAAATGGACAAATAGATTTACACAACACCACTGAGACTACGTAGTCTCTTGTAGTCTTTACTGCGTAGAGATGTCGATTTCAGCAGGAAATTTGTGTGCGAAAAATCAATTCAATCGTCCACATCTAATTAATTTCTCAATGCCTACTTCGTTACTTGTTGTTTCTTAATGTATTCATCGAGATCTACAAAACTGCGTTTATTTTTCAAGATATTTTCAAAATTCGCAGATCCCTGGTTTACTATACATGGCCAATAATACCAAAACTAAAGGGGTTCTCTATGAACGCAATTTTTGATGATATTTTCAACATTTTTTGGCACTTTTGTTAACTTCGTGAGAGAACAATAGTACACACAACACGAGTGCTTGCTGAGAAGCTTGGCAGTTAAGAAATGGAGGTCGACCCACATTTATTCACTTTCGAATTCAAAATCTCCTAGCGGGAGCTCTGAATTTCCAATGGATTAAATTGAGCGTTTACTTCATTTGAAACTATGGGAGTCACCACCAAATACTGAACAAAAAATGTTTCTTTCTCTAAAGCACTTAATGCCAATATCATCCAAGCAATCCGTGAGCTACAGTCCGAAACCATAAACAAGATCTTGGGAGATTGGGATGACAGAATACTGCGAAGCCAGCCGGGGCAGCCACTTGAACGATGTTGTATTTCATAATTAATGGGAATGTTTGTTCTTACCAATAAAGCCATAATAGAAAATTAATTTTGTTAATTTTATTGTATTTTTAGAAAGAAACTTATATTTGTCCCACGGTAATTTGGCTCCGAAATTGGGGTTATAATGCCTTAAATAGTTTAAATAGAATAAATTTTCGAAAGCTTTTGTTTTAAATATTATTAAATTGTTTGAATGTTCGCAAGTTTTGCTCTTCAATGCTCTTCAATGCTAGATAATTTCGACACGTCTCTTCTTTGAATTAATTGAGGATTGCGAATTTAGATTAGCAACGGATTTTATGGGTCGGGCCCTTATATGTTGCCTGTGTCTTGCCATTAAATTCTCAAAAACGTATTTATTCATCGAAAAATCTCAGCAGTCTTTATCAAGTTCTTCACGGCGCTCGTGACAGAGTAAGGAGTTTGGAAAAAAGACGGAAAAACGACGAAAAAACGCACCCACCATTTGCTAAGCCCCATCTCATATAACACGTGACATTGCGGTTGGGATAAGACCAACGTCTGAAGGCAATAACTCTTCCTGCATCCCCAATTTTGTTTTCCATCCACCAGAACACTCTCTTAAATGGCATACCTTAAACGTGCCTGTAAAGGATGCCAAGTGAAGCAGAATTCTGATCCTTTTCAAACCACTAATATCTTCATGACCCTGAGTGCCCCCCCAACCATCCCTCCTTTGACGGCGCTACATGCCACATCGATGTTGTTCCACATTTCCCAACAACAGAGTTCAAGCGCCATTATCATAACTCTTCGGGCATAATTGCGCCCAAATTGCTGTTCTATCTTCTTGCGGAGTCCTCCACCAATTTGGCACTCATCGGACACCGGGATAAGATCAAACCCTTACGCCAGCGAAAGTGTGAACATTTTACTTGAACAAGGCTTGAGTCCTCCCAAAAAAAAACCTTTTTGACACACTTTCGCCTCCTTCCTGTATCGGGTGCAAGGCGACAGAAAGAAAAACCAGAAGTTTCCTCCGCGTAATCAAAACAAGTGCGTCTACATAAATTCAAAGCTCACCCCCACTCGCGCAGCACACAACGACACACTCCACTCCAGCTTCACCCCCAGTCAATGGAGCCCTCGCTTCAACTGCTGAAGTCTCTCCACGCCCCACACGATGTCGCTCTGCCACCATCGCAGTGAAATTCCTTGTTTCCATGAATGGCAAAGAACATTGAACCCATCCAGCGGGCAAGCTCCACCAAGGAATTGCGCACATCTGGCAACGCTGACCGACTACCACCCTTGTGTCTGAGAAACTCTCTGGCGCTGACGGCACTGGACCACCCTCAATGCCGAGCCCAGGCCAGGAGGTTTCGCTCTGGCCGTGGTTATGGGGCGGATGGCTTTAGAGGAATTCCTCGATTGTTTGTACCTGCGCAGAGCCCGTCCGCTCTCTCAGAACGCTCAAAATGGCCCCCACCACTCCTAACCATCCCCAATGCAAAGTGGGGTGGCTGGTGGCGAGATGCTGTGCTCTCGGATATAAGTCGTCATCGGTCTTGTGGCGTCTTCAGTTTGTGTCAAAATTCGATTCCTTTTGCACATCCGCGTCCGTGCCTGTCTCGATCTTATTCGATTTTCCGTCGCTTGTTGAGGCCCTTCCGGGTCTGTGCATCTTTAATTCGTGTAATTTCCAATCCCGATCCCAGGGGAACAATAAATCCACACTGACTGTGCTCCTATTCGTTCTAAAATCAAAGCGGCTGATGGTTAAGCACATGGATTGTTCTGTTCTGTGCCATCAAGCGAATTCGCCTGCGATTATCCAATTACGTGAATGTGAGTGTGTGCTTTTTTTTGTGTCTGATTTCCTCACACCACCACTTCATGCGGCGTGCTCGCAGCTAAAGAGGAAGATTCACGTCACAGCAGCAGCACGGTGTAATCGTGCATTCGGCAAGCTCCATCCATCAGTACGTTCTCAGTTCTCAGTCGCGAATGTGATTTAATCGCGTATTTCTCTCAAGCGTCGATTCAAGTGCGAGTTGTGTGAATTTCGCGTCTCCCCGATTCTGGTTTGTGTTAGTTTTGTTTATTCGATCGAAGGCTGCAGCTGTTCCACGTTCCCTCCGAGTTGAGGACGAATAGGATACCAAGCGTCTGGTGTCTGCTTGTCGTGAGATACTTCCGAGCTGCCAGTTGCTGGTTGACGACTTTTGTGCTACTTTCACGTTGCCAAATTCACGCGAACAGGTTTCTTCGTGAAAGGAAAGAAGAGGAAAAAATAAACCAAAGCAACGTGTTTGTTTGTTTGGAAGTGACGTATTTTCTCTCTCTGTTGTCGGTGGTTTTTATTTTCCGGCGTTTGGCAAAATAGTTTGAATTTTATAGACCACGCTGCAGCTTTAGTGACACAACATTTGGCAATGCAGTTGGCAAGACAATAGGAGGTATGTATGAAAACTGATAATTCCCATAGTCTCCCTAGTTGAACTTGACACCAGTGGGAACCGTTTGGTGTGTGAGAAAAGTGTTCCCTTGTCACGGTGTCATTAGGCATTACAAACAGTTCGTTTAGGTTGATAACGAAATTAGCATGTTCGTGGTAAGTCCTCCTCCAGTAGGTCGCAAAATGTATTCGCAAAAACCCCATGCGGAGTTGAGCAATAAACCGATGCCCGGTCTGTCGGGGGAAATTGCGTGTTGCGAATTGTCGTGGAATTCACGTCATACTCTGCGAAAACCTGTCCCATCGATCAAAAGTATCTGATTCAAGCTAGGCTTGGTTGCGTTCTTATGAATTGCTTATCACATTCTGTAGAATTTTTCGTTACAAGTGGAAAGTTGGAGAAACCATTTGTGCAGTGAGTCGGCTACGTTTTGTGTCTTGCACTTGCTAAAATCTCAACGTCAACATTGGACAACAAATTAAATATTGAGGAAGTGATTGGCAAAAGCACGTCTTAGGGAAGCAACGGGGCATAAGAGCAGAAGACTCTTATTTGAATTGATCACGTTTTGAACCAGTTTGAGTGTGCCTACGGCAGAACTACAGTGAATGCGAGTTCAAAACTAAAGTGAAATTTAATGATGATGATCAGAGGTTGTTGTGAAAATTCTGCAAATAAATTGCACGTGTCGTTGGGATTTCAAACCAAAACAAATCAATTTCTCCTTTCACAGAAAACATGGGTTACTTTGATTGCTGTCCATCCATAGCACATCGAAGTAAAAATTAAATGATCACATTAAGATAGATGGCTAGCTGGTAGTGTCAATTATTCTTGACCAACGTACATTCATCCAGAAGATCTTCAATATTTGAAAAGACGGAGTAAATGTTTTATGTGATTTGTCTTCAAGATCATGGAGGAAGTACTCGTCCAGTGTTATTTTTCCGACTGCAAAATCAGTAGAAGACACTCTGAATCAAGTGTACCTTGAGTCCAAAGAATCAGTACAAGTGCTACTCTGCGTCTAGTCTTCGTATTGAGGATGCCTCTCCTGCCAATCGTCACATTTGGAATGCATTTCCCCGACATCGAAATTTTCACCTAAAAAAATGTACAGTGGTTAGTATAGGTTTTTTGAGTGTTTTCCTAGTTCACCTTCCAACTGCCACATCGTCCCAATGGAACCCACCTATGACTCCTGTACACATTTGGGATCTATTTATCGAATCAGATACATTTGGAATGCATTTCCCGACATCGAAATATTCACCAAAAAAGCCAACTAAATTGGTGGAAATGACGGGCGGTAGAGGAAAATATACGAATTTTGCTACTTAGTCTTATATATATCGATGCAGATGTAGCGATCTTCAGTTACCAATCAATTAAATGTAAAAGTGCCACAAAGTAACAAGATAGTTCTCCCTTCGCTACTTAGTAGGTGCAGCCAACAAACATAACACGATGCTACCTTTAACGAGAATAAATCAATTCCACTTCGAACATGAATGTCTTCAGTCCAACGGGAACTGCACCTCGCTTAAGTGCAGGCAAAGCACTCCTGTGAACCAAATGGAAACAAACTGCCGCTAAATGAAACAACACATCTCCCTTAGAACCCATGATAAACGGGCACCGGAAGGAACGCCGCCGTGAAGAAAAATAAATTCAAATTCCAACCCTTTCACCGAAAGCACCGAGAATACACTTACTCTTAAGTCTTATTCCGTGCAATAGATGTTTGAAGGAGGGGGGAATTCAAATCCGTATGGATTAGAAGATCATGGCTGAATGTGTGCGGTACCTATCAACAGTTGGGATTAATCCTTTTCAAACTCTTGGAGCGTTATGAAATATTCAAAGGACAATGTGTGTGTGCATCCTGTTAAAGAGGGATCACGATGAATCTCAGAGGAGACGGGGATGGGGATAAATTAACTTTTAATCGCATCATACGGGACTCATAAATAGTCATTAGAGGGAAGGTGTGTGCCTACTCGGGTAGTCTGGGGTGATATCACTCAAGCTGGGGATGTGATTCATGGTGGATGTGCGGACAGAGGAGGTTGGGGCAGAAACCCAATCGAACGACAAATATTGATTAGATTGAGTTACACTGGGGATCAGCATCATTTCCAATTAAACGAGAACGGTCGCCTCGGTGGAGGGTAGTCCTTAAGCTGGGATATCAAATTGTTTGATGTGTATTTTATTTCTTTCCATGTCAACAGATTCCACTTTGTCACATCGTTAAGTTGCAATAAAACAAAACAAAACTTCTGCTTGCTGCAGAATTGTAGAACAAAGTAGCAGGTTTTGTGATGAATTTGTTGAAAATAAAAGCACCAATGAGAGGATTGACCAAGCTGGCTCGATTTTGAAACAGCTTGGAAGCAGGAAAGCCGAGCCAAGTCAAACCCAAGTTAGCGGTTTTTAATTCAGTATTTGTTCAAACTCCCACTTGTGGTCATGAAATTTGGGTAATGGACCAAAGAATATGATCGCGAATACAAGTTGCCGAAATGAGATTTCTTCGTGCTGTTGTGAGAGTTACTTGGCGGGATAGGGTAAGAAACATGGCAGTACGCGAGGAACTCAATGTAGAGCAGCTGGTTCTTCGAACGGAAAGGGCTATGCTCCGATGGATTGGTCACGTGGCACGAGTGTCCTCATAATCATGACCGCCGAGGCGTGCATGTTTGCGTTTGAGCATAACTCCTGATGAGTTAGTGGCGGATTCGCATTGTGCTGGGAGCAATCTGCTTCTCTATGTTGGCGACAAGACAACTTTTTAAGCTATCTTTGGTCAGACTTTAACTTTTTGAATATAATTTCATGTAAACGTTGCCCGCGAGTATGCCGTATGAGGTCCATTTTGAAGGTCCGATCTTAGATCACTGTCCAGCGCTGCTAACATTCCTTGTTCAATTATGCGAGTAATGTTGACTTCCAAGTCCTGGATCGTAGCTGGCTGCATATAATCCATACAATAACCAACACTGAGACTTGAATTTGCGGATGGTAGAGACGGACTCGGAAGGTCGATGACGCAGCAACATATGTTGCTCGAAGAGCAAGAACATCATTTTTCAAATAACGCTGATTTTCGAAATACTTCGGAAATGTTATTGGGGTGGGACTCTTGATGATGAGTCCATAATGATTTGCCATACAATACTGAATAATAATAATAATATGACACCATGAGGCTAGAAACGAGCACTGAAGTATTTATGCACAATTTCTTCGTATGCTTCTTCCGCACTGGGTGTCGTTGGATGAATTATTTGTATTATCTGAGTTAAAATGCAATTGCAGGTTGGTAGCCAAGTACATATGCATTTTGAGAATCTTGATCTTTAAGCCTGGTGTTTCATTCTGCGAGATGGTGCTCGCAGTGCTTATTAGCGTTCTGATGAAACCACAGCTCATTCACGTTGATGTCAATCGATACGAAAAATATCGATAATTAATAGTATACAGCGCTTTCCATTGACCGTCACAGTCTGGTCGATCCCAGTAGTATAAACCAATGATTTCACAAGCTCGTAAAGCACCCCAAACAGGGACTTTCAATGAGTGCCACTGAATCTCCCTAGATGATTGTTGATTTTCTTCACTCCAGATCCGGACATTTTTATTTTTACTGTTTACGTTTATTTTATGGATGGCGCTATTGAACCATAAATAAGCTTCGTCGATGAAAATTTCGAAGAAAATTCACACAGTTCTTAAGCGAGTCGTAGACACTCGAACATGGCACGAGTAAGCCTTTTTTACCCGTTGATTTTTCTCTCAATTTGTACTCGGACAAGCGCGCAGACATGGACAATAAATTCAAAAATATTACGCATACCAATTTTACTCGCTCCATCGGCGTGTGTCACATCTCACCACGCAAACGTGCATTGTTAAGTGTCTATATATTGTCTATATCTGTCTTGTATATATAATGTCTCCGAACACTTTTTAAATGATTTCAGACAAAATTTAATTCTATTGTGTATGCATAAGCAATTACGGCTTAAGGGCGTTTCAAAAAAAAAAAATTAAACAACAAAAGTGATTTTTCTTATCATATGGGCTACATTTTTTAATTCGTCATGAATATGAGTTTTCGATGATGAACGAAATGAGGAAATACAGAAGGACTTACGATTAAATCTTAACGCTGAAGGGTTGCCAACGAATTGAAAAGATATGGTGACAGCTCAGGTTTACATTGAATGGTGTGCGAAATAAGGTGGCCGCTGACGCAACTTGGCATAGTGCGTAAGTGCGTGATCTGTGTATCTAGATTCAATTCGTGGCACAAAAAATAATAAAGTTTAGAATTCACGGCTCCACCTCTCAAGAAGTGTTCTCGAACTCTGTTCCGTTCTCCGTTTCGCAGTCGGCATAAAACCGTACTCGTCTCTTCCGCTAGTGAGATAACAAGTGCACGCACAGCACGAGGAATTGTTGTAGAAGCCAGGCTCAGGTCCACTATGGCGAGTAGTGCCACCCACATTTTCTAATATTGCACTAGAATATGATCATTTTGGTATCACCCAGATCCCATTCGCACTAGCACCCCTGCATCGTCCCATTATTCATCGCCCGCCCATTGACCGGTCCAAAACGAAGCTAATAGAATTCAAACTCATTAACATCCCTCGGACCACTCACACCCACATCACCGTTCACATCCCAAAAATATTCCATCAACGAGAGGTGGCATTAAATTCGAAAATCCAAGGCCATACTTCCAACTTCGTTTAAGTAAGCCCGCTTGTTGAAATCCCCTCAAGCACTATAGTCACACAATAAGAGGAGGTCTCACACCTCACTGCTGCGTGTTGCTCATCTCATTAGCGGATTAAGGTCCTAATTCCGAAATGACAACGAAACTGAATTTCATTAGCTTAATAGCACATCCAGTGCCGCAAGAAGACAGCACTTACACACGTCGAGTCGTATCGAATTCGGTTTAGCACCCCCCCCCCCAACTGAATTTTCAACTTTTGCCAAAGCACTAGCAGCAAAAATTCGAAGAAATCCGCAAAGCCTTGTCTGCGAGGAAAAGTTTGCTTGCGTAAATAATTTGGGGCGAACAAATTTAAGGTGGTACCTGCCATGGAGGCAACCTGAATTGGGTCCCAATCTCAGTCGATGGGTGAGGAGAGTTTGATGTTGATTTTTCTTTTTGTTCCCTAAAGAGTGTAATTTCGTTTGTGGATGTTAATTGAAATTTATGAATCCTTTATGATGAATCCGAAGGATATCTTTTCATTTTAAACTAATTTTCTAGAGCATGGGGGAGAGAAAAGAATCCTTTTAGTGAATAGGATGACTCAGAAAACTGGATTGGTTCCGATTAAAAAAACAATGGCTCTGCTCCGAGGATGTTGGACTACGTAGCGAGGATAACTGCAAGCAGCAGCTGATGCTCAAGTTCGTTCCGGAGGGTGAAATTACGTGTTTCAAATGATTATTCATTTAAATGAGTATGAATACAAGGTGAATGTCTATACGCACCGCCGAGCTTGAAGAACCCTCCACGCCATAACAAATATTGAAACTAACTGACAACGTTAATACTCGCAAGTGAAACGTGCACAGTGCTGTTGTTTATCAATAAATGACGGTTTTAAAAATATAACTAGAGGATGGGAGACTCGAGGGTGGTATTAAACCACAAGCACACAAGACAGTTCTCGTCGAAATTGACTTTTTTGTACACATAATCTGCATCTGCACACATCTCCCACCGATGTTTCCATTTATTTAAGCCCTCAAGTGACTAATTTCAATCCAAAATAGTTCTTTACGAATATGGTCTTCTTTTTGACGAGACCAGTGACCATGTCCCACTATTCGCGTCCTAGAAGCAAGCAAGTACAAGAGGAAGCACCGGAGCCATGCTTATCTTCTCAGCATCGCTCCAATCTTAGTATATTTTCTGCCGAAGCAAGAGCGGCACCAAGTGGGAGCCCTTTCTGTCCTAATGGAAGTTCGTAAACCTGTATACTTTATATGAATGCAATGACGACAAGCCACTTTAGTGTACTCCATCAGATCCCGCTGAGTGCAACTTTACAATTAGGGACAGCGTTGGCACTCATATGTATGTATTATCCAACTGTGGAAATTAAGAAGATAAAGGGGTGATACATTTCCCTTCTCAATTTCTAAGCACACTCGCCCTCTAGACTATATTATTCAGCTACTTGACAGGTCACTGGGCACTTAGCCTCATGGACAAGCAAGGCTTACAATTGTCTAGTTGCCCACCGCAAATGGATCTCGTAGATGTCATAGATCTGAAAATTTCACAATTGTCGCTTTTGGAGCACAATAAAGTTGTTCGCTACGTCTATCAGATCTAGACCTTGTTTCGACATCAATAAGTTGCGTTGTGCGTGCCGCGTGGTATTATTTTCGCCCAAGTGGATGGGACACATTCGGCAAAGTTGCAAAAGCATTTTTTTGACGGTCACATTATGTGATCGGAGAGAGATTGACTGTGAATTCGGAGAGTTATTCGAATCCAGCGTAGATGTCGCTGCACCCACACATCACGCCATGGATGGTGTGGCATCGCATTAAAGTAGAACAACAACTAACTTTGGATTCGCAATTTTTCATTGAAAGCGAATTCTGTGACAGATTGGTGAGACCATGCGTGAGCTACTAGGTCAATAAACTGTTCGAGTTAGCTAAACAGTCTGATGTTAGAGGAAGAGATTTTGCATTTCGAAGTGAAAGTTATCAATGTAGGCTGGGAAACTGAGACCAAGTAAACTAATGTTCGAACAACATACGAGAAGAGGAAGCCTATATCAGAAAGACAAGTGATTGAACCAGAAGCAGTGAATGAATTAAATTAAACTAGTATATGTCACTGCACATAATACAAAGTCCTATCATAATGACGTTTCATCAACTTGACATTGCTATATAACTTTTTTGATTAAGACTTGCACTTGAATGATTATAATTAAAGAATACACACAGATTGTTCCTACGCTTTAAAGAGCAATTTCCTGAAATCAACTTATAATTTCGAACCTACTGGCTGGAAGGGCGAACTTTCGTGTTCACCCAACGTTTTAATCTCGTTTTATGAGGCGTAAAATTGGTAGTAGCATTCTGTTCTGCGAAAAGTTGGAAAGTTTCATGCGATTTTTCCAAAGCAAATGTTTAGTTTCCCAATTACCACGGTTAATTGCACTCTACGTGCGAAGACCGGAAATTTGCTGAACTGTTTTGGTCAGCATTCGACAGGACCACAAGGTAAATGGTCCTGTTGCAAATAACCCCAGTGCCAGCACTGTTTTATGTGACGTACGTTGGATATTTTGTGCTACCCATGCAACAGATGGAGTCTACCTTGCACTTATGGTAATTCAGAATTCAATTCTCTGTATTCTACTGATTTGTATGACTTAAGTACGTGATTGAATCCTATGTCCACCGTGTCTCCAAATTAATTCACATTTGATGGAGGAACTCCGAATCTACAAACATTACACTAGAGCAACATCAAACTCAAGACTGGTCCATTGTGTTCAATCTACCCATGTCGCAGACAAAATTTGCTATTAGTAGGAATCATGGGTTGGTGACAATATGTTATAAAGTTAATAAAGGGGAACACAGTTAACACATCTTTCTATCGACGGTAGTTGATTAGCTTGGCTTATGTTCAAGTGGCTGAAGGCGTATAACAGTCACACTAGCCGATCCTAATCCGTAAACAAAGCGATGAAGATGATTGACGCTAGTACTGTTTAGTTCGGACAGGTTCTGCAAAAGATGGCCCCTAAGTGACTCTTTCTTTGCGACGAGAGGGTGGTACGATAGTCAAAGAGGGTACGTGATAGTTGATCCCAGGTCTTCATCTCTGCTCCTTCCTCTGAAGTAATTGTAGGATAGACCCATTCGGACAGCGTGTGTGCCATTAGTACAGTGTCCAGTGGCAACGCCGATGAGAGTTATAATTACAAGCTTACTCAATCTGATTAGTCAACGTGAGCGTTTATAGTGTTTGAGAGTAGGTCTTATTTTATGCCGGCCTCAGAACATATAAGATTAGATAGGGAAATCCACCACTTTCTAAGGAGTTCGTCAATTTCACAGTTTGTCCCGTCATCCACATAAAGTGGATGCTAAACTCATTGCGATATGGGCGGTTGATCAGGGAAATATTCCAGTTAAACGTGACTTAATCCAGAGATTACGACCGACTATTAAAACATGTCTCTTTCGTACCATGTTAGAACAGAGCTTCCATTACTGCTGCAATTTCCGCCTAGACGCTAGCAGCTCGTCTGGCAAAGTCAATGTTGCTGTACAACACGTGTAATTCGTCATAGAATCCATAAGTTGCGGTGAGTCGCGGTGCTTGGGGCCAAGTTTTTCCACCCAATCATATTTTCTTTCACAGCCAAGAACAGAATAAAATAATTCAATCAAGTAGACTCTGTCTCGCGCTTGAGGAATCGAAACAAGCAATTTTTCGAGATTGAAGTCAACAAACATCACTTTTCTACGGATGATGAGATTCCTGAGAATGCGATTCATTCTAGCAAACAGCACCACCTTGAGGATGAGTGATTATGGAAAACCTAAAGCTTAAGCCATATGCACCGTCTTCCAGACAGACCTTTCAACTTTGCAACCATTGTTGTTGTTTAAGTATAATGTTGCGCCGTTCATTTCACAGTCATCACTGAAACCACAGCAACCCACTTAGGGCACCACCCTATTGTGGGACTCTCTCGGTTTATCTGAGGGATTAAGTCTTTCGAATGCTATAAGCAAAATTAATTGTCACCTTTGGCGTGAAAGGATTATATATTCATGCCTCTGGTGTACTCAAAAGTTCACGCCGCTAAACAGGGTCGGTGTGGCAGTCCCAAATTCCACATCATCCCGGGTGTTGGTGTGTGGCCACATGGCTCCCTCTCTCGAAGGACTTTGCTGCTTGTGGCCATTAATCAGGTTTTTCGCCATATCTGTGGAAAGCTGTTTACCATCCTTCGAATGAGAGAGCGCTGCCATAATCATTTGGTCGGTACAAGCGAACGAAAAGCAAACCTTTCGGAGCAAGTGATTTCGCGGCGTCTGTCTGTAATGAGTTAACCAATTCGCTCCCTTGGTTAATAAATGAGTGTTTGAATGATTTCAAAACTGCTGTGCGATGGGAAATTAATGACGAATTAATCTGTTTACTCAGTCGGGTGGATTTCAGTGGAATTCGGCGTGTTTGCTTCTGAAGACTCTTACTTACTTAACAGGTCTGCGACCCATGGAGGGTCTACTTGATTTGATTGGTTGGTTAATTGGCTTCAAGATTTCTCCTTTTCACGGGGCTTTACTTTTCTACATGACTAACTGAAATCGGGACGTCTTTGACTTTTAACCGAAAGCATACGTACGTGTTGTTAGTTGTTAAATCCCATCCTCCAGTCACCATCAATGTAAACTCAAAAACACATATAGATTGCAGCATTTATGACACTTAACGCTGCTTGCCTTAACTCAACCAACGTCATTTCCGATTGTGCACTCAAAGGGCATTATCTCTGCTTCGTTACGATCTCTTGCGACCATTTCAGCTAACAACCACAACCGGCAACTGCGATAGTAAGCCAAAACTCAGTTTCTTATTTTCAATCGACCTTTTGTTCACTTGTTTCCGCTTACCTTACATGTGAGTGCAGGCAATAGAACCCTTTACAGTACAGAACGTGATAAGACAATATTTAAGGTTAAGTTATTGAATGACTCTTATCATTACGACGGCTATAAACTGGGCTGAGGTAGGGCGGGGTATTATTCTTTTTTTGCCTTGCCGAAAGCGTTGCCCTTATCTCCTGATATGTGTTCACTGGAAAAGGGTCTTGAAGCACGTGCGCAAGTAGTACTTGACTAGAGGTGGCTTAAAGTTCAAGCAAATAATTCCGTTTATAGCCTAGGTCATTGAACCCGGATTTGTGTTACGCAAGAATATCTGAAGTTTTGTGATATTGTTCTAACAATTACTTTTGTTGACTGAAGATTCAGTTCTTAATCACTTAAGAGTCATAAGTACATCTGGCATTTGGCTATTTGTTGTACCACTTATTTACCTCTTACCTACTTCAGCAGTTCAGCCCCACTGTCCCTTTGTTTTAGTAGCTTCGTACGGCGACAATATTTACTTCATTTCGCACCAATCTCTGCCTGTTTGGTGGCTTCAGGTCTAGAAGAGTGTACTCGTGGTCATACTATTTCACGGTGGGACGAATTGCCAGCACACTCAAGCCATGTTGACTGTGCGAACTCAAGACGAAATTCATGTTGCGTATTTGCCTTGCGATTATTTTAACAGCTGGATGAAATTGTTATCTTTAATTTCAAATTAGTACTGTAATGTTCATCCAGAAATGCAACAGTTGGCAAATGTTAGCAAGAACCCCACTCTACGTAGACGTAGTAGAGGCTCTAGGGCCATTAAGTGTATTCAAGGGCATAACTTTAGATTGCCATGCCAAAGATAGCATATCACATACATTGTACATTATAGACCAAAAGTCATAGCCCTGATGCAGAATTCTTCTTTAAGGAACATTTTTTCAGCTCGACACCGCTCAAGTCCTCCAGCTCCACGAAGAATAATTTTGCCAAGAACAGCTTTTTTTCTTTGCTAGAAGCTCGACATTCGCAGAGTATATGTTGGACAGACTCTACTCCTTCTTAATCTCTACAACTCCTGCTAAAGTCGCTCTGCCACGTGTTCAATCGCAATGCATGCGTGCCTATACCATAGTATCCAGTAAGGACTCCTATTAGCATGTGCACTTTCTTGCGACTAATGATCAGTGATGTCTTTTTAGTCGCGTTGTACATATGTTCCTTGCTGTTGCTCCAATTTCCGTACCAATCCGTTGGATTTTGGCTCTGTCGATGGCTTCGTCTTCCAGTTTTTCCCTTATGGAGGTAAGCGTAGCGAATGCATAAGGGATTGCTCAAGATTCTCCAAGCTCAGATCCATTCTTCGCAAGACTGTCCGCTTTTTCGTTCCCTTCGATGCCAGTATTGCCTGCTACCCACTGTAACTGTGTTCGCCAAGGATACCTCAATGACGCTTTGTCTGCATAACCTGACCAGTTTCGATGTCGAACCGTCCGATGCTATGGCCTTTATTGCCACTTAGCTATCAGAAGAAAAGAAGAACGGTTTGTAGGTTATGTGGTGTTCTCTCAGTGCAACTGCTGCTTCGTGTACCAGGAACTTTACGAAGTGGTCACAGAAGACCCCTGCTCCTGTACCCACATTCGTATTTGTGCCGGCAGTGTACAGGAGGATTTCTCCTTCTGCTCAAAAGTGTGCAGGGTTGTTTTAAAGTTTCCCGGGCAGCGATAAGCTAACCACGAACTCGTAAAAACAGACGACAAAGCAAAAGTGTTGAAAAGCAAATAGTCATCCTCGGGTGACAGACCCTCGTGTAGAACAGAAACACCAAATTATCAGCATCAAACGCCACCTTGCGCAACAGAAACCCCCTCGTCCTTAATTTGAACAATTCGCTCGAGCTGCAATTCAATAAACGCAATTATTTAAGTGGCATTTCAAGAACTTATCAACTGCCATGTATCCTCTTTATTTTCTTCATTATTTTCCTCCCCTCACCATTTATCTCATGCACTTCCTCGGAGGTGCATAATTGGACATTTTAGATGAAATTAAGCTCAGCAACAAAGTCGAAAACTTCACGAGGAAATGCAAAATAAACTTTAACGTCTCCGCCCCCCAAACGACAACGGCACTCAACCTCAACCCATCAACCCATCATGCAAAGCAAAGGACACGTTAATTTCAGCGATTCAGCGCCGGTGATGTTTTCAATTACTCAACTGGACTGCACGTGAAATATCACCTCGCCGGCACTAATTCAGTGTCTGAATAATTTACGATCTTCGGCGGGCTGAAACAAGTGCCATTCCACCACCCCATCTGCAGTTGCCATTGTGACCTTGTCTGAATAAACTGAAAAATGCTCCACAAAAAAGCTGCACAACCACCGTCCGGCATGGGGACGCACAATTGGCACCAGCACTCCTCCCAGGCAGTGCAGGGAACCGAAGTAATTGTTTCCTCTTCTAGTCACAGCCGTCGCGTCGCCCACATCTGTGAAGGCATTTTTTTCCCTCCAGACGAGTTCATTAAAAAGGCAATGAAGGTGCTGCTTAAGGTGTTCTGGACTGGAAGCGCTTGACATTATAAAGCGGTGGGTCATGATCGTCGTTATAAAAGACTTGCTTGCTTTGAACCACATTCCATCGCGTGGTTTACCTTCGATGTCGACGACTGAAGCAGAAAGGAACACCGAGAAACATTTGTTTCGGTTGCCACGTCACAACCACAAGCATTGTCAAAGCAAACCGAAAAGAAATACACTCCTTTCTTGCCGTGGAGCATTGTCACCATCTGATTTGTTTATTTTTAGGTGCGCTGCAAAGATGTGTCGCGCAGTGATTGAGCAGTTTCTTGTGGAAGTCGATCAATTTGCTTTGAGAGGGATTTCTGACGAGCGACCATAAAAGAAAATGAGATATCCTCCGACAAGCGGGAAGTTTTCTCTGTTCGCACAGAACGCGTGGGAAAACTTTCAACGGCGCGCGGAAATTGAACCTCATGCTCGGTCGTTGAGTGTTGAGTGAGTGGAAATTCGTTAAAGTGACAAAGTACTTGCATGCACATCTGTGATAATCGAATGTGCTGTATGTTGTGCGACGTTTTCTCGATATTTGGATGCGTGTGCGGAAGGTGTGACAATGGGTAGAGTGTTTGCTTTGGAAGAGAATGTGTCAAGTACATAGTGGACTAAAGCTGGCAAGGATAAGGATATCACATTGATAGTGGAGTCACAGTCGATGGAGAGTGTGGGGATAAAGTGCTCCAACATGCCATATAATGAGGTGATGATAGACAACAACCCCCGATCTTAATTAAGTTACGGGAACAATAGGCAAACTGTATTAATGTGCTCGTGGCGATGGACAGACAGTTGTTTGCTTTGGTGTAGGTGCCAATTTCAGCATCGCTTGTTCGAACCTAATCAGCTTTAGAAGACATCATCATAGCGAACCTCAACCAGCATGTCATGTAAGCTCCTGAAACCAATAGTAACCTATTTAGACAACAGCCTCTTTGGTCAATAGTTGTACTATTCAAGCTCCCCCAAAACGCTATACATTTATATTAATCGATGTTAAGGTTCAGCTTGAAAGTATCTATTGAAACAGGCTTTACAAGACTCTACCTGGTTTTGACATAACAGCAAACAGAAGGACTGTTCCTCTCGTCTCTAGCTCGTCACTAGCGATGCACTGAGAACAAGAAATTTGATTGTCATTTTTTGGCATACAATTTTGGCATAATAAACGCCATGCAGTGCTTATATGTTCAATAGTTCTGAACTTGAACTGAAAACGTGACCGACACAAAAGCATTGCACTCGTCAATAGCTGATTTTTGTTTTCGTCGTTAGATTACGTTTAGCAACAGATCGACTTGGCATCAATTAACTTGGATCCATGTTCCCTCCATTTGCTTGCTTAGCTATCATCTCGTTGATATCACGCGTCCGACTGAAAAGAGGTGACTTTCCATGATGTTCACTTTCGTTCAAGTACATGACACGTGATGCATATGTCCGCCAGAATAAAGAGACATAACTCGGGATGGACCCAGGTCACCAACGAGTTTGATTGAGGTCCTCAGCTGTCAGACTGTTTTTGTGTCTGAGACTCCTTGGGCTCGAGGCAAGCTCTCCTTGCCTTCTACACAGTGAAGCCACGTTAGACATTCGATCCGAAGCGTAGATCACTGGATAGACTCATTTAGCTGGGCTGTACAGTATACTCCGCAATTAAATCTTCTCCTTCAGCTAAAAGCAACGCGAGCAGGTCCAAAGACCGCCAGCAAAACATTATCATAGAAGAGATCATAAACTTCTTTAGCCGCTTTTCGAACATGTCTTTGCCCCGTAGATCGGGACTGAGATGATCAACCCTAGAGAGGCCACTTTAACACAAAACGTTTCATGTCGGGACTGTTTTCGGTAGTACCATGCACTGCAGAGCCGAGGTCTCTTTCGACATCAAAGATTTTGATAACAATTGTAACGCACACCTTTCAGATCTGTATTTCCTGGACATTCTTCTATTCCAAATCAACTATGTAAGAGGTATCCGACCACACAGCTGATTGTCTTCTTGTCTAGAAACTTGATGGACATTTTGACAGTAAATCACAAAATCATGTGAATGGCATTTTCTGATTTTCTGAAAAAACGATTTCGAAAAATGATAAGCTGCAAGTGCGGGAATCTCTGGGTTGTGTATACCTCAGAGTAATGTTTAGCACTATCATTAACTGCGATTTTGCATATTAATTAAAAAATCGCAAACGCACTGTGCGATAGACTGTGTCTTAAACCGCGATTGCGATCTAAACTGCGATTGCTTTTTCACTATCACAATAGCAAAACTTTTTCGATTCCCTTGACAATACTTAAGTGTCCGTCTAGAAAAAGCTTCGGAGTCGGTATAAAACTGTAGGTCCCTTTCACTAAGAGAACAATAGAATGCACAACACGACTGGATGCAAAAGGGTTGTCCTTGACATTTTTAATTGCTGATATTACTCTTTTATCCGTTATACCTTATGTAACCAACGTTCAACTCTACGTCAGAGTAACTCTCGTCGAAATAAACGCACGTGCCGAGTTCAGCTCCAAGCAAGACCCATCTCCCACATTTTCAACCACCATACAGATGGCTACCCCATCTGCCATCTAACAAAATTCCCCATCAATAACCCAAATGTGTCTTTCGAACAAATCAAAAACTCACCGAGAGTTTTGAACCGCGTCCGTACATGACTTTAAATCCATCAGTCACTATTTGAGTTAATCACACCGACAGACATCAGTTTCACTTACTGGCTGTCAGTGTTCCATTGAATGCCCGCAATAAGCCAGTAGGCTCTCGCACTGATTTGGCTTCTACTGCAGAAAAAAAGTTTCGACAGGAATCCTAATTAGTTTGTCGCTCATATGCCAGCAGTGTTACAAGGATTGTGCAGCTGGCTGCCACGTCGGCATAGCCAGCATCAACTGAAATCGAAATCAAAGATTAACCAAATTTCGTAATGAATGGAAATCAAAGGACGTGGCTTTCAGCGTGTGAATCGGATTATCTGGGCACAGAGTGTGCGATTGAATTTGTGAATCTGACTGAACCCAGAGACAATCGAATAAATAGGCGAGATAAGGCGATTCAATTCGATGTTTAAGGTGAAGGGTTGACTGTGCACGTTTATGACCAGAGTTTATGTCCGGTATAATTGGAATTCCGGATAAAGTGGTAACAAACGGATCTGATTTCATTAGGGGCGCCAATTCTGAACCCTTTATTTATATTTGAAACAATAGCTTTGTTGGAGCGAAGTTTTTATTGATGTTATCCGAAGCTATGTAATGTTCAATCGAACCCAGATGCCAGCGACCGTCCCTAACGTGGGGGCAGGCACCTAGATCAAGTATGGGAGAGCCATTGTGTTGCCGCGTGGTTCCCCCAGGAGTTTATGAACTTATCCACCTCTAATGACCAACTGGGGATTTTAATGAACCAAATGCAATCCTTCGATGATTGTCGATTATTACGAAAATGTAGACATAATCAAAAGTTAAATTTGTTCGATATTCCCCCTTGTTGATAGAATTACCCCTCAAGAAGGTGTTTTCTCTTTTGTCCCTTGCTCTATATTAAGGACGATATTAAGGACGACATTTCCTTGCACCAACAGTTATTCATGCATGTCATGGGAGTCGACTGAAATAAGGTGCGTTGAATGACTTCAAACCATTCGTATTTACTAGTAAAGGGTGACCAGATAAGAACAATAGAAAAAGAAATTTAAACAAGACAGCAACGGAGTCAGTTTTAAAATTGATTCTAACCTTATTTTGAAGCTACATTCATGTCATTATATATGAAATGACACTTCATTTAAGTGGCCACCTCGGCTTTGCTCGCAGGGTTTCAAGTGGTCATTTCAATATACGGTTCCTTATTCGGGCAATGTTCGCCTCGAATGTAGCGACTTGATCTGCCCAAACTGGCTGCCTGGTTAGCGTAGATTAAGCACTTTACGTAGCCCCAGAGAAAATAATAGACACACGTTGGCTGTGGCCAATTAATAAACGCTCGGCGTGAGGTGGCCCATTCGCCAAATTTCTCTTTCAAAACTTCGAGAGTTGCATCGATTATTTGGAATGTAGCGCCATCTCTATGTTGTCTAGCTCTGACCAGAGAATGTCGGACATTTCGACTGAAATAAGGTGCGATGATGCCGCCACTCCATTAACCGGACCAAACAGATAAAACAGCATCAAACAAATGCATTGATGCTCAAAACGCTTTCGGTTTTTGGTCGCTCCAATAACGTCAGTTTTGCTGGCTCAGACAGCAGCTGATCAAAAAACTGGTATTATTCGAGAAGAGGATTTCGTGGCCATGATCCGGCACTCCAGCCAACATTACCTGCGACCAATTAGAGAAGTTGTCTATCCTTGTCCAGCTTCAAGTCTTGCGGCAAATCAAATCCAATGCCGGGTTGGCTATCCGGGGATGTCGCTGTGATTCAATCGCTGTGTCTGGCAAGCTCGGCTTAAAACGCTGAGCTAGCGTTTAGGCTGTTCACACTCTTTGGAACTTTGAGAGCGTGCTAACTTGTACACACTCTTGAACATTTCCACCGAGAGCGTTGCTTGTGCCCTGGAGCCATAATGACGACCACCATGAGGGTGATATTCACGTTGTGTATTTACAACGAATTTCAATCATTTCTCAATTCTTACTGCACATTTTGACAGTTGGTTGAAATTGGTAACTCTAACAGGTGCTTAAACATAACAATTGGAAGAACTATTATTGTTATCTGGTCACTCGTAATGAGAATGCCGCCCTACGTTAATAGCATGATTCATGGAGTTATTCTGTACTTCAACTCGTTTATAATTTATTCTTGAAAACAATTATCGAGCTGGAAGGGGCGTGCAAGAACCCGGAAAGCTTATTCTGCTCTTTATGGATCATTGGAAAATCCGTAACATATTAATAAGTGAAAAAAATGAATAAAAAAGCGTATTTCTAAAAATAGAAATCGCACAACCCTGCTATTGAACACCGCAAATCCATTGAAGCACCAAAAAACCACTCAATAAGCGGTTGCATGATACGCGAAACAAAAGCCGTCCCATCGTCTCGAATTCTGATCCGATTCGCTGAAACTTTTAATGGGCTCTCAACTCTGTGTCCCACAGAAGAGGTGCAATTAAAAGTTTCGGCACACGTGCGCCACGCCGACAGATATCAAATTCAGCCGGCAAAGTATAGATTACTCGGGCACGACCTTCGAGAAAGAAATAAATTCCTGAGTTGATATTAGATTTGGGAGACGGTGTTATGGCAACAGGTACATTAGATTAGATAGATATCGAAAAGATTTTCACTTTTTTTTTTCTGCTTTGCTTGAACGTCTGAGCCGCCAAGTCACAAGTAGCGAGGGTAAGAGTGTAATCAGTTACTGTCTAGGGGATTTTTTTTCGTTCGCTGCTTCGATCACGACGACGCACTCCTTGACAACTAATGCATGGTGTTGACAACTACTGTAGAAAGTTTACCTGTTGAGTGGTTGTCAATTGAAGGATACTCGAAAGTTACTTGATATGAATTAATTACAATCTCTTTAGGGAGGATTCTGTGTCTGATACATACTCAAGTGCTTGAAATTTGAAGCAGTGTCCTTCCTCCTGACATCATCCAGAATACAGACCATCCGACGAGATGAATGCTGTTTATTGATAACTGCCAAGATGTCAGAAGTGCTTAGCCATCACCCAAAGCCACACATCAGCAGATTCATCACGACGCACATCATTTATTCACCATAAGTCCATCGAAGTGAATGAAATGTTTCATACTTTGACATGATTTCCTCTCACTCTCTCCCAACACCGGAAGTCACGCATGGCGCCTTTTCTGACCTCGGTCAGTCATATCAAATCGATATCAACGAACCGACCAAGACGCCTTTATTGACCACGTTATTTGACCAATAAATCAACGTTCGATTACACTGCCAATAAACACCCCACCCGCCTTCGAAGTGCCCTTATGATTTTGGCTACTTGTTAACACGAGCCCAAGTCAGTGGCTACACCAGGAATTTGACCCTCATATCTGTTAGCATCTGTACTCACTTGATACTTGATACGATTATCGATGCGAGTGATACCCACGCACGAAAGGGGTGTGCGTGGGCGATTACCTTGGCATTGGGTGTCCGAGTAATCGTCGATCGGTTGATGTTTAAATAAGGTCCGATGGGGTTGAAGTCAAACTCTTATCACTGCAGTCGGTAAAGTACATATCGCGTGTGCTTTGACTGACGTGGCGAAGATTAGAGCCCTGACAGATGCTCGTAACAATGATTGACAGGCTCTCTGAATACAAAAATAGATGTGAGTTCCATCTGGAAAGGGCGCTAATTTCATGAGGCTGGGAGACCTTTTGAACTTTCAATGGGAAAAGTTTAGATCACGCTGCTTTTATTGATGTCGCAAAAATAAGTATAACACAAACTTTACACGTTGTTTTTTATGGTGTCACCTTGGTTTTCGTGTGCCTGTCGTAAATTTCTGAATGCTGTGAGAGTACTGCGTGAATCTTGGAGAGATAATGTATTCATGGTTTCACGCAAATCATTGTGACCAGTAGACTGAGGAGGATGGTGGTGACGATGGGTGGCAAGTGGGAGGGTTTTTTTTAATAGAGACTTAACATACAACTTTAACAGAGTCGCATCAAAGAACGTGCGGCACTTCAAGTGAACAAGAGGCTTGTTCGTGAGTTGATCAGTTAATTTGGTCTTGTAAGGGTGTATGTCGACATAGTTACTAGAAAAAAGTGGGTGGAGAGATTTCCAATTTCTGTGAACGCCATGCAGTCGATTGATTTGTCTCCTCGATAGTTGCCTTGAATGGACATCTCCTTTAGACACACAGCCTCCTTGAATGGGCTGCCCCCTAGAACGGACAGCTCCCTCAGACAGACAACCGCCTTGAACTGACAACTTCTTGAACGGACCGCTACCATCGACAGACAGTTAGCTTGAACGGACAGCTCCTGTGAACGGACAGTTTCTTAAGATCCACCAGTGCTTCGTTCCAAGACCTTGACGCAACGTGATCAGAAATAAAAACCAGATTTATTTTATTTTGATTATTTATTGCACGTCTGCTCTCTTCTATGTTTTGTACAACATCGAAAAAATAACCAATTTCTGTAAAGGCCATGCAATCGATTGATTTGTCCCACTTTGTTGCTATTTCAGTACATCGACAGGTGCGTTGTCTCGCTGGCACAGGAACATTCAGTAGTGAGTATGTTTCTTAGCATCTGTTTAGGTCGTTATTATGACCAAAACTTGGAGCACTGTTAGCATGATTTTGACATGAAATTGTTGCATATTATTTTGTTTCTGATGAACTTACTCCACACTCATCTCTTGAAGCTGGCTTATATGTTCAAAAACCACAGATAGAGTTAAATTGACTCGATGTCTTTCATTCCACATTCAACACTTCGGTTTCCATCGAAGAACGCAGGATGACACCACGTACTACTAGCTAGTCTAGTCTAGCTCTAATCTATGTATTCATACTACTAAGCTATCACAGCAATACATTAGTGCATGAAGCCATTGACAGAGTAGAGAAACAGCGACTGAGCCTAGGCATTAGTTTATAGTTTGGACTGAGTAAGATGATGATCAGTTTCAGTCATAAGGTTAATGAGATTCCTTACCGAATTCGAAGAATCGAAAATAAAATCTGGTAATGAAAAAACGCAATGAAACGTAAGAAAACGTAATGAGAAAATGACTGTGCACATGTTTGACAAGCTATATGATTTAAATAGGATCGCGTTGAAAAGCCTACTGCGATCCATATAGTCACCCAGTTGGTATTAGTAAATTCAGGACAAAATTAACCAATAAGGTAGTCTATGTGGTTCGCGACTGCGAGGAATACTCGCACACCAATGTACATTTTCCCTGTGCACCTGAAGGATAATATTTGAACAAAAAAATTACAGAAAAGTTCGATCAAAAATCAAACCCATCGCCTTGATTATTGGTTCCATTTCGTGATGTTCTTATGATAAAGCGGTGTTTTTTTATAGGCGAAGAACTTTAAATTGAAGAAAACATTGTTTTCTTTAATAGCTGTTTGGTAATTGTTGGTTGTTTTGAGGCTAGACGAAAACGTTCCGGTCAACTGTAGACGGTATAGCGATATGATTACTTACATTTTAGGGCAACACTTGGATATATGAGCCAACATTCGACGTGTTATTGCTGAAATACAGCCGGAAGTACTGTGAAGGTGTTGAACTGAAAAATCTGCTAAGATTCATATGCAGGTCTGGCTGCTTGTAGAACTAAAGTAGGTTTCACGGTGGTAAACCATCCCAAGCAAGGGCACAATGGACCCAGCTAATTTATTTAAGTGAGCCAAGGCCTTAAAGACTATGTGGCACCCAAACACCTATCTACCTACTGTAAAGAATATGTGAAAATTATACCTCCAAAGTACGGCATGTCAGAATACATATTCAAGCAACAACGACGCTTTACCTCAAATTAACGTTCTCCGCTTCTAAAAAAAAACACGTTTTACTTAATTGAAACCTGAAATAAACGTATTACTTGAACTGCGACAATCTAGGAGTAGCGGCAAATGTAAGCAACAACAAATGCACGTCCTTCAACACCGAAGTGGCTTCAAAATCTGCATAAAATCATGTGATCAGGATCTTGCAATTTTTTATTTTTTTTCCATGCCTCTGATTGGAGCTTTTCACCTCAACTAGATATGGTGACACAACGACGTGTGAGTTTTGTTCTTATTTCGGACGCCTGCAGCAGCACTTGACGTGGGCTATAGTGTCCGTTTCTTATTTGTGGAAACCATGTACAGTGGACTCTCCTTAAGTCGAACTCCCTCTAACTCGAACTAACTTTGATACCCGTGAAAATTCGACTTAGAGGGAGGCGACTGCAGATGTAGGTCAATTGTGCCCAATAACAATAATTGCGACTTCGTTATATTTAATGCCTTCCGATAACTCGTCAAACCGATGTTGAACTGTTACATCAATCAGTACAAAAATACATCAATCTGTGTTACGTTGACTCAGTTGCTTGCAAATAATTGCCGTTCGTAAATGTTAGTAATTTCGTTGCGAGAAGAGACAGTCATTGGAGTGGGTCATCCATTGGTTCTAGGAACGAGTGACTTCACCAGACTATAACAGCCCTATATTTCACACCGTCGTTCGAACGGTGTCAATTGACTTATCGCAGGAATAAATTTTCAAAGACATGGCTCGCCAGTTACTACAAACGTTTTCAAATTATTCCTTAGCATTTCAATAGGCTTGCGAATTATAATAACGACGCCTAGTGGCTCATAGTCTGTATTCGTCCAAGCATAGAATTACTTTGTGGCTTTTCAAAGGGAAGGCCCGACTGTCCAAATGTCAACAAAGGTGGAATAATAATTGATTCCTGACAACACTAAAAATGTTCAAATTAAATGTCAATCAATTTACACAAGAAAAGAATGCGAACTCATTACATTACCCCACAAAAAAAAAACCACAAACAGTTCATTAAGTTTGAAGGTAATAGCGATTTTTTCGTGTGCCTTATTGTTGTTCAACACGCCACAATCGCACAGCAAATTAGCCAAAAATTAACGTACAACTCTGTGCACATGACCCGTGAGCTGCAAGAGACCGCCCAACTTAACGCCGCACACCCGATCATTGTTTGCTTCCCGATATGAGGCCCACGAATGTTTTAATTTCATACAATTAGATAAGTCCAATCAATGCCCGATCACCGCAAAACGCACAAGAGATATGAATCGTAAATATTCACTTGAGTAAATTTGTATTGTTCTTCTCCGAGACAAGGACGCAAGAACTTCATTATCTGCAATTTGTCACGACAACGCTGATAACAATGAGGCTCACAGCCGCATATTATCTGAACAACCTTCCTGATCCATCGACATGCGACGCCACTCCAACCGCCTCACACGACAATGTAAAGCGGGCAGCTGTAGGTTTGACGTAAAAAAAAATCACAAGTGAATTGATAAACCGATAATCGAGCACGTCGCTAAAACGAATGTCATTAGACAATCAAAACAATGCCCCTCCCCGAAGGCCCACGTAGCTGGGTGGCGAAACGACAATTTTCTGCAAAGTGACCCATAAACCGCGATTAGGTGTGCGGACTCCGTCCCATTTGGGTGCTCTCGATCGATACAGCTGGGCGTCAACGTGATGAAGAAAAAAAAATGTAAACATTCTCACGGCATCTTGATGGAAGCCTAAAGAGCAACCCCGCTGAGTCGATCCCCGTCTGATAAGGGATAAGCCACTCAACGCCCGGCCAGTCGTCATTCGAAGCACAGCGATAAAGAAGACCACTTGTCACCGTCAGCGGGCATCTGCAAGTGCTTCCCCATCCAATGACCGCGAAATCGTCAGACCAACTGGTCGAGCTTAGTCAAGTCTGGAACGCGCACCTTGGCCGAAGCACATGAAATCACACAGCTGCTAGAGCGGTATGAACAGCTGTTGGTGATCGGCGAATAATTCTGATTGTGTCGCGTCTAGATTGGCGCTTTTGAGTTCTGCTTCAGTCAGCCACAGGTACATCGCGTTAATCGTACTCTGCCGTGTTCGCCAGCACTTGCCGCGCCGTCGTGTGTGCATGTACATAGATCGTCAAGTGAAGCCCGAGTGTGTGCGCGCGTCTAGTCGAGGTTTTAATTCGCATCGTTCCATGCATCTTGATTAGACAACAAATTGGCGAATTTAATTTGACAGCGAATTACTGTCAATTTGTGTTTCTGTGCATTCAGCTGTGTGTGTGTGTGTGTGAAGCTTGTGATCCTCGACAATGCCTTGTGGGTTCAGACGAGTGTTGTGACAAATCGTGTGTTTTTCTAACCTTTCTTGCGGGTGATTCCATGCGGCAGCGATCAACGATCAACGATCATCGGGGCTGACTGTTGGACGACGTGCTGTGCTTGAACTCAAGGTAAATATGCCGAAAATGAGTCCGCCGGTGATCCTGTCTCTGTTCTCTATTCCTAACTTGTGCACTCCTTGGAAAAAAAGTGACAATGCTTTAAACAGAAGGAGAGAAATGCGTTCATTTGCATGACATTTAACGAAACAATCTGCCGTCTGGAAATCTGATGATATCGATTTCAGTGCAAACTACAATCCTGACTCATGTTCGGAGTTCATGGGATGTCATTGTGCCCAGGGCTATATTTGAAAGACTTATCAGCGGTGGTATATGTGAAATCTTATCTCGGTTCGAGCCAAGCACACCTCACTTATGTCGGACATCGTGTGTAAACAAATAATTGGCAACGATTGAAGGCAGAATAAAACCACGTTGTTTTTATGAGAGATGTTGCGCTGACTCCTAATGGCTGTAGCTCCTTCAAAATTCAAAACAATCCGTGTTGACAGTGTTTGATCATAGATCTCGTTCGAAACTAACAGTACAACAGTATTCATTTATGAATGACTTTTGTGTAGTAGCAGCGTTTCCATTTTGCTGCAATTGAATCCACTGCATTTATTTCAAAATAAGGATCTATTGCCAAAACCTCAATTTTTTGATTGAATCTATGCAAAAATCTATATTTTCCGAGAATTTCCTGCCTGATGTGTCAAGGAACTGCAGCAGAATGAAACACGTGGGCTTCATGATTCCACGTTGCATCAATCTGCATTTAAAGCAATCCTTTTCGAGGCTGTCACAAAATTTACAAAACAAGTAATTTTGATAGAAAACGGATAGAATCAGTAAGGTTTTCTTGATTTTGTCTTAATGCTTCGGAAAGGGTTCAGAACAAGGTTAAGTGTGTGATGAAAGTTCTAGGAAACTAGCTGCCCGACTTTGCAGGTATGGCACGCGAACACTGTTTGGTCGAACTCCTCCATTTTTCTTTTGCCTAAAAGTGGTTGGATCTCATTGATACAGCGCCTAATCTATGATATCCCTGATTATAGGCTTCTTGGCATGAACCTTAGACTTCAAGAAAAGTAAAAACTTAAACGACAACTCAAACGACAGAATTCTGATCTCCAAAAGGGAAAATGACAATGCCAGAAAATATTCCATACAGTAATTGAATTGTTTCTTGGGCTGTGTGGCCTGTGATGAAGTCTTATTTCAGCCAGAAAACCACACGGCACAATTTTGAAAGGAGCACTATCAGTAACTCAAAAGAGGTGAAGTTTTAAATCATGAAAGTCATTCGGGAAATTAACCAAAAAATACACACGGCCCACCATGCGAACTAAAGTCTTGCAATTTAAGCACAAAAACGGATTAATCATATGATTATGACGGGCATTATTAACTGTCACTGCCTAACTAGCTGTATTTACAAAAATACGATGTCTTCAGGCCAAGTAGAAACATGTCGCTGTGAATGAATTGTGTGTCTCCGCAATTCCTCGACGGTTTTCTGAACACGAAATTCAACAATTTTCATTCGACGATGAACAAAACCATCAAAATGAAAATCAGCACTGATTGTTTGAAGTGGAAGCTTGTTTGCCTGAGAACAAAGGGACAGTCAACAGTGAAGTCGAATATCTCTAAATAGTTGAAGACATACGATATGATCATCTTGATATGTCCTTTAGCACACAGCGACACAACAACTTGTTGAATGTTCAATTAATTGCTTTACATCTGAAATATGTGGTTCGCATTAAACGATGTGTCTGCACGATTAGTTTGACAGCCAAATTGTTTTTAACTTTCATGCGTGGCAATTTTAATTTGTAACCAAATTTCAAAGTCACAACAGGATGTCAACATTCCACCCATTCATTGCATTTGCTCTTCACGCTGGATTAAGTTAAACTACAACTTTTCTAATCATTCTTTTTGCGAACTGTCGCATACCACGAATTGCGAAAATCGCAATTCGTGGTATGCTCACAGGAACAGCACTTAAGGCGTACATGTATATATGATTCAAAACTGCGATGTGAGATGTGTAAGTGCGATTTTCAGCAGCGATTGGGATAGTGAAAAAGAAGCAACTCAATCACACTCCCAGTTTAAATCACAGTCGATCGCAGACTGCGATTGTGCTTCTCCAATCACTGTGAAAAAATCGTTTGAGATTTTTTGCTCAACTCTACAACTGTCAAGTGCCACTCTGCTTTCTCCTTTCGTTGGCAACTATTCACCGCGCAAATGTAGTACTGTTGAAGTCCAGTGTGCATTTTCGGACACTCTTCAGTGTGCTAAAGATTAAATATAAATCTAATCTACTTTTATCACCCTATTGCCAACTATACTAACCTACTAACATTCATTTCGCGATGTCGTCTGATTAAAGTTCGCAGTAAGTATAGCTGACCACGGAATTCGAAAAGAGATTAGCACTATTATGGCCCTGATGAAGTAATGTTGTCGTCTGAATTTCTGAAAAGCAATCCAACGTCAAATAACTATGATTTCCTCTCGTTCTCTTAGTGTCAATTATTAGCAATTAATGGAAACACGATAAACATTTAGTTAAGTCACACGACCTTCTGAGCGTCTTCCGGATTACTTTTAATTACCATAACATAACATTACATAAGTACGGAAAAACAAATTTCGGCGACGTGCGACTGGTGGAGTTTTGTGTTTGAATCTGAGCTTGCATTCGTAGAGTAAAAGTTACGAAACATTGGTAAACAGCATAGACTAAACTATAAATGAAGAAAGAAACGTGACAAGACGCACCCTCGACAAATCTGACGCAAAATAATGGCATATTCTTTAAGATTTTCTAATTTTGTTTTCTAAAGCGTTACAAAGAGCCTTTCGGAAATGAACATACCCCTCTGAGTTCCATCAGATCAATCAGAACTCATTTGACTTCAGTTTGAGCTGGGTTGTCTAACTAATAACTTCATAACTTTCCTACCCTACCAACTTCTGTTAGACTTCCTGAAACACTTCAGAATCGTACTACAGACGATATCTATTGCGTTGTTGATAATTCCATTTTATTTAATCTTTTTTTCGTTAATAGTTTACAGCACCACAAGATTTATGGATCCCATAAAATTAAGTCGCACTATTGTGGGCCAATAAATTTCTCGCCTTAAATGCCGAACATTTTGAGGAAGTTCGACGATCGATTGACGACACAGAACAACCATTTCAGTGCAAAAATAATCAGTGGTAATCGATGGTAGCAAAGGTACATAGGTGCCCTTGAATTCATGCCGAATACTTCGTCACGATTTGGATTAAAGACCAGAGAGAGATGTAAACAAGTGAAATAAAGCAAAATTTGAAGAATACGTCAAATAAGACGTTAGTAAGAATGGAATTAATGCCGAATTCCTAACTTGGCCTTTCTTCACATTGCAAGCAGAAGTCCTGCAAAAAACCGGCAAATGACTTTGCAACAACACCTCTTTGGGCAAAGGCGTCTACGCGATAGTTGTTTGCGTGCCATTATGCCCACAGTGGAAGTTTGAACTCCGTTTTTGATTTAAACTTCAGTTAAATAATTTATTTGGTTTGAAATCACCTCAGCTCCATTTTGTTTCAGTTTTTTTTTCAAGTTTTCGTTTTTTTGGTCTCAACCCATATGATGTGTGTTAATGGGTTCCATTCATTGAATTGAAATCATATGAATTCCCACACCGCAGCTTTTTCCTTCCATTTCACGTTGGACATCTGAAAAAGAGTTATTTGTTACTTTCTTTGCACAGCGACTAACTAGTTTGTTAAGGTTTATTTCCATTTTTTTTTTTTGCTGGTCAGAGTTGGGTTGGAATTGTCTAAACTGATTTGTGGCTGATTGATTGATTATCAAAATCTCCATTTTCCAATAACAGCAAAGACGGGCTACAGCGCCACGCTCTCGTTCGAATACCAGTTTAGCACGACATTTTTCTGCTACATTATCCCTCCAAGTTTCAGCCGAAAGTGCACTATATTGGAACTGTGGCGCCCGTTCAGTTGCCGGGTTGGTCACTGTATGCATCGGGTCTCGAATCGCAACCCACTTTTGAACCGCTCAAGGCCATTCTCTCACTGATTTATTAAGACCTGTTTTGTGGACATTTTATTATGGGCCGAAAGAACAGTGTATAAAATTTACTTTTTGAGTATAATTTCGTGTAAATGCCGCTCGCGTTTACGCCGTACAAGATACACACAGAAGGTCCAATCTTGGATCACTGCTTCAAGCTTTGCGACCGGTATTTACCCAACTGCGCAAGTAATGTTAACTTCCAAATCTTGGATGGTAGGTGGATGTGGTCCATTCGGTCGCGTATCATCCAATAAGTGATGATCGGGCTTTTGTGTAACATCAACTTAGACATGCTACTTAGTTGCTCCTTGAAACCAAAGAGGGTTCGATCCAAAATACAAATACTACACTTAATTCCACTGCTGATCATTATTAGTGCCTCCTTCCTCTACCCAACTGCTTGAGTTTCTCCGACAGTGCTGGCATCTCAATAAGGTCGTCGATGGTGTGAGTCTGTTCTTAAATCTTACCGCCAAATCCATCTTAGTCCCTTCTGTATTACACGCCGTGAAGTCATTGCGGTCTCACTATATACCCCAAACCAAGTCAAAGTCATCCGCGTATGCAAACACTTGTGCTCACCATTCCTTGACCCCATGACCTAGAACTGAGGCTCTGCAATTCGCATCGCCCGAAAGTTATATCGCTAAACGTGGACTGCATCTGTACATAAAACTGTGATAAGATCCATTCACGCACGCACGCTCAAAGTTCGTTACATAAGACCCCGCGCTTCCTATAAATCAAACATGCATCCGCCCACCAACCGTCGTGCTTTCGATAACAAACGAGAATGACCCCGCATCCGTTGGCATTCCACAAATGCAATCTTGCAAAACATTTAATGGAGAATGGAGTACAGTCAGCGCTCACACATAATTCAATTCTGCCGCGCCGTCAGTCCACACATCAAAATATCGCATGCCTGGCATGGGATAGTCACTCACCGGCCACTCTCGTAGATCACTTCCTCGCTAAGTGTCTATTCAACACAAACACGCACATCAGGCACTGCCGTTGCAGCGTTTAATGTACACAAGTGGAAATTTATTCGATTATGCTTCGAAATGACCCTAGAAGGTCATCACTGGGGGGTGGTGTGTGGTGGGGGACGGGAGGAAGTGCAGTTGAGAGGAATTCAATCCTCGAGGCAGGAGGAGGACTGTTGCTCAAGTGGCCACAACCAGTTTAAAGTGCTTCGCAGTCAGTCGATGCAAGTCAATTAGAAATTTAAGTCCTCACTGAGGGGGGGTAGCAAAGTTTGCACTGCACCCCGGGGTAGGTCACGGGAGGATTGGCGAGCAAACAAGTCGTTCAAGCGGATTCCATTGTCCAAGTGAGCACTGATACCCTGCCGTCCCCTCAAGGTTGGAAAAATGGAAATTTCGCCTTCCCCACTGCAGTCTCCCGCTTCGGACCCCTCGTCGTGGTTGATGAATAATTCATGAGGATTTGTGGACTCTTGGTCATAAAATGGGCTTTCTTTTTTACGCCGCTGTATGTCGGGGGAGGGGGTCGAAGACTTAGAGGCAGGAACGTGATGATGTAGCTCGGGGGTATTTTGTGATTAGAGGAGGTTGTGTGTGTCGACAGAAGAAGGAAGTGACATCACCGTCTTTACCTTCAATCATTAAGTTTCACGTTGCATGTCGACGTTGAATGCAGTTTCTAACTCAAAAGGTGGAAATCCTCCTTGTTGCTTGGCGCTACAGTAGAAGGTGTACTTGGGCCTAGCTTAGTTAGCAAACAGATGTGAAGGAGTACTACTGTTCAATGATGATTGGAGAGGGCCTACGACTGTGGTTCACACTTAGTTTGAGAAGATTTAAGTTAAATCTATTTTGTCTCAGTATAGTCAGTGACTCTCAAGAGCGACTGACATGAAATATGAATTTCTGGAATCGAACTTAGACTCTCCATCCACCATGGGGTCCACGGCGACCATTGGAAAATTGAAACAACAACGTTGAACGGATCGGAATAGGATCATTGAGCAGACAGGCAACATCTTTGTATTTGGACGAGGGTCCTGCCGGGGATTTCTTTCAAAAGCCTCTCTTACGATTTTGATCGCGTGGCGATTTTTTGAATTTCGTTGATATTAATGAAATAAAAGCAGCTTGACTGTCTATGTCTAGGTATTTTCAATCTAGCGTGAACCTTCTTGACTTACTTTGACTACTGACCATAGTGCAGAGACGTAGGAACGTAGGGACGTAGTGAGTGCTCAAATTCAATTCTGCAGCCAAAGTCTTATGCCACTTGACTTTTCCTTCAAGTACCAACTTAGCTGGCATGAGCTCATGCCAAATAGGACAATTCTTAAGCCCCGGTAGAGTGCGAGCCTATCTAAAACCTCTTGCTGCTCTTTCGGCCTCACCACCTGATTTCTGTGCAACCCTACACTGAGCTGGAACGCAATACCATTCACATCTCAGAGCAGCACATGACCATGACGCACTCAGGTTGGGTTTTACCACAGCTACCAAGACGCGTAGACGCTTAGAGGCTTAGACGTTTAGATGCTTGGTCTTGCTGAAACCTGCTGTCAATTTCAGGGGCTCCTGCTGCCAGAAAATTAGGATTTGTTGAAGCTTCTTAATGGTTACTCCGAGTTGATTGTCATAACACCCAGGACTATCAGCATTTTCATAAGATAAAATGTGTCTTTCAGTGAGCGGTGAAAATTGGGCCTTCCTCAGTGTAGCTCCGCAGAAGTAAGCATGGGAGTATGGAAGCATCTTACACAAGCCTCTCAAGCTCGACCTAGTTGTCGGGACGAAGAGATCTTAGGCGAAGTCGCAAGGATTCCTGTGAGCCTGTGTTTCTGTCTGCGTCCGCTGTCATCCCTGTCTGGTTTAGAAATGCTTAAGTGAATTTCTAAGTGGTCGAATGTTACTGTGTGGTAAGTTCCTTTCTCAACTCATGATCGCAGCGCCTACAAACATTTCTTTCTTGCCTGCGATTATTTGTGCATCAATAGTTTGATGGTGGATATTGCAGAATGGTGCATCCGCCGGTTAATATCTGCTTCATTCTGACATGGGCCGCCAATGTAGTTAATCATGTCTTGCCTCGGACTTATGTCTCTTATTATTTTGGCCAACCCCAGCTACTCTTTTCGAATGCTGTTGCTACCACGAACTCCTTCGTTAAGTAGTATCTTGTTTTCTGTCTCCAGTCCGTAGTTTTTATAAGCCAGCATCTGGGTAAAATTAGTGCCTACAGTCCTCCTTACTTGATGTACCCGACCATCCAGCCGTGTCCTCCGTCGTGGGGTTGATGACCAGACATTCGAAATCCACAAAACACACCACCAATCCACTGAAATCACTGAAATGCCGAAGACAAAAACAAATGATTGTCTAAACGGGCGAATTGTTTAGAAAACAAAACATCCTATATAAGCTGAAAACATAGCTCGTGGCTTCCTATCCTTTAGGCAAACACTCCCATTGTTGCTGATTTCAATGCAATCAATGAATTTGTTATGATAAAACCCCGAGGATTTCCCGCGAATAGTCTGGGGATGCTGTGAAAAGCCCACCCATCGGTGTCAGGCCCGCCGCTCCGAGGTGCTTGGCTAAAGCATGCATTGTGTATTCGTCGACGGCGTTGCCTTGGCAAATGCACAGACGTGATAGCTTTTGTGCGGATTCAACTCGTACTCTGCATGCTCCGGGGGCGATAGGACGGGAATTGTTCTGTTTAAACTATAGATATGTGTACGCTGTACAGTGTACACACTCAATAATCAACTCTCGGTGTTCACTTTTGAATGGAATAAGACCCCACACAGCCATACACCTTTGTTTGTTTGATTGCGGAAATGTGTGTGGAATTGAGCTTGATTTAGTCGTTGCATTGGAAGAGTATGTTTTGGGAATTTTTCATAGAATTCAAAAAGTCGGAATAGAACTCTTTCCAAAAATGTGTAAATACCGATCTGTGGATCCGTGTCCTTGGCCTAAGTAAGCTGCGGCTCTAGACCGCAGGGATACCCGTAAACCTACATAAAGGCCAATCAGTTCGACGATGGGATTGCAAAATATTTTAGACCAACGACATGTATCAACACACTGGGCCAGATCTTGGAAAAGACCAAAAATCCATAAACTCTATTTGCGATTTGACAACCTGACAGGGACGTGTGGTGTCATGTTTAGTATTGATATCACTGTCAAGCCCGCCATACTCTGCGGATTCAGAATGTAAAACTAACCAAGTCGTAACATATCGTGATGAACTTGTGCTGCCAGATGAATTCCTCAACAGTATGTTTAAGTAAATACTATAAAACTGCTTGGGAGCAACACAAGAGTCACGATGTACACAAAACTCTGTGAATTTTCTTGCATATGCGGCGGTTGAGTCTGGTGGCAAATGACGACATGATCAATCATGATGTCATCAAAAAGACACGCACTTCACCGAGGATTTGCGCAAACCATCAGCATTGGCAGCTCTTACCTAGAAATACTCAACGACATCCTCAGCCTCGTTTCCGAAGTAAAACAGATTAACCACATCGGTATAGAGATCAAGCGAAGAGTTGCTATCGCCAAGCGTTGTAGCTTTAGGTTCAAGAAGCTATTGAGCAACAGAGCCATGACTCTAATCAACCCGGTCGTGGTGAGCATCAATGTTGACAATAGTGTGTGCAAAACCGAACCCATTAAGGGTGTTTGGTGACTTCAGTCAACTTATACAGAATATACAGAAATGAAATGGCAGACTGTGACCATAAGAGGAGCTTCATTCATATTCGTTAAGTTTTGTCCAGTTTTACTTACAAAAGTGGAAGAGAAACCAATCGCTCTCTACGTACGTCAATGGAAGTAAGTTTTGGAAGTTTGCGTAAGTTCGCCCAGATGCACTTATTGGTGCTTTGACTATGTTTCTGGTGTCAAATATGGTAGGGGCTTTACTTGGCTTTAGAATTCAATTTTTCAATTGGCTTGACTACATGCTCCGTTGTTTTGGACATACGTGAACCGTCCTAACCCATTGACGATTCGACATAGCAAAAGTAACAGGGCCCCATAGGGCGCTCCAAGTATTCTGGCTTGGTTGGCTATGAGGCAGTGTCCAGCTTTTGCGCCCATGAGTTTACCAATATGTTTCCTGTTTAATTCCAGTATAGCATCTTTTTTATTTCGTGCTTTGATATCAATGATTTGCATCCATTTCCGACCACATATGACTGGTGTTCGTCACCAGATTCTGTGCCAGTGTCAAACCCGCCCTTGTAAATTGAATGGCTCTTTGGTTGCTTTTTTTGTGCTTCCAAATGAAATAAAATTGAATTCTGTCTGCATGCTCATTAGTGTACTCATTTTAGAGATGAAATGAGTATAAAGAATGAAATGCATGTTTTATATCCTGCTTTACTCGCAGTTTGTGCCCAAATAGGGCATGTTACCGGCGGGTTCCCGATTGCAAGTACGAACGATACTACGAATGTGATTAGCTGCGTTTTCGATTTCGGTTTGAACTTCGATTTTGATTGCGATTCCGATTGCGAGAACGAAGCGACTAAACTAGCCAGAAAACTCAATAAAGGACAGAAAGGAGCGATCCTAATAGAAGCTTGAATGCCCATACCGAGTTGAGAGTCCAGAGGTTTTTTTTACGGAAATTACGTGCACAGACAAGTTACCACATTTCAGTGCGATAAACGACAAAATAAATGGTTTTTCATGCATTAAAGATTGGCTTCAAACTGACTCTAAACCCGAGACGATTCATGTCGACGCGCGCGTGCCATGTCTGGCAGTGTACCTGAAAAGAGAATAGCCCTGCCTAACCTCAGGACGCCTGTTCGGGTCCTAAGGGTTCTTTCCCTACCTAGCCTCAGGGCACCTGTTCGGGTCCTAAGGGGTCCCCTACCTATCCTCAAGGACGCCTGTTTGGGCCCAATGTTGCAATGTAAAAATGTATGGTTATGATGTTAAATATACGCAAAAGAAATGAGCTCATTTCACTTGAACCCGATTGAAAAGTTAAATAAAAAAAAAAATAAGAAAGATTGTGGCCAGCTGTGTGCACTCAGTTGGCTCTTCTACTACCTCCTCCTAAATTGACAACTACTACTACCTCTCCCACGACAACTACAATTCTAATATAATTCTACTACAGTAATAAATAAACGGACAAATTAACCTTGTCCGTTGCTCACTCATGCACAAGAACTTATCCACGACAATGGGAGTATTCGGCGAATATAAAATTCTAACATCCGAAATGCCACATGGACGGACAAGCAATGAACAGAGTAGCTAAAGAGGAACCCAAAATCCTACAAGCTACGAATGCTTTCGAACTGCCATAAAATAGATTAATAGTTCTGAAAGCCAAATCGCGCTGAAAAGGGTCTGAGCCAAAATACAATACATATCTTAGCCCTAAAAAAATGTACGATAGCTCACCGAAGACCTTAATATCGGGGCGCATTTCCTGCTCAAGTGGCTTGTTTACGAACAAAAGCTAAACCAATGAATGTACAATTCTACGGACTACAAAGATTACAAAGGCTACGACTACGACTACGACTACATATCTAAACAGACAAATAACTTCGTCTGTTGTCTCCTCATGCTCAAAGGCTTATAGGCCATAACCATAGGCATAATCGGCGAATATAAAATTCTAACTCCGAAGTACCACATGGAAGGTCAAGCAATGAGCGGAGGGGCTAAGAGAAACCCAAACGCCTCTATCAAGCTACGAGTGCTTTCGAACTGCCATAAAATAGATTCATAGTTCTGAAAGACAAGTCGCGCTGAAAAAGATGTGAGCCTCTTTATAATACAAGTCTAAAGGAGAGATATGTAAATGCGTAAGCAAGCCGTAAGCACAGAAGCCAAACCGTGCCACTGATCACAATGTACCTGAAAAGAGAAGAGCAAAAGGAAAATAAAGGCCTGAAAATATAAGAAGAAACCTGAAAAGAGAAGAGCAGAATGCCTGCCTAGCCTCAGGACTCCTGTTCGGGCCCTGAGGGTTTCCCTACCTAGCCTCAGGGCACCTGTTCGGACCCTGAGGGTTCCCCTACCTAGCCTCAAGGACACCTGTTCGGGTCCCGAGGGGGTTAGTTGGAAAATATTTGCATAATAATAATATAGCTAAGTAGTCACATGTGCTCGCGTATACCCGAAACCGAATTCATGCTAGCATGTTAATTTGCGAAACGAGGTTCATCACTCAATATGTAATCACTTTTCGATTAAATGAATGATAAATGATGAATAAAATACAAAAAAAATTAAAAAATGTTCACTTTACCCATGTGAACATGCTGTACAGCTGTTCCTCGTTGCTAGTCATCAAAGGTCGCTTGCTGCCATTGGTGCTGCATTTGTGGCTGCTTGTAGCCTCTACCGAACCGAACCGAACCGCGAACCGTAATCCATGGGCGATGGTGGCCCCGAGTGTATATCGCTTGCGAACAATACCGAACCGTGCACCCACCCGTAATCCATGGGCAGAGGTGGCCCGCATTCAATCGCAATTATCGCATATGTATATCGACGGAAATAAAACCAAAATAAATCGGACGACGGACAATGCAAAGAATCAAAATGCCTTCTCAAGATTCGCTTGAGTAAATATCTCTGGTCGCTCCAATATGGAATGCGCCACCGCGTTAACTCACAAATAAGTCGGCTTGGACTGAACCGAATTCAACGGACAAAGGGCAGGTGGGAGTACATGTATGTACTAATGGCTAGAGACTTCGACGAAAGTCCGCGTAGCTATGCATGCCCGTACCGGTGCATGCCTTTACCCGGGCATGATACAAAAGGCGGTCCATTCTCATGCATGCATACCAATACTTTCGATCAAGGGTAAACAAAATTGGTTGTTGTGCGGCGATGGGTGGGTGCTAGTCCGCAAAAACAAAAAGAAGGTCCAATGCACTCGACGACGAATGAGGCAAGAAAATCAAAAAAAAAAGGAAGAGATCAAGACGCTACCGAACGTGGTACATGTTAACCCCCATGTTGTCACACATCAGCAGTCAGCGGGTGTTGGGTTAGTGGGTGGTTGGTGCTTCATACAAGTTGGTCGATCATATGTACTTGTTGGATGTTCCATCATACAGGCTAGGTGGTTCATCATACAAGTTAGGTAGGCGGTGGGTGGGTGTGGTTGGGAGTGGAAAACACTTGACAAAAAATTCCAAAAAAAAAAAAAATTGTCCCCGATGCGCACCCCTCGACGGTCACCAACAGACTAAACTCTCTCCCCGGGTGGGCGCCACCTTATATAGCCTCGGTCAACCCGCAGGTCGACAACCAATTTTTCAAATTTTCTCCAATTTTTTTCGTTTTTTCGCTCAGTTTCTTAATTTTTTATATTTTTTCGTATACTTTGAGGTCGGCGCTATTCGGGGGCGATGGGGGAGGGTGTCTGTGATGTTATTTGATGGCCCTATGGACAGCCTAGTGCAATTCTTAAGGCTTTTGTTGGAGTTTAAGGAACATTTTTGGACATTTTTGACTATTTTCCAAACAATTTTTGTTCTAATGACAGGAGAAGCGAATGTAAAGAGCTTTATGATGTCCTCAGACGTCTTTTGAATCATTTTGAGAGTCCTTGGAAGGGACTCTTGAAGTGCTTATGATCACATACTCATTCGATGCTGATGTGTTGCATGCGAAGAAACTGAAAGAATTCAAAAAACACCATCAAAACGGTCAGAAAAATCATGCAGCACGTCAACGTTCGGTGTACAGTCTTAACCCATCCCCTGTTCTCTTGTCGATCGCAGTTGATCTATAAAGCACATGCCATCCCTCACTCGATAACATCCTTGCACACCTTGTGTTTGTGACACCATGAACAGCAAGCGCAATAGTGGTTGCTATTGGCACTAGACCCATGTCCGTCTTGCATTGTAGCGACTTCAAATTCCCCTAGTGACAAAGAAACACAGACAGATCAAGTAAACAGGAAACGAAGGCATCTAGACTTAGAAAACTCGACGCAGAGTGCCCGATAGTGAGACACGGACCGTATATGCATCGCTAGCCATGTCTACTCAGGCGCAGCCTTTCCATCAATCACTCGCCAGATACATAAGACGAAACTTGATTCCCGCAGCATTGCAGACCCTCAATCGAGTTTCAAGTAATCATTCAAATTGCCTCCACAAAAACTGGTATGTTCCGATGCGATTCGTCTTCCCACAGAGACACGACTCCCCTTTGACGGGGAAGGCAACTGCGACTCACTCATTCTGCATAATTTCCAAGGTCGCCAACAATTGCAGACACTTTAGTACAGCAGCGATTTACTCGTTAGTGCTTAGATTAACTGGGAACTGTGTGCCGCGCACCACATGACCCAAATTCAGCCTCAACCACTTGTCGTCCGACACAATTTAGGCGATGTCACATGTGGTGAGGCGACCGCCCTTTATTCCCATTAGTCATTCAATTGACAATTGACCCACATGTGGTCCATTAGGGGCTATTTTCGGGTACCCTTCCCGTGGATTACCTGGAACAGATGTGAAGTGTGTCCCCATCGCCATCACTCTCCCCTTTTCCGGTCTCGCGTTGCCTCACAGCATGCTTCTGTGTAAAAATAAACTCAATTCTTCAATAAATATGCCCATTCATTGTATTTTTCTGTTTACTTTCAGTGAAACGCCCGCCACCCACCCAATGCCGAGGCTGAGGAACTACGCCTGAAAATACCAACAAAAAAAAAAGCCCGCAACAATTGCAATTAAATACATGAAGTGAAGAGCCCGACGCCAGCAGTCAACAATATGGATCTCAGAAATACAACTGAGATGAGTGTGTCGACCGACACGTACATCCAGGGATGCAAGTCCACGGACCTGATCCGGCCAAAGGATTCTTCGGGTAATGACAAGTCGGGCGGTAAGTCAAGTTAAATGACTTCCACCTCCATACACCTCCCTTCCTCGTTGTTTGCTATTATTTTCCCACAGTTTCCGACCAGGAGGACGAGAGCGCGTAATGAATACAGAATCCTGCAGCCCGGCTGCAAGGGAAATGCCATTCAGAAAATCCCTCGAAAATACCCACGTCAGCAGGTAATCTGATGTGAATATGATATCCTCGATTAATGCACACCGACCGTGTACGAGTACACATTCGTGATGAAGTGCTTAATGCCCTTGAGAGGATTTCCACGACACACCTACGTGTGTACACCAAATAAAAAAAAAATCAACGGATGTACATGTGAGAGAGAAGTTGCTAGTCCTTTGCAACCGGGGTCGAGCTGCAACTTGACCTAGACTTTGCAGGTTTCCTTTGTTTTCTTTGTGCTCAATGTGCTTAGCTGTTGACCTTGTCAGTTCTTGGTACATGACATTGAATTCAATTCAATGAAATACACTCTATTTGTCCCCGCCAACAGTGGATGAAGGGTGGCTGGGCTACCTATCTGCGGTGTGTGGCAAGACTGAAGAACCTTCACGATGCAATGACGTCGACATTACTGAGAGGGCTACTTTGTATTGAACTTGGAAGGCTTTTCGCCGCATAGTCCTTACATCTCCTGAAGTGCAGTGTGGTTGGTTACCTTTAGAATTACGAAACTAAGTCCTTTCAAGAGGCCTTTCAACTTTCAGTGCAGAGCTTACATCCAAAAAGTGTGAAATAAAACAGTGTGATGGGAAAATCTGATAATCTAGTGGTTCCCATCTTTTCAAGGTTAATTGATGAACAGTTTCGTGGGAATAGATTCACAACTGAATCAATGCTTCTTTCGCATTGTTGCTGTTTTTTTTTCCAGTACTTCCAGTTTGCATATCACAAATTGTAGTTCCATATGTAGACTGCGGTGGCTTAGCGGAATGCACTTAGAACTGATATGTTCCAATGTACTTGCGCGCTGCATTAATCTGAAATTATCTTATTACCCAATGGTAGGGAACCACTTGGAGCTTACGACGAGGCGATGCAGATTTCGGATGGGCGTTTGCACTTCTATGTCGCGCGGATCAATGAAAAAGTAGGCTCCTAGGAATCTGTGTCAGGTGCCAGAGGATGTTTTAGTCCATACAACTTCAAAATCATTCATCGAGGCACAAAGTTGCCTTGCATTTTCCAAGCAAATATATGATGGATACGAGTAGAAAGTATTGCAGCATGTACATCGAGGAACTCTTAACTCCGCAGTATCTGATCACATCGTCATTATCTTTGTATTCGAGATCAAGCAGAACATGGCACAACTTTCATTCATCTCCCATCTTATGGCTGCAGAGTACATTTTATTTCTGGCGGTGTTAATTTCGACGCTGTTCTAAGTCCATTGTGAGGACTTCTTCTTTGACGTTTGGTTTTTCACTCGTTTCTTGCTAAAAATCTTCGCCAACTTCGTCGTTGGGAGTCAGTATTCGACTGGATTTCAACGGATCATTACGACGTAACCCAGACAGATGGATAAACTTTTTTCCCAAAATTCAATATGGATGATTTGAGGAGTATCAATTGAGTGCTTAGCACACCTGATTTAAAACTGTCATTTTTGTCAGAATTGTCATCAAAATCAATGAGCAAGACGTAGGACGGTGAATTCAACTCCCACTGATTGTTACAGATTTGTGCTTAGGTTGTTGATGTTGTCTTACAATGATTTCATGAACGGAACCTTTGTGTGGTCGATGGACTTAACACGTGCAGTCTCAACCACCGCAGTCTCAATTCCGTCAATCCATTGATTTACCTTGGCTCCTTAGCAAACAGACAACAGCATTGGGGTTAAAAACAAGAACCAGTTGTGTGATAGGTCTCTCTCTTGACAGACCGACTCCCAACTCACAATCGCCGTGTGTTCTCCGCCTAAGTTGAAAATGGAAGGCGCTTGAGAATTATAGTAGGCCTATATTTTCATTTATCGTCACTGTCATTATTCAGGCCTAAGCTTGACATCTTTGTCAACTATGTAAAAATCGGATCCCTTACTTGGCTGTCCCCTAAGGCGGTTCTACTTCTCAGACATGAAACGCAATGCGCCCAGTCATATAATCAATGATACTATTCAATCCCATACTGAAGGTAAAGGTAATGATAATAGTTGTTCTTGGCTTTTTCGCACGAAATTATGTAACCTCCTTGCAGTGCCAAATTCATTATATCTGTTAAAAATGCAAATGGGATTCGTTACAAGGAGGAAACGTAAAGCTTGAGGCAATTCTATGTCCAAGTCGAAACTTATTTTAAATCTGAACATCTATTGACAGTCACAGTCACTCCTTTTAACTGGACGACTTTTGGGAGAGTTAGAGTATTTCTCTGCAATGGTGTTCGAAATCTTTAAGTGTATTCATGATTAAAGATGGATGTAGTATGGTGTTAAGGAGTTCGAGTGCTGCTCACTTAGATCAACAATTTGGGTTAATTATGCCCTACATATTGCAACCGTGTTTACGAGAGAGATTTCACAGACATTTTGTCTGCATATCAGCTGCACAAACGTGTTGGATAGCTCACTAAAAGTCTCCTCTTTGAGCTGATCTGTGAAAGCTCGCACAATTGCTTTAAATTAAAAGTTCAGCCATTCTCTATTTCTGCAGCGAATTCTGGCAAATCAATGACTGGCCGCCATTCAAAATGTGATACAATCGCCTGATGTTTATTGCTTCGTGTTTATCCATACCGTAGCAAACCATTGAAAATCGACCGCCGTACTTATAAAACCATTTTCGTCGTGGACTTCGGAATACCCGTCAAAGAGATATAACTTCGACTCATCAGACCATACGACATTTCGCGAGCTAAGTGCTCTTCAATCTTCAGTCGTCATCTGTGACAATGTCAAGAAGTAATCAATGGTCTTCCACCAGGACACTTACATTCAATGAGGCATCTTTTCATTATTGATGTGACTTTACCGTGTCTCAGGACACTTTTTAACAACCCTCACAATAATGTGACAGATATCGTCTTAGCATGGTGTAAAGAAGGTGCTGGACAGCTTGTCAAATCTTTGTACTATGTGCCGTCATTCAGGGTCCGTTTTTAACAGTAGACAGATTTAATTCTTAAACTTGCACCACAATTCAATTTCGCATACAAAATGTGGAAAATGAAAAGCACGAATTGAACCGAGAATTGATGTAAAATGAAACGACTTAATTCATTCTTTCATGGGTTTATGTAAAAATTGCCGAAAAGACCAGTAAATCCGTTGTTATTTTTGAATTTATTTAAAAATTACTTGTTTCCGCCTTTAAACTGCATGAAAGCTCCCTCGATGACGACATCCATGGCCCATCAAAGGTGCTCGGCATACCTTGCATTCCTTACACCATGTCATTTTAGCATGCAAAGCATTGATTTCAAAAAAAAAATTATAATCATGCATCAGTAATACATCCCTTTTTTATGGACAAACCTTTAAAAATCTCCAAATTCAATCTAAAGAAACACTTAAGTGCTTTAAGCGCATACGAAAACCCCTACAGCCCCATTTCCTGCACTCGATTTGAACGAAAAATGAATCATTTTTTTAACAGACTGACGAGTTGCAAACCGCTCAACCCGCTCGCGTAAGTAGATATATGTGTGCACAAAAATTCATGGGAGACATAATCAACTGCCCAACTGCAGTCCATCAGTTATGTCCACTTAGTTAAGACTTGTTGTTCAAACACTTAAACCCCCTCCAGCGGACAATGATTAATGATTTGTGTTTTTTTTTTTCTTCTCAGAATTCAAGGTCTACAGGAGACGATGGGCAGTTTTAATCCTGTTCGCGTTCTACTCCGCGTCCAATGCGATGCAGTGGATACAGTACAGCATAATCAACAACATTGTGATAAAGTAAGTCCTTCTGTGCGCCTTATCGGCTAAGAGCCCTTGTTGATTTTTCAAAACTCTCATTATCCCACCACCAGATACTACGGCATCAGTGATAAATGGGTCGACTGGACGTCCATGATATACATGATTCTGTACATTCCGCTAATATTCCCCGGCAGCTGGTTCCTCGACAAAATGGTATGCATTCTCAGACGAAACGAGAACTTTCACTCCGTCCGTCCCTTGACGGCAATTAATGAGTTTCGTTCGCTAATTACAGGGACTGCGGATTACGGCGCTGGTCGGCATCTTCGGCACGTGCATAGGGGCATGGATAAAGGTATTTTCCGTGCACCCTGACCTCTTCTATGTCGGATTCATTGGACAGTCAATTGTCGCATTAGCGCAGGTAATTATTCTGAACTTAAGCGATAAGTTGATTTGACTCGACTTGCCGTTGGCCCCAATTGAGTGATCACATCTGCTCTATTATTTGCCGTCACATTCAAATTGTTATCCACTTATCTCGTTGCAGGTTTGCATTTTATCACTTCCTGCCCGAGTGGCGGCCGTCTGGTTTGGTCCAGATCAAGTATCGTCCGCCTGCAGTGTCGGTGTCTTTGGCAATCAGGTAAGGGTGTGATGTTGATTGTTTTAGTTAATTGACTTAAAGCACTGATCGCGTCATGGGAAACGTGTCTGAGCGTTCAATTTGCCGAGAGGGCGAGTCGGCTTTGATTGAATAAGTTCATGTGATAGCAGATAAGTGGATGAAATGAAACACATCAGCTGGTCGTGGATGTACACGAGCTTACGTCTGATTCACAAGCATTTTTTTTTTAGTAAACCCACAGAAGGGTCGGCGGTTCTTTGCCTTCTGGACTACGTGTGCAACTTAATCAAAATATTTCATTTAAATTATGTGCACATAGGGTAAAGTTGCCCTTTACTCCACTGAGTCCTTCCGCTTACAACCTAGAGCAGGTAGTTGCTCGTGTTCTTCATCCTCCTCCGAGCGTGTCGCGATTTTTAATTATGATTAAACAGATTCACTGCCATCTCCGGACACAGAAGACCATTTCACTTTTAAATCATATCCGAGCGCGGGTTGCTCTCGCCACTGTTCTGCAACATTCACAACAGATGTAGAGAACATGCCGAATACACGAGCATAATCTGCTTATTTCCGACAATTGGCTTTCGCGAAACAAATCCGTTTAAAATCCGCGTTGGCACGTCACATCCTCACACGCGGCCACACAATGCTGACTAATTAGTCAAAAAGTTTTCAGGATTAATTCGTTTTCATTCGCAACCATCCGACAATCTGTGTCCAATATGTTGCCCTGGCCTCGTAATAAACCGTCAGTGTGAATGGAAGTGGAACAGCCAGCGGCAGAGTTTAAAAGAAACCGCCATCTGCAATGTGGTTTGCAGCAGTTTCTCTGAATGATTTCAATAAATTTATACAAGACTCGCCACTTGCAGAGTTTTGGCATTTATTTCTATCAAAAGTTTGCACGGCTTGATGGACATTTCGTGTTGATGTTGCAGGATTATTTCATTCCATTTTTTGCTTGTTTTTGGCTTTCCATTTCCTTTTCCGTCTGAAACTGAAACTCACAGATTGTGGCCGGGTGTTGGGTACTTTCTGATGACGCTGCAGCCTTTTTTGTGGGCAGATCCGCGGACCAAAGTGCACACCCCAACGTTTACTTGCGGTTGTGTGATTCATCTTTACTGTGGTAAACCGCTGGGAATTGGTTGGTTTCTCTGAGTTGGACAGGAAATAAAAGAGTGCTCATCGACCGAGGGGTTACAATTTGTATGGCCACAGTTGGAAATATTGATGTTTTGTTATTTTTTTAATGGGACAATGGAAAGTTTTCATTTTAAGCAATACCCCTTATCTTTGCCGAGACACAGCTGGCTCAGAGTATTCAACACGAAACAACGTTGTGGACGATGGTGTATTCAATAGCACACGTGTTAAGTGCGAAAAGTGCGAGGAATCCGTTTCTTGGTGTTACTTTATTGTCGTCTTCTTAGTGAATGACATTCTATCCCATCTAAGCAACACTAGTACCGATCGCTGGACAATGCAAAAGCGAATGGAGCGCTGTAGGAGATCATGTCCTCAGAGAACTAGAAAAAAGGAGCCACACAGAAACCTGGAACAAAGTACATGGCATGAAGCAGGCCAAGAAACTCCTACCAGCGATTTCTGTACACCTTTGGTGTTGTTTTCTTACGGCTACTGATCGAATCAGATGCACTGGAGTGGGTTTTCCGACATCGAAAATTCCACCTAAATCGACAGTGCTTAGAATAGGATTTTTTTGCCTTTTCCTGGTTCATCTTCCAACTGCCACAGCGGCCCTATATGAGCTACCACCGACTTCTGTACATCTTTGGTGTTGTTTTCTTACGAAAATTCTTACGAAAATTCCACCTAAATCGACAGAGGTTAGCACAGGATTTTTTAGCCTTTTCCTGGTTCACCTTCCAACAAATGCAACAAAAAAATATACGCAGTTATACACGCGTACATAATGAACGGCATAGTTCGTTAAGCTTTGCAACAGTTGGCAACAGTTAAGCTTTGCACAATCGCTCATTGGGTCGAAAAAACGTGGTACACATTTTTGTACCCACTGCGCCAAAAGAGTTCAGCGCACCGTAGACGCTATAACCAATTTCGTGGTAGATCAATACTCGAACAAGCCCTCAGACACAGAAAATAGTAAAATCAATCCGAACATGGTGCGCGTACAAAGCTTAGTCGCACCATGGGAGTGACAATTTTGTTTATAACCATACCCATTCAACCAGAAATGAGCTTCGCCGCTGGAAACAATTTTTCCAAATCTTCCTCCAGTCTCTTACCAAAAATTAGACGCTGTGGCAGGAGATTTGGCCTCAGTTCTTGGGCATCTTGTATTTTGTAAGCTTTTGGACCAAAATCCTTGCGTAAAACCTTCCACGTTGTCGAGCACTTGCTGCGAACATCGATGAATGGACAAATCACGGTTTTCATTAACATTGGAATATCTCTCTAGGCACTGTACGCATACGGCTATGTGCCTTGATACCTACCTTGATACCTCGAGTGTGCAATTGGTACGAAATGTAGTCACTACGACTATAGTCGGTTGTTCAGTAAGTCGATTAAGACCACCGTTCAATGGTCGAAGTGCGCAATAAAACTTTCTTTTTTGATGACAATTTGATGGGCGATTAAGGAACTGACCAAACAAGCAGATCTGACGAAAGAGAGTCCATGCTTCGCTCACCACATAGGAAACAAACATTTGAAGATAGTTAAGGAGTTTGAGCAAGTTGTGATGTGAAGACGGGCTTCAACCAACTTAGTGAGTGCAACTAGCTAGAGTTTGCTCGCGAGGCTTATTGGCTAAAACTCGGGCTCACCCCTGACGGCAGCGCCACAATACAATTTAGCACTTCCTTTCACCAAATCGTTTTCCTTTGTATTTACTGTTAAGCAACTTACATTAAATCCCTCCGCCATCCGCAGTCAAGGTGGTGGTCGTGGCGTGGCTTCCTTCCACTCGTGGGAGAACAACACGCACAACACAAGTGGTTGCTGCAGAGTCTAGACCCAGGTTCACAATCTGAACCATCAATTTATTACTAGTCGTTTACAATTTTTGAATTTATGCGCTCATATCGCACCTAATTTATGGATACGCTCCTCCACTAGTCATCTTGATTAACGACGCAGAACGCCATTTGCTTGCAAGTTGACTCCCTCGCGTTTCATTAAAATTATTCGAATACTCGAACAAATACTCGGTGACGAATGTGCTACACGCCGATTAACTTGATTGATTTTCCCGCGTAAATGGAAATAGTTCACCGTTCACGTCGTGTTCGCTACGGTCTAACCGACTCCATTTGTCATCGAAACTGTTTATGACGAGGGACAAGTACTTTTAGATTCGTAATTCGAACTACCTCCAGTCGGCAACTTGAATGCTTCAGGCTTATCGCCTGATGATCCTTTGGACACACGCTACGTGCCGCCTAATAAAGCAGGAGGTGGGAGGTGTCCACATGAAATATTCACAGCACAACGCCGGGGATAAATCGTTTCAATGACATGCTCGCTCCGACGCACGGGGGAACGATTCACGGGTGGCTGGCTGAGTCATGCAAGGATGCGAACAGAGAAAGGTTGAGACGCTGCGAGAGAGTCATCTGCTCGGATGGCTGAGTTTATACACTTTGTGCGTGTAATCCGCGTGCTAATTGGATGAAATACCGAGAGGAGGAAGCGAAATGAGTCTAATCCGTTCTCATCCTGATGTGTGAAAGTGTCTCGTCCGAACTCGGCCATTTGGAGCTCCCTTTCACGCCGATACCGATAGGAAATCAATGACGAACTGTATTTATCTATGGACCCGCTTCCCAAAATCCTGCGATGTCATGCGAAGTCAAGGAAAAAAAAAGGTCAAAGGCAAATTGGATTAGGGATTCCTTATTTATGGTCGGGATGTTGTCTGTGATGCTAATACGCACTGGGATCCCTTGACGTTTTGTTTTTCTATCGCCCCGATCGGATGGATGTGAATTTTGCATTTCATGGATGCGTGGATTTGAATTTAAAATAGGGACTACGTCGGAAAATTATCGGATTTTTGCTTGAATGCTTGATTTTACGGTGGGCAAGTGAACAAGGATGAGTCCGGGAGACCTTAATTCGCTTTGAGGCAACTAGAGTGTTGTCAGTGAGTCGGGAGAGGTGGTGACTGCGATTCGGCCCTGGGACGATGTGGTGCCCCTAACCTCACTCATAGTCTCAGCCCTTGCGTCATAACACTGTGCGTCCATGAAACGCATGTTCACACAGCTGAACAGGGTTCAAATTCGGCATGAAATCATCGATATAGATCAAAAATCACCCGAATACCACCGCTCTCCTGATGAAGCTCGTCTCACACACCGGCCCAGTTTACCCTCGATACGCCCCGCATTTACATCAACAAACCCCACGCAAGCACGTCGCACCCACCATATAAGGCAGCTCACTTAATTACGATCCCCAAGGACATCATCAATTTCCCGAAGCCTCCTGTCACATCGACAATCAACTTCGGTCCGCCTACACTGACCTACACCTATTAAGCGAGCCATCACCATCAATTATCCGAGGCAAGGTCAATTACATATCACTTTCCCTTAATCGAAGGACATCACAGACGCACCATCTGAATGTCTTCAACTGGAAATTGTTAAATTTTCCGCAGACCCGCTCAAATTGAATTCAAACATAGTCTGTCATCCCGTGGTCAGTAACAATGCGCATCGCATCCTTCTGTGCGTCAAATCCTCTGGAATCCAATTAATTATACGAAAACATATGTGTGCACGGTCGAGTGTGAGTGAATTGGAAGCTAGACTGCACGAGCTGGTGTGCTTGCAGGGGACGGACGACAGCGGCGTAAGGAAAATTGTTGCTCGGTTTTGGGTTTCTAAAAATAAAAGAAATGTCCTTGGGTGGCAGGCTGACAAACGAGTCAACAGCTCAACTGAAGTTGGCTCTCTGCATGCTCTGGCATATGTCATGAATAGCTTGCAGGAGCTGTGTGCATCCCGTCTAGGGGGTGGGGGTGCTGGTGTAGTTTTCGTCATGAATAGAAAGTGTCAAGTGTCAGGATGGCTTTAAGGTCTTTACACACGGGCCGTGACGCGAATGTTGGGTAATATTTTTCTGCTTGTCAAGGATACAGACTCGAGTAGTGCCCCATTAAGGCGAGGACACACAATGGACGCAGACTTGGGGAATTGTGGTCGAAATGAACATTTCTGAAATTATTTACTGCTTTGGCTGTGAGTTAAACTGCGCTCGAGAGTCACAAAGCAACCTAAGTGAGGTCATTAAGTGACTGCAGCTACAAGTTTTTGTGTTAGTTTCTTTGTCTATTGTGTGCTACAAAAAGCCAACCAATTTTTAGTTTATCACCACGGCAAAATTGTTGCGAAGTGAGTTTGCTATTAAAAGAATGCCCGAAGAAGTTGACATCACTCTGAAAGCGGCTCTGTGCTTCCTCTTCATCTTTCTAAATTCAATGAATTTATAAATCAATGTATTTTAGCAAGGAGATGCACTGTCCTTTGACATATTTAATCAAGCTCTAGAGCAGAGTGACTGTGTTAATGCGTAAGTTACTTTAACTTCGAGGCTGTGCTAATGACGTGTATTTTCTTAGAATGCGGGTTGTTGTCAATGTCAGATGCATAGCTCTAAAGCTGAAGTGATTGACAATGTAACTAACTACACCCTGAAATGTTAGCTCCAATGGCGCAGTGCCCAGTTATAACGCTGATAAGAAATGTTAACGCGACAAACGAATTCAAATCTATTGTGTTTGGTCCCCATTTTGTCTTCGATGACACTGGTCAGTCGATAGTATTGCACTGTATAGCAGTTGACGTTCAACAACGTGATGACGTTGAGATTAACTATAACCACAATACAGTACACATCGATATGAGAAACGTGCTTAAGATCTACCCATTGCATCTAGTAAAAAGGACTCTATTTGATCGTCTTGCCACAGCGTCTCATATTCGGGTGAACCTTATATAAACTGCAGGAAAAATGCGCTTTTTTATCCAAAAATTGTCTTCAGAGACGAAGCTCTTGAATGGGTATGTTAATAAACAAATCCGCTTTTTATAGGGATGCGTCAAATCACTCGTCTATGTCGATAAGCCAGGGTCAATTCATCAGGATAAAATTACACGTGGTGGACAGTGTCGTTGTGGGTATGTGCGTCGACTCCTACGCACTTGGACCTACCTGTCTAGGTTCGATTCCTGGTACGGCAAGAAATACTTTTCACGGCTCCACCTCTTTCGAGTCACTGACAATGCTCAAAGAGTATAACTGTCTAGAAATAAGCTTCTCAAACTTGGCCGTTTGGAGTCGGCATAAAACTGTAGGTCCTTTCCACTCGTGATAGAACAATAGCACGCACAACACGAATGGTTGCTGAGAAGCTAGGCACTGGCCCTCTACGGGCTGTAGCGCCGCCCATATAATATATTTTATTATTATAAAATTACACGTGCGAGATGCCAGCCAATATGCTCGACAAACTGACTCAAAAATGGACTCTCCCTATGAGTGGTTGTTGTCACAATATACATTTAAAAAGTAAATAGCAAGCATTGACTTATCAATTCAAATGCAAAATTTTATACAATATTGCAATTTTCCTTTCTTTTTTGTAACAATTATAAACTAAAAGCTTACAAAAATATTCAACATGTAATGGGGCACATAGGTAGCGTATCACTACGATGGAAGCGAGAGAAGCCTGATTGGCATTATCTGGGCATGTTGTTGGCGAGAAATAACAACGGGAGTCAAAACTTCGTTAAGTGCATCCGTTGTATTTAACCTAACATATACACTTACACGATTATTTTGAAATATAATCCATGAATGAACAATGTAAGCTTCGGAATAGGATCGACTAGATCCGTGTGATGAGCCTCAATCGGCTATGTGTGACTGCTGCTGCCACTCGAACCTATCATCACCATAATCTTCAGTGATCCCCTATAGGGGTGGGGGTGGCAAAGCACGCTCAATAAATCTCCAGGTCACTCGGTCATCCACCATCGACTATATCTCATCATGAGTTATGCCCAAGCCCAACCAAGTGAGTTTTTCGACTGGGTCCAACCATCTCGTCCTGGGTCTGCCAAGCGGTGCCTGATGGAATTGCATTCAAGACACGATTCGGAAGTCGTTAAGATGAGGACATTTGTCCCACGTGGTCCAAAATATCGAAGCATAGTTCAAACAAAGCAGCTGTTCAACATTGAATTCCTCGCATATTGCCATGTTTCTCACTCTATCACGGCGAGTAACTCGCACAGCAACACGTAGAAATCCATCAGCAGCTTGTATTCCCGATTCTTTCAATCATTACCCACTCTAACCTAACCTAAGTCCCTCTTACCTCATTCCTGCAAATGAATCAGTTTGAGCTTACGTTAAATAAATGCCGAATGCAATAGCAATTTACGAGTAACTTCGTCGTTCGCCATTACTCATTCGCATCTCAGTGTAACCACGTTTTCCTTGTGCCCCGCACAACGAACATCTCCTCTCGCCCCGTCGACCACACAAGCCACACGGGTTTGTATGCAGAGCCATTGTGATCCATTAATGCCATCCACCCCAGCGGTTTCACACTACGAAATTAACATTTCTCTCGCTCATCACCCGGGTAGCTATCTCCCCATTTCCTTCGTCCCAGCTTTGCGTTACACAGCGCTGCCTTGGGGTAATTTATTCAAAGGTGCACGCCTGAGAATGGGAGTGGGCTTTCTGTTGCCACTGTTTCATGTGGTCCAGGCTGGAGTTGGTAATTTTCCATTTGATCCCTTCCCTGTGTCTGTTGAGTGGTATTTAACGAACGAAATAAGGTCTCCCTTTGACTCGTCTATTGTAGAGAAGGTAAATTCGAATATAACCGATTCATGTGTGTAAACTGTAAGGACATGAAAAGGAAGTGATGACTTAAGTCGGGTTCCCTTTTATTTGCAATTGAATCATTTCTCTTTTCTTCGTTCAGGACCTTGTTTGAAATAAATTTAAATAAATATACATAAATTGTTCCATTTATTTGGAATAACTCTAAAACACATGCACATCACTTTATGAAAATGTCTCTGTTAAAAGATGTGTTTACTCAATTATCTGTCGACTGGTATCAAGGCTGGACAGCATTCGTTTCCTACTTCATCTCCCTTTATTGCTGCAAAAAGAGAATTGGATTTTAATGAAGAATACAGGCCCTCATCGAGATGGCAGTATGGTAGACATCCCTTGATAAATGTGTCAACTGCAACATTTTAAATTTATCGCTGGTCTCTGGCATGCATGTGCTTCTTTATCTTTCTCTGATGGATACATTTGGAGGGCAGTTTGGAGCCATCGTCGCTATTAATTGAATCAAGGCACCAGAACCGAATTTGCCGAATTTAGCACTAACGATTCTTCAAGTTCGGGTTCCTTTTCAGCAACATTGACTGCCTACTATTCTCAATCTATATTCTCAATCAGCATTCCCTTCACATTGAAGTTAAGGTATGATCCTTAAACGCGGACGGTCCCCTGTTGATCTTTAGAGATGGCTCAAGGGTGGACAGGGAGTTTATACTGTTGACTGTATGCATATCCAGTGAACGTTGCGTATTCCATGCAGAAATCATGGCGATTAAAGAAGCACTTCCAACTGCAATTCAAGAACCTCCCTCCAATGCCGACTGTGTCTTGACGAGATGAGACATTCCCACATATACCAGGGCACTGTAACTTCTTCATTGATTTTCACAATTTTAACACGTTTAGCGAATTCTAAATGATCCACCTTGTGAAATGGCAAACCTTAGGCTAAACATATGCCGTCTGGGATGACAGTTCCGTTTGACGTATTTAATTCAAACACTGGACGACCAATTTTGATAGCTTTGTAGAGCCAACTCCAACGCCTTGAATACGAATTTTAATGGATACAGCGTCTGTCACTCGCCTCTCCACCAGAACGAGAAGAAAACCTGAATTTATAGACATATTCCACCGTTTTAATACCCGGCCAAAATGAAAACCTATTGCTCCTCCCTCTTGCACTCATCGCGATGTGGACGTCAAGAAAATTATTTACCGAGGATAAAAGCCCCTTCAATTTATTTTTCACGCGATGCACGTCAGCATCACTAAGCACTTAATACCCTCCAGTGAATATCGCAGCGCTGTACACCCCGCAGGCAGTGAATTGCTATTCTCGCTCCCCCATCCATTGGCCGAGCTCAACCCGTTCACAGATTATAAACTCGGAACAGGGACTTCATGAAAAACTCTCGAACCGCAGAACCGACAGCCAATTGTCCTTCCTTGCATGGCACGAGCGCCGCGCCGGCCGGTTGAAATTAATTCCAAGCCACCGCCTTCAACATTCACTTCCCTGTAATGTCCACAAGTGCTCTAGCCATTGACATTCATTCACCAATGGATTCAGTGAATTCAAATTCACCTCCGAACAGTTTTGGTGAGCAAACATCAATTCAAGGACGCACGCACACCAACCCAACCAACACACACACGCACACGGACTACTGCTGCAGTAGATTTCATTAGGAGCAGCATTCAGTGTGTTGTCAAAGTCAACACTTTCATTGCTGCGACTGCTGCTGTCGCTTCTCTCCCAGAAGTGCACTTGTCAGACAGCTCGACCTTGTGGAGTATTATGGATTTAGCCTGGAGGATGTTTGGGGAGGGGAGTGTGCCGTCCCCCTTGCCGAGCGCGGCCAGTATTTCCTCAAGCCTTTGGTGCGGGTGGCGGACGGAAATGTCAACCTCTTAGTTAGGCCTTTCGCCTCGTTTGCCGTAACCGAGCGTTTTTTCGCCTCGTTCCTTTCACTTGCAGTACATCACCCAGATCCTCACCTTCGTCAGGCGTGGGGCGGGGGAGTAGGGATGCGGCTGCCGGGTATCGCTTGGGAAATTGTGAGAGGAAATGAAATTAGAAAGCGAAGTGAATCCTGGAAAAAAAAAATGGAAATGGCTGATGTAAAATGGAGAAATGTGGGCCATAAGGAAAAGGACAATTTCAATATTGTCCTGATCGAGGTAGTCCTTTGCATTGTAAGGGGAATTAATTATTGTTTGAAGGCTCTGCCTTCACTTACCCTAATTAGTAAAAAAAAAAAGAACGAGTGCCAGAAGGTCGGCAGATAAAAGCGGGATGACACCGCTGAAGAATCTGTGGGATGGCAATCGTTAATTCTCAAGCGGAAGAACGCTGCCGCTGCTGCTGCTGCTGAGCCTTCAGGTACACCTAGAATCGCCGGGTTGATTGCATTTTCATGTAGCGTCTACCGGTAGTAATCGCGGGTGTTGGAAATTCAACGCTTCGAACGTGCTCTGTATTCGCTAAGAAGGATGTAAAGTGGGGAGGTGCCCCTTCCCAGCATTGACGGTCTGAGTCCACTGCGTGTTGTCTGTTTTCAGGCTAATTTGACAGTTGGATGGATTGTCTGCGTACAGTGTCGAGACCACTTAATCACTTTAAAGAAAATAGAGAAGGCTTTGCAGAGAAATTATCTGAAATCTGTGGATTAATGCAGTGACTATCGAACGGTTTCGACTGAGAAATAAAATAAAAAAAAACTAGCAGATATTACTCGTGGCTGCTTGTGAAATGTTGAAAGGGTGTCCAACGATTTTAAGGGGACTCGCATCTGTCCGTTTGCAGAGTAAGTTAAGTTATGTACAAGTGGCTGGCGGCGGAGAGTAGTCACACAGCCACAGAGTTTCTCCTTCTACTGACGGCGCTACAGTTTGGGACGGACCTGGGCATCAGTCAACAAGCCTCTCCAGCTGGCACTATATGTAGCCAGGTGCGTCCACTAACTCACGCCAAGTTGGCTGGTATCCTTCTCCACTTGTGGTTTCGTGAGCGTCTTCTATTTCGTTGTGCCGTTGGCGCGAAATCGAAAACCCACGCCTAGCCTAGTTCAATCCGTAGATAACTGGCCAGACGCATATCTCTGTACATCTTCTCCTCTCGAAATGCCATCAACGCAAACAAGACCAAAGATTGAACGCAGAACTTTTCCCTCGGGCTTCTTCATCTGCTCTTGAAGCAGGCTTGTCCAAGTCTTTGCGCCATAAAGAAGGACAGGGTATTGGTAATCACCTTTTCAAAACCGAGGCCTGCAAGGGCAATATTCCATTGATAAGATTCGAATATCCACAAAAAATAAAGTGTGGGCCAAATACAAGATTCTTTTTAAAAATGCAATGAAATGAACAAAATTAAATTTTTTTCCATGTATTATGGCTTTATTAGTAAGAGCAAATATTCCCCTTAATTCGAAATACAGCGTCGTTCAAGTGACGCGCAGTAGCGCATTCTGTCACCCCAATTTTCCAAGACCTTGTTGATGGTTTCGGGTTGTATCTCACGGATTGCCTGAAGTGTTTGAATCGTTTCCGGATTGTTTGCATAACATCGTTCCTTCGCGGGTCCCCACAAAAATGGGGTCAAATCGCAGCTACGATGCGGCCAATCACATCGGCAAGACGGGTGATAATACGATTTGAAAATTTGGTGCGCAAAAGATCGACTGTGGCATGGGCTGTGTGGTTTGGCATGCCATCCTGCATAACCCAGAAGGCATACAAATCCATGTCTTCAATTTCAGTAAAAAAAAAGCCGTTCACATGCCTCTGCTTCTTTTAAAAAAACGCAGATTGGGACTACACAGCACTCGCTTTGGAAAAAAGAGTTTAAGCGTAAAGCGACTCATTTCGTTCGGCGGAGGTACGTTACTGACTTTCTGTGGAGATTTCGAGTGGGAAACAGTTGTCAGTGTCAAAATAAACTATGATTTAAAAAAAAATCCACTAGATGACTCATCCTGTATACTGCAACAAAAATGTAATCAAAATCTAAATCCTAAGTGCGTGTTTATTTCAATTTTCTTTCGAAGCCACACGATGGTTCAGCCTTTGAAATGAACCCACGATGTTTCTCGCCATGTAAACATACCTCTCATTGCCCTCAATTGCAAATGCATCCAGGACCGATGCAATCACTTTTCACACCACCGAACACGAGTCAGAAATTCCCAGTCAAGACCAAGATCCTACAAGGATTCCCCCCCCCCCCTCGTTTATCCGACAGATTTTCTCTCTCAACTCACTAGACTTACAGAAAAGAAGCTTCCACCTCAAAGAAGACATCTGCAAATTCGTGCTTTTTTTTCCCAACAAATTGACGGTCGAAAAAATAAATTATTGGATGCCATCCTTCCATGGTTCCTTCAGTCAAGTCGTCGGCAAAGGAAAACAAGATTTCTTCGCATCCTTCCTTCGTTGCGGAGCCCCCCGTTGGGTTACCAGGGATAACTTCAGCTACTTCGAAAGTGTGCGTATGTGAATGCAGTTTTACAAGGAAAATCATCGTTTTGTGCTTCGCAGAGCATGATGGCTTCAGGGACGAGACACAAAAAACCGAACCACCCGCCGACGTCGACGACGACGCTGGCATTGATCGATAGAACGGATGGCGGATGGTAGATAGTGGATGGCGGATAGCGGATAGCGAATAGCGGATGGGAGAATAGTAAAGTTTTGCAATTTATTTAACCGGCCATAAACTGGGTTATAATGCTTTTAACGCGGTTGTGTGCGCCATAGGCTGGGATAGGTGTCTTGTGTGCACCACGCGTTTGTTTAGAGGAGTTTGCTGTCACAACAACTTGTGCATCACATGGTAATGCATTCAATCAATTTACAAATGCACTTTGTTTTTCATGTGACGGGGGGAATAGGTCATTCAATCAATTAGCCAAGTAGATCCGGATTGAGATGGTTTATGGTGATTCAAGACTGCAAAGGCGAAAGATGATAACACACTCCGACACACAATTTGGTGCAGACCTGTTCTCTTACGGCAAACCGTCCTTAGATATTTTGGTTCAGCTCCAGTTTAGAAAACAGAGAAAATCGGGAAAAAAGAGGAACGAAGTATTTTCGGCTTGAGTCATAGACGACTCAGAATTTTTAGAGTCCTTTTATGATACCTTAGAAACAGCCCACTATCTCTCTTAGCTTTGTTAATTCAGATGTTATGTAGGTTAATGTAGGCTCTTCACAAGGATCCTGCATAAGATCGCACAGATCGTTAAAAATGTGATTCTGTGCCTACATCAGTGCCGACTCAGAACCTCGTCTTCATCAATGCACCTTCTGGCAGAAATTATTCATAGGAGCACATAATCACCCAATAGCCCAATAATGACTATAACCATGATCCTAATACTGGGCCTGTTAGGGATTGGCGCTCTTTTGAAACTGGAGCGTTTGGAGTTAATATTTGGCCAAGTCATTCTAGTTGTCTTACTGCCAATGACAACTCATCAATGTCATTGAATGGTTTCCAGACACAGTAGATGACTGCGTCGAATTACATCAATGTTCCTTCAGTTCGATTGGATCCGGGTCTCATTCAACAAGCCTGTCCCGCCGCCTCCATCTCTGGCCACCAGCTTTTTGTATACTGGGGTGTACGCCACATACGTTGTTGCGTTGATCCACAGATTTCGGAACCGAAGATTCTTCAAGTTGAAGCCAAGTTGCTCTTCATGGCTCAGTCACCTCATGGCTTGGGTCAAAAGTATCCTGCATGAGTTTAAGTGCATGCTATGCAAACAGTACCGTAGATAGTGCGCAATTCTTTTCTCTCGAAAAAACCGATAAGCAAGCCTTTGCGTTGTAGAACAGAACTGATATGAACGGGAGCGGGCTATATCGCTCAATCGCCTTTCGAGTTCAAGGAAACCTTACTTACTTACTTATTAGTCCATGAACGGTCTGAGCTTGAGCTATAGTTGCCTTCCATTGTTGACGGTCCCGAGCATTCAGCTTCCAGTAGTCAAAACAAAATTCATCAAGTCCAGGAAATGCTGATGCACCCCCTCTCCGCTTTGTATTATTTCTTCCTGAAACAAGCGACATTTGATGAGTCAGTGAGTGAACAAAAATGAATCGGTTTATTTCTCGCCAGTAGTCGTTATCCCGTTTCAACGTAAATTCATGTGATTGACACACGGATCCATCTTGGCCTTCCTTCATGCACGAAAAACCCACTGTCTTGATTGCTACCTGGTCTCTTGTGTTATTTTATAGATCCATGTTTCGTCCACGATAACGAAACATCGCCAAAAGCTCTTCTGAATCTCTTATGGTCGAGTGTGAACCATCAGGACACACATTACGTCTTACCAGTTTTTTTGTTTAAATATAGGCTATCAACAGATAGTTTTTGCTAACTGAAGCTAGTCTGCATCATACTTGAATGGAAATGTGGTCTGATTCAGAGTCATGCCTCCTTTGGGATGCAACCGCCAACGGCATACAACATTGATAACATTAGCTTAAGTTACGTTCAAGTGGATGGCTGCAGACAGCATTATGATAATAACCGGGTTGAATATTCGCACTTTTAAAAGCATTTGCTACGAAGTGGTTTACCTGACTTATCCTGGTATTATTTAGCTCGATTAAATTGCCGATAAAATAAGCCAAAGGATGCACATGGGTCGCCTCTTTTTTCTCATTGTCTCATCTCTCTTAAAAGCATTTGTGGTACAATTTCGCAGCGATCTGTTACACATGTTACAACATGTGATCGGTATCACCTTCTGTTGAGGGAACTCAGCTCCCCAATTTTCGCAGACATAGGTTAGAGAAAGAACCCTCTACTCCCGCAGCATTAACAGCGACATCTTAGACTACCTGTTCTGGAACAATTCAGTCGGATGTTGTAAAGAACTTTATGAGCAGTACCCACAACACTGGCACAGTATCCAGTTGTCAAACCCTGAGACGATTCAGTCACGAATACTCTACGGTCTGCCCAGTAACATATTTTTGTGCAAAACACGGAGGATCCATCGCCTGTTGTACGAACGAACGGAACGAGTTGAACTGAACAGCTTATGTTGGTAAAATATTCGAACTTTTGACCTCAAAACCTTGTTTTATTGTTTGTTTCACAACAATTCACAATTTATTGATCTCTTATCAGACAGAGATACGCCATTTGTATGCCCACGACCTACGGTGCTGTGCCCAACTATCGGCTGAAGCTGTCGCCTTCACACTCTCCGATGTTTATCCATACCACACGACAGTATTCATCTAATTTTGAATTTACAATTTTAAGGACTAAACAGCTGTACACACAGACTGCTCCACTTCGCCAAGTGCTCACCTGAGTGTATCGTCCACATTTCATGGAATTTGAGTCATGTGCCATGTTCAAGTCGAATCCGGCCCCAGAATTATCATTTTTTAACTAGAAATGTCACCTCAAAGCTCATAAATAAATCATGTCCTCTCTTTTTTCCTTGCAGCTTGGCGTTGCCATCGGCTTCGTCCTGCCGCCGATGCTGGTCCGCAATTCGGACAACCTTGACGAGATTGGCGACGATCTGCAACTGATGTTCTACTTGGTGGCGGGTTTGACATCGGTCCTCGTTGTCCTCATGGTTTTGTGTAAGTATCGCCGGGCGTTGAGCATGTGACGGGATTCGGACGATAATTCGATTTTCACATTCTCCTCCTCCTCCTCCATACACAATCTATTGTGCTGGACATAATTAGTTTTCCAAGATAAACCACCGACACCACCGTCCGCGGCCCAGGAGGCCACCCAACCGAATGCGGACGGCAACACCACGTTCATGCAATCGCTGAAGAATCTGCTGCTGAATAGGAATTACATTTTATTGCTGCTGTCCTATGGCATGAATGTGGGCGTGTTTTATGCAATCTCTACCCTGCTCAATCCGGTAATTAAATTAATGATCATAATTATGGCCTTTTGTGTGCCTTGTTGACTCCGCTGTGACTCACTATGTGTGTGTCTTTCCCATCTGTAGGTGGTGCTGAAGTACTACCCCGGCCATGAAGTGGATACCGGACGTATTGGACTGTGCATTGTGCTGGCGGGTATGATGGGATCTGTTGTCTCTGGAATAGTTTTAGATAAAACCCATCGATTCAAGTGAGTACAGCGCAGACATGGACTCTGCTTATCCGTTTGCTTGGTTGTTGAAAAAAAAGTGTATGCTCGCCTTTGCATGTGCAAGTGACGTATTTCAAATGCAAATAAGGTTCCTCATTTGCACAAAGTAACTTTTGCAATGAAGAACGTTTATTCAGAAGACCCCCAGTGGACTGGAGCACTTGCATACAAGCACTGTCGAGCGCAAGACAAGCCAAAGGGATAAATGTTCGCTCACAACATGAGTCGAATGCATTCATTTGAAGTTCAATTTTATCATTGCAGGGAAACAACTCTAGGCGTCTATGCATTCTCAATGGTGGGGATGTGGGTGTTCTCATTCACTCTAGATACCGGGCACATTGCAGTGGTCTACATCACTGCCTCGTTATTAGGGTAAGTTGAACATTTTTTTTAGTCCTCTCGAACGGGAAACGGGGCGTATGTGTAACATAATTTTGAAGATGCTGTTCTGTCTGTTAAAGGTGGGATGCGAAAACGCTTTGACTTGATTCTGACATGACGACATCTACATCTTCAGTGCGACTGCAATTCAAGAGATAATCTTGGATGAATACTAGGGTATATTTACAGAGTCTCGTGGCTTTCTTTGAAAGAAAAGTAATGCCTTTATGACGAGACTCCCGTTTCCACCTTTGACTCCACTGGATGAAATTTCAAATCGTACGTATTCTCTTTTTACCCTATTTTGTCGACGAGAGGATGCCACAGCACTGCACGCTTGTTGAACGCTTGAAACTGAAATTCATTTGAATACGAACTAGAAGGCAATAAATCAACAAGCAGACCTCGTGAACCACTTGTACGAGCAATCACTCAAATTCCGCATTTCCGATGGAAATCGAATTGAAAGCGATTTTCAATTTTAATCGAAATGTGAGTTCATGATATATGTTCGCTTGTGAAATGTTAAATGTCACAATAAATCAAGCCTGCTCTGTGATTTTGGATTGAAATTAATTTGTTTATCTGCCACTGGTGCAATCACTTGTGCAATGTTTTTAAGCGTTTAAAAGAATCAATTTTAAGGACGAGTTTTGTTTCCCTCGGAGAATGTGGAATAAGGTGTTGCCTGAAGTGGGGTTTGCCAAGGGTCGTCGGAATATGTTAAAGATTCAGTGTTCGTTTGTAAGTTGTAGCAATCGCTGAGTCAGTCGGTCCTTAAATGTGCCTGTAATCCACTTCCATGTGGTGGTTTAGGAAGAAGTTGATGTGACAGTTTCCCTTCTCTCCTTTGTGTGGCACTATAGTCCACGATAGTTCAGTCCGGACCTTGGACCTTATTCTTATCTAGTACTATCCGTCGCCAGCTACTAAGATCCGTTCACTGTTGTGGGCGTCACCTCAATCGTGGACTTATTCTGGGTCAGTACAACAGAATAAGTCCACGATTGAGGACAGATTCTCAGAAGAAGACTCTTAGTCATCCTATGCTAACCGCTAGTGACGTTCGTCTAAGTGTGCCACGGTCTTAATGCACCCAATTACCTGGGTAGATTCAAGTTGTTCACGTCTCTGCATGGGATGGGGTAATCAATTGCTTGCACGAAGATAGTTTGGCTCTTCAAAAGAAGACTTGTGTCTTGAAACCAAAGAAACAGGGATTGGCAAGGATATTCCCCGTTTATTCTCTGTCCTAACATTATTTGTACTGTCAACTGCGGAGTCGAGATTGAGGAAGTTCTTGACTACCTCGAAATAATAACTGAGCATAATGGCACTCTGGCTATTTCGAAATCATCGCATTGTCTTCGTTTACGATTGGTTCGCTAATTTCTACCACTTTGACTAAAAAGGCTTTGCTTTGGTCAAAGCAAAAAAAAATTAAACGTTTCATATTGCGCTGGTCAAGTTGACATACAGGCTCCTTGCAACGCCCTCCCAGATCGCCTTCACAACACTGCTGATCCAGCACTAATCTTTAAAACAGGGGTACATATAATCACATATCTAGGCTGGTACTGCTTCAATTTCATCGCGTCTCTTGGATGGTTTTCAGAAAAGAGCCATACAAATTATTGAAAATCGATCCATCTCTTAAACATTTAAGTCTCTTGAACTCGTTGCAGTGTCTTATGTCCTTTCCCATTACATGGTATTTTTTCTATTGAAACAACCTGTTCCATTCCTTCTGTTTGTTTGTGTACAAGCCGCTCCAGCTAGAGCGTTTCCTGGCTAGCTGCATCCAATTTTCGACAACAAGTTTGGTTGAAGTCCTTCGCCCCCTTAGACGATGGCGTTCAGTTGGGTGGCACGTCTTAAAAACCCATCCGTAATAATTTGACGGTGGTGGCCCGTGGCGTTGGTATGTGCGTCGACTCCTACGCATTTGGACCTACCTGTCTAGGTTCGATTCCTGGTACGACAAGAAATACTTTTCACGACCCCATCTCTTTCGAGTCACTGACTTACAACTGCGACTGCATATAAACAGCAGTATATAAACAGACAAGCAATGGAGCGCTATACTCCGCAAGAGCATAGCATCTTCCGATATGGTGATTCACTTTGCGCCACCTTGTATAACGAACCATAACAGCTTGATGTAAATCATAACATTAAATGACAGTCAAACGGATGAGCTGCTTCCTAATCTTCCCTAATACCCACCCAGAAAGGTTGCTTTGGACAGAATCTACACAACGATCCGTCTTTCCTATTAAATTAGTGTCCTCATGAGCCTTCAAACTGTTTTGCTGCCCAAATCCTGCCGCATTCCTCATGCCAACTAATTCATTATGATAATCAAGAGCATGTACGCAAACTGAACATCGTCCGTAATCTCATCTGACAGATACCGCACAATGGCATTAACCCACAAAAGCAGTTAATGTATCCCACTTGCAAGTATCAGCCGTTGCTGATACATTCCATAAATGACAAATGAGCGGCTAGCAATGCTTTGTGTGCACACTCCTATGGTCAGGTCCTCTTCACCTTCCGCAGCCGTAAACAGTTGCTCATCTCCAAGCGGCACAAGCATACGTAATCGTGAAATTTCATGCTCATCGGGCAAAGAATATCTTTCAGCCCATCAATCAATTAAACCGATTGTGTCTCTCTTGTCACCACAATTTAAGCGTGCGAATAGTAAGACGACAATTTATGAGCCGCACAACGTTGGCGACCATAAAAAACCCCTAATCACACAATTCCACTTCGTTACACCACTAAAGCGGAATAAGTCGTAAAAAGCTTATATGCTGCAGTGTCACGTGCACGTGTCAGAACAAGCAGAATCCGAATAAATGATTGCTCATACGCCCTAGTGCACATAATTTCTTTTCGCAACGCAACTTTATGATCAAATTGTCTACATTCTCTTTTTGCAGATTTTTCATGACGGGATACCTACCGGTTGGCTTTGAGTTCGGCGCCGAGCTCACCTACCCCGAGCCGGAGGGCACCTCAGCCGGGCTACTGAACGCAGCCGCACAAGTCTTTGGAATAGCCTTCACCATGCTGTACTCTGAGCTGCTGGGCAGCTACGGCGACGTCCAGGCAAATGTCACAATGGCCATTATGCTCTGCCTTGGCACTGTTGTGACAGCGCTCATCGGCTCCGATCTGAAGAGACAGGCCGCCCAAGGCCCTGGCGCCACCGGAAATCCTTAGGACAGAGTAGATTTTGTTTAAAAAACAACAAAGCGTTTGTCTGTTCAGCTTCTTTGCTATTTTTTAAACAAAATCGTTTGCCTGCATATATAATTTTATACAGCTTCGCCGACGACCTGTGGGGGGGAGGCAAAAGTTTAATTTTATTTTACAAGCATTCACCGTTAGTTGATGTAAAACGAGTTATTTATTTTAAAGTGTTTTCTTTTTGTTGATAGGTTAGGTTCTTTTTGTTTTAGTTTATTAGGCTTTGTTTTTATTTAATAGCTTAAGATGTTTTATTTGTAGTTTTAAGTTTTGAGTATTATTAGTTGTTTTTATTTTTATTTTTCGTTGTTACAAATATTTAAACAATTGTGTAAATAAGGAGGCATCATTCCAATGGTGGGTTTATTTTTTATTGTTTTGTTTTATTAGAAAGTGAACTTATATGTTTATGGTCAACACTGCCAAAGAATATGTTTTATTTTTTGCTCATAAATTAATGGTTTTTTTGTTTTGTCATCCTTGAAAATAGACTCTTTCAATTTGTCATCAGATGATGTAGAATATAGCGGTAGCAATTTTGTGCACTGTGAACTAGTTTACTCCAATTTTCGTCGCAGCAATCTCACGTTTTTTGAAGAGCATTTACTCTCATGACAAATGCATTCTTTACATACGGTGAACACTCCCCTTTGTCATCCGTCACAAATATGACACACATATGTCTGCTATGTCATACGGTCTAACTAGAGATGTTCGTTTGAAGAGTGTTTATTGACTTTCAGATTGAACGAATGTGTTAGGTATGAGTTATCAATAAAACGGTGGCACTCAGTTTGCTTCAAAAGTTGTACTCCAAGTCAGTTTCAGTGACATTACACGTCATTGTCCCAGATGTCGAAAGAAAGCAAATAATTTCACATGTTTATTGACATGAGTAACGGGAAAAGAAAGGAGAAGCAAATAATAAATCCACTTCCAGAATTTAACTCCTTTTAAAAGTTTTGAAGAACTTTGTGAGATATGTGGTGCGCTATTCAATGCTTTTGCTGTCAAACTGTCGACGGCGAAAACACAATTACGCAATTTGTTTATAAATCCGGATACAATACAGATTATGGAGGTACTCAGTACTTGGTTCCAAGTGGACGAAGTTATTCCACGGCGAGTGCCGACGTACGATCACACACTCTCCGTTTACTCCAGCAGCAGGTATATCTCTCACGGAGTGCGTGTGTGTATTGCATCGTCACATCTGCTGTTGGCAAGGATTGTCGACTCAGGTGCATATTTGTTTGCTCAGCTGACGAATACTCAACTGTGGGTACTCAAGCAAAGGACTGCGAACTGCAGAATCGATTGCTACATAAATACAAAATTATCACAAGTGGTATCAAATCGATACAATTGAACATCCAATTTGGCTCCACAATGTAAATTTAATATTAACCGGCAGCACTGACATTCTCTGCAATTTTCCGCTGTCTACAGGCACCTTTCTCATTACAAAGCGATGGTATGTCGTCTCAGCTCTTTCACACGTCGCCTGACTATCACCATTTCTCTTTTGTAGTCTTACCATTTGATAGCAGCCGATTTGTTCTGTTTCTCTCCCTTTCTGTTACATACTTCCGATACTCAACGCTGAGAACAGACAAATAAATAAATAAAAAGATCAAAGAAGAAATCTGAAAAGAATCATGAGTACATGAGCAACAGCAGTACGTAGACGCGACTGCACTTTCCGTCTACCTTAACTACACATCTTCCGGTTGGACGGATTGAGTTTGAACGCAGGAGAGCGCTCTAAGTTATTTAATTGCCAAGGAGGAGCAACATAACTTTTCAATTCAAATTGCAAAAAGAAAACGAACACGTTGAACAGCTCAAACTACTTGAGGTTTCGAAGAACAGTGCACAGAAAGGAAGATTTGAATTGATTTCTTAGTTGATACTCTCCAAAGCACAACTGCCAATACAACACCATTCAAACTAAATTTTTCTTAAGACTGTCAAGATTTGTTTCTCATTTCATACCTTATCCAGTTTTGGGTACACCATAGTTTAGTCTTTAAGTACATCGTGCATTTTATTCCACACATAACTTCTATCGAGTCATTGCTTACGGAAAGTATTTATGTACCCATCCATTTACTTTCAATTTCAAAGGTGCTTCTAAGGAGCTTGTGTGGTGCTCATAGTTTGCTCTCTACCGTAGTAATGATTGTATCTTTCCGCACATCAACCAAACTTAGCCGTCCCAAATCCGGCAGCCACTTAATGTTTGGCAATAGCAAGTCCATTGGTATATCTCACCGAAAAACGGCACTAATCTTTGCAGAATTTAGGCCAAGGCAAATCCATGTACCTGTGGCGGCCGTGGCGTTGTGGTTCTGTGCGTCGACTCCTACGCACTTGAACCTCGACGTTCGCGGTTCGAATCCCAGTCCTAACTGAATCCCTGCACTTGGTAATTTCATCTGACAGAATTTGACATCAAGCTGTTTTGTCCAAAACGCGTGCCTGCGGAAACGCTGAATCTCTTCTTCTATGGATTCGAAGAATGTGATGTGATGAGTTGTGCTCAATATTCCTTAACACATTGTGTGCTGTTAGGCAACCTTGAAATTAGCGAGAAGGTCATGTGTGGCGTGAAACAGACCACTTGGCAAACAAACAAATATCCAATCAATTTCGGTTGAATTCAGAAGCGCATTACTGCGGCATTGATGCTTTGAATCACGTTCATAAACTGCAAACGTCAAATGTTCATTTAAGCATCATCTTGATGTTGATAGGAAATGCGGAAATTGCAGACAATGCCTTTTACATAAGCAATGCGTTCTTAAACGTCAAGGAACAGTTCAATCAGCATCAAGGATGCATCGCAACAGCATCCCAAAACATCATGCCGCATCACAGCCCATATTTTCGACGTTTCTGAATTCAGCATTATGGTTTTGTGAACCAGCCTAAATAAGGGATTTCATTTATTTATTATTTCATGGACATCCACCCCAGATGTAAGATATTCTCTTCAATGTGTTATCTAGTTCTTAACAACAACCTTACCTTAAAGACATTTTATTAATTTTTTTAAAAGTCACGTTTTTTTTAAAACTCCTATACCCATTTCTTCGAACACCCAGACTCGGTAGTTCATTCATAGCACCGCCGAACTGGGAATCCACATTCCACATGGCATCAAATTTTCGAACTATACTCTCCTCCATTTTCAAGATCAACTCAGACACCTATTGTATATCAATTGCATATTTAGAACTCTAGAAAACAACGAAGCATAACTTAGCACTTTAAATTTTAATTTTCTCAGTTTCGTTGCACATTTATTTCCACAAGCATGTGAAAAAACAGCGTTTTTATAGAATAAATAATTAGACATCTGTGCAGCAGACATAATCGATGTATATTAGCGATGAGCAGTAGACAATATCATATCAAATGAAATTTTAACGTAGAACGAATAACCAATTTGCTTGAGAAAAAATATATACAATTAAATAATAAATGGTACCTGCATTATAACAAAAAAAAAAAACATAATTCAATGTGATTTTGGCAAAAAAAAAAAATGGAAGCAACATTCAAAATGTCTAGATAAGCCAAACAGCTTGTAAATAATGATACTGTAGTAAGCAAAAAACTGGCGTTAAATTAAAGAAACAAAAAACAGCAACCTCACAAGTGAATATACACAATTTACCAAACCCAAATTAACCACAAAGATGTTGAAGAAAAAAAAATAAGAAGAAATAGTTCAAAGTAGAAAATATATGTTGCAAATGATATATAAGCATACAAGTATATATACACCAAACCACTGTATATTTTTGAGAACTTTCTGTATAGAAGACGAAAACACAAACCATACACAGACACCAAAAAAACAAAAATGAATATATTATACACTTTACAGTATTTTAACACTCATTGTATGACAAACAAAAACAAAAGACAATAATTTAAGTGTAAGAGAAAGCAAGCAAATTGCTGAGCGATTTGTTGCTAAACATTATGACGAACAATGAATTATATCGAGGGAAGAGGGGAACAGCAGATCACTGGAAGTGGGAAGAACTTCATATTTTATTTAACGCAAAAAACAATGATAACGGAAGACATGTAATTAATTTAAAAACAAAAAAACGTATCAGTATTATTTTTATCGAACACGAACACACATACATGTGCAACTGCGAGCCAGCATAAGCGTAGTGTGAAATGCTTTATTCGTGTGCTTTTGTAGGAAACCATGATATAATATGTAATATGTTATAATTTAGTTGTAGTTATGTTTAATCAAATAAAAGTGTAACACAAATGTGCGCATGGGACTTTTCATTTACGTCGGAGTGCGGTTTGGATTTGTTCGTTTATTACTGTCCTATTACAGAAGGACGAGGATTCAATCTAAGAGTATAGAAGAGTAATTAAGAAGTGTGTACGGTGTGGGTGGTAAGACAAATTACAATTAAATATTCTTTTACATATAATGCTACAGGGCGATGCAAAGGCCTGAGGCTCAACAAACAAGGATCGTCAGCTGGAGCAATTTCTGGCTTCATTTGCACACAATTTGGTCGAGGTCCTTCACTGATTCCGTACGCCACCTTTAAGACGGACGTATTTATAGTGTCAAGATCAAGCTGACGTGGATCAGCGATCATGCTTTTATTCCTGATATTGCGACTTATTCGCAGGAAACGCCTCTTAACTGGTGGATTGGTGTTTACCCGCTCTAACTGAGGAAGTGCAATTAAATGCTTTATTTTGGTTTTATTTTCCTTCTATGTTACTCCAATTATCTTTTTCTTAAAGCTGAACTTACTCTTACTTATTATAATCGTTCAAAGTCTTAGAGCGATCGCGTAGACACTGCTCGGTCCCATGGTGCATGGTAGACGACACTCCCACGGTGGTGTCGGTTTCAAGCACTGTGTCTGGTCCTACGGTATGCTCGAATTAGCTGGCTGTTCGCATACGTTTTTCCTATGGGAGCGTATTAACTTGTATATACATATGCATAGTCCAGTGATTTTTGTTCACTTTTAGGTCAGGAAGACATCTTTTTCAGCTTTTAGAATTCGTGGCTTTGTTGTAGTGTTGTCGTGGCCAGAGATAGGACCAATTTGAGAAGCACATGTTTTTCATTCGAAGACATCGAGAATCAGCTCTGTTATTCAACTTATCTTCTAGTTGTCGGCTTCATAAGCAGAATAAGCGTTTTTAGAACATGATTCCACTCTTCAATCAGCTGTTGTGACTCAAATTGATTGAAAGAACCGAAGTAGCAACGACTGTAAAAGGATTCTCTCACCCTTATGTCTAGTCATATCTCTAGTTGCAGAAATAGTATTATGTTTCGACATTCAGTACCGACTTAAAGACGAACGCGGAAACAGGCGCGGAAGCCTTCTGTGACCCTAGCAGTAAGGGACGACTGCAACACCTTTCAAGCTGAAGTGGCTGCGAAATATGAGGCAGCACTGGCGGCGAGAGATCACAAGGTAACCGACAAATCGAACCGACAAATAAAAGCCATAGCAACAGACATTCTGACATCGCAGCTGGTTAGGCTGTGTAGAGAGAACATCAGTGAGACATCCTTGGTGAACTCGATGACCCTCTGCCGGTACATACTGAAATCTAAGAAAACGAAAAGGCGGAGAGCTTCTCGTATATGGGGTCGGAGCTGGGAGTATATCCAACCATCCCGTGTGCGCTGCTCAGCTCCATGAGGAAAAAAATTAGATGACCAAGCCCTAGATAGAACCAGAGCTCGATGACTTGGTCAGAATATTAGAGGAACGGCGAGGGCTCTATGGGTGACGCTGGGCAAAAAGAGATCAACATCTTTGATCGGCTTTACGCACAAGGTTGTACGCATGCTAATAATGGGATTGCATAACCCTAGCAAAGAAAAGGAGATAGTTCCCAGGAAAGCATTTCTTCATGAGCTGAAGGATTTAAGCGGTGCTGAAAAATCTCACGGTAGTAAACCAGTCCCTCGGAAAGATAGAATGCTGATGCAAAAACAGTTGGATGCCCCAGTTGGTTGAGTGCCTGCCTCTGGTTAGAGGGGTCCCCGGCTCGATTCCCAATGAAAGCAAAGTTAATACGTTTTATCCGGTTTTCGAATCTGATCCAGTTCATCATTTGCGGTTGGGATCAATTTGACGGCACTGTCATTGGAATTGTCGATCAGTTGTAGAGTCGTCTGACTATGAGTATCACAATGGACCAATATGGTATAAGTGTGCTGGCGATTTCGCTGGCAATGGAGACAAGCAATGGAGCGCTATACTCCGCAAGAGTATCATCAATCATCTCAGCAACGAAGAGGACGACTTTGGAATGCGAGCAGTTATCGCCGGAAATATTGCGGAGTCATGGAATATGCGATAAAACGGTCACAAATGTGTGTCAACACCAGCAGCATCCACTTGGCGGATATCACCCTTTCCACTTAACAGCAAAAATTGTAAAGGTCCAAATAAAGATTTCCATTACTCAAAATCATTTTTTTTTATTTAGTGCAAAATTAAATGAAAAACGAAATTGGATGATTAACTTTGCGCCACCTTGTACGAGGGGCGTTCAATATATTCTCGGTATCGGGTGAAGCTGTGGTTGTATATATAAATTGACTTATTTATCAAGTAATACTATTATTTTAGTGCATTCATGTAAAATTTCATATAAATTTGATTATTAATTCGCGTTTTATCTCTAGTTAAACAGAATCATAATGGCAACTGAGACGATGACGGTGAAAATTGAGCATCGCGCTGTAATTAAATTTCTCACTAAGCAAGGAAAAAGTCAAAAAACTATTCATGAAGAGATGGTGGTGGCTGTTTACCAGGGTTCCGCACCTTCATTATCAACTGTGCAAAAGTGGTCAAGTGAGTTCAAGAGAGACAGAGAGAGCATTGAAGACGATCCCCGCACACCCGCTCCGGCTACTGCTTGTACGGGAGAAAGCATCAAAGAAGACAAGTTTTTGTTCTTGAGGATGCCCGAATAAAGGTGAAAATGATGGCAGGGATCACCAAGCTTTCAATTGGTACCATTCACACCATTCTTCATGACCATCTTAACCTTTCAAAGGTCAGTGTAAGGTGGATGCCACGAATGCTCACAGCGCCTCAGAAAAAAAGTGAGAAACGCACGCTGTAGAGAGCTTTGGAGATGTGATCGAATTGTTACTGGTGGCGAAACATGGGTCCACCACTATGACCCTGAAAGCAAACAAGAGTCCATGCAGTGGCATAAAAAAGGAACAGACCCCCCGAAGAAGTTCAAAGTCACTCCGTCTGCCGGGAAGCTCATGGCCACAGTTTTTTGGGACTCAAAGGGAATCTTGCTCATTGAGTACAAAAAAAGAGGTGAAACCATCAACGCCACATCATACGCTTCCACTTTGCATAATTTGAGGGAGGAAATTATAAAGAAAAGACGGGGTAAACTCGCGCGGGTGTGTTGCTTCTTCATGACAACGCTCCGGTTCACACGGCGCGTGTTTCCAAGGCTGCTGCGCGAGATTGTGGTTTCGAAGAAATCCAACACCCACCCTATAGTCCAGACCTTGCCCCTAGTGATTATTTCCTGTTTCCGGATTTGAAAAAATGTCTTGTGGAAAAAGATTTTCGGATGATGAAGAACTCAAGTCGGCGTATTTTGCAGAGAAAGAGAGTTTTTTTGGGGTTTAAAAAAGCTTATCTCAAGATGTAACAAATGCATTGATGTTAGGGGAGATTATATTGAAAATTAAAAACAATTTAAATTGAATTCGCATTTTCCTTCATATCGATACCGAGAATATATTGAACGCCCCTCGTAATTTCGACTTCATTGCACATCCTCTCTTTGACAATGGGCACAGCAGTCCTGTGGAAACAATAGCACGTGTAACAAGCTCTGACTGTTGTAGAAGCTTGAACCAAAGCGAAAAAGAAGAACAAACAAATAACACTTATTTACACGGGTTTTTGTTTTTATTAAAAATCTCTTTTTTTAATACTCCGTACAACAACAAATCTTAAAAAGAAATCATTTAAATTACAGTAGAAAAACATGGAACTTATTTCTATTTTACACAGAAAGTAATCTAAATAAAATGTACAACTAAGAAACTGGACAAAAATACATACACATTGGACATGTTAATTGAGTCCAATCAAAGGATGGACGCATTTTCGAAATGACTTCTGACAAAACATTACTTTGGATGCAACGACGGAAATAATTTAAAATAAGAAAAAAATCTAAAAGAACTTAATGCTAATCTACGGATGGGGAAGGGATATAATCTACATGTGCAATCAGAATTATTTACAAAAGTTCATGCATGAGACAGTATTTTGTTAGTACGGGATTCGTTAGCGGACGCGCACGTGAAGTGTTAGGTTTTATACACACAAGGACATTTGTAATTCCTTAAAATTAGATTTATTAATAGAATTTGATTATTTACATACTGAAAGTTATTCCTTTTGCTCCAAACAAGAATTTTAAATGGTTGATATACAAGAATTTCCAGCACGAGGTTACCATTTGGGCGTATTTTCTTGTGATACTTAAAATATCCTGGCTCTTTCCTAATTCGCTGGTCAACGTCTAGATTGTACATATTTTTTAAAAACAAGTATATTCCTCTACAAACAACAGAACAGTAGTTTAATCTCTAAAATACGATAACTTGTTGGTTTCAATTGGTTCATCGAAAATTGATATGTTTAAAATAGGAAACGAGCATATGCCTTTTTACCGATTTTAAATGACACTAGTCACTAGTGTCGTAATAACTTGCATAACTTATTTCATATAAATTAACGTCGCAAACTCCCTATATGCGCATTTCTATGTGAACGCAAAGTTACTTAAAGGAATCAATTTGCACAAGTTTTTGAATGAATTTTGTAGAACTCCTTCATGATTTGTTTTCTAATTCGAAACGAATACTTTAAGGTTTCTAGCTAAGCTATAAACACTGTTTTATAAAATTAGACTGCTTCATTTTCAACTTTAAGTGCTGTGACGAACTGACAACTGAAGTAAGAACAAAAGATCAATTGAATATGCGACACGTTTGTAAAACGATACGATTTTTTTCCTCATAAATGAGAATATTTTGCAGTTTATATTTTACTAGGAAATTTGTGTATAAATTCATTGTTTTAATGTAAGGAACTAGTGGTTAGTTACCGTAGGATGTGTGCAATAAATTATTGTTCTGTTTCTGCTTATTATCATTGCTTGCAAAAATGTTTGACTTTAAGGCACTCTCAGTTAATCAAGACAAACACTATTCTATGGCATATTAGCTACACAGCGATATTAACAGCTCTCAAAATCGTAATTATAATATTTACAGACTTCAGCAGACTATTCAAACTGGACACTTAACCAACAAAATGTTCCTCTCTCTCTCTCTCTCTCTCTCTCTCTCTCTCTCTTACACTAAAAACGATATGGTTCAACTATCTTAAAAACAAAATTGTGCAGCTATACTTAAACTATCTTAAGTAATTGTATTTTGGACACTGGGACTCTGTGGAACACACGAACCCACAAACGATGGTGTTTCATTGCTTTGACTCGTTCGCCTCTAACGACGGTGGTTGGCCGTGCACACGAAACCTGTACAAACACGTGTACTTTGGATTGCCGTGATTTGTCTCGATCCTCATCTCGACAATATCGAACAGACGATCGATATTAATATTTTGTACTGGGAAATACTGCAACGGTGCATCGTTATCCAGGTACTCATACTCACCCAAAAGCACTGGCTCATGGTCGTTCTCGTGCTCAAGTCCCTGAAAAGATGGCAAATGAGTTAAGGTCACATGAAGATGTGGATAGTTGCAAAAATGAACGCACCCAAACTGTGAAATTCCTGGGAGCCGAGTCGATATTCCCATTAGGCGTCAGCGACTTGGGAATATGCTCCAAAGTGAATCCGGTCACGCGGACAAGAGTGTTTAAGCGAAGAACTGTTGAATAAACGCCAGTTAAAGTCAAGCTCAACCAGGGCACAAGCGATGAACTTACCTAAGAATCCGGGAAACCCCTGAAATGCCCAGCACTCGCCAGGCTGGACATTGGGTGAAATGGCGATTCGTGGAGTATTACTGGGATACCAAAGCGGAATTCCAAAAATTGATATCTGCGCCGTCTTCACTGGATAGTTCTCCGTGCAGCGGGTCGACAAAATCTGTCCACCCGCCGATTCGAGGGCATAGTCGACCAGGCCTGTCTTATCCGCATCATAAACGGCGAGCACACTCTTCACAATCTTTTTGATTTCATTTTCCGACAGAGCCATCTTTATTTCCCCGCTAATAGCTGCCGTGCTCTGTTTCTGCTTCAAATCGACAGACCTCAGGATCTCCGTCTTCAGTTTTTCACTTATTTGCCGCATCAAAACCATTCCCGAGCGGTCGAGCTCTTCCTTCATGTCACGGTTAGCCTGGCCAGAGACCTCGATCAGTTTCTGCTCGAGAAATTCTTTCGCCACAAATGTGTTCCGAATCCAAGCCTGCAGATCTATATTATCGATGTTCGCCGAGTCCTTGTATCCCAAGATATCGATCAACGACAACTTGACTTGTCTGTTGATCAGGTCGAATTGGTCATTTCGAAGCAGGGACAATTTGTGTTCGATCTCCGACAGCAGTGAATTGAATTTATCACCAACAAGGGTCTCGTGCTTGTCAACGCGTTGCATCAGATCGTCTTGGCTCAGCTTGAGGTTGCTGATCGAATAGTGGAGGTCATCGTTTTCGGACACTTTGTCGGCAAGGCTTGTCTTGATGAATTCAATTTCTTTGCTCAGCTCGTTAATAATCAATTCCTGACGAGCAATCACTTCGGTTTCTGCACCTCCAGAGCCGTGGCCAACGTCGGAAATCCTCGAATCGATGAACGCAGCCAGTTTGGGACTCTGCAAAATCTTCAACAGAAGCCCATCAATGTCTATCCGCTCGATAACGTTGTAGTGATGATTGTTGACTTCGATGTTTTCGCGAATCAGATTCGAGATCTGTTGGAGATTTTCGCCTGAAAGTGCAAGTGGTGCTGCTGGTGCCCACTTGCTTTCTTCCAGTTTCAGCTGCACGTTCTCCGCAATTCGCTGCATCACATTGTCGCCGAGAAGGTCACTCTGGGTCTTCTTAACGAGAACTGGCTCCAGTTTCTGAATGCTTTGACGAACCGTATCGGCTATTGTCAGCAGCATTTCATGTGACAACGTTGGCTGCAGTTTGAGTTTGGATGCGTGTTCCGCATGTTGCTGCTGCATTTTGGTATCGACTAACTTTTGTACGTACGCATTGACATGGTTGAGTATATTCTCATATTCCTCGGGACTGAGAGATTTTTTTAAGCTATTTGTGATATCACCACCGACGGTGGCTGCATAATGACTAGATTCTAATTTTGGGAGCGTAAACAGACTCTTGAGATCCAAGCCGGAGACGCTGTTGCGTAGGCTAGCGAGGGTAAATGGCAAGAAATTGTATACTCGCAGGATTAACGCATGTCTCTCGTGTTCTTCTAAGAGTGCCCAAGCTGAAAGAAAGTGAAAAAGAATTGATAAGAAATGCATGTTAGGGTAGGTTCATTATGTTTTTATATTAGTATGGTAGAAAAATTACTATGAACTACAACCAGATCTGGCTTAACACCCACCATCTATATACCTCCCTACAGCAAAGCCCTTTAATGCTTGGCACGACTAATGCCACTAACCGTAGATGGTCTGAATTCTGAAGGCACCTCGTGGCTCATTACGAAACAAACGCGATCTACTCTAAACTATTAAAAAGGCTGAGCAGCCCAGCATTTTTATACAGTGGCAGGCGTTATCAACGAACACAAAGCGTGTGTGCCGCTTTCAACATGGCCATTACAACTTCTGTAATTAGAAGAGGAAATCCTTACACAACTCATCTGCTGCCGTAGCACAATCTCCGCTCGAAAAAAAAGCCACATAAGAGCATACTTCTTCAACAACTTAGGCGAGTTAGGCAATGCTCGCGTCAACCCTTTTAACAGCTTTATGAGCAGCACAAACCTGATCTGCGTATAGCAGAACGGCCGTGTGCTGGCCCACGTGCAAGTGCTGCAGTCAGTCACTTGTAGCTATCTGAACGAGTCTAACTGGGAGCCCAAATGTGCCCGTTTAAAGGCGGTTGGCAACCACCACTTTCCACACCACTTTGAATAAAATAATTGATCTGCGCACTAAGTCCAATTTGACAGAAGTATTAAAGGCAGCAGAACACGCAGTGTCGTGCTTTGGCAGAACCACAAATGAATGAACAAGAATCATAATGTTTTGCACGAAATTATTCTGAGTGATGAGACTCATTCCAATTTTGTGTACATACGGAAAATAAATTGAACTATCGCATGCGGAGCTTCGAAAACATTAAGACGAACAATGCGAATAAACCATCTACCACGAGGGAGTGTGGTGCGATTTTCAAGGCTGCTGGAGTCACGGGGTCTCAGAATGATGCTGGTGTCACAATTTTTGTGAATGGGTGGCGTTACTGAACTATGGTGACTAATTTGTTTGCCTGACCAAGACCACGTTTATTTCACCAAAATGACGCAAGATGTCTGTTACGTAACAAATTTTTTGAACGTAGGATTGCTCGAATTGCACTCGGTAAAAACCAGACATTGTGAGGGTCAACAGTGAACGCTCAGTTGCTGTTGTAACGAAAATGTGATGAAAATGTGAATTGAGTCATTGTCTACGTCAACATAAAATCACAGCGGACATTGACATCCATACTTTAGTCCTCCACAAGGCCCGTAGTTTAGTATGATGACTTTTCATAATAATGACACATGACCAGTGTGCATGGGTGCCTATCTGATGGGCATTCCTGGCGAGACGGGCATTGCAGGTGAATTCATGGAGAGGACGAATGCAATTGGAGACAAAGAAGACACCGAGCGAGTCTAATGCCTCTGCGACATTGTTGTCTCCTACAAGTTTAATCGCTAACTTTTGGATTCTATCTAGAGTATGCGCATGGTGGTCTTGGGGGCACCAGATCAGATATGAGCGTTGTACTCAAGCTGAGGGCTGATATAAGCCTAATCAATTAAAGCCAGATCAGAGGGGGTTTAATATCTCTTGCATCAATTAAGGAAACTTAGACATTTCGCAGCATTTTTGGCGACCTCCTCGTTCCAACTAAGCGCTGTGTACCAAGAATGGAAAGTTTTCCAGTTTCATCGACACAGACACCATTCATGGATAATGGCTGATTATTAGGGGTTCGCTTAAGTGACAGCATTGAGTTGTTGAAGCTTTGAATTCCACTCTATCTTTCTTACTCAAATGAATTATGCTGTCAAGATCGAAATTCAACGTTTCAATTCTACGACCGAAGGGCGGGGACTTGGTACTTGGAACGTGAAAAAAACTGAGAATGCTGTCATCAGGAGTAAAGGAGCGCATTGGATTAGAAGTAGCAGACAGGAGATCATTTATAAAAAATGAGAAAGTGTCGGAGGCAGAGCAGAGCCTTGGGGGACACCAGTATTTATTTGGTGGATATTAGACTTGAACCCATCTAACGTTTAGGATGATTTCTAGTATAGTCGACAGCAGAAGAGTTTCATCAATGCCATAAGCCGGCATTTTCGATAAAAGAGCTTGTCGCCAAACTCTGTCAAATGCCTTAAAAATATCAAGCTCACTGTCTTGCTTTCGCCTATATTGTGCAAAGATTGACTCCATTCGGTGAGATGAGCTTTCAAGCCACCTATGGACCTGTTGCTGCGGAAGCCGTAGTATCCGCCGCGAAAACTCGTTTGTCTACTTTCTGTCTGGAAGTTGCCTTGTTGAATATATGTACGTACATTTATTCATTGATTTCAGCAAGTGACGCAGATCTTAGTGAAGCACATCGAATAAAATGCCGCCCTACCCTGGCTGCACAATATAAAAATCGGCAAACAGAATTAAAACGTTTAAAACAAAGGACTGCGTTATCCATGTTCATCAATTCAGACATACGAACTACAGTACCTAATGTTCTTAAACGTCAATAGCTCATCGATGTCGGGCAGATTATGCAGTCATTATTTTTCGTTGGATGGTTTGAACATTCTGCGCCGTGTGTGTGTTCAAAAATGCATGAGAAAAGAAATGCAATTGAAAAACGTTTATGAAAACACCCTTTTTCGATTTCAACTGCTTCTACATTTAGCCGCCAACTTTTCAATTCTTGAAAGAACTTTTTACACGCTTTAGAGTTAGGCGTGTCAAACAAGAAAAGCCAATCGCAAATGGGTTATTTAAGGGTTGACAGACGACAACCAGACCATGAACTACATGCACTAATTGAATATAATAAATTCCCACTACTATCACCATCACCATATACACATAACCAAAATGGAATCCTTCTTCATTCGGATCATTTTCCAATCGAAAAGCAAAATACCAAAACTTAAACAAAATACAAACATTTTTTTTTTTCATTTACAAACATCAAAAATAATAAACAAACAACCAATCAAAATCTACGCGAAACAACACTGCAACGTTAGTAAGTAATTTTTCATTTTTTTTTTTTTTGTTTTTTGTAAGATAAATTTGCACAAATGAAGAAGGATAGAGTTGTATGAGAAATATAATCGTCGTTCAGCGAATACTTACCCCATCGTTAAGACATCCTCGAGAGACTCTTAAAGAAGGACAACATATTCGCAGCAAGCAGCATATCAAAGTTTTTTTTTTTTTTTGTGTTTTCTTTTTTGTTTCATTTCAAGTAAAAGACGCGTTTTTCTTTTTCATTATAACAGAAAAGTACATATAATTTATTTTGTTTATTCTACAAAAATACATTTGATTTTTATCTCTGTGTAGTTGTTTCACAACAAATTAATTGCAACGATTCATAGTGTTAACATACATTGTATCACTTAAATATATTTTATTATAATTTTATGTTGTTCTATTCATATAAAAATAAACAAATTGCAGCGCTCTATCCTTCTCCTCTGCGTAAAATTATTCTCATTACTAACGGACTGTGTATTTTTTTTTCTCATCAAAGGATTTGCGGATTGTGGTGGGATGGAGATGGAGGAATTATACATTAGTAAAAAAGCAACAGAAAAAAAAAATATATTTATAAATTCTCTCTTCTATTTGTACGAATTTGAATGCGGATTGCGACTGGCGGTGCGCATTGCGAGCTGAAAACGTTTCGCTTTCAGTTCTTTTAAAACTAAAATTGGAACAACAGTGTCCATGATCGAGATGTTTTACATCTGAACAAGACTTCGAAGTTTACCGCGGGGGGACTGGTCAAGCTGAGTAAGCATGTTAGTGAGATAAATGCTGGCAAAAAGAAAAAAAACATCTCTAGATGTTCCCAACGTCATTTTAATGTATAATGTCTTTTTTTAATTGAAATTTGATTTACTTTGGGACGTCATTTTGGTAACTTTGGGAAAGAAGCGAAAGCGTTTGACAACACTGCATTGAGTGCCATTTTCGCAGTCCTAATGATTTGAAGCTGACAACTGTCTAATATCAGTCGTAAATTGAAGTCATGTCATTTCGTGTACAAGACCTTTCTCGCAAAAGGCTGCACAGACTTTCTCTTCACGCACTCCTCACTCCAGGCGTGTCATCACTGACAACCAAAACCAAACTGACATATCTTGAGCAACTGTAAAGACCGATGGCACTTGTTATTAAAAAAGAAAACGAAAAACAAGAACATTTCTGTAGGCTTTTCCCGATTTTGATGTGAACCAAAGAAAAAACATACAAAATGTAAAATAAGCTATTTTAAAAGAAAACTATCTATTTTTTGGATACGAAAGCCAAACTATTAAAAAAAAGTGTAATTCTGAGAGTAAATGCAACAAAGTCGCGTGCCACTCTAGACCCTCTCATAGTATACATTCTGTTGGAATAGCTTTTTGCCTTCCTCGAATACGTTCATGGACACCGTTTTCAAATAAGCAAAATACTCATTGGTGAAATCTTTGAAATCATCGATGCGATTGAAGGCGTTTGCTTTTAATGCTTCGTACTTTTGTTGGCTATAGAACTCGGAGAGATCAAAGCTGGGAAGCGTGAGGGTTATTTCGGATAGGGATCTGGGCGGGAAGGGTTCAGTGGGATTTAAATAATAATATAGACCTGCAAAGAATAACGAAAACACCAAATCAGTATCGGAATGTTATGAATGAATGTATGTTGGTGGTGAGTCGATGATGTGAATGAACACACCTTGCAAATGTCAGGGAGTCGATTTAGATGGAATTCGGATTTAAAAGTATGCATTTTGTTTTGGTTTTCTTTTGTGGCGGCGTGGAAGATGATATTGCAACAATTGGATTTTGAAAATGGGACTTACCCATGACTTCGTCTATGCAGAGGCTGCGGCAATGTAGAGGAAAAAGAGTATACTATTCAGTCTCTCTGCCACTGCAGCAGCATCTGCCAACTGAGGTATAGAACACTGGGAGAATACTTCTTCCAAGACCTGTATGAACATCACAATGCGCGGGCATGACAATGGGTCTATGAAAACCTAAGTGAGACGTGCTTCGCCGCGACTACCCTCCAACCTAACCTAGCCTAACAATTGGATTTATACAGATATCGTCACTTATTGGTGGCGCCATAGTCCGGTTTGGACCTGGGCCTAGCTGCTCTACAGCAATCCGTTGTCTCATGCGGTCTATCGTTGCGGCGGTTTTGAGAAAAGTCATGAAATATACAATTTAACCGTGTCTAGACCTGAGTATCAACATGATCATACACTCCTACACACTTTGGAGGAAAAACAAGCGCAAACATGACGGATGTGGCGTTGTAGGTCTGTGCGGCGACTCATACGTAGTTGTACGTTCGATTCCCGACAATTTTCACAGCCCCACCTCTTTGGAGTCACTGACGAATGACAATGCTCAGAGTAATAACTGTCTGTCTAGAAAAGGCTTCCCAAAATTTGCCTTTTCTTTTGGAATCTGCATAAAATTGTAGGTTTTTCCACTTCGTGAGAGAACAATAGCGCGCAACAATACAAGTGGTTGCTGTGGAAGCTAGGCCCTGGCCCTCTAAGGGCCACCCATTTTATATGCAAACATTTATGAATAATGCTAGAACACAGTGGGGTAAGTATATACAGGACAGACACATTGTCAACCTCCCGGTCGAAGCGGGTTAACGAACTAAATAACGCAGTGAGTAGTCACCCAACTTGACTTATTAAAAATGAACTAAATACAACGTCGATCGAGGCTTTTTACATTAAACGAGGGCTCCATTCATTTGCCACCGACCTTAACAGTATCACTGCCAGAGCCAAAGGAGGAAAATACAGACATAAATTGCGAAACTAGCTTCTCGAATCAGTCGATCGAGGTTCACATAAAACTATAGATCTCATGCACTACACGGTTGGACACGGAGTGGATACGAGTGACTTGACCCAAGTCCACTCCGAACTGTAGGGCTGCTCGAAAGTCAAGCGTTTTTTTGGCAACACGTCATCATATCCCAATAAAAACACAACATTCCGGGGAGGAATAAGCCTTAACAGCCAACCACGACTTGAGTAAACTTAAGCTTATGATAGAACCGAAGTGAAAGTATAGCTGAATAAATCCCCAAATTTCAAAGTGGCTATACTTGCTTATGTGTACTTAAGCAAATACATCTTTCCTGTATCTTCTTTTTCCTATATTTAGTTGTCCTACCGTGGTCTGCATCAGGATATTAAGCTTTCTCTCTTTTTCTATCTTCTCTCTCTCTCTTATATCTTTAGCCATAAGATAGTTTTTTGTTTGCAAAGAAATGGGTGGTGTACGGCAAGAACCACACCGTCCGACAAGCTGAGCGGTGTAACCACAAACGTGCCGCCATCTCAGTCCTCGACACTGACGGTATCCGCTTAGCCTGTAATTTATGTGTGGTTTTGCTAACTCAACGAAGCTGATCGAAGTTGTTATTACGGTCTCAAGTTTATCATTTCTGCTTATTCACTCGATTGCTTAAGTTGGCATATGGCGCGGTACGTCCATTACCGTAGCCTTTATGCTTCTGGTGATTTGACCACCCAACTAGTCCAAAACTATGAAGCAAGCTAATCATAATCGCCGATAACAGTCTTGTGAAAATGACGACACATCAATTTAAATTATTGCTCAATTAAACTACACGAATGGGTGACTCCGTATTGTTGTGGGGGGAAATCATTCGGAACACACTGAAACTATACTTAACAATCGGAACCTAATTAAAATGGATGTAGTAAATCAGTGCCGCCATGTGGGTGGTGCCAAATTAAACACGACAAGGAAGTTACTAAAATTTATTATGCGGCGAAACCAATCAAAATGCAAGGGCAGGAAGTTAATTTGCCTTTAGTTAGTTGCAGATGCCAAATGAACGTGCGCAGTCACTAATCTCATGAGCAACGATACCGAAAATGAGATTTATTGGAAATAAAACTTGGGCAGGGTACACCGCATATGAGATGTGAATGGCGACTACTTTGTACCCGAGAGCCGATATTGTGGGTGTGGTAATTAAGTCACGTAACTTAAGATAAACTAAGAATGTCGTTAAAATTGGCGTTCAATTAGCAACATACAGAATTTTTTTGCAGGTTTCCTTCGAAGGCTGAATTCAGAAACTTTGAACATTTGCGCAGTAATGACGTCGCACTGCTTTAGATGATGTCTCCCGAAATCATTTGAGAATGCTGTTTTATCTTCTTTTATCCAACACTTTCTGCAAAATTGTTTGCAATTTCCGCATTTCCTATCAACCACTATCAGCAACGACGCTCAAATGTTTAAGCGAGGTGTTGCTTAAATGAACGTTTGATACCGATATTTGCGTTTATGAACGTGATGATCACTGCATCGATGCCGTAGTGATGGGTTTCTAAATTCAACTGGAATTTGTTTGAGATTACTCTCCAAACTACGTACATTCATGAAAAACTCAGGGCATGAATAGGCAAGGCAAAACAACCACTTTTGCAATACTTTACTCCTCTTTAATATTCGTCTTCTCGGACCACAACTGCCTGTCAGGATCGGGGTTGCACACGAACGCCAACGTGCGGACACCAGACACACACAATCGACGAGAAACGACACGTGTGCCATATTATATTGCTGTTTCTTTGGGTGGCGCTACAATCCGACAAGGACCTGGGCTACAACCAACAAGCCTTTATACCTGGCGCGATATCTGGCTGTGACGTATAATACGGAGACGTTGTCTGTAACAGAAATCAAGTACTGTAGAGATAGCGAACTTCACATCTCATTGTTCCCTTGTAAATGGCATTTCATTGTTCTCTTATCTCGTTGGTCGGAGAAAACGCTCTTAATGGGACTTGAGAGGTAAAAGTCGGAATTCTCTATGCATAGTTCTTAATTTTTCATCTGTACTTAGTCTCTGTCAACGAAAATCCAAGTCTGGCAAGCCAGCACATTCGTGTGAAGACGAAGAAGTCACCAACCCTCGTGGGACATCATCGGCGGCGGCGGACCTATTCTAATCAACGATAGTTTCTAGTCTGCTCACGATAATAATTGTACAAGGCCATTCAATTTTAAATCGAAACAAAGGTTTTGCAAACAATCTTCAGTCGAAATGACTTAAGGGAGCTCCCTGCTGACGAAATATCTGAAATTTGACGCTGAACACTTGGCTTTATTAAGACCGATACCACCCAAAAGCACAAGTGGCGCCGCAGCGTTACCGTGGGGATTACGATGTATTTGCGGTGTTCGATGACGCTGTAGTGTCGCGTCGCTGTAAGTGTGCACTCCAAGAGAGAAAAAACGGCTCTTCGGCGAAAAATAAAAACCACTCACGTGCACCATGCCTTAACAAATCAATTCTTCCCCCCAGAACGATCTCATTGCAAACTGAATGCTATAAAAAAATTTCATCAGAGAATCTGTTATCCCCACATACTCATACTCAACATCAAGCCCTAGCCACAACGTTGATTTTTTCTAGAACACCAACGGGCAACAAGAAGTACGTGTCGTTAAAAACATAAATGGACATCATTTTACGACTCGACCAAAAGCATTTGTAGTATAAAAGACACATTTGTGCCTGCATTTAACGAGTAGTCTGTTTTAGTAATTCCCAAGGTTTGTCTGCATGTGGAATCTTAGATTGGCTAATCTCTCATGTTTGTCAGTTTTCATTGCATGACTAGACTTCGCCCCCCAACGATTGGCAAGGGGCGCCCTGAACACATGGTTTTCGGAATAAACTACAAATACAACCCTCGTCCACCCTGATTTCGAACACACATTCAATGCGGTGACAGCACTCCATCACCTTGAAAGCAGGTGGCCCATTAAGATTGGATCTATTATAAAAGTCTCTTCAGTTTTTTTTTCTCTTCTTTCGGGGACTAGTTCATTGCGGCTTTTTCACATTCAAAGCAATGGTGGCCAAGGCATTTTCAACCATGTCCAAGCTAATTTATTTACACTGTCGATTCTATTTTTAAACCTCTCACGTCGTTGTGTGATCCCCTACTCTAAAGAATAGCCCCGTTCGAGAGGAAGTTTTAATGCTTCAATAAAAAAAAAAAAAAAACGAAAAAACACAAACTACAAGGTTAGAGAGTGAAATTCTCGCCGTTGCAACCGATTTTGCTTCCGATGACGAAATCATTCGTGTGCGCGACTATAAATAAACCAAATCACATTGAACTTTGCTTTATTTACATTCGATTCATTGATTCCATGACTTTGCAAGGCGTACGAAAAACTTGTGCGTTCTTTGTGGTCGGATAGGTGATATCGAGGTGCAGTTATGCGTGAAGTGAATGTTCGTGCATTTACTTACCGGCCAACAGCAACAGCGGCAGAAGAATCAAAAGCAAAAGCAGAAATCTCTTCTTGCTCTTGTTCTCAGCATTTGATGTTTTGAGCAACCAGGTGTCTAGGCTCAACACCGACGATATTGCCATGTACACATAGCGGAACAATCCGAGAAACACAGACGATACAGCCTGGCTCATGCGGCCAAACACACCTGAAAGGGAATGAACGTAGTCAACGATTGAGCACTCATCAGAATGGATAGAGATCACTTACCGCGCTGCTCATATGCAATCCTTGTCCTGTACAACTCACTCTCAGACTTGCTGCCAGAGATTGTGTTCCAGAAGCTGGAGAAAATTGTCACCACCGACGTGACGACCCGTGTAAACCACGACTCATTGCGCAGCGATGTGTTTGCTGTTGACGTCAGATAGCGCTTGCTCTTTCTGTAGCTCTCGAACTGAGCCAAGTCCACCTCATCCTGAGAGTCGTAGATGAGATTTTCCGCCGCCTTCATGTTGGACGAATTGCGACTGATGTTTGTACACTGATACGCATAGCGACGTCGAATGAATTCCTCCTTAACTGGGTCTCTTTGAACCATTTCCGTAACGCGATCGTTGTGATTCTCCAGACTGCGTCGCGACATATTGGGCATGCCAATCACCCCGGGTAAGATCTCTCTGCGGTGGGGCGACCGCTTCGAGTATGTGTAGTCTGTTTTGGGATATTTGCTGTAAGGAAAGGCACATCAATGAAACACCCACGGATTTCTTTCTCTCCTTTTTAACTTACTTCCAGTAGTCACCGGCGTCTTTGTACTCCTTGTAGGCGACGTGCTCTGATACGCTTCCGTTGCTTTGCTCGGAGTAGAAATTCTTTGACGATGAATGGCTGTTACTCTTTGCCTGCTGATCACTTCGGTCGAAGTCCAAATTTGATGCATTTTGACTCATCTCTCGGTTGTCGCCGAATACCGTGCTGAAACTTTGCTGCTGCGTAGCTTTTGGTGTTGAGGTCATGGCTGCTGTGCTGATATTCTTGAAGTTCTTATTCTCCTTAATCCTTTGTGCTGAAGTGATCACTGTTGTGGTTGTTGTACTTGAGGCGGTATACGATGACTTTTGCATCGCAATGCCTTGTGTTGCCTTATTGTCTGCATTTGAGCGAATGAGTCTCGCGACTGTTTCCGGACTGACATCCTCGCTGGAGTAGTCTGATATAAGTGTTCGCTTTCCAGCGTCATTTGTGGATGTCGACACTGATGCAGATGATGAGGAAACTGAGGTAACTGTAGATCTGGCTGTTACTTTCTTAGACTTCTCTTCGGTAGCTGGGCTCCTTGTGACTTCGACTGATTCTTCTACGATGGTTCTGGAAGGGAGAAGAATTTGTTTTGCGGTTCAGAAATGGTAACACATGACAGACACAGACCTCATGACGATATCGGAATAATTTGTTCACTCGGAAGTTGTGAAGCAATAAACTATTGACAGGTGAGACGACTGCTCTGTTCGGAAACAAAGTACAGAAATGTTACAACGTTAAAAAGCAAGATTGCTTGTGTTTAGTGAGAGTAGTACATCCAAGTGATGGATGCAAACTTTGACTGTAAAGAGAGCATCCTAAGTCAGAGTGAACTAAATTTGGGGCTTAACCAGGAGAGAGTGATAAGGAATCAAGAAGACCCAACTCCAGTCGATGCAGTGGTCCTCCCACCTAGCTTTGAAGATGGTTTACCATCAGAGCTCTTCAAGGCCGTTGGCGATGTTCTGGCAGGGAGCATCCAGCGATTTTCAAATCGATACGCATCATCTTTTCATCGATTTGAAAGCCGCATACGGCAGCATTCATCGCAAGGAGCTATTCGATGCGATGGCCGAATTCAGGATCCCGGAAAAACTGATCCAGTTTCGGCGCACCACTCACCAATACGCGATGCACTGTGCAGTTCGGTTCAAGGCCCTCTGAGCGGTTCGAAACTTCCATCGGACTTCGGCAAGGAGATGCGCTGTAGCGGGAATTTTTCAATCTGATACTGGAGAAGATGGCTTGGGGTACGCAGATGACATCCGCATCGTCCGGCGTCCCCAACGTGCCGTAGTGGAAGCTTTTAAGGCGATTGAAGAAGATGCGAAACGAGCTGGTCTTAACGTCAATGAGGACAAAACGAAATATATGCTGTCGACTAAGAAACGTGCCGCGCACACCACCTGGGACCAAAAATAACAACCAATAGCCACAATTTTGAGGTATTGAAGGAGTTTGTCTACCTCGGGAAAATGTGAACTCCACGAATGACACGAGATGGAGATCCGAGGTAGAGTCGCCCTTGGCAACCGATGCTACTTCGGTTTGCCCAAACAACTAAGCGATAAACTCCTGAATTGAAGGACTAGAGTCATGCTCTACAAAATCCTTATTTTGGCAGTCCTGCTAAATGAACCCGAAAGCTGGACGATATGCAAAAGAGCAGAGCTGATTCTTGGTGGCTTCGAAAGAAAAATTCTGCGTCGGATATACGGTCCCGTCTGCGAGGAAGCTGAATAGAGGAGAAGACAACCGCGAACTCTACGAGCTGTACCAAGATGTAGATATAGTTCGGAAGGCAAGAATCCGTCGACTGCACTGGCTCGGCCATATCGAGTGCATGGGCACCGATGCTCAAGCAAAGATCGTTTTCGAATCCGAGACTCCTTTTTTGAGAAGAGGAAGACCGAATCCCTGGTAAAAAGAACACGTCATCGCGGACGTAAGACAGCTTGGTCTCGGTGATTGGAAGCAGCGTGTTCAGGACCGTCAGCGATGGATGACAGCTATTGCTCAGGACCAGACACTCCAAGGATTGTGGCCTGATAAGTAAGTAAGTACATAGCCGAGGAATCAGATGGGTCCAAGAGAGAAGAGGGAGTGCGTTGCGTTGTCTGCACTGATGACTTACGTCGTTCGAAGGGACATTCCAGTGTTTTGGCTGGAGTGGATTGTGACTATTCGAGAGGCCTTAAAATGGTTAAAAAAGAAAGCCATCTAGGCTTTGGACATAATTAGTTTGAACTCTAAATTTGTAATAAGCTGTCGCCCATCGCTTGAGATGATTATTCAGTTTAGATTACAGATTACACCAGTGTTGAGTTCCAAGGCGTAGACACATCCCAAGAAATTGTGAAACGAAGAGCTTACCCGGCACGCCAGTGCTGTGAACCCCCTCCACTGAAGAGGAGTTTGGAGGGATTCTTCTCATCCCACGTAAGCTTTTACTAAAGGAGACAGTAGCCGACAAGGAACAGAGAATATCTACGAAATCTCACACGCTCCAAAGCTACTGTCCCTAAATATGGTTGGTGTCATTACTGAGTTCTACTTGCTGGGAGAACATGCAGAGGTTAGGCGCCACATTAGTGATAATTTCTGTAGAAGTCGTATCGATTAGTCGACTCGTTTGTAATACATTTTAGGGCACAGTCTCCACTTCGTTGCTCCGCTCCCTAAATGCTCACTAAATTCTTTGAGCAAGGTAAGACACACTCAACAATTTGTCGATACGATTTGCTTTGACGTCAAGTTGGAAAAATGCGTACTAGAAGTCTGCCAACTTGTGCGTCGACATTGACGATTTTGGTCGATCAAACACGGTTGTCAAGCAAATTGTTGAGTGATAGAGAGACAACTATGCATATTCAAAGGGGGAACTAATCTTGTAACTTCGTGCTGACACTAGAGACTGAGACGAAGGGGAAACTTAGAAAATAAGTGGGAAGACGCCAACCTTTAGGAGTACTCCTCTTTGCATGGCTACCAGGAATGTCTACGACGTGAAACTCATCGCAAGCCTTTAAACGGTTTCGCGTGATCGTAAGTAAGAGTCCACTCGAGTGAAAAAAAGAGCAATGGAATCAGGAACTAGATGAACTACACATGCAGTGTAACATTGCGAAATGATAATCAAATCGCGTGCATAAAGTGGGCCTGGGTGTTTCGAAACGAGTGAGAAGAGTGCAAAATTCCTATCGGTACAAAAATAGAAGAATGCAACGATGTGAGAATAGCATGTGAAAAGATATTCTCAAGATTGGTGTGAGTGTTAATGAATGGATGCAAGGCATGACGTTTGCTGCCAAAGTACGATTTTTTTTTGTTTAGATTTCACTTTCAAATTAAGTCTCAAAGAGCACTGGAGTTGTCGATCAGTGGTAGTTGTCTGACTATGGGTATCGCAAGGGACCAACATGGTCTAAGCCCACCTACCTAACCTAACCTAAACCTCAAAGTAATTCAAAAATGCACCAGGTTAACTGCCACCCTATTCAATGAACGCATAAATGCTGTGCCATCATTCACAGCGGCTACCTTTGCACAATGCCCCCTTAAACTTCGTACTTTCAGTTTTGATTAACAAAAATAGATATCTGGTGTGCCTTGTTCTTTTATGCTCACAAATCCACTTCAATGCGATTTTGCATTCCCACAGAAATAGCACGTACACACGTATCTAATCAAATGCCCCCACACATTCATTAACATCAGACGCATACAAGCGCAAGCAACTCTTCTTTCAAAGCAACAAACGAAATATTACAAACATGGGCCATGCAGATAACGATATTCTCAAAAAACAAAAAAAAACTGTACAAAGCATCAAGATCGACTATATCTATATGCATACAGTCTAAACACTTTGCACAATCATCCGCTGATTAAAAAGAGACTCAACAGACATTTCATCGCGTACCCCATCAGCAGTAGCAAAGCTCTGATCGTGAAACAGAAAGCTTTTTGTGTTTTTGCCTAATTCTTAGTAACGCCTCGCAACAAGCTGATGAGGAAGCAACGACGAACGTTACAATTCAAATTAAATAGATAATCATAAGACATCTGCACCCCCCCTCACGCTTGACCAACTATAGCTAACTTATTTGTGTTTTTTTCCAATTCGAAGGCCAATCGATCTATCTGTTGTGTTTGTATAAACATAACCGCCATCACGGTGACGACATTTTGCTCGAAATGAAGCTGCTTAGAATGCGAGTTTTATTGCGGCAGTGACGATTCATTCATATTGCTTATGTTTATGTATGCTTCAATGTCAAATCGCCATGAAAGACCATGAGAACAACATTTCAGTGTAGAAGGAGAACAACACGCTATCGTGCTGTGTTCCTACGTTTCGTTCCTCATTTCAATTTGAAATTGAATTAATAAAATACTTACTGAACATTTGGAGTTTTCTTCTTCTTCTCATGATGATGTATGTGCCCTTCTTCTCCGGCATGTGCACATGACTCACTATCGCATTGCGATCTAAGAAAAGGTGTCTTAGATCTTGAACGATTTCTCGTCTCTCTTGCTGTGTCTCCCATTGTTGTGTAACACTCTTGTGTTGATTATTCTGCCAAGAAAAGAAAACACACATTAAAGGTAAATATAGGCATTTTTTTTTGTATTTCATACGTCTGACCCAACACGCAAGCAAAGAAAAACCAAAAAAAAAAAAAATGTAAAGCGAACGGACGGGTGCTTAGTTCAGTGGGGCCGGTTGGGGGTTATAAATTTGAATTGACTTCATACACGATGACCCTTGATTCGGGTGAAAAGTGTTAGTAACAAAAATTATGTAAAATGGAATTGACAAGCAAATCTTTGTTGGGTTATGTTGAACCAATTTCAAAACACCCTCTGATTCGAGATGTGCCCCGTACTTGAAAATGCATGGAAAGGCTAAGCACAAACAACATGTCAAGTGAGGAAGTATGAAGCATACAAAATTCAGTTCCCTTTCAGCCCATCTCAGCATGTGCTTATGAACGGAAAGGACCCCTCGTCATCGACAAAATTAACTAAGCCGCCGTTATGCGATAAATGACATGTGTTTCCGGCTGTGGTCCACTGTTGGACTTGCACATGAACGCACACATGTGCGCATGCAAATTGTTACGCTTACATTTTGTTTATCGCGGGAACATGTGTATTGTTACGGGTAACGACAAATCAATTGGCAATTGAGGCCCTAAAATTGGAAGAAACATCGTCTAATAACTAATAATTCCGAGGGATATGCCCACAAGCCTCATATGATCCACTCACGAAAGATTTAAAGTAAAAACCAGAAGTCTAAGATGTTTCCATTCACATTTCCTAGAGTCTCAGAGGACGCATGTGAAATTGGTTTGAATTCTATTAGCACGACTGCGAAATTTTACGAGCCTCAAATTATCACAATGCGTGGAGTTCTGATTTTGAGCGATTTCCATAGGAACAAACATGGGCGAGTCATAAAGGTAAATAAAGTCCAAATTTCCATATTCACTGAAATCACAAAGCAGAGCAACGGTCTCTACTTTGCATCCATCATGCTTGCAGCTATAAATCACCTAATAAGAAACAACAATTTGAATATTGCTCCTCAACGACTTCGAACAGCAGACGACAACACAACTAACAAGCACGTTGGTATGCAAATTCGAAAAAAAAAAAAAAACAGAAAAAAAACTCGTTCTGTGTTGTGCTTCATCTGTCGTCAGATAAGAACCACTTTTCGTCACCACAGCCCACGAAGGAATGTAGCACAAGCTTTCATTCGCTCACGATGTATTTTGGCGCGTTTCACATTCAATGAGTAATACCCTCCGATTAGATGTACAATTCGATAACAAATATTTGTTCCATCACACTGCCGAGGGTCGCACGCAGGGGCCTGCTGCTGCTGTATTGCAGTTCGAAGTTGACACAGCTGTCGTCCAGCCCAGGACGACTGGCCCTCTTCGACACTTTCCCCTCAAAAATCTTACACACTCTTTTTCATACATTTACAAGGTTTTTCGCATTTACAACGCGTCCCAAGCCCGTCGTACGATCATAAAAATAGATTTTATTTTGTTTTTGCACTCTTACGTGAGAAACGACCAAGTGAAATAACTATTTTTAACACAAAATCACGTATGCCCAGCGCCGCGCTGCTTTAACAACCACGGCCACTCATCGCGCTACATGAAAATACCTTCCGCACATCATGTATTTTTATCACTTAGGTGCGCCCTAATTATTTAATTAATCGGTATTTTCCCTTAATCTCTGCCGCAACAATTGTTTTATCCTCAGCCCAGCCGTAGACACGGTGACAGCGGCTGTAGATTGTAGAATTTTATCTTATTGCGACGAAGCACACGAAGATATTTACCTCAGAACGAGCGATATTCTACTCTTGCGACGGATATGCAGGCGCAAAATTAATGAACATTTATTTAGTAAATTGTTTATGCTTCAACTTCCACTAGACACACGGATTTTTATGTATTTTTTTCCAGAAAATTTCTACTTTTTGCTCGGCCGAAACACTTTCTGCACGTTGACACTTTTACAACAAATTCATTAATGCCAGTGAACTGAACGAATTTCACTGGGTATCGGTTTATTTGAAAAACTCGACGACGGCCCGCGATCTAGTGTGGTGCTCTTCTGGCGCACATTTGTATTTGAAAATTTTCGAATGCTTCTGTTTCAGTTCGATTTGTTTCTGTGCATGTGTGCGAGGGGGTCGCGTATGTGTGCGTGGTTTCGATGTTGTTATGTGCGTCGTCGAGGTCATGCGTCAGAAAGAATTTAGAAATGACGTCATGGTGAGGAGGCCATAGAATGGTCCCCCTTCTATGTGTGGTTTGTTCAACATTCGGGCGCGATGAACCCTTTAACGAAACCGAATTGAGTGGAATTGATAAGTGTTGCTGGGGTTGGTTGTTTTTTGCTACACTTGGTGGTGTTCATTTTTGGAAATTGATTTCGATCGATTTGAGTGGCTTATCATCTGCGGGAGTACAATAACCTTATGACGTGCATTTCATTTAATGGCTTTTTTAATTACGGCTGGCTCTGTCATTTATGACTAACTTATTGAATATGAGGGAATATGTGAAGAGGAATGTGACTCTTGGTTGGCAGTTTTGCAAGCTCTCGAAACTGGGAGGGATGAGTGAAGACACCGCTTCGATTGTAGTCAGACCTTCGGAATGTGCTAGTTTTGAAAGGAAATAGCTGAGTTTTTTGGATGATGTTAAAATTATGCTTGAACCAATTGTGCTGGCTTGACCAATTAACCACCCTAATTAGTCAAGTACTTCGACAACAATGATCTCGTCGTTTGATTGCAATGACTGAAAATGTGTAGCATGCTGTTAACAGGCAAATAGATATTTAAAGACTGACTAAAACAAACCACGACACTTGGGAAAGAAGTAATAATATAATAATATGGGTGGCGTTACAGCCCGTAGAGGGCCAGGGATTAGCTTCTCAGCAACCACTCGTGTTGTGCGTGCTATTGTTCTATCACGAGTGGAAGGAACCTACAGTTTTATGCCGACTCCGAACGGCCAAGTTTGAGAAGCTTTTTCTAGACAGTTATACACAACGCCACGTGCCACCAAGAAGAAGATCAAAAAAGATCAAAAGTCGTAAGAAAGCTTGAAATCGAAAAGATGTCTTTGTGTACAGATGGAGTAAAAATCATATGAAAGCACAACTCCTTGGGTTTGAAACAGGAACTCTTCTCAAAGCTCCTAACACAAATGATGCCCGCATCAACTTCTGGTGGATAATCAGAGAAGTAGACAAAAACTATGAATTCCACTAAAGGCTCCATTGCAAGGAGTATGAGTGACACCAAACCTCGTTCTGGAACAACTGTCCAACGGTTGAAATTAATGGACTAGTTCTGTAAGTGAACAGCTGGATGGCGCAGCTAGTTTAGTGCCTGCCCTTGGTTAGAGGGGTACCCGGTTTGAATCCCAGTGCGAGCAAAGTTATTGCGCTTTATCCGGTTCTCAAATCTGGTCCAGTCACCATTTGGATCCAAATAACGGCACTATCACTGGAGTTGTCGATCGGTGGTAGTAGTCTGACTATGGGTATCACAATGGACCAACATGGTCTAAGTGCGCTTGCGATTTCGCTGGCAGCCTACTTACCTAGTTCTGTAACTAGACAGTTACCTAACATGGATCGCGGGAGTCACATCAATTGGAGTACAGTGCTCCATGGATAACTGCGTCAAAAGGGACCATAAAGTTCGGCTATTGTTTTTTCTTTCTTCTTTTAGGTATTTTGAGCACTGCTTGGCAAGGCTTTAGGTTAGGTTAAGCTAGGCTTATTGACCACCAAATCCAGAATAGAATACATAATAGGATCAACGAGCAGCAAACCAGGTTGAAACAAAGCCAGCAGTGACAGCACAATGGACCAAACCGGTCTAAGTGGAGCTTGCTTGTCTTAAGCGAGTAGTCACCATACCTATGATCCTACTCTAGGTTAGGTTGTAGAGGCTGGCTGGCAAAAGGTTATGCCAAAGTATTTGCTACAGCACGCGGATTAATTACTTCTCAATTTGGAACCAGTTGGTGCTTATAACAAAGCGGTTTAGCTAGTTAATGCTTAAGCTATTTCGCTGAGGTTGTTCAAATAGTAGGGCCAGGATGTGAGTACCTACGACTTGCCAGAGCGCTTTAAGAGCAGAGGTGGTGATTTGTGATTTCATCTATACTGCAAGGGTGTATGCCAATTGCGCAGTGTCCGGTGGTGATCGTCCTGTGTGAATGTCTGCTTAGTCTGGGCAGACAGAGTGGTCGCTTGAGATCGCTTAAGTACTGGCCATATTTCCTTTGTTTCAGGGCAGGTAGTGCCTTCTAGCCATCGGTTATTGGTTGTTTAAATTTTTTTCCGAGTGGTGTTCTTCCTTTTTAAATGAATCTGTTGTATAAGGCAGACGCGTCTCGCAAAAACTTTGTTAATTTTCCACATTTTTCACGCTTTTGCGACTTGAGTTGATCAGGGAAACGGCTGTTCTGATTATGTTCGTCTACAGCGAAGCAGAGACAGGACTTCGGAGTCCTTAATTACCTCGAAGTTGTGGTTATGTTTTAAACAAGTCGTCTGTATTGTGGGCTCATTTATGGAGTCAGCGCTTACTTGGATTACCCTCATTAACCACTTGAAACATTTAGCTGCTAGAGATCTTGTCAATAAATTAATTTGATCTCCGATCTTCGCAGTTTTCTCCGGTCTGTAACAGAGAACTCAGATTCAATTCAAATGAGTTTTGTGCCTATTCAGGGTACTTTTGTCTTCCGATTATGCATAAATAGTCATATGTACACAAATATAATTGAATTGAATTGAAGATAATGGGGTGTAGTGTAAATTACCGGCACTGCCAACTACGGACTTACTGTGTCCCCTTCTGTGATCTAGATCTTGGGTGCTATTTTTATAAATTGCAGAACCTGTCTAGATGGGATGATTAGGGCATCTTTCTTCGTTAAGATCTTATTTAATGTTTTAGAGCACATGGACAACAATGCTCCAGCAAAGAGGGTCTTCGAATCCCAGCTTCTTGGTTCGAGAAGGAGAGGCAGACCGAATCTCCGGTATAAAGACCAAGTCAGCTGGATGAGTAGAAGCAGCGTGACCAGGAACGTCAGCAATGCAATGCATCTACTGCTCCGGTTCAGACCCACTATGGGTCGTCGGCCTGAGTAGTAAGTAGTAGTATTTTAGTATTTTTTTTAAGTTTATTTAATTCCAGGCTTGCACATTCGATTAGTATCTGAATAGAGGTCTTTATCAACAGCATTCCCACTCTAAATAATTGCCATACATATATAGTTTGCAAATAAATTTATAAATTGTCAGTAGCAAGCCTATCTTTACCAAATCTCTGTATTTATAAATGTATAGTTAATAAATAAATGAAATGAAATTCTTTTTGTAAATATTCCATTGTCTAGCCACGTCCACGGTGTCTGCATTTGTCTGCACTGCTTAGCTATACTTTGTGAAAATGGTAGTTGGATATGAAGTAGCCAGTGGGTGCTCCACATAGTAGCCTTCACTGGACATGACGATGTCCAACATCACATTCACAATCTGAACAGTTATCCATGCTCTCTTTTCTCATGGGCAAATTATGCCATGTAGTTCCATTTGAATTAGGCTCCCAAGAGTCAGCATCAAGAGACGGGCAAACCAACCAATTAGTTTGGGCATGGATTTTGCCTCCATTTTTTCATGTTCATGAACTTGACATGGTTCATGTCCAGTGGAGACGGTGTGTCTGTGGTTGGGTCTGTTTAGCTTCAAGGCTTTCACGACCATTTTCGGTTAGTGTCTTGCGAACTTTTTGGAGTGTTTAAGCGCCACTGGCTGTTCCATAAGTGGTTGCAAAATGTAGTGGATCAGTTGTTAAGATGTTTGCTTGCATCTGCGTTTGTGAATCCTGTTTTTGAAGGTCCAACAAACACAAATGTGATAGTTGGACGCAATAAAGGGTCTTCGCGTTGCTTAATCTCGCATTGTTTGGAATTCTTTCGTCGAACTGACGTTAGGCTCTTACTCATTCATGCAACATTTTGAACATTTATATAAACCTCAAGTAGAATTTGTTTTCAAAAATATTACGCTTTCTTTTGTCAATTGACTGATAGTCGCCTGTCAAGATTCAAAGGCTGAATTTGTTTTTAAACCAATTTTGTGAGTACAGAGTGAGACCAAATTTGCAACAAAAATGCACAGGGGAACAATCATATTTGTGCGATTCCATGTGTGTATTACCAAGTCGCTACTTACACATCTATAACGACGGGGATAGCTTTTTCCAACTATTTCAGTCCATGGAATGAATAAATAAACCAAAGAGTGTGAGCTTGAAACACAATCACTGTGATCTTGGAATTCATATAAGAGTTTCCAAAATCCCCGATAAGCAACGCGGAACTATAAACGACGTGGATAGGTTGTGTAATCAACAAACCACACTTCGATTATCGATTTTCTTCCCCATTCAGAGACGTTCACCTCAGTGCATACTCAATAATAGTTTATCAATTACTAGAAAACTTAATCTAATAACAGATGTCAAGCGCATCAAGGTCTATCAGCTTAATGTCAAGGCAAACTATCATGCCACTGACCGCAGACAAACTCTTCCTGTAGCCATTGAAAGATAAGATAAGTGACATCGACGAAAGCCCAAAATAAAACAAAGCTTGTAATTGTGTTCGTTTCACCGTAATATTTAGAATGTATTGCATATCATCTGTAACAGAGTCGCCTTGATAGGTTTGTCCAAGAAAAATAAATATTACAACCGCTAGAAAAATTGTAAATGGATAAAAAGGTGTTCAAACTAAGTACAGAGCAAAAGAAAACTGAGAATTGTAGTGGGAGAATATCCGCGAAGCTGCTTCGTTCGAATCTATCCTTTTTTTCGAATTTCGCCAACTTTGTCTCTTTTTTTCTTAGCAACCGGTGATTGGATCCATGGTTGGCTTGGGCTTCGTGGCCATACCAGCGAGGAGCTTCTTGATTTCAGCAATAGCACGGCCGGGATTTAATCCCTTAGGGCATGTACGTGTGCAGTTCATGATTGTGTGGCATCTGTACACGCTGAAGGGATCCCTCAACTGATCCAAGCGCTCCTTGGTGAGTTCATCGCGGGAATCGATAATCCAACGGTAGGCTTGCATAAGGACAGCCGGTCCAAGGTACTTATCACCGTTCCACCAGTAAGACGGGCATGATGTTGAGCAACATGCGCACAAGATGCACTCGTACAAACCGTCCAACTTTGCGCGATCCTCGATGGATTGCAACAATTGGCTTTCGCCCTTAGTTTCGTCTCTGAAAAGAAAAGAAGAAAGTAAGTAAACTAAGCGAACTAGGGGAAAGTTGATGCAGGGAATCAAAGAGTTGGGGGAAAATGCACAAGAGGTTAGGGTTAATGAAATGGAGGAAGGTTATGTTTTGTTTTTTGTTTGAAGAAATGGGACAAGGATTACAGGCGACGGGGAGCTGAGCGATGAGGTGAAGCTAATGAAGATTAACGAGATGACTCAAATGCGACAAAAACCACTCACTTGCGTTGCAAGAACGGCTTAATCGAAGTGTACTGGTTGTAGAAGTTGCTCAAGTCAGGCACTAAATCCCTAACCACATACATATGAGGCAATGGATACACCTTAAGTGGCTTCGAAAGATTGTCATCGACCTTGCTGTAAAAAATAAACAAAATCATTTGTCTCGACACAAATTTGCGTTTGTTGCTGCAGTCGTTTCTAACCTAAGACAAGCCAAAGTATTGACACCACCAATGTTCATTGCGCAGGATCCGCAAATACCTTCGCGACATGAACGGCGGAATGACAATGTAGGATCCATTTCATTTTTGATTTTAATCAAAACGTCCAACACCATGGGACCACACTTTGACAGATCAACACTGTAGGTTTGCATATAGGGTTTCTTCTCATCTCCATCTGGGCAATATCTGTACACCTGAACGGTTTTGATTTTTGGTTCCTTTGCCGAAGCCTCCTGTGCAGCAGCGGCAGCCTGAGTGAGTGTTGTCGAATTGGAGATTGCTCGCATCTGTGAATAATTAAATTGAAATAGTTCTTAGTGAAATGTGCTTCTTGGTAGTGTGCTGAATACAAAGGAAAGTTATGACACGCATGTTTGTTTCTGACAAGTATGGAAAAACACGAATTGATTGTCATCACACAACCATAGGATTAGTTAATACGCTTAGAACTACAAGGAGTATTTCATGCTCAGTTCTTTTCAAGTAAAGCAGAAGAATGCTTTCAGAAAATTGCTGCATATCTCCTTGTGTCAGTGTCTACATCGATGCTGGGGAGAATAGAGAGAGAATATTAAGGCTGCGACTTAATAAGAGTAACACGTAACATGAGCACTTCAGATGCAAGTCAAACACACGTGATTGTTACAGAGTCTTTGTTCACGTTTCCTTCCATGAGGTGGGGGTGATGATTTTGAGACGTTCATACACTTGTCACACAGTCTCGCTTGTTACACAACGCGACTTCAAATCTGGGGATTTTATAATTTGAATGATATTCAAAACCACAAATCGGTCATAAGACGTATGCAACTGAGAGACATTCTACTCAGTAGAGCAAAGGAGAGAACACCGCGGCAAGTAGGAAACCTGTTTTGTGAAAGTCGTGCTTGGTGTGTTTATCAACAATTTTGAAGACACTGAAGTAAACGATAAACAAAAAGCTAATTAATTCATGTGGCCTGTTGGTGCTCCTCTCAAATGAAACCTCGCTCAAGTGGATTATTCAACAGAATACAAGGAGTGTGCATCCAAAATGGAGAAATTGACCAGTTACATAGCTGAAGAGAAGAAAAAAAGAGAGTACTAAGATTTCAAGAACTTCTTGAATTTGTTAAGTCAAAACTAGTTTTCGCTTACCTACAAACATCGTTTGTAGTTACGAATCCCCGTCAACTCGCGTCTTTGTGTACTGCATTTGCGGATGAATAAGAATTTCACGTCAACACTTCTTCGTTTAGCCGAATCCAAGATAAAATAATTGCGTAAGAACTGGAATTTATTGAACAGCTTTTTCGCGCAAATTCTTAATTTTAGTTCTCCTTCAACAGCTTGGCGAACAACAAAACTTCAGGCACACTCTGCCTTATCAGATGAACATTTAAAGCTTAAATCCGAGGCAAAGTGATGGAAATTTCCACTGATTTCACAGTGCACCCACTAAAATCCACGGCACGGCGACCAGTTCGTCGGTTAACAATGAACCCCAATAGAGGCATCAATTTAAATGCCCCTTCCCTCATCGCACATACAATTGGGTTGGATGCTATGTCTCCTACCTGGCACTAAACAAAAAATCGACAACGCAATAGGTTTCATAAGCATTCTGTCTTATCCTCTGATGACCATCCTCAGGTAATTGATGAAACTTCATTAGCAACCAACGACCATCATCATTTCAGTGCCTGGTGAAATACACCGCACTTAATTATAATTAATGATTTATATAACAGGTTCCTGGTTCCAAAAGCAATGCAAAAATAATTTAACAAAATGTCGCCAAATTTTTGTTTGTACCAAAAGTCGACTTATCGCCCGACAGAAAAATTATGTAATCAACGAACAGACCACTGAACATGGAATTCTTCTCTTACCTGCCCACTGAAGGCACCAACACGGCACAGCAATAATCGAAGATCTCCGACCATAGCCATTGTCACTATTATTTAAAGCTGTTCTTCTAATTGTTCTTTTTGTTTTAAATAAATTGAAACGACACTGCGCTCGCAATTCAAGTTCGTTGCCGAATTGAAATATAAATATAAATTTTCTTTAACTTTCGTGAGAGACCTTCTCTTCAGTACGCTTGTCAACGTCTGCTTATGTCAATTTTTTGGGTGAGTGGTTAACATCATGTTGGATATGTCAAATGGGTAAAAACTGAATTTCCCTTAAAGGGAAATTTGTATGTGTAAACGTAGAGGGAAATTGAAAGTTGGTTCGTGCAGAAGATTTCGGTTCTGGCAAAAGGCTTTGCTGGAAACAGTTTATTGGTTGGTGTACAGGGAATCTAAATCAGAAACTTAAAGCAAATTTCAACGCTGATTAATGCTTTTTAATTGGTGCGAGAGCAGTGTATGCATCTCTGCAACATATCCAGCAACATCGATGCACTGTTTGTCGATGTTTTCAGTGCATTGTTGCAATACCAAAAAAGGGGAATATTGCTAGTGTTTCAGGGTACCAGCCTGTAATAGCCAGCCTAATGAAGTTCCACCACGATGTTGTAGATGCGCTGAACAAATATGAAGTCACCGTTGTCTGTTTCCTGGAACTAGAACAGGCCTTCGACACAGTCTAGATAGGGGGACTAATCTACAAGACCTCATCAAAATACTGTATAGCTTTCTGCATTCCAGAAGGTTCTACGTTCAAGTTGAAGGCAGCCAATCAACTGAGCGGAGCACAATGGCGCTAGTTGCGCAAGGGACGAAGTTGGGACCAATGCTCTTCAACATCTACAAGGCAGATCAACCGCCTCCAACCAACACATTGAACTATTGTCTATTCGCAGATGACTCACTGACTGATGACTATGACAGCTCGAAGTCACCACTGATCGCCAAGCGAGAGTTCGAAATCCAGACATCGAATAGATTTGGCTCCTACACCAAATTGAGGTATTCGTATCAATGCTGGAAAATCGGTACGTATGTGTCTAAGGAGACCATCCCGAGGTGGATGGAGATCAGCAGCCAAATGTCGGAGCATAAAGATGCTCCCTAACGGTACGGAAATAACAACAGGCAAAGAATTAAATTATAATGGCGTTAGCTTCACGGAAAGATTGAAGTTTAACAGCCACTCGAAACTGACCCTAAGCCAACCTAGGCTTCCGTCGCATCTATCCTTTGATGCGTTTGGCAAAGCGTATTAAGCCAGAGGACAAAGCTGCTGGTCTACAAGCAGCTAATACGGCCGATCTCAATGTATGGCTTCCCAATGTGGCACACAATATCTAAGACCAGCATGGAGATCTCAATTTTCGCAAAGAAAATACTGCGAATATGTGCAGGTCTCACCTTCTGCAGGGTCCAGCGACAGCACCACAGCAACAAGAAGCTTTACGACGAAGCTTGCATACTTCCCTTACAACAGTACATGGTGACACTGTTCAGAAAGCAGCTTCTAGACATCAACGAAGCAATCAGGAACCCGAGAAAGCCAATCCCGGGAAACGCTACATCAACGCGCTAAATCTGCTAAGCGAGCAGAACTTCCCAGCAGCATATAATAACTAGCTGCATGGTGACATGGCGCTGGTCTAAAGAAGTGTGAGTGAAAATAAAGTTGTATGCGTGACTTTAAAGCAAAATCCGAGGCAAGGGAGTTTGAAGGAGTTGAAGAGCGAGCCCCTTCCCATTTGTTTTTTTTCCAAAAATCTTGTTCTTGCAAGTACATTGATGTTAAGGATGAGGTAGTCTGTGCTAGACCGCCGACGAGGTCTGAAAATGTTTCGTTTGTTTCAATTTATTGCTGCTGTCGCTCCCAAACATAACTTTCACTTTATTTGGACGAAAATTGATCAGTTTATGAACAGCGAGGAGGCTGCAATATCATTACAATTATGAGCTCTAGGAAGGTGAGGGCCATAAACACCCATTGGACGAATACTAAGAAATCGCGTTGCAAATATACCACAAAAACCCCATTAAAAATTTTATTCAAACTTACTTGCGTCTTAGCCAAGGACGAATAGAGTTATACTGTTGGTAAAAGTGATCCAAGTCGACGACCAAATCCTTCAGCACATACATATGCGGCAGCGGATAAATCTTCGTCACCTTTGACAAATTAAAATCGATTGGGCTGCAACACACATACACAATGCATTCAAAATGGATGAGAATTAAAAACGACATACGTTATGCAAGCCAAGCAATTGACTCCGTCCACATTCATGCCGCATGAACCGCAAATACCCTCACGACAGGATCGACGAAACGTCAGTGTTGGGTCCTGTTCTTTGAGGAATATCAGCGCTGTTAGAACCATCGGACCCAATTTCACGTAATTCAGGTCCAGTTTGTACTCTTTGACGGATGGTTTTGCAGCCCGGCTGTCGGGATCATATCTGTAGATCAGAAATCGTTTGATCAACGGCGCTGATTTTTCAGGTTGAGGCTCATTTTTCAGTTCGGCAATGTTTTTTCCTTTATTGGCTCCTTCCTTTTTCGCTGCTTTTGTTGATGCAGTGTAATGGAACTAGAAGGAAATATGTAAATAAAATGTAAAGCTTTGCGGGTTTTAATAATCCTACCAGTAGAGATGACACTTGTCGGCAAGGTAGTGTCCGAGATGGGGACTTGTGAAGGAAATTCATTTCCTTGATGTTGTTTTGTTTTTAGCTCAGGCGAATGAGAATGTTTCAATTAGTGTGAAAATGAAGTCGACGAAATAGTGACTAAAGCAAAACGATTTACAGTAAGTGCAGCCAGATTGAAGTTGAGAAAGTGTCTGTCAGTCTCATCCACTTCCGATTTATACGTCGATGACTCAATTGTCTGGTGTAGAGTAGGAATAGCTTCAATACTCATCTATGTATGTACTTCGTGGCAAAGGTAGACTTCACAAATGAACTCAAGGCAATAATCTACTTGATCGAACTAGGAACCGAGTTGAAGAAACACACACTATTCGAGCACAGGTCTATGAACTTAGTCGGAAGTCGGAAGCTTTATGAAAATATTCGGGTGAGTAGACTGACATTTGCGGCGTATCCCTTAGGTCCAGAGGTTCACGAAGATATCCTCTTGCTGTCCTACTCAATTTTACCATTTATGGAGCAGTCATCCAAATGCTTTGATCAGTCAAGGACATATACTTGACATTTCCTAAATGTTATGGAAGAAGTATTCGCGCAATGTTCTGTGTTTTAATTCACAGAGAATGGAGCAGTGACAGAGACAGTGAAGAGTGCTCCTCATTTCCTCCTCTCCACCACAGTTTCTGCATGATCTGCTCTGCATCGTGACACTTGAGGTGATTGTGACCATTGAGTGATCCAAGTATCTATTGTAAGTTCTGCTATATGGCACAGAGTCTTGGAGTTGTGATGAATGGATACGAAAACCAATCGCGGAGGTTGCTCAGCAATGTAGAACATATGCACAAATGAACAAGTTAGTTCCGTCCCGAAGAGTCTTCGAATCTGAACTGCGAGACAATGCAGTAGGGGACGCCCGCATCTAAGTAGAGAATGACACAATGCTGTTAGCTAAGACTAGTCTCGGTCCCGGGTCATAACGGGATCACGCCGATGAACTTCCTGGATATGGATAAGAGAAGGCACTCTTAGGACCCGAATCTGCGTTGGGACTACTTGCACTTGTAGGCTCCTTCGTTGGTGGGCCCTTCTCTTGACAGAAAAGACTGCAGACGACTCACCGGTGTACTAACAGCCCACTACAGCTTCTCCAAACAGATGCTCTTGGCCTAAGCGATGAAACCCCTCCGATGCCTGTGGAGAAGACAGCGACACTGCAGAGCACTTCCTCTGCCACTATCCCGCCTTTGGCTCAGGTGGCACCTGATGATGCAGGCTCCTCATCCCAGAAGCGTCTGTCGGTATTCCTCCGGAAGACCAAGAAATTTCAGCGAATACAGTGGACCAGTTTTTTTTGGGTCTGAGTGCTCCTGTGTAACATTAAAAACTTAAGACAATAAAAAATAAAAAACAAAAATTACCGTGAGCAAGTGGCCGCAGTTCGATTTATCAACTTTTCCAGAATGTTTGCAAAGCAGAGCATGCATTTGGAAATAGCATGCAGATGGCATTGTAATACACGGAGGTGGTGCGCTTTTTCTATTAGCAATTACGATCTCCATTAGTCGCAGTGATAGGGTGAGAAACACAGCAGTACGTGAGGGGTTCAATGTTGAGCAGCTGCCTCTTCGAACGGGAAGGGGGATGCTTCAATGGTTTGGTGGCACGTGGCGCAAATGTCATCATCATTACGACTTCCGCTGCGTGCCTTAAATGAGATTCCATCAGGTAGGCGACCGCTTGACAGGACCAAGTCCTGGTTCCCACCTGGTTGCGCTTGGGCATAGTTCCTGATGAGCTAGAGTCGATGGCGGAGGATCGAGTAGCCTGGAGATCTCTTGTGCGTGCTTTGCCTATGCCATCCCTTTAGTGGATGATGCGGGACACTTATATGACATGAGATGAGTACGATCTTCTCGCAACGTTTCATCGTCAAGCTGTGGTCAAGCATGGACACAGGACCACGTAAAAATAGTGACGACACTGACCTACCATGATGTGAAAGCAACTACAACAGTCTACCCATGCACTCAACTGGCTAAAGCCTCGCTTAATAATTTAAACTTGTATAAATAAACCTCCTAAAGCTTACACATAACCTCAAATTGAATTGAAATAAAATTAATCCTTGCCACTCGACATGGAAAACCCCATGCCAGAGATTATTTTCCACAATCACCAGTAAATTCCATGTAATGCATTTCAAAAATAATATGCAGGTACTTCATATCGTGTCCTGTATACAATAAAACCACGAATCATAAATTGTTGATTAATTGTTAGTAATTCCCGTAACGCATCAGATGACATCCACGATATATCAAAAATAATCTGAATTCGCAAATTAATATCCTCTTAAAATCACTTATCATTTATGTCCTTGAAACAGATTGCCAGCACTGGCAGTGACATTAAATCCCACAAATATGGCTTTCATCTTCTCCAACATTATAGGATAACCAGGATAACAAATCACTCTCTCCCCACAACCGCAACCTCTTTGCCTATCCCACCTACAGGCAGCCCATGTCGTAACCACGACAACCAGGGCCCAGCTCAACCCATTCGAAGAACTGGAGTCACGTTTGGTAATCGCTTTTTCGGTTAAATGAGCCGTAAAGCCCATTCGCTTGGATAATCAGGTGAGAACGCTGAGGCAGAAGCATACCCAAGTACATGTACAATCAGACATTTGAGTGGGAATAAGATTGATTATGGCAAGGCATTCGGCTTTGCGACGTCGTTGAGCACAAGGGTACTCCCTTGATACACATATCAATTCGATGGACTACAGGATATCCGTACACACATTCAGTGAATTCGATTGAGTTATATAAAGCAATCAGATGTCGAAGTTAGGTTAGGTTAGGTACGCAAATTGTAAATTGAAACTAAGTTTGCTCTTGATTGTGCAATTAATTAAAACTCCACAGCACGGGTGAAATTAGGTCAATATTGCTGGGTTTTCATGTTCCTTTGAATTTGTGCAGTTAATGCAAGAGTATGCCATTGATTCTGTGACCTCTTGGTTCAAGTGGAGCCAGCTTTTCAGGTAATTTGTGCGTTTATTTACTCTGTGGAAATAGAGGAAACAAAGTATTTCTCTGTTGCAGAAGTAGATTCAGCATCCACTTTCAAATCCCTCACATTTAAGTTAAACACGCAAGCGCGTTTTAGCTGAAATAGGTACTCAGCCACAAAGGCTTCGAGTTAATGGTGGCAGCATCCAGAAACTTGATGGCCGCCTGGCTATCAGAACGTTTGACGTTGATATGAAATTGTTCTTTAGTCACAACAAAGCTTCCTTAATCGGTATAGTTTCCGCGTGGAAGACGCTGCATTGGTTCCGCAATCGTCTTCGTTCATCTTCGATCCATTCGTGAAGATTCGCAGAGAATCAGGCAGCGTTTGGCAGTCAGACTTCCAATAGGATCTGGAAGAGCTTTGGTAGCAGGAGATCGGTGTCTCTGGATATGGATATACATAATTTCCACTATTCTAGAGTGTCCACAACAGAGTACTATCCGAATGGTTTGGATCTGGCACCAATGGCCCAGTCATCGCGATCTCTGAGGCGCGCCTTTAGTCCCATTCAATCAGGTAGGCGACCGCATGGCAAGTCCAAGTCGAAAAACTCGCCGGTTTGCGCTTGGGAAGATCTCCAGATGAGTTAGGGTCGATGGCGGAGGATCGAGTGGTCTGGAGATCTCTCCTGCCTGATTTGCCCCTGCGACCCTTTAAGTGGATCATGCGGGTTAAAAGATGGTGATGATGATAATGATGAGTCTTACCGCTGTGCCCTTGCAATTCAGATTAGCACTAATTGATGGCACGTCCGTAACACCGACTGACGGAATTCCTTGGAATAATCCTAAACAAGAAACTTACATGGAAAGTCAATGTCAATGAAATAATCAAAAAAGCGACTCATGCACTGTACCTAATTACCAGGATTTTCGGTACAAAGTGGAGACCAAACCTCAAAACAGGCATGTGGATATACCCATCTTGACATATTGCAGCTTACTATGATGCAAGGCTTAAGATATTAACCAGAATCCAGAGGCTTGCATGACTGGGTGTCACAGGAGCAATTATCAACTCCAACAGCGCGCTTGAAGGAAATATTAGACTTATTACGACTTGACCTGTACATGCAGACGACTGTTGCGATACGAAAGCGACTATACTTCTCTGTTCCTTGATTTCGAAATACCCGTCTACAGCAGTGAAGTTGCTCAACAAGGGAGGAGTGGACAACAAATGAGCATAGATGGATCGAAGAGGTATAGGCGCGGGCATTTTCTCCGAGTTGGTAAACATTCACTGTTCCATCACAATCCCTGAATATGGCAGTGATTCTCAAGCGGTCAGAAACGTCCCAGACAATCCTATGGATCAAACCACCTATTGCCGATACCAAGAAACTAGTGGAAGACATGACCATAGAGACAGCAAATAAAAGAATAAAAGAACTCTCCAACCACATGAGAGACAATTCGGATGGTTGAACAGTGAAAAAACCGAGAGACTCCTTTAGTGTGACAAGTTGTTAGCGACGGTAGTTGGACCACTAACTGCTTCAGTACCACGAAACTGACACTAGCTAACGACTTTGCTTGCAGAGGCTGCGGCGACGAAGAGGAAAAAGAAAGCACTCCTCTCTACCTCTGCCGCTGACCCAGACGTAGAACACTGCGAGAATATTTCTTCCAAAACCCCCAGGATATAATAAATATCCCTCTGAAATCGCTTTTCCGACTTTCAAGGATATCAGATGGATATAAAGATGGCTGGTACGAAAAGGGAGTAAAGATGATACTGTCCCCCATCGGGCATCACAATAGATCCAGCAGTTATACACACTAATGAAGGAACTTCGGTATTTGTACCCAGGATAAAGTACTTCGAACCCATGGGCAAACGCACCATCATCTTGCAAGCTAAAATCCATGCCATAGACAGATGCGTTCAAATCAATCTTGACAGGAAGTGTATCCACTGCGACATAGAAATAAGTCCTGACAGTCCAGCCACTATCATGACACTAGACTCCTACATCATCAAATTCAAGCTCGTGTGGGAATTCCAACAGAAACGTAAGGAGTTGAGTAGGAGAAACAGAATAAGTCTCTGCAGGGTACTCGGGGATAGAAGACAATAAAACGGCCCACTCCCTAGCTAGAGAAGGAGCATCGGAACCCTTCCCTGTCTCCGAGCCATTCTGCGCTGTAGGAAACCATGTCCTCGGACAAGAATTCAGGCAACTAGAAGGGAGGAACTGGACAGAAACCAGGAACAAAGCTCATGGTATGAAGCGGGGCAAGAATCTCTTCGGTCAGTATAACCGATAGAGGTTTGAGGCATGTATCAAATTGGGTAAGAACAACCTCCTTATCCTAAAACGCTTCCTAACAAGGCACTGCAGACTCGGGGAGGAATTAAGGAAACTAGGGGAATCAGAAGAAGGTCTCTGCAGATTCTGTGGAGAATCTAATGAAATTCTAGAACAGAACAGTGCATACTGGGATTCTGTGAGGCACTTGTTGCAGCAGGCTAAGCGGGTAGCTTCATGTCGAAGATTAGAACGGCGGCATGCCCATGGTTGCACCGCCCACAAAAGACAAAGATATCTGCGCAAGCACTAGTCTAGTCATTAGAACCATCCCTCGTTCTAAGATTTCGAACCGAAACTTAGAGAGACTTACTCGAGAATGGCTTTCCACCAACTATGCAAATACAACTCTGAAAAGAACTGCAGGAGAACTCGAAAGAGAGCAAATATATACAAAGGAGGGATACATCCTCAAAAAACAATAATGGGTCCAGCAGGACATAGCTGACACGTGGCTTACACCCGTCTACCCACCAACCTAACCTAACCTCACCACTGTGCTGGCCGTTGCCTGTCTGTTCGACTTTGTTCGTCAATACTTTTCCATTACAACTTCACACAAATATTTACTTACGAAGTTCCTTACACCATTCATTGTCATTCACAGTTGAGAGCAACGATAAATAAAGAATGAGTTACCTGATGATGTTTGTGCCGCAGAAAGTGAAAAATAGAATGTCAACAAAACATCGAAAGCGTCCCTGTTCTACGGCTTGTTTCAAGCGAAAACAAAAACTAGTTAAATAAATACACAAGCCAACATAGACACAATGTACACTAAAGAATGGCAAAACATGAATTGTCCATATTTTGAAAACCCTTTTTGTCCTGCAGTCATTACTCGTAAAAGGGAAACTGGCAAAAATGTGCAACGCTCGACTGCTCTGTGTCGCAAACAAGGAGAACTTTACAATGCCATGGACTGAAACTCAAACACAAACAATTTGACTCATTGTGTCTGTCATCTGGTACTCACTCGTAATGATATCCTCCGGGAGATAGTGTACTCTGTGTCCGCGTAAAAGCAAACACAAGCGACACGCAAATTAAAATACCGGAACACCGGCATCAGGTTGTGCTGCTACACATTGTACTTTGTTTTGTTTTTGGATAGCAACTTGTGTTGCTGCAATAAATCCCACGAGTGCTGGGGAAGGTTTAATGCATGACGGTACATTTCAACGACTCCATCAGTCGAGTGGATTAGAAGAAGGCATGATGAAGTAGTTTGGGCGGGTGGGTATGGAGCTTTGCTAGCTTATTGCGATGCTCGAGTGGATTCATTTTTTTGCTTGCTTTTTTTGAATCTGATGTCGAAATTAAGGAACTATTCTGCTGTGACAGTCGTCTTGAGAGGCGGGGCGCGAGGAGCGCGCTCGGTTTAGAAATCAGGTCAAGTTCAATAGTGTGAATGTACACACTTATGAGTATGAATAAAAAAAGGGATTTTGATGAGTGAAATATGGTGTGGAATGCTGCAACTTGTGACACTCCTTCGTGGAGCTGACGATAGTGTGAACAAGAATTCTCTTATTTAGACACCACTTTAACTTGCGATTGCGAGCTTAAGTGATATCCACATCAGCTGCGATTTGTGTGAACTAAGCACTTTTAAGGCAATGTACCCAAAAATGTGTATTTCATGGTATGCAAAAAGGTGCGCTGTTGATTATCCATTTGTTTTTCGAGTATTTTATTTTGGTTTGAATTGCCGAATCACGTTTATTTTTCGCTATTCAAACATTTTCTTGTTGACTAGCCCACAAAGTGCAGTTGCTATCCACAAATTCCTTTCTTCTTTTCTTTGTGTGAGGCTACAGCCGGATGCATCTGTACTTAATCAACAAGCCTCTAACTTTGCCACTGCCCATTGTAACGATCAGTACAACACGACGATAGAGACAGTACATTCTTTGCTTAGCCCTCGTTCCCCACCAAGGCCGCCTTAGTCGTTTCGGTCTCAATGCTGGCCTCATTGACGACACGTTGCATTCGGCCGGACACGTCGATGTTATCTGCGTATCCTTTCGGCTTTATGAACTTCTAGAAGATCGTGTTTCAACTGATGGCCTGTGGGCTTAGCAATATCTTCTCAAGAATGATTTTGAAGAAGTCGCATGATAACGCGTCGTCTTAGCTAAGAACTCACAGGTCTCGATGGGTTAATTACCAATCTTGACTGAGCAGCGAAGATTTTCCATGGCCGCTCAACACAACGAATTTGGCAGAAATGTCGAACCTAGACATCCTGTGACAATGATTAACGAACGCACCTCTTTAGAAAAAGCTTCTCCTTCAAACTTTGACATTCGGAGTCGCCATAAATCGGTAGGCCCCATTAACTCATGACTGAACGACAGCTCACACAACACGAGTGGTTGCTGTGGAAACTAGTCCCAAGTCCACATCTTACTGTATCGGCACCTACTTTATGGTGACTCCTTTAGATGGTCATGTACTGGAAACCCAGGTGGTTCTTCCAAAATTTGTTTTTCGATGTGAAAGATAAATCCAATCATATTCTGTGTTGGGCGCCATTCTCACTCGTTGTTATAATTGCACCGTTATGCCAAGCTTGCACCTCGGTTGGTCTTATGTCTTCGCAACTATACAAGACACTAATCGGAGTTATTGGAGATGGCCAGACGACAGACGTTGGCTATGAACTGGTTAAAATGTAGGGTCTCTTTGCTTCTTTTCAGTTTGTATAGCTCACGAATTGTGCCTTGTGTTTTGTGCCTACCTGTACTTGCTGTTAAACTGGTGGTTGGTTTATCCTTAGTGGTGTCGTAAATGTCAGCACATCAGTGGCAGCCTCTTTGATAGCTTCTATTTGACAAGGCCTTCACTATTCTTCGGTTGTTTGTGCAGGCCGCGTCAAGTACACAGAAAGTTTGTGGGAGACTCGATCAGCAAAGATCCTGGCAGTTTGTTGCTTTTGTAACTTTTCGACGTCAAATAGTGAATTTCTTCCTTGACTCCGCTGTTCCCTCGGTATTCGAGTTATAATCTTGACTACAGCAAGGAAATGATCCGAGTCGGTGTGGGATCCCTCCTTGATGGTTTGGACATCAAGAATACTGAAGTAGTACCTGACGCGGATCGTAACTTGATCAATCTAATTGACGATTGATTTATCAGGGGACTGGTAGGTGTAGCAATAGACACCTCATCATCCTTAAAGGGACCTGCCAGTAAAACTTCTCCCACGTGAGAGAGTCCATCAGTCTATGGCATCAAGTCTGTCTTTCCGGACGACTCTGACAAGCTTTGAAATGTCCTAGAACGATCTTGGTATCGAAGCGGGGAGATTGATCGTGAGTCCTTTCTAGGAGATCACAGAAGTCATTCTTGCTTTGTCACACGTAGGGACGTGAGCGAAAATTTGGCTGATGTTGCCTAATTAAGACTTGATGCAGATATAACAATAAGGCGTTCGCTTTTATAAACAATTCTTAAGACGCATCACAGTAGACGTCGCATTTGCCTAGCCCAATCCGCCGAACTTCCTGAATTGATATCCCCTTTACGGTTGTCTAATGACTCCCAAAGTTCTTCAGTTCCACCTTGTCTCTTCACATTCCACATGCAGAAAAGAAAATCGTTGTCCTGTTCGCTTGGGGCGTCAACAGAGTGTCGCTCCATTTCCAATTGTTGTATTCTTCTCGTCTCAGTTGAAGACAAACTAACATCCTTCTAGTTAAAGTGACGTAGATTCAACTTCGACACTCCCATGGGTGCTTTGTTAACGAAACAGGAAATACATAACAAATGCACACGAGTCAAATCGGGCTTATCTCGCAAAAAACCAATACCGATTCGCCTCATTTGCATAGATTAGGTGGACCCTCTCCTAAGTCGAAAATCCTTTGAAAATTCGAAACTGCCATGCTATGTAGTAGGATGAAAGAAAATATGATTATTTTCTTCGGAAATGCCACCCCAGCCGCTCCATTCCACTCCACGTTGTTGCCCTCACAAAAAAGGACCCACAACATCGGCAGAGATTGTGCAAATAAAGCCGCTCTCCGTCCCTCCCCCACCCATCACATGTGATTGTATAAATGCGAATAAAAATAACCCTTGACGTCCCTTTTCTGCTGCTGATGCAGAGAACATAACCGAAGAAAAAAAAATTAAATTAATTTCACAAATCTTTTTTTTTTCCTTTCTTTTGCGTCGACTTATCCACCCTTGACGGTCTAATAAAAATTAATCTCTCCCAGCCATGTACGCACACACACACGGGGGCACAGCAGGCACAAACCACACGAAACCGAGGATGATCCGGCGGACCGACCGACCGAAAGTGGGACGAAAATAATATGAAACTATTGGCTCCCCTGGTGCGGGCGGACAGATACTGCGCCATCTGTTGCCATTGTCATTTCCGCAAATTGAGTGGATTCCTCTTTGTTATTTAATGGAAAAGGCGAAAAAAAAACACGAAGGAACGAGGACGACCGGGGACATCCTGCCCCATGCAGGAACCGAATCTCATTCGGTTCGGTTCTACCTTCATATTTCATAATAACAATATCCTCGGGGAAGGTTCCATGGCGGGCAGCCGGAGCTCTGCTTTAGTCGACTTTATGTACCAGTTAAAGCGAGGGGGGCGAGCAACTAGTTAAAAAGGGATCCCAGTGTCCACTCTGGGACCGGTGCGAGACGTGGTCGCGCCAGTTATTCATCCTTGAAGTGTAAACTTATGCGGGTACGCTCCGCTCCGTGCAGGATGACAGTAAAAGTGAAAGAGGATATTGCTTCATAAATACGAGAGAGCAACAAACCGAAAGTATACACGTCCATGGCGACATCTGATGAAGATTAAGTCATTAGGTCCTGTGTGGGTGTGTAAGCTGAATGTGGGCAACTTTAGTTTGTTTAAACAAACTTTCCAGCATTGAAGTCAACTCATTTCGCATGAACAGATTACCATCCTTGCTCTGAATGGATGAAAGTGGGTCAATTATTGTGCTGTGCTTAGATGGGATGGCGACAGCACTGGAGACACAGTTCTGTGGGCGGGGGCAAGCCTTCCCGACTCCTCGACTGTGCAAATTGTGAGTGGGACGCTGATGTTGTGCCAGCGAGTGTGTTGTGGATTGAAGGACGCATTCATAAACATGTCCTTGAATGCGGAGAGTTGTGCTTCTAGGAAGAAATGATTTTCTTTTCATTCGTCATTAGTGTCATACTCATTGTACATTTGTCACAAAGGGGTTTCGACATTGAAACCAAGGACAGTTCCTTGAATCAGTCTGAATCAGTTGGAATACTTTGCTTAAGAAGATTACGATCGGTCGTTCTTAATTAAAGGAGGACTCTACTGTTTTTATTGAAGATGTGTTTTGGATTTAAACTCGAATACACGCTGTTTGAAATTGACGGTTTGAGGCCATTATCATGGGATGCTACAGACGCTCAAACTGAAACTTACTTGAAACTTGATACTGCTCGAATTACAAACGAACTCGAAGCAAGTCAGTCTTTCTAGAGAAGCCGAAATCCACAAAGTTGAACATTCCTTCAAGGATTGTTCTGATTTTTTGTTAGTCTGATTACATGTTAGTTAAATTACTTAAAACATTATCAGCATCCATGCACATGCTTTGCAGGAGCGATAGGCATGGATGGTATGTTTCCATCCGGAGAGAGTACCGAACTGTTACCCCTTTCTAGCGAGTTCGTCCGCTTTACAATTCTCTGGGATGTCACAGCGTCCCGGCACCCACATAAGTTGGATGCTAAAATACTTGGCCATCTTTGCTGAGAGTTAAAAGCGACTGCCCTCAGAGATTTGATAGTTGCCTGGCTGACGGAACAGATGACGAAATCTGTGCTTGACAATACATTGTTTTTTTTAACCATAACATACCTTCCTTAATCGCTCTTCAGGCTCTTTCTGCCTGAAAAACGCTGCAGTGATTTGGTAGTCGGAATTACAATTGAATGCTTAGATCCTTAGAATAGGCACCCGCTGCCACAGATTCGCAGAGGACCATCGAGCGTCTGATATTCTGATTCCCAGTATGATCTAAGGGGAATGCTGGTTGAGAAATTCTTCTCGAAGAGTAGCCTGTGTATTAGGAGGTCGGTCCTATAACAATTAAGAATAGTGGAGTGTCCGGAGCAAAGTTACTTCCCATTTCAGTCTTATCGCCGTGTTGACCGCAGCCACTCTGCCGAATAACTCTGTCGGCGGACGATTAAGGAGTATGTTCAGTGGTTCGGCAGGGTTTGTCCTTAGCGCTCCACTGATACATACACACGCCATCCGCTGCACTCTGTTAAGCTATTTGCAATTGATGTTTCTTGGGTCTTATAGTATTTTTGTAGCAGTATAGAGCCGTGGAGGACTTTCTGACGCTCTGCTGGGTGTTTAGTTTCCAGCTTAATTTCTTGTCTAAAATGAGGCCTAAGGTTCTGCTTTAGAGGGATTCCATATATAGTGGAAGGATCAAAGACAGACATTTTGTATTTCTTGGTAAAGAGGACTGGTTCCTTTTTGCGGATTGACATCAAAGCCCCTCACCCTAGTCCATTTTTCTAGTTCGAATAGAGGCGCTTGCAAAATATTCCTGATTGAGGATATATATTTCCCAGAGGCCGCAATAGCAACATCGTCCTTGCACCCTGTCTTTTCTAGGGTCAGTAGAAGTTCGATTCATATGTAAGCGAAGACATATCGAGATTCTTTGTTCAATTACCAGGTGCTTCTAAACACAGCTCTGAGCCGTCAGTCGTTTTCACACTGGCAGAGTTCCGACGAGGTCTGCAAATCTTCATCATTCACTTGAGGAACTCACAAATCGGAATTTTTCCTTCGGGTGATTTCATGAAATAAGCCGGCTGCACTGCTGACAAATAACAGTTCAAACATTTACATAGATCTGAAGACAGTTATGTGAAGCTTCAATAATTCCCACACCATGTAACTGTTTGACAATGGCTTAGGTATGTTATTGTCAGCAGCCTTTCGGTGTCATTTATCATATAATAGATATGTGTAATGTTTCAAAATGCTCGTCCCCTAAATTTTACTAACATTAAACCCCGTTGTGTGTCAATAACACCGTATAAGCTAATGTCTTCCATGCAAATGGTGCTCCCAACATATTCTTCCACTAATTCATTTGAACTGAAATGAGACCGAGCCATTGCAGTAGAATCTCACAAGCACCCAACTTATGCGTTGACTCCGTAGTCGCCTGGATAGACTCATGTCGCTGTTCAGCTCGTAAAATTTGTGGTTTAATTTTAGAAGAAGGCAGGAAGGATTGTGCCAACTGAAGGGCCTTGTTGGTGGAGGCCGAGGTCCATCCCGGACTGTAGCGCCATCAGAAAAAGAATCCACTTGACGGAAGTTTGTTTCCAAAAGATATGTGCATAAGTGTGGTGTGAATAATATGACCTGAGGCTACACCAACAAGTACCTTCACAAAACCAATAGACCTGAAACATTTTTTATTCAATTTGTACACAAAAAAGTAAAAACAATCAAAATACGGTCAAAATCGACGTATTAAAATATTTATTAAGGCTTAGTTTCAAGTTCTGCAACTCAACGTCAATGCCCATCAATGCTCGACAACTGATCCACTTGCTCAGTATCATTCTCTAATCACTACTGCTGTCATCAACTAAATCAAATTTTATCCTCTTTAAAGCTGATCCCTCTCCCCTCTCCTCATCCTTCAATTCCTTCTTTATTTTCGCCATCAGCCTTGAAGCTTCTTCCAGATCAGGGCTGCTCATTTCATCTTCGCTTTCTTCCTGTAAAATTAACAGATATTAGATAAACATCCATCCTCCAACTCTCGACTAGCTCGAACATACTTTTTTCACATTGCTGATTGTGTGCTCTACCAACTCTCCCTCAATGAAGGGCACAACATTTTCCAAATCGAACTTTTTCACTTTCAGCACAATTTCGGAGTCAAATTCAATTTTAGCTTCAGCTTTTTTCGAAAGTCGGACAGACACACTGAAGACCCGATAGATGATAACACCTATTTGTGAGGAGGATATATGCCGTACGGTTCCCCTTACAACAGCCCCAACAGTCGGCTGAAATACATAGCAGTCAGCTTGAATTCGCACAAGTATGCGGGGATCGTCGAACCGAATCGCAAAGGAGTTTCCCAGCAACTTTATATTCCGGATATCCAAAATGATACCTTTTAAGTGATGGTCATATGAACCAACTCTCTCTGCTGCCAGCAGTTCAACGAGGGACTTCTTAAAGTTTCGCAGACTGCACGGAAGTATATTGATTTTCAATTCTGTATTCACTTTCTTCACACATGACCCGTCTGTTTTGATGTACTGCTCGAGTTCTTCGGCCGTGTATTTGACGTACTTTTGTATTCCTTTTCTCATTTTGGTGAATTTATTTTGATGTTATCTTTTGTGCAGACACATTTGCAGCCGTAAATAGAAGCAAAATTAAGTGTTTTCTTTGAGAACTAACGAATCACGGAATATTTGTTGAATAATTTTGTAAACAAAACAACGTGCTTCTCGCTAGAACCATTTGACATTTGTAGTGTTCAGCTGTCATTGCATACTTTCGGGTACTTTCATATTGACTAGGGATGTGTGGTTGCGTTCACTAGAGATGAGACTACATTTGAAAATCGATTACACTAATGATTATAGGAATCGAGTAAAGAATTAAAAAAATTAATGAAATTTGGTATGAGAAGAGAAATTAAATTGAAAATTAGCTTTTCAAGAAAAAAAGTATTCACTTGAAAAGAGGGATTAGAGTTTCACTTGATTTTAGTTCTCGCTATACTTGATGCTTAGCATTTTTGTTCATTACTTTGGTATGGTGTTGTTGCGTTGATATGCATGGTCGGTTGCTTGTATTTTTCGTTCACACTAGTCATCAGGTGGAAAGGACCAAGTCATGCTCCACAAAAACCTTAATATGTCAGTATTGTTATATGATGCCGAACATGGGACGATAAGAAAAACGAATGATACTAATGCTTGCTTCGAAAAAAGGCGTCTTATTATACATATGTAATGTCTTGTCTGAGAGTTTGGTCAGTGAAGGATATGCCATAACCGGCAATGAAAAATAATGCTGTGCAGAAGGCGACGTCAATCGATTAACCGGGCCACGTCGAAAAATGCCCTAACGAAGGGAGCCTTCCAATCCAGGTATGATAATTCAAAAAGAAGAGTACGATCAAATGTTTGGTGTAATCTCACCAGATCGCAGCCGCAATACAACTTAGTTTTGATGGCGGGAAGCGGGATAACCGTCAAGGATGAGAGGAACATTTAGCTTAGTCGCAGATCCGTCATGGATTGCTGAACTGCGAAGCAAGTAAGTGAGTTTAACACTCTTTCTGCTCAGACTAAGTCTGCCACTACTCAGGATTCTCGTCGGAGTCTTAAAAGGGCAATGTGCAGTTGGCACGCAAGCCCGCCAATGTACAATGATTTCGGCAGAATCTGCATGGATCAAGAGTAGGAGTAGTCTTCGGCTCCTGCAATGCTCTGGCTAATCGTAGAAATTTAAATCTCGATGACAACTTCAACTGAACAGCGCCAACTATTTCGAGGTATGGGAGCTATTCAATCTGCGTGGTATCACAATTGGCCTGTATTAGCATAGGTTTGACTGATATCTGCAGCCTTTCTCTTCAACCTATCATAACCAGAAATACTTCATCAGCTTGGTAACTTCCTCCTTAATTCCTCTTATTTCTGTTGCTGTTCGTTCTTATTTTAGACTGGTGGATGCTCTTGGGAACGGACGATCTTTTGTTGGCACTTTCTTGTATTCTTAAGTTTATATATATTTGAAGTTTAACAGCTTTGGGGACTCCATGCACTCTCACAAAGAAGGGGCTTTCACCAATGTACATATGTACCTCCCATCCATTCGCCTAAACAGTTTAACTTTATAAGATGGAATAAGCTTTCGCGTAGATACGTAACTGCTGTTTTCACTAAGCTTCAAAGAACGTTCTGTCCCGGCGGCATATGGGCCTTCCCTAGCACGCCTGGCTCTGCTCTTGATGCACTCAATTCTGAATCTGCGCCCTTGATATCCACACCCAACTCCCACTGGAGCTTCGATGACGATGCGCACCGTATTTCCTATGACGTGGATATGTAATCCAGCTGCGACGCAAGTACAACGTCGACTTTCCCTGCACTGGCTCTGGCCAGAATCTGAGCCAGTAAAGGACTGTAATCGAGTCTTAACGGAAAAGTCTTACGCTGGCGCCTTTGTGGAGGGCGACAACATTAGACTGCACACCTAGTTAGACAAATTTGTGTCGGTTTTCCAAGCGGAAACCGGAACAGGTGGAAGGGACGAAGTATTTGTATCTGAGGCGACAGCCAAACTGTGCTTAAGGCCTTATTCAACTCTTTAACCAGTCTCAGGAGAGTCCAGGAATGCACCGCCCATGTCTGGGTCCCGGGATCACGGGAAATAAGATCGCCGATGAACTTGCTCGACAAGAATCAGAGGAGGCACTCTTAGGACCCGTGAACCTGCACTGAAACTACCCGCTTATTTGGTTAATGTCTGTAAGAAATCGCCAGCATTCTCTTGACAGAAAAGACTGCAGACAACTCACCGACGTACTAACAGGCCACTACACCTTCGCCAAACACCTAAATGTGCTTGGCCGCAGCGATGGAACCCTCTGCGACGCCTGTGGAGAAGACGACGACAGTGCAAAGTACTTTGCCTGCCACTGTCCAGCCTTTGCTCGGGGGAGGTGGCAGTTATTTGATGGTGATGAAGTGAGAGCTGATGATGTAGGCTCCTCATCCCAGAAGCGACTGCTGGTATTCATCCTAATTCGACATAGGGAGAGTCCACTGTACTTCACCGCCTATCCCAAATAGCTGGGCGCTATTCTGGACGGTCCACTAACTGGTATCCCCTTGAATCACCTCGAAACACCTCAAATTCCTTATCCATCTGTCAAAACTGAAACTGTGTCCAAAGAAAACAGCTCCTTCTCTAGAGCAAAAGTGTAAAGTCAATTATTGAAAATAACTCTTTCGAAAAGGATCACGTTCTTCCACAACTGCAGAGTGCCTTCGAACTTCCTCAAACCTCCCAAGAACCTCCCAAGAACCTCCCACTTGGGCCATTCTAGAATCCCCTCGCATAGTCATTGTTTTGCCGGTGCTCCTAAATAACAAATCTTATCTCGAGTTGCACTCTTTCACCGGGAACTGAACTTGGCAGCAGTAATCTCGCCCGACTGGGGATGGGCGAGTGTACGAGTAGCCGACTGCATGCAGTCTGCCACCCTCGGAGCTGTCTCGGAGCGTTTGTGCCTCGTAAAGATGCTGACAGGCACGTATCGAAAGCCGAGACCGAAACGATCAAGCAACGACAGTGCTAGGTACTCATAAAATTTAATATTAATAGGTATTCCATGCTCTGTTGGCCGCACCAGGGGAAATAACGAGAAATTGATGGAGTGGGGCGGAACTGCGACGAACGTCTTGGAATGCGGGTGAATTCAGTGTGCAGAGAAAAAGGAAGTCATCCTCCTCGTCGTTTCGGTGTGTGACACGTACTGTGCACGAGTGTGTTTTTGCTGTTGCTCCTCGCTGGCCCACTATGACTCCGTGTGATAGACCAACAGCGCGTGGCACCGCTCGCAGCATTGATATTTCAATATTTCCAAAAATGCAATAATTCGTGAATGTGTTTTCCCCGAGAATTTATGGCTGTGGCACTTAGCGATGATGTGGGGACACGGTTTAACGCGTCGCCGCTTAATGATGTCATAGAATGCTTGGCGGGCGGGGGACTTTGGAGGAGGACTGATGGGTGGTGTATGATTAGATGAGAAGGATGCTGCTGTGTGCCGGCAGATTGGCCATGAAAGGGAGGGGCACTTTTTAAAGACTTAATTTGCTGCAGACACGACCACGCGGAGCACAATACGGGGAAGCTTACAACTCTTCGTTGGCAGCCAAATTATAATCTAAGGATTAACCCCTATTACCTGCAACAGTGGCTGCTTGGATGATGGCGAAAGGACAGACGATGGTGTAAGGTTTAACCCCAGTGACCAGAGGAAAGACTGCGTGGATTTGTTTTCTCCTTTTTAATCCAACGAGTTTCTGTTGGCCTGTTGTGGTCTTTCGTTGCCATTAAAGTCATCATTGTGACAACATGTTTTTTTGCTTAGTTCATGTTGTTATGTGAAGTACTAGAGATGACTCGTACTGACGACGGGTAGGAGGCGAAGGCTTTAAATGCTGTCTGGCTACATGACAAGATGATGCTTCTGTGACGTACTTTGTCTGATGGACGATTTTCACCTCCTTAATCTGCCGCTTATCTCTTGATGAGATGTCCAAGTATTTTAGTAGGATGATGTGGATGATGAGGAATCTGTGTGCCGAGAGGACTGTAAGTTCCCAGGAAATTTCGAAATCCATGAACTCACTAAACTTGGTACCGACTCATCACTTCTGCCAAGTAGAGACCAACAATGACTCTTTCCACAGAGCTTGAAGCTCATCCAACTGCACTAAGCTATCAATAAGTGCCCGTGTTTGAAAGTAGATGGCGTTGCTGAAGGAAGTTGGCATTATCGTCGTGCACTACCGTCTGTCAAGTGTCAAACTACTTACTTACTTACTTAGGTTGCGCTACAGTTCGGGGGTGAAACTGTGCCTCAACTAACAAGCCTCTCTAGCACCGTCCTTAGCTAGCTGCCTCCAGCTGCGCACTCCAAGCCGGTTGAGGTCCCCTTCAGAAAGGGTTGGTGGCAGAATGGGCCTATGTTGGTATAAGTATGACTGATATATGCAGACTGCCACTTCTACTGAATCTACAGCTCGACAAGTGGACCAAGCGACTGTCGGGTTGATCATATCGTCTTCGGACTAAGACCGACAAATGGATCCAACACGTTCGATCACAAGGACTTTAGGGCCTAAATCCAACCGACTGCCGAGTGGGACAGCCTGGCCAACAGACGCTCGCATACTGCCACTCCAAATGGGGCCCTAGAAAACCAGGGTGGGCGATATCCGAGGCCAATTTTTTTCTTTTTGTCATAAGGACGGTTGTGCTTCGTTTGCCTGTTTCGTCATTCGCACACCCCAAACCTGTTGCCATCCATCAGATAGGCGACCGCTTGGCAGACGCAGGGCGAGGTGGTTGGTAAAGTCCAACAACTCGCCTGGTTCTGCTGGAGCATAATTCCTGATGAGTTAGAGTCCATGTCCGAGGATCCGAGTAGTCTGGATATTTCTCGTGGCTACTTTGCCTAGCGACCCTTTTAGTGTAGAATGTGGGTCAGAAGACGAGTTGGTAGGCAAGAAGGCCCAGTTGCCTCTCCGCTAAAAAAGATGAAGAGAACTTAAAAGATGAAGAGAACTGGGAAACAACGTGTAAGAGAGGAGAGACAAAACTCATCTAAGAACATGTAGCTGGATAACATCAACATCACGGATAATGATGAAGCTTGGAGGTTAGCATGTGGCTTGCTGATTCTCCGATTGTTTTGGTCACAGTACCTGTTGCAACCTCATTGAGCTCACAAGTTGCTAACAATGATCACTGAGCACCATCGTTGCATTGTGTACCCTACTTGGCTTCACTTAGTCGGAGATCACTTGAATCACGTGATATCATAAGTAGATTAGTTAGTTGATGTATCTAATAGTACCGATCGTCCATTGTTAATGCAACTATCTGCTATCAGGATCAGTTTCCTGAGTTGAGTTTTCCGTGAAGCGTAATAGACTATCGGTGTGCCTCGTAAGTCACTGATGTCATAAAAGCAGAAGGTTCCAAGGTGCCCTCGTCTGAGGTTCGCTAGGTACATAGAAGATTATGAACGTTTTCGGTCTTCGTTCATCATCAAGAGAAATTGCTGAAGATGCCGCAACTTCTCGCATGGATTGTAATGAAACTCTGCCCATTGATGACAGCCACCATCGCACTGAGTCCGGATGTGTGAAGAAATAAACAGTTTTTTTGGGATCTGTGTTCGGTTAAGCGGTGTGAGAGAGTTCTTGTAAGAGCAGTTTGCTCATAGCGGGGAGGATGCCTAAATGATTGACTTGAAGCTCGGGTGCTTGAAAAACTAGACAGTTTCCTGGGCATAGAGACATGAACCAGTGCCCACCGCAGGCGAATGCTGACCTGTTTGCCCTTATTGCCTAGAGATGATCTACAGTGCGATACTTACTTGGAGTTTGATGATAGCAGTTCCAGAGACTTGATAATCGCCTCGGCCTCGGTCAGTCGCCATCACGAGTGGATATTGCGTTCCACCTGAGACAGGACGCTGAAGTGACCATATACGACGGCGACGGCGGCGTAACGTTAAAGGTGTGCGTGTGGTTAAAGCTTCTTTGTTCATTGTTGTTGAATATTTTTCAAACCTTTTTCGGTTATTTGGTTTCCAGTTTCCAGTTTCCGATCTGGACACTCATCGATTGCAGTGCGCAGCACATCCCTCGGGGAATTGTCCACGGATAAGCGCGAGCTTCAGAGTGTCATCTAGCACAATCCACTGTCCCCAAAATGGACCATGATTTGTAGTCCTGGCAGAGTCACCACAGACGCTGGGCGGTGTTAAACCCTCGGAAGGAGTTCAGACGCAAGTCTCAGTGACCGAGCATAAATGCTATCATTTTCCTTGTTGCCCGACTCTTCAATGATGAATATTTTATCGCGGGTAAAATGGCGTACTGACAATGCTTGCCACTTCAATGATTCCAGACAATTGAGAAAATCCGACTTTCAACGCGGAAATTTTCCAGAAAGTCAATAATTTTTAACAATCAATGGGATCATTCCGTGTACCAATAAATTTCCAACTACGAAAACTACCTTCAGGACTGCTGTTTGGCACCACTACTAAAGTAGTCCATTTTCATCAGAAATCAGATACATCCACAATCCTCCACCAAATGTTGATGACTCAAGTGCTTGCGTTCGAATGACAATCACTTGCTGTAGCACCAAAAGTTTCAGTGACACACTGCCCCTGTTCATCGTCGATTTCCCAAAGAGTTCCCCCGAACCACCCCTTTCCTTTGGCATCCTTCATTTGGGTTGTATTGATTTTAAAAGGACACAGTTTTTCTTGTCTTCCAATAGATAACCTAAAAGTTTCTGCGATAACTTTAAGCCGAATTACCCGTGAAGACTGCATCAAATAGCTGCTGGGCTACGTATGATGTCAAAGACTCACGAGGACGACGAAACCCGATAAGTCGCAGAAAAGTCAGGACAAGTCGTTATCGTTAAGCAAATGCCTGAAGGGGGTTCCGATGGCAGGACTGCTTGTCGTACCTTAAGGACATCACACAAAAGTGATTACGATATGGATTATTGGCAACGACTTAGACATTCGGATGGTGTCGATGATGATGGGGGCAGTGGCAGTGCCACTGTGTGATGGATGATGGCAGGAGAATGTGGATCCCAGAGACGTGATTCGAATATGAAATTGGGAGCGATGATGACGGGATGGAATGTGCATAGCACAGCAAGGTCGTGTGCATGTGTGAAGACAAAGTTAAGCGAAGCATTTAAAGTGCAGATGTACACAGCAAGGGAAGCATTTTTCCTTTTAAAGGATATCACTTCATTTCACCTTTTTGCTGTGGAATGTGTTAAACGACTCTTCGGTGGCATCGCGCTGCGAAGTTTTGAAGTTTTTTTTTCTGTTCTAGGAATCCCTTTCGGATGGTAATAAAGTGAAGGACGACGGAGTCATCCGCCATCCATGCCTGATGGTGTAGTTTATGCAGAGAACTTTGTCTGAAAACGTCGTATGAAATTAACCTTGGCATCCTTGGAGGATGCTATGATTGATGGGGGATGCATTTGCTGAGATGAGTGTCAAAGCATACATCGCTGCCGGCTCCTCTGTGCGGAGATGATTTAGTATGCAATTGAGAGATTCGTTTTACTCGTGATTGGTCCTTCAAAAGGTTTACTTTGACTTTTGAATTAATTCGCTGGATCTGTGTCGTACACCAAACACAAACTTAGCTGGTTTACTGAATGCCAATGATGTTGTATAGTTTTTTTTTTGGATTGTATCGTGGAGTATCACCGCTTTTTTGATTTTTTGTTAGTCGAAATTATTGATTGATTCCCATTTTTGAAATATTTCTGTCGGTCGAGTGCCTAGTCATGAACATTTCACCACAGATAAGGGTCCAACAATTTGAAGCAGATTTGACTTTCAGTTCCAGTTGCGCGGTGAGGTGCTGCCAAAGTGCTGTCAACTATGATATTGTTAAAATGGACGGCTTGCAGATGTCTAATTTCTGAAGGTAGATCACGCTGAGGGATGGCTAGGGTTAAGAATATGCCGTCGGGCTAGAAGATGTCGTCTCTACGTGAAGTCCCCTCGCGCTTAACTCGATTGTGCAGAATATCTATTGTAGTACCAGCTGTGTGGCAGTATCGCTATCCTAGTGTGACCACACGTCGTTGACATTCAGAGAGATCTTTTTGGGCCACAAGAAGTTGTTATAAAATCGTTAATGAGTTGGTCTTCGCTGATTGTGATTGCAATGCCATTGTGATTGCGGTGCCACAGGCACCGACTAAGAATCCACATCAATACAGTGATTTTTCGAATAAGTAAGACCTTATGTGGATTGGCATTAGCCCAAGTCCGGCAAAATTTACTTGATGACGCACTTGTTCATACAAAAATGAGTCTCGTCGCGTTCATATGTTCCCAAATAAAGTTAGCGAACGCGATACACGCATATGATAGTTTTCATTCAGCTCCGAGCAGATTTAATCTAGATGTAGTTGACGACGATCATTACTTGCCGAGCGCAGGTCATGGGACACTCGTCGTTTATCCATTGTGGATTGTGTAGTTTCTATTTGTTCGAACTCGCAAGCCTGGATGACCCATCAGAACTCTATCGGATGACAATCATACCACCCATCGAACGATGGCCAATCCTGCACATCATACAGCAATCGAATGGCAACATTCAACACGCCTATCGACAAGTCCCATCCGAGCTAAATGAGCGTCCTGTGCAAGCCCTACGTTCAGCGCCCTATACTTCAGTTTTTGCTTTTCAAGGAAGGAAGCTAACTTTTGTGGCCTAAGCTTAATAATTCTTTAGTAATTCATTTTCTAATTTTTTGTTTATCTTGAGTCTAGAAGAGCTACGTTTTCCTGAAGTTACTGTAACTGCCAATGTGTTTAAAATTTGGGAGGCACTAACTACATTGGGAGTCAGATTTTCTAGCCTTGAACTGAATATAAGATTTAACACTTCTAAATAATAGCTGTGAGGTTTTACAAGCGTGGATAATACTGTTAACACTTGATACAATTCTGTTCCACTTAAATCTTTAAAATCAGCCAAAGTTAAATCGCTGTGCAAACTAAGGCAAGAGGAACGTATATAAATTATTATTTTTTAAGCCTTCGTTCATGTTATTCTATGATGAACAATTTGTGATATATCCTTCAAGCCGCTCAAACATTTCTGTAAGCGATTGAATAGTGTGATCTAGAATTTTGAAATAAAATTCTACCCGGTGTTCTCATCGGTGTTTCGATTCTAAAATAGTTTCGCAACATTCATCAGCATATAGACTTTTTGGGCAACCGGATCGTGAGTTTCTGGAAATTTAGATGGTATTTCTAGACTACCAGCAATTCACTGAGTGAATTCATCTGAATTCCGAACGCATTTCCACCAAAGTATGGTTAGTATTCTCGTGACGAGAGATCCGAAGCTGTGCACCAGGCCATAGAGACGTTAGGGGAAACTGCGAAGCTGACAAGATCGCAAAAATTGTCACAAAACTGCCAGATGATGAACCTCTTGCAACATACGCTCTCCCTTAGCCACGTTCAAGTTTAAGCCACGGTCTCGATCCAAAAAGATCAGATAGCTTGATCTCCTTAAAGAGGTCCGGAATAATTACCGGACACTGCCTATTAGGTCTACATGCAAAAACACTAGGATTATTCTGAAATGATTTCTGCAGTAGATGGCCAGATGAAGAAGAGGAGGAAAGTGTACAACACCTTCTCTGTAGCTGCCATGCACTCGCCTTGATCAGGAAAGCCATATTGGGCTCATACTTCTTCTACAATCTAGGTGACCTCTGGCAAGCACCAGTCAAATTAATACTAGAATTCACTGACAAATCTGGCTGGCTGTAATAGTAAGCCAAACATAATCCCCTATTTTTTTTCTTTTTTTTATAATTTGCGCGCGCTCAAGGTATTGCTAATACCCTTAAGTGTCCGGGGTCAAGACACAGCACGGGCCAAAGGTATAGAGGGAGAAAGGGTGAGGAGGTACCTGTGCACATTGGTCTTAAATATCTGCGGGTTGTAGTCTGTGGGAAATATAGAGCTGGGAAGAGCATTCCAAATTCGCGTAGTACGGCTGAAGAACGAGTCTCTAAATTTAACTGTGCGTCCGAAAGTAGGCTTAAGGGTAAACTGATGAGCATTCCTGGCGAGACGAGTATTGCGGGTGAATTCATGGAGAGGAGGAATGCAGTTGGCTAGCTCACTTGAGCATTGTTTGTTGAAATAGCGATAAAATACGGACAAAGAAGAAACGGTACGTCGATGTTCGAGCGAGTCTAATGACTTTGCGACATTGTTGTCTCCTATAAGTTTTATCGCTCGCTTTTGGATTCTATCTAGTAGGTGCAGGGTGGTCTTTGGGGCACCAGACCAGATATGAGCGTTGTATTCAAGCTTGGGGCGGATATACGCCTTATAAATGAAAGCCAAATCAGAGGGGGTGAAATATTTCTTGCATCGATTAAGGAAACCTAAACATTTCGCAGCATTTTTGGCTACCTCAAATATGTGATCGTTCCAACTAAGTGTTGTGTTGATACACATACCAAGGATGGAAAGCTTTCCGATTTCATCGACACAAGCGCCATTCATGGATAATGGCTGATTAACGAGGGTTCGCTTGAGTGACAGCAGACAGCATTGAGTTTTTGAAGCATTGAATTCCACTCTGTTGTTGTTTCCCCATCTAATTATGCTGTCAAGATCGGAATTCAATGTGCTTAACATACGCTGCCGTTCCAATTCTACGGCCGAAGGGCAGGGTCGTGAGTCTCGGAACGAATATGAAAAGCTGAGGGTGCTGTCATCAGCGAAGGAATGGATTGGATTAGAAGTAGCAGACAAGAGATCATTAATAAAAATGAGAAAGAGTGTCGGAGACAGAACAGAGCCTTGGGGTACACCAGCATTTATTTGGTGGATATCAGACTTGAACCCATCCAAAACAACTTGAATTGAACGGTTCGAAAGGTAATTTCTAATCCATAGAAGAAGAGATTCATCGATACCATATGCACGCATTTTCGACAAAAGAGCTTGATGCCAAACTCTGTCAAATGCCTTAGAAATATTATAATATATATATTTGCTAACCCACGTGGTAATATAGCGGGCCCACCTTGGCCTAAGTGCATCTAAAGCTACACTCTAACTCTAACTCTAACCTAACCTACAATGCGAGATAACAATAAATAATTATTGGAAACGGAAGTTTGAGCTTTTGCATTGTTTGAAGGTTCTGTAATTACCATTATCTGCTTTGTAGATACTAGGAGTGCGTGTGCATAAGGAGTGGCTACAGATTATCCCAGTTTTGAGCCCTCTTTGGCAAGACTAACCGCAGATTTCTCTGAACACCAACATCCGTCGGTGCCCAACGGAGGGATACCGCACTTACCAAGGCTATTTCGCTAACGTTTCGCCTGGATAACCTGACGTGTTTCGAAGTTTGGGCTGGCTAGACTACACATTGATTGGTGGGTTAAGTTTGGGTCTCTCAGCTGGCGGTGCTAAATCTGCTTCATTTACCGCAGCCAAATCATACTGAAACACACTTCAGTCGTCTCTTAGTGCCAGGAATCCTTCAAGGAGCTTACAGAAGACACCTGCAAGTGTACCCACGCTCATTCGTGTATAGTGAAATTTCTCCCTCGTCTGTTATTATCTGCCCACTCCCGAGAATCGTACAGAGGAAGTCTTTTCTGGTATCATTGTTGGTGGTAAATCGTCTTGGAAGATAATAGCACTTAAAGGTACACCCAATGTTTGTCTTTTGTTCTTAAATTGATGAGAACATGCCCTTGAATGTCTAGTCTTAGCCAAAAACTGTCACATGCCGTACAGTCAAATAAACTCCATAATTTGTGCTTGAGTCATTTTCTGAACGGAGAAATGGGACATTTTGCCAAGAAAGTGTGTATACACCAGAGAATCCGTGAATGCCACATTTTATTCCAAAACATAATCCTAAAATGTATAAAGCCACGTTTTTTCAATAAATTCCTTTTTTCTTTTGGCTTTTCTGGAGGTTCATGGAGCGAACCGTCTTAAGTAACAATAAAAAAATGTAGGCCTGTATCAGTTCTTGTCGGTTTCCCTTACCAAAGTCACAAGAAAAGTCAAATCGACCTCATTCTACGTGTCCAGTTGGTTCTTCTGAGTAGATTTTCACTCATTCAATCTGCCAATTGTGCCTGGAAACTTCAAATGCGTATGACAATGGCCAGCCACGAAATTACTCGCCCAAACTTCCCCTTAACTACCTCAATCTTTGTCGAATCAGCGAGGAAGATTTATTGCATTAATAATTCACACATTCCCTCCACTCGAACACTATTAAACCGGCTTATGCCAGGCTCATAAATTGGTTCGCACCGTGGTTCCACGACCAAACTTAGCCGGCAACAGGCCCCCCAGCAAAGGGATATGCCATTACCCGACTATATGCCAACACCAGGTGTTACCGTGCTCGAAATGAAGCGATATTCGACCGCTTGCTTCTAAGCACAATCTAATTAAATCCGCCCATCCACCATGTAGAGTCCCAGAAAAGCTTACAGCCGCAAAATACCACACTTCCGAGTGCCCAAAGGAAGACTCCAGTTTTCGTATTTTTAACTACAACCAGCCATGTGGTCTCTGCGTCATCATTTCGGCATAAGAACCGAGAACAAACGCCGCGCCGTTTACACGGCACACATAGCCGTGGGCGAGTGGCAGTGTGTCTGGAACACATCGCAATCATTCAAATGAATTGCCTGCGCGCATAAAACCAGTCCGATAGTAACGCCGCCGCCACCAGCGCCACCCTGCGCTCCCCAGCCTGTCATTAAACCATAATAAACCACCATTAGGAGATTGTAGTGGTTCCGCCAGGTCCCGCGCTCTGTGAGGCCCGCACCAAGAACCAGGAACACATCATCTTTCGGATTTGATTCCACCCCAGGTACCACACCACCCTTCACACACAGAGAGAGAGAGAGAAAGAGAGAGAGAGAGAGAGAGAGAGAGAGAGAGCGCGATGTAAACAAAGTCTCGTGATGAAAGTTCCCCACTTTGTGTGTCGCTGAGTGCGTGTGGAGCGACTAGTAGGACCCTCTGTTGCTTCGTCCGTCTGTTGCTCTGTTACTCTGTTGCCTCCATCGGCCACTTACAGGGCACCAGTTGTATCCTGGAAAATGGAACTCCATTCGATCTCTGAATTATTGAGCAGGGTGGCGAAGTAACTGCAGTAACTTCGTGCTTCCGAGCTGTTACTTCGGACAGCACACTGCAGCGCATGCCTATACTTTTCCGTTTGCTTACCCTGTTGCTGCTCAGTGCTCGGCACCTCACCAGCACCACTCGGCATCCTCTCGCATCGTCCTCGTTGCGCGGCAGAGAGCTTTTTTATTTTCCAGGATTTTCCTCGTCTACTCCAGCGGCTATGTTCAATCGACTAAAAGGTACGTTTACCTGGCTGGAAGCAGTCAGTTGTGCACCAGCAGTCGATCGGTTCTGACGTTTTTCTTCTGCTACAAAGCACCTCAAAGCGCGTATTCCCGCCGGGCCGTGTGTGTTTAAGCAAAAAAAAAAAAAAAAACGGAAACAGAAAAATGCTGTATTTCATCTGCGAATTGAACTGAATTCTTCTCTGATGAGATACATAGATATATCTGCTATGTGAGTCAAGTGCGGCGTATCAAAGGTGGCGTCAAGTGTTCTGTGCTCAGTTTTTTAGTGGTGTTCATCGTCGTTCTATCAACGTATAACGGTCTCTTTTGAGTTTTTAATTTTCATTCAAAGTTGAGGTGAAAAATTGTGCAGGAAAGTTCCTCAATTCCTCTCCCTCATCCGCGCAAATTAACGACAGGGTGCTGCTCGTCGTTTCACACGAATAAATCGAGCTCATTGCTTTGGATATTCAACTTTAAACGAGGCGATTGAGATACGAACGCGAATAAAGGTGGCGCCAAATGGTGAATGCCAGTCTGTAGGCCTGTGTGTGCGTGCGTGTGCCCGAGTGTGTCTTCTTTGTGAGATCGAGTGAGTTTTAAATAATTTTCACATTAAACACTGTTTTTGTGCAGGTCTCCGTGTGGCGCGTGGGCGTCGAAACTCGTTCCGTGTGCCCCTCTCTCTCTCTCTCGCAAAACTGCACGGGATCACTCTTGATCCATCCACTGCGGCCACGTAAAGATAAATAGTGTGTGTGGGCCACCGACCAGTCTTTAAACTGCACAAAGATTAAGTGTCTGCCCTGCTGTACTCCTCCGCCTCCTCTAGCTGCCATTAGCGCTCGCGGTGGTTGTTTGGTGGTAGTTCCATTTCGGGTTCCATTCGGTCTAACTGTTCGGACGTGCTGCACGAATAGGTGTACACACACGCGTGTGAGTGATGATTTAAGGTTTAAATTGTTGCAATTAATTGACGGCAAAGAAAACAGCAAAAAAAAGTGGCAAAAAAAAATTGCAAACAAAAGTTGAACCTACGTGCGGATTACTGTTTTGGTGGAGCGTAATGGATTTTGTGGCTTAGATGTTGCATTGACGGTTAACCGCTGTAAAATATTGATATAAACGGATAACCGATAGAGAGATAGGCGTGCATAGACATCTGGTTTTGGTCGTTCTGGTCCGACTGTAGGACGGTGTGCTAAAAAAGGTAAGCTGTTTTGTGTGCGGTTTGGCGGGGCATTCGCAAATGCAAATTTGTGGGCGGGATATTTTTTTTTTTTTTGTTCTTTTGGAATGGTTTTACGGGAATGTTTTGGTTCGACTGGGTTCTTTGATCTCGGGATCAAAGCATGGGATGCTCAAATGAGTGGTCACTCATCCTGAAGTCTGTTTACCTTTGCAAAAAAAAATGCCACTCGATGAGGTGAGGTATTCGCTAATTTTAATATTTCGGTCCAAAGGGTCAGGAGCGGTAATGGGCAGCGGACAAATTTGTGAGAAGCCCAAAAATCGATGAAGACTCCGAGAGGAGATCTGAAAAGTCATTGTTTGTCCAAATCGGTGAGTAGGGTGATTATGAGCAAAAGAAAAAGTGGGCTTTGTTTTAAATAATCGAACGCTTTTGGGATTGAATCGAAGACAGTGAATGAATTAAGTCATTACTTGTGAAATCAGTAGGGAAAAATGGTGGTTAGCATGCACGATTGGAATACTGGCTACGATTGCTTTCCAAACTCATGCTTTAATGCGACTAATTGGGATAAAAGTTAGATCAATAGGGACAGTCGATTTTTAAAATATAAATAAAGCAAGTTATGTGTCCGTGATCCAACCCAAATTACATTTAAATTGAATGAATTTGAATGCATGAAATCTTCACTTAAGCCACAACTTAACAGTTTTTCAATTTTCAAGAAGTAAGTTCATTCACAGAAAAGCCGTAAACTTAAGAAGTACAGAAATCCTTTAAACAAAAACAAACTTTTTTAATGACAAACAAGTTTGTATTCACCAAAAATCATCATCGAAAGTGTGTTTCGAAGTTCAGACTTCGAATTTCAATGAAAATCAGTTCTTAGTGTCGACTTAGTGTTTGAGAGGTAAAGTGTTGGAAAACTACATGCTTCTTGAATCTCTAGAAAACCCAAAGGCTCTAAAGGGTGCGGACAACTTTAACTTGGAAATTTTGTTTTTTGTGACAGCTGATTTGATAGTTCTCGGTTCGCAATTCATCATAAACAGGTCACGGCGGAGCAATGTTTGGAAAATTGAATCATTGGTCCCTGACTTTCATATTCTTCATTTTCCTTCAGCTTTTGCATTTTTGCAAAGTTTTGCTACTTAGATGTTACTATTTTTGAAAATGACGCTTGACTTCCTTTCGATGTTTCATGCAATATTGTCTTTAAATTTGTGTTATGATTTCTGTTGCTCTAGAAAGTCGTGTTTTGTTGGGAAACTAAGTTTGTCCTTGGGCTCAATAATAACAAAGCGATGGCTTCTAGAGCAGGAGGGGATATCCATTTACACCTCTATCGCAGCAAGAGTCCTCCATTGCACGTGTGGGCATTCTAACAGTCTGTTTTTTTTTTTCGAATTCATATCAACATCTGTGTGTTTGCACAACAATACAGTGAACTCTCACTAAGTCAAATTTCTCTCTAACTCGGATTATTTTGTTTCCGATATTTTGGCGTTTCCCTCCATTTTCCATAGAAAAATCCTCTAACTAGAACTAATTTTAATATCTTGTGACAATTCTACTTAGGGAAAATTCACTGTAGTGGACGGCAGTGGTACATTTGATTTTTTAGCTATTATCTTTTTGGCCACACTGGTTTAAACAGCTGACGGACGTTTCGTGTTTTGTTTCACTATCAAACATCTTCAGTTTGGTCTATAATTTAACCATGAATCGTCTTACAAACGAACAACGCTGGCAAATTATTGAATTTTATTATCAAAATGCGGCTCTTGGAAAGTTGGCCGAAGATCCACTTTTTTACCGAAAAATTGTGTTCAGCGACGAAGCTCATTTTTGGCTCAATGGGTACGTAAATAAGCAGAATTGGAGTGAATATCAGCCAGAAGCATTGCAAGAGCTACCAATGCATCCAGAAAAAGTCACAGTTTGGTGCGGGCTGCTGGCATCATTGGACCGTACTTCTTCAAAGATGATGCGTATCGTAACGTAACTGTGAATGGTGAGCGCTACCGTGAGATGAAATCCAACTTTTTTTTGCCCAAAATGCAATGACATGTGGTTTCAACAAGACGGTGCCACATGGCCCACAGCACGCGCAACAATGGACTTATTGAGGGGCGAGTTCGGTGAACATTTTATTTCACGTTCGGGACCGGTCAATTGGCCGCCTAGATCGTGCGATTTAACGCCTTTAGACTATTTTTTGTGGGGCTATGTTAAAGCTCATGTCTATACAGACAAGCCCGCTTCAATTGACGCATTGGAAGACAACATGGAAGCATTTATTCGTGAGGTACCGGCCGAAATGTTAGAAAGAGTATGCCAAAATTGGACTAAGAGGATGGACCATTTGAGGCACAGTCAAGGTCAAGGTAGGTGTTTTTTTCGGAGTGCAAATTAAACTTTCCCTACACAAGTCGGAATATTAGGAATCTATTTACCAAATCCGATCAGCCGTTTGTGCGCTAGAGCTCCATAAATTTCCAATTAATGATAAGGAAAACTATAAGTCGCTAGGATTCAATGATAAATGTATTTGTACGTATGATTCTACGCCTTAAACATTTTTTAAAAACGTTTTTTTTTGGAAGGAATGTGTTTTACAATTATAACTTTATGAAAGCAAAACAGGGTAGGAGCCGGTTGATTTCGCGACCAGTGGTTGTTTCTTTATGCAGTGGAATTCGTGTTTAACACCTAGATCATGGTGAAACACAGAAAATGATAGTTAATCGAGAAACCATGCAGACAGGTCAGTCTCTTCTGGGAGGATGTTTAGCTTCTTGTCGAAGAGGTAGTAGGTGTACTGCTTTTGCATCTGCAGTTGTATGTATCAAAATGTAGTAAGTGTCTATTCGAAGCCTCCTTTCTGGTAGTTTAATGGAATAAAAGAAATAGCTTAAAACAAAATAATACGATTGTTATCTGAATCAACAAACTGTTTTAAAGATCTAAGAATCAAATAAAGCGGTAGTCAGTACGGGCATAGCATAGCATTTGCAGAAACGAACAGGAGAAGTGGGGTTTCAGAGCTTTCAGTTGTTGAGTAAATTTGGTCTTGGAAGGGTGCTGGTCGATAAAAATGGCACATTACCAATTTCTATGAATTCTTCCAATTGTTCTCATTTTGAAATGAATCACGTAAGAATGCGATTACTTCGATGATTTTCCTGATGCTTTGTCAAACTGGCTACCACAGCCATGCAAGTTAAAGTGACCAATTACTACGGTTTATCTTCCCTCATTTTATAGGTCAAACATTAATAGCATTTGGTATTATATGTCAAATCCTTCGTGGGGAAGAAATGTGAATTCGAATAATAATGTTCATCTATGACCTACAAGAAGTCTCATTCTACTTTTAGTTACCTTTTAAACCATTTCAAGCGTGTCTCACATTCCTAGTAGATAATAGAACGATCGATGACAAGTGTTTGCATCGACGCTTCATCCTTAGGCTAAGAATTTGTAAATCAAATGCAAGTAGAGCAGGTTTTAAAATAAAGTTGACAGAGAGCGGACGTGATCTCGTTACTCCAACCGAGTGGACCACAACGTGTTTTTATTTGCACAGACTGTGTGGTATTACGACAAAAAACTGGAGTAAGCTCTCCTCAATTGGCGACTACCGTCTAGAGTCCGACCGAAGGCCACATTTTCGGCCGAAGCCGAATGTTCGGTCGGACTCTACTACCGTCTCACAAATTTAGAAATAATTTTCAATAATCTCCAAACATTGTGTGGTGGCCCGTGGCGTTGTGGGTATGTGCGTCGACTCCTACGCACTTGGACCTACGTGTCTAGGTTCGATCCCTGGTACGACAAGAAATACTTTTCACGGCCCCACCTCTTTCGAGTCACTGACAATGCTCAAAGAGTATAACTGTCTAGAAAAAGCTTCTCAAACTTGGCCGTTCGGAGTCGGCATAAAACTGTAGGTCTCTTCCACTCGTGATAGAACAACAGCACGCACAACACGAGTGGTTGCTGAGAAGCTAGGCTCTGGCCCTCTACGGGCTGTAGCGCCACCCATATTATTACTATTAATCTCCAAACATTGCTTCTTTATGAGTTTCACCAAATCTTGACAGAGCAGAAAAAACGTTTGCGCTTGTATTAAAGTTCAAAACTCTGTGGTATCCTTATTGGAAAAGCTCTTTTTTAATACATTTGTCAACGCTGTTACGACTGCAGGGAGGCGAAATTAGTTTAGGGAAGTGGGAAACTTAAGGTAAGCACTAGAAGGACATCTCCTAATTCTAGTGCTTATCTTCGCCATCGTCCACCTGGTGATGTTTTTTAGGTGAAGTTCCGAAAAGTCCAATTTTGCAAAATTAATTATAACTTTAAAACTTTTTAAAGGATTGGAATGGGTTCTATCTCAATTGAAAGTCTTCAATTGTAGCATTATTTTGAAATATAGTTTACTTACATACGTTTAGAAGATATTTGATTTTTAGGGATTTTCAATTTTTAATTGTTTTTTTCGTAGTTTCCAGTGGTTTTTGCTAAGAACCGCTCTTCCTATGTGGTAGACTATACATTTTGCAACTTTAACGTGTTTTTGAAAGCTTAAAACTACGAATGTCTCCGAATTTTTAACGCACGTTATGCATAGAGGAACAAAGCACGGAATTCAATGTCAATCAGATATCATTGAACATCCTTCACCTCAAGGAGCAGATGTATTATCTGCAAGCTGTAATATTTCACTTACTTCTCGCCGATTTGGGCGTCCTAATGTCTGTTTCATTACTTCTCTCGTCTGATTTGTCTATAATAGCCACATTACACACCACACACGCCATCATAACAAAGATAACAATTTGAACGTTACTACAACCACCTTACGCACAAGCATCCTTCTGATGGCATCATCCATCGACCAACTTGATTTGTCGTCGTTGCTGATGCGAAACTATTATATGTCGTCTCTCGACTCTATCTTGAAGCCCATCAAACCAGTTCACATAAATATCTGTTCCCTGGTGAGCGAAATGCGAAAGAATTAATTAGAAAACTTTATAACATAGTTCGGCAACTTTGCGCTCGTAAATACTTTGATGACCAACAACACCCAAAATGCGAATGAAAAGCTGCATGCATTTGATGAGAGGGTTCGTTTTAATCCTCTGCATTGGCGATGACTTATTTGCTAAAGTTTTGTGTTTCAAATTAACGGTGGATTGCAGGGTGGTGGGAAGGAAAAAGTGCTGTCGTACTCTGATTGCGGGATGTGCTTGGGTTTTTGATTGTTTAATTGAGACATAGTGAATCATGAGAATGGAGGTGATCTTTAAAATTAGGTGATTGGTGTTCTGAATCCTGGCAAGAGTTAAACATCGACCTATGCTGGCTGTGTACGCACATGAGTCTATCAATCTTTGTCTACGGATCCAAAGAACGCATTAGGCAGTTGCCTTCGTCCCGACGAGTCTTCGGCTTGGAAACAACGCAACTCCTCCGTTGCTTTTAAAGCGGCACACACAAGTGTAGACTCAACCTCAACCAACTTGGTGAACAGCTAGGCAGATATCGTGATATTTGGAGAGGTTTGTTGATTGAGGCCCAGATTCACCACACAAAGAAGAAGAGGAAGGCGATGATCAATATTCATCTTTTTAATTTAATTCAGTCTATGCTAGTAACATCTGCCGAGTTTGCAAGGTTGATGATGAGGGAGACACAATATCTTACCCCTCTTCGTTTTGATGAACTGACACGCTGTTCGAAGAGCATGATTGTTAAATAATCTGTGGGACCTTAAATTTCTTCGTCATCACATCTAACAGTTTGCCGAGCCATAACCCCAGTCAAGGCCTGCCACTTGCCTGTGCTGAGCTCTTCTACGGTTCACCTTGGCAACCGTTGCTACTTGCATTTGAACGAACAAGAACAAACAGAAAAATTTCGCGTCGGATATACATGGATGTAGTCCGGAAGGCATATACTGCACTATTTTCGCAATATCAAGCTCCATCAATCAGCTAAGAGCGTCTTCGAATCCCAGCCCTCTGGTTCGAGAATGAGTGGAAGACTGAACCTCCGGTTAAGAGACCAAGTCATTGCGGAAGACCGCTTGGTCTTGATGACTGGAAGGAGCGTGCTTGGCAACCGACAACAATGAGAAGCAGCTGCTGCATGAGCTTACACCCTGCATGAGCCGTAGGCCTAACAAGTAAGTGAGGAAGAGAGAGTTTAAAGAGAATGAGTGTACTAGGTGGAATATACTATCGCGGATGGAATATTTTGATGGTATTGTGTGCTCGGAGACCTCCACCCCTTGTCCTGGCATTTTAATCAGTTCAACTCTGTCTCTTACATGAAATATTGTAAAGAAATAATTCCCATGACTGAAAATACATCTTTTTAAGCGCAAATTGAATCAAGAATCGATTGTATTTTCATAAAAAATTAACTATTTGATTACGTTGCGTGAATTGCTAAATAAAACTAACTTTAAACCGACAGATTACTGTCAAAGAAGCTGTCACAAAAAACTCTGTTTTCAATTTAAAGCCTCAGCCTCTAAAAAAAACACCCTTTAAAAAAAATATAAGAAATGAAGTCTATTCCGATCGAGTGTAAATGATTTAATTTTTTCGTTTAAAAATGCATAAGTGGCGTAGTGGCAACAAAATCAACATGAAACCATTACTCCCCTGAGGGAAGAATAACACCCATAAACACGAGTAATTTCAGCAAAAGCCAGTCCCAAACGTACACCGGATTGCAGCACCGACAGAGAAAGAACAGTCTTTAAATCATTTTCCACCAAATTTGTGTTTAATTTTAATGTCCACGCTCCCATTACATCGCCGCCGCCCCATTAAGCCCTCAATCGACGGCACATTTTAAAGCTGATCAACTGCAGCTGATGCTAGTTACACCAACGTTCAGTTCCCACGCGAAACAGAATACCCAGCAAACAATTTAAAATCCCCTCGAATTGAGATGAAAATCGCTGCTCGTTAATTACACGCCGATTCTGGCAACGACTTCATCGCAACGCCATTCAATTTTAATTTCAACTCACCGAGCTATCATCCAACAGCACCTAAGGGCACACAATAGCATCGCCATTTCCCGAGATACCTCCCCGAACGTTCACAGTCACAGTCGAAATGCCTCAAAGTTTGCTCCTTCCCAACTTCAACTCAAATTTAAATGCAGGACAATGAAGAGAGAGAGAACAAGAAAAACTACAAAAGTAATTTGGCCCTCCACTGTAATCCAATATAATCCTTTTTCAACTACTTTCCCGGGATCCGCCGTTCCTGGCGTGTCCTCACCCTGAACCGGCTTCGGTCGCATAGGCGCTTGCAAATTTTCTAGGACGAAACTTTTTCTCTGTGAACGCAAAATGCAAAAGATAACTTTGCCCTAACTTCCTCCATCTCAATCTCGATCTCGATCTCTCTCTGTACTCTGCTCCTCTGTGCGGCAGCAAGTTTCTCTGAAAGTCTTCGAAAGTCAGCCCGCCCGAGGATGGCTTGTGTTTGTGTTGCGGAATTGCCGTTTCCCTAATGATTGGACTATTAAACTATTTACATTCTGTACAATTGCCATTAATTGCCAATCGAGGGGGGAACGAGGGGGTGGGACGGAGTAGAGACTTCTGGAGATGACGGCAGTGAATGGAGGAACGTGGGTCGTATACGCAACATTTGTGTTCTTCTGCGTCTGCTGTAAATATCACGGTGAATCACTCGTGCCACAGGCAGACAAAGAACGCAGTCATGGTTATCTCAGAGATACACACCTCCATTCACTTGCTTTCATTTAGACAATGGCGTCTGCTGTGCCTCCTCTGCCGGCTCGTCGTTCAACCGAGCGAGGCGAACGAACGTAAGAGCATTCTTCGGCATTGTTTTTCAGCTCATAAAGTGCATGGGGATGGCTGAAAAATATCCACCTCACCACCGGAGCCGCTAAGTGAGAATAACTAGATACGTTTCGTATCTTCCGACGCCAACGGCAATGGCACACACAAATGACTACTGATGCCATTACCAGCAGTATCATGTGGTTTTATGAACGTGGATGCTGGGCTGGCGATGATGGCGTGGCGGTGGTCTCTGTAATCCCGATCGGTCGGTAGTCGGTGGTCGGCGTGGAGGTAGCTGTCAGACATTAACAGTTCACTGAAGTGCTATCATTGGGAAATTATCTCAAATAGATATTTTCGGAGAAATTAAGTTTGGCTATGTAAGCGAGTGAGTGGTTGGAGTTTAATGGAGTGCCCCCTTTCCGCTGTATCCGTGATGAGATCAGGAGATGAAGGAACAAATGTATTTTTCGCATAATTGCTGCTTTGCAGCGTGCGTAGTCCGCAGCTCATTGAAATTCTGAGGGCAGTCTCATCGGATGATTGTGAGCTTTTGTTGCCGCCTCTGTTTACTGGCATGACACGTATTAAATTTAATTAAATCCCCCTCCGAGTGGAAATTGTGGAAATTTCCCTCCAAAAAGGTAATTGCTGCGGGTGGGGTCTGGCAGCACTGTTGACTTCATGTTTATTTGATTATTCCTTATTTGTTTGTTCTTTACGCGCGGTTTTTATGTGAGGCCAATGCAGGCGGAACTGCTCATACAGTGACGACATGTTTAATATTCAGGGTTTAACCGTGATTATTCGGATGAATTGCTGGATATTGAAAATTTTCCTTGCATTTTTGCAAATCCATAAAGGCCTTGTAATGTCGTTAATATGTTAATGCGAGTTTGAGTATGTTAATATCGGAATTTTTGTGTACCTTGCCAATTTTTGAATATCATTTGAATCACTGGAGAGGAGCTGAGTGGCTCCAAAATGTGAAATGAAAACGATTTCATTTCCCTCCGCGTACATAGTCCATGCTGAAATTCATAGAGTTCATGGGTAAGGTTCAACTGTCCTAAAAGAAAAAGAAAGGTGTATAAATTACAACAGATCTTTATATTCGCATTACTAGTGTATTTTGTGGCGCACCCCGACTTCTTCAAAAGTCAAAGGTTCAACTGCAGATAAGGGAAACACTTTTTTAATAGCGGGCGGAGCATGGCATTTTATATACGTGCATTGATTTCCAATCCGAAAGACTGTCATATTTCACGACACCACCTCTCTCGAGTTACTGACAACAACTGCCAAGAAAAACCTTCTCAAACTTAGCCATTTGAAGTCGGCACAAAAGTAGGCCCACTTCACTCTTTAGAGGGCAATAGCACACACAACTCCTAAAGATTTGAGACCCTCTAAACTGCGCCAATTACAGCGGTATAGTTTTGGCATCTCTGCAATACTCGTCCGTCTTTGCAGAATGACGATGAAGAATGGCCGTTGCTCCTTCGAGGTCGGTCAACTTTTCACCGAGCCTTTGACGTCAAAAGCGGATTTAGACAAGGCGACACACTGTCATGCGAGGTTTTTAACATCATTCTCGAGAAGATCGATCAACACCAGAAGCACGATCTTCCACAAATCTGTGCAACTGCTCGCATATGCCGATGGCAATGATATTGACATTATCAGAAGAAAGCAAGCAATGACACGCCGCGGAGATAAAACGAAGGATCACCCTAGCCATGTCTTTGGGCATGGAAGGCAATTGAGGAATAAAGCCCTCTCTCAAAGAACCAAGATATCTCTCTATAAGACCTTAATAGTCCCAATTCTGCTGTATGACGCAGAAGCATGGACACTAATCAAAGCGGAGGAAGAGATGCTTGGCCCATTCTAGACGATAGTCCTTCGTATTATCTTCGCTCCCGCTGGTGGTGGGAGGAGAAGACTGAACGACGAACTGTAGGGGCTGTACGGCGACGTCGATCTGGTCAAACGAGTTCGAGTCTCTCGTCTTAGATGGGTAGGTCATGTGCGAGCGAATGGACACCAATGCTCCGGCCCAGAAAATCTTCGACTTCAACCCCAAAGGACCACCCGATAAAGGAAGACCACGCCTCCGGTGGAGTACGCAACTGGAATAGGACCTCAATCAGCTGAACGTGCGTAGCTGGAAGCAACCCAGGTCCACTTCGGACTGTAGCGGCAGCCATAGAAGAAGAATTATACGCAACTGCAATGGTAACTGTAGAGACGCTGTTCGGGACCACTTCGAACGGTAGCGCCTTCCCAAGTTGGCATTCAAATTCAGAAGCTGTACAGTTTACATGGCAGCTCGAGCAGAGTTTAAGAGAAAATTTGATTCATGAAGCTGCACTCTATTCTGAGCATCAGCGTAGTCAAAGAACTGAGTATGTTACTTGCACCAGTCTGTTGGTACTTTATTGACGTGAGTTTTGCAGAAGAGTCTAATTGATCAAATTATCTTCGTGTACAAGGCTTGGATTGCAAACATCGATGCTGTGTCATGATTTCGGAATCGAAGGTAGTTTCCGTGAGAAGTGGGTAAATGCGTATAGCTCTATGCTGGAGTTCCAGCTTAAAGCCTTCAAAACAACAAACCTGTCCAGATAGCGCGATATCTGCCTAGCTGCCTCCAGTTAAGGATAGCAAGAGGTCCTTATTGACTTATGTGCTTCACATTAAACGCGGACATTCTCTGTTGTGCGTTGTCGCACTGGCACGGAATCGGAAAGTCTTCGCGCCGGAGCTAAGAGCGTATCTACCTAGTCCAGCTACCTTAGGCGTTGGATCAGTTGAATCCTGGCTAGGCTCATACCGCTGTACAGTTCGTAGTTAAATCTTTTCCTCGAAATGACATCAAGTCAAGCAAGGACTTCCGAAGCAGTCCATAACTGGGATGATCAATGTCTTAGATCAAAGTTAACTTGGTCTTTCGAGAGACGGCCCTATTAATCTATTACCTCCTGAAACCGTAGACACAGCCGTTGGCAAGAGTACTGGTGTTGTTTGACTTGTACTGTTTACTGGGGGGCCGAGGCAGACGAAGTCCCTAACTACCGCTGAGTTATTTTGACAGCCCATTATAACACTCTGTCTAAAGCACTCGGTGTCGTATGTTCTTTCTTGAGAGCATGTACTTAGTTTTTTCCCACGTTCACTGCTGTTTTAGCAACTTCCATGTCAATGCCGGCAAGACCCTCAATTAAGGCTCTCCGTTTTCTGCCAACCACGTGAATTTGGTCCATGTATGACAGCAATTTACGAACTTTTGAAAAATCTTACCTCTTATGTTGGCGAATCAGTTCTGCACGATCTTCTCAAGAACGATGTTGGTGAAGCCACATAATACGTGTCGCCTTGTCGAAATCATCACCCCTCGCTGAGTTCCTTGCCATCGGCATCATACTCCACAGCCTGATGAGTCTGACAGCGAAGTCAGACCATGAGATGGCTGTGAATAGCTCGTCTCTATGCACGCTGTCAGAAACAGCTGTGAAATCAACGAATAGGTGGTGAGTGTGGATTTGCACCTCTTGCTTGCCTGCGTCTACACTTCTTCTTGTCTGTTGTGGACTTGCCCGGTCTAAAGCAACACCTGTCAGATTGTTTATAAATGTCTTCAGGCGAGCTCTCAAAACGGCAGAGATGATTTCTACGCGAGGTAAAGGGGACTTGTTACTCTCGATAGTTGCCGCAATCAAAGATATCTCCTTTCTTGAGAATCGGCATGCGATCTGATTGACGACTGAGATTCCAATCCTCTTACAGATGAACTGGTGCGTGCGCCCAACCAGATCATATTCAGTAGCTTTGTAAAACGTCCATCTGAATATTATCATGGCACATTCCAGCGGTATTTGGGCCCTCATAGCCATTTAACAGTCAGCAGAAGTGTTTACTCCACATATTGACTGCGGCTTTATTTCCAGTTCTCCATTCTCGTCCCGGGAAGCGTTTACCCAAGCTTTGTCTTGTCATTTCGGACATCACTTTAACACTGCCCCGGAGCACTCAGACTCAGAAACTGGTCCGTTGTACTACCAGGCTCAACCATCGATGGAAGCCCTAACCAAAGGTGCAGGTAGTCCAAACGCAGGTGCGGGTCCGAAGAGTAACTCCTCTGATATTTGTCTAACAAGTTCATCGGTCTTAGTGAATTTAGACTGTTGATTAATTTCAGAGAAGACTTGCATTCCTGAACTATCATGGAAGTGATTAAAGGGTTGATCAAGGCATTAAACACAGCTTGGCTGCAGCTACAGACTCTCTCGTGTGTATCTTCTTATGAATTATGAGCACCATGTAAGACTTGATCAACAATTATTTCGCCTCTGAAGAATCGGTTATTTTGTGTTGTGCCGCAGGGCTCCATACTTGGACCATAACTTGACCATGATGATTTCTGATTCCCTGTTAAGTGTTTCCCGATTAACAAAATCAAGGTAAAGTTACCTGCAGTTGTAAATAATTGAAGACAAGTCAGGACTTAAGAAGGGACACGACTTTATGCGGAGTTACGTGTTTTAGAAATGGTACAGCAAAGGGCACTACCTTACCATCAAAGATAGACCTTGACGTCGAAGAACTATGAAAGAAGGACTCTGCGGTTTTGCAGTGGAAAGTTTAGAAAATCCCATAAAAAAGGTTTTACAGACAAAACATTGTTCGAAATAATAGCTCCGACGATATTTGAGCCCTACGGCTTTCAAGAAATCTTGTAATTCCTTGTATTTATAAACACCTAGGAGAAGAGATCCTGATAAGGCTTAAAAGGCTAAGTTGCCTAGGTGACGGTGTAAACACTTCCTTAAGCTCCTTAGGGGTAAGCTCCCCAAAAGAGCAATCGCTTGTGGCAAAGACTACTCTCATGAGGCTGGTCCTTAAGTATTTTTTTTCAACTCCACACGCTTTTTACGCTGAGACTTGTGGCGTTTAAGTGTTGCACTTGGCAGTCAAATTATAACAACACCCCACGCAGCGCCTTCCACTCCCCCTCCTTCATCTTCAACTCATTCCCCTCCATTGTGCCAAAAACAGGTCACAAAACACTTCCTACGCTCAGTTTGCCCTCGAAATCAATTCAACACCTTTTGTCTCTCATAAATTTCCATTTCATTTCATTCGCCTCGCTTAAGCCCACCCCAACCCCACCGAAAAAAACAAGGCACACTTCCCGGAAAAAAAAAATCAATATCTCCGGGCAAGGCACGCCGAGCGAATCGCGTCTTCCAGGGGGAGACTGAAAATCACATCCCTCCATCCAGGCGGACTTAAGGATCAGGATGAGGAGCCCGCACCGTCAAACCCTCAAACGACGGGTATTTAGCCGATGAAATAAGCATGAAACATAAAAAGGCTTTTCGTGTAAACTGCTCACAACAAATTCCTTGCTTGATTTTTAAAATAAATCATTCAGTGTTGGGGCCACGCACACACACACCTGCACACAAGAACAGTGCCCAAGGACAATTCGATAAGTAATCCCACCTACTCAGCAGGATAAATGTATGCTAGTCCGCATGGAGCAGCGCACAGATGCTGAGTTGGCAGAGTTGGCGGAGTCGTGAGTACACGTATAATTCAACGACCCTCTCGGGCTTGGCGCAACCTCAAGTCTCTCCGCCACCGACCGAGTGCTGTGAATGGAAATGAGCACAGGGAGCGTTGTGCGATGCCAACAACACCTTTGTCGGAGGCGACACAGCACATGACGCCGTATTTCGAGGTTCGTAATCCGAACGCAGTCGGGCTTGTGAATTACACATCCATCTCCGGCAATCTTCTACGTGTACATCTATCTGTCGCGCACAAAAGCCAAACAAATACCATACCAACCAGATGCCGTAAGGTCGGCGGTGTCGTCCTCAGCACTTGACTCCCCTCCACGAATCCTTGTAGCTTTTCACCAAATAAATTGCGTAATTTATTCGTCCCTTTCGGGTCGTTTTCTTGCGCTGGCTTGCGAGGCGGGAGAGGTGCGAAGTGCTGACCGGTCGCTGGCAAAGGAATTCATTAAAATTCTCATCCTCTTGAGTCCTCCTCCTCGGAATAATTAAGCACAAGCATCGAGGTGCCCTTTGTGGCATTGATTCCCCCTTTCAATGGAGTTGAAGACGGTTTCAAATTCTCTCGGGTGATGCTGTGTGTTGCCATTGATTTCCTCCCCATTGATGGTTGAGAAGGGTAAAAAAGGTGGTAAGCGGAAGCAAGTCTTGACATGAGTTTTTTTTCTTTTCGAGTCCAGATCGCAGATCAAATCGCATAGCGTGCTTTTAGGCGCACGGGTGTTTGCTTAAGATGAACCGACAAATAACCGGTTCACTGACAACACTGTCGGCTTGTCAAATTGGGATGTGTTCGTGAGACTCCGCGCAAATCTAATCAGTCCACCAATCGAAATGTGTAAATGCGCTGTCAGTGGGGCCCTATTCAATCTATTGACAGAAGTAATATTTTCTATTTATTGTCCAATTGACAGCGTGTCGGGGAATGTTGTCTGTCTGTTGTGTCGGGCGAAATTGCGTGCTCTATTCTGTCGCTGATAATGTCTACACGATACGTAAACGTGGGGAAGGCACAACAGCCAATTTGATTATTTTGTCTGTTTCGGGTGTGGGATTGAATAATGTAGCGAGTGACGAGGACTGCTGGGGTGGTACGTGTACGTACGCCACAATGGCTCTGATAGATGTTGACACGAAGTTAGTTGTTGATTTAGTTGGTGGTTGCCTGGAATGGGCGATTGATGATAGATGAAATCAAATTGCTATTGACACTATCGTGGCACTGCCGTGGGAGCGCTGTCTTGGGGAGAGTTCCGCAATCAATTATGCATGACGAATGAAGAGCAGGATATTAGTTTATGTTGTTTGTTTTGAAGGCAACTGTGGGTAGTGCAATGTTTTGTCGCGGGAGTCTTCCATTCGAAGCAAGACGTGTTTAAATCAAGCTTGAAACGTTTGAGGTGTCCACCACATCGGCACGGACCACCACGGCCCGATCCGACAACAAAGTTTCATAAATCACGATTCCACCTCGGTCGAGCCACTGACAATGCTCATAGAGTACACCTGTCCGGACAAATCTTCCTACAACATCGACGTACGAAGTCGGCATAAAACTGTAGGACCTCTCAGTTACCCTCTACGCACAACACGAGTGGTTGCTGCATAAGCTAGCCCCAGATTCACCTCGAATTTCAGCGCCAACTATATTATTGTGATTTCTTTGGCGTTTGGTTTTCAACTATCTGACAAAGTCCAGGAAAATTTCAAAAGTGTACAAAATTTGTATTTGAATTCATAGATCAATGCTTGCCATTTATTGTCGAAATATTATTTCATGTAAATGTGGATCACGATTACGTTTCAAGTGGTTCATACGGAAGATCCATTTCTTAGTCACTTTTTCAAGCATTTTTACTGTCATCGCGCTAATAACAAGTGTAATGCTGTGTTTCAGAGATGGAATAGACGCTGAATTGTTGGTATAGCGATTTGGGGTGTACCCACAAAAGATAGTCCAAAGACATCAAATCGCACGATCCAGCCGTCCAATTTATCGGTCCAAAATGAGAGAGTGGTCCGTGCATTCGCTTGCTTCATGGCATGCAACACTGTATTGCTCCATCCACATAACGATCAGGTTCATTTAGTGCATTTTGGGCAAGAATCAGTGTTTGTCTTCGTGAGTACACACTTTTGGACCTCAAGTCAGCAACCAGACAGAGATTGGTTCGAAATGAGGAAAACATAGCCGCTGTAGCGGTCAGTATCATAGACGGCCTAGAAATGTCCACTCGGCGCCGATCGACTGAATTGAGTATCGCCAGAACCAACCTGGTTGCAATTGGGCCTACATACGTATAAGAGTGTGTAGATGCACGAATTTAAGCCAGGCGAAGATAGACGAAGAATTCGCTAATTGAGCAGCGAAAATGGTTGTCGGAGATCCGGATGTTGGCCAATAAATCATCTTCTTCGACGAGGCCCATTTTTTTGGTTCGGCGACCGTGTGTGGCAAAATTGATGTTATTGGAGCGAACACAACCCGCAAGTATCCACAAGGATTGACTGTTTGGTGCGGTTGCAAGTCATAGGCGACATCGTCGAACTTTTTTTTCGTTGCCGTCAATGGTCTCAGGTATAGAGCGATATTGACCCACGTTCTGTGGCCAGAGCTCGACAACATCGATATATCCAAGCTGTGGTGCTAACGAGACGGCGCTACATGCCGTACAAGCGACGCAACGTTCGAAGTTGTGAAGGAGATTGGGCAACCTCAGAGTTAGCGTTCATTAAATGGCCGCCACAATGATGCGACTGCATAGCTACGTCAAGTCCTTATGCCACGCTAAAAATCCAACCTCTTTGGACGTTTCGACACACTTTCGATGGCATAAAGTCGCACATCACAGACCGCTTGAGGCATTGCCAACAATGCCGAGACATTCGTTGAATGGTGTGGTATTCCACACATAATGACAAGAATATAGCTTCAAAATAAAGCCAGAATCAGTTGAATATCTGACAAGGTTGTTGTTTTATTCAAATTCCTTTTCTCATCGTTCTTATCTGGTCACCTTGCATTTAAATTGGCTTGTCTTGTTTTAGTGTATTTTCTGCACTCACTGCGACTTTGTATCTCCATATATTCTATATCCTCTTAGTTTTTGCTTGTCAAGAGCTATGGCAGTGATAGTTAAGTGTTGATAGCTCAACAATGGCAAGCAATTTGAAATAACACCTCTTGTTGGATCGTCCATGTATTGACCTCTTGCTAGCTGTCACTTTTGCTGAAGTCCGTTCAATTTGTTCCACGATGCCTTAGTCATGGTCGTCCTCGCTGTCGCGGTGTCCTATCGGCCCAGAGTGGAGGAATCTGCTCCATCGAAGAATGCAATCCGCTGCCATTCCATCTAAGCAAGCCCATCCGTCTGATGTCTGACAAGGCTCGTATCTCTTTGAACCTCTTGACTGAACTACTTAACCTGAAATTGCCGCTGACGCAAATGGCACGCAAATTTGTTAACCTTCCGATTTTCAGCCCCCTTTCGAAACACTCGCGTCTGAAAGGGTTAATCCACTTTTAGACAAGAACACGCCTCTTACGGGATTGAATACATCAGAGCCAAATTCGATGATTGATTCCCGAGAAAATATTTGCAAATATCTCAGAAAAAAAGCAGAAAAAACATCTTGTCATCTCGTGTCTGTTTGCCGTCAACAAAATGCCAGCTTCCAGCGGGACGATGGCGGCACGAGGAAAAGAAAAAAAACCGATCAAACAAATAAAATACAGTTGAAGTCCTTTAAATTCCAATCCAATGTGTCATATCCGCCGAGAGGATGACGGAATTGGATTTAATAATACATCAGTCGGCCCGCACAAATGCCGCCGCCGCCGTCGCGCCCTAATGTAGCGCAAGGGTTCAGCTGTAAATGCAATAAAATGTGCTCCACATCGCCCATCGCACGCTCCCGAGGATTTCGATTTGATGATCCCCCCGCCGATAAAACACAGACGTAGACCTTCGTTCGGCTGTCGGTTATCCCGTGTAAGCTTTCGATTTGAAAGATACCGACCGAGCAATGGATTGAATACCCAATTCCGGGGGCATGTCTATGCCTTATTGTTTCGGCATTCGGCATTCGGCATCCCTTCAGTTTTGTTAGACATAAATCCGGTTTTATGGAACAAATACATGTGCAATTACGTAAAAAGCATATTAGACATATGGGAACGTTAAATTTTACTGAGCAGCCATTCCAAATGGTAATGCGCTGCCGTTGAAAGGAGCGCATTAAATCGGCGAATGAAGTAATTTACTGCTAATGGAATGGGAGCCAAGGTCGTTGGACGAAGCGGGTGCCATTTGTTACGAGTCATGCGTGGCGGGGGGCTTGTGAGGGTCCTGATAGGATAGGTTTGTTATCCTTCATCAGGTCAGTGCGGGTCAAGAGCAGTCCTAAAACAATCAAGTGGACTTAGAAGACCAGATCTCTTAACTCACTCTGAAGCCGCTGCTAGTGCTGGGCACTTGAAGTGGAAATGGCCTTTAGTTGCAGATGATCTGAGATTTAGGCCGATTATTTCCCTATTCGTCTGAGGACAGTAAACGTAAAAAGGTAAAGTTGTGTCGAATAAGTTGTTATTTGTTCCGCTTTGACGTCAGGTTTTGATAGAGTGGAGCTTCTGGGTTTTTCAGCAGACTGTGGGGCCTTTGTCATGGCCTAATGATAGTTAGTAAATGGTTACAAACACTCGAGGCATGAATGTCAAGTCGGAAAGCCCGAGTGTTAAGAGGAAATGCAATACTGCAGAGTTGGTGCACCCAAATATGAATAAAGCTTAACTCAAACACACTAAGACAACAGAATCTAGGCGCTTAGTGACAACAAAACCACTATGGCCGCATAAACAAGGCATACGTTGCATCTTCTACTTGCAGGCGTACCTTCGGACATTCATAAGACCTCAAACAACGTGTGGTGGTGCCAGTAAACGGTGGCTGAGCCTAGACATGTGACCAATGGTTGGAGTGGTTGAAGACAAGAACATCATCAGTGGTCAGCTTGAGTCGCAAGAGTGCTGTGGCATCATACTGTACTACCATTTACAATTGCACTGTACACTGTACTACATGCTTGGCAAGCCTCGTTCGTGAGATGGATTTTAAGTATGAACATTTAAAAGCGTTCTCTTCTTGCTGCGTTGATAAGGCCAAATGTGGGTCTTTTGTTTGTCTGCAACATTAATCACGATACGTTTCAAGGAAATCCAACCAAAACTCTTTATCTGGGCATAATTTTTGTTTCTTCCACACTTGTTCTCACTCGTCTAGATCAAAAGCAAATGAGACAAAATGCTCTGATGTCTTTCTAGAGGACAAATGACATAATGTCTGGCCAAGGGAAGAGTTCAAAGAGTTGAAGTATCCTACAGCCATGGACCATGAACCATGAACGACTTGTCGTAAGAGAGTTCACACTGTAGTACCTACAACATGGTCCATCAAGGCCATACCTTGGTCGTACAATTTGTAGTACAGTGTAAACGAATAAGAAAAACAATTTGTCAGAGAAGCCCTAGAAGGAAAGTCCCACGTTGGAAATCTGTCATCTATCAAGTTCACAATTGACCCAATTCGTTCGTCAATTTGAGCCGCCTCCGCACAACTCCCTAGGGCCTAGACTAGCTAGCTGTTCCTTCTAAGCTGCGAGTTGCATCCGGATGAAAAAAACAATCCGTCGACTACACTGGCTCGGTCACATTGAGCGCATGGACACCAATGCCAGCTAAAATGTCCTTCGAATCCGAGCCTCCTGCAAAGGTAGACCGAATGTCCGGTATAAAGACTATGGCTACCTTCAGCTAAGCATCACAGCTCCCTCCGTTGCGTTGCCCAATGGCGAGGAGCTAGAAGGAGTATAAAACTCTTCGGGCCTCAGCTAAGTTTTCTATGTTATCTACATTGTCCACCCACCTTAGGTTTTGGATCCGGAGACGACAGGCTAGGGCCATGTACAGTTCGTGGTTAAGTCGCAAAACTTTTCTCTCGAAGAGGCCAAGGACTTCTCCACCGCTTTTGAGATTGCCCATGCCTCTGCGGCGTACAGCAAGACTGGGATGATCAGTGACTTATATGCTTTAGGTTAATCCATCGAAAGACGGTTCAACTATTCAATTGCCTCCAATTTGTTTGGTTTTTTTTTTTCAGCGGTTGCCAAAAGTTATTCTACATTTGATTTCGGTACCGATGTTGCTTGTGCTTGATGTTTACCTTCTAGGGCATTTTTTTGTAGGCACTGCAGCTCATGACGAGCCATTGCCTCACTTCTGCATTAACCACTTGCTCGTGGTGTGTCACGATTTCATGATACTAGCTGCATTCCAGTGGCGTGGCGTGCAAAATTTTAAAAGGTAAGCCGGAAGAAGTCGTGCCTTGCCAAGGGTGCGTCTTGTCACATCTACTTTTCATTGAATATATGGACTGGATGTTGCAGCCCACTCAAGGCGAGAAATGTTTCACATCGGAAGAGTCTTTTTTTTTGGAAGATGACTTAATTATCCTTACATCCTCCTAGAGGAAACTCCAGCGCGCACTAGATAGGTTTTTTGCCGTATGTGCAGATGCTGGGATGAAGATTAACGTGGACAAACCAGAGATTATGGTAATTTCCAGAACGCCTGTTCAAGGCACCATACATGTTAGTGGAGTCCCATTGAAGCAAGTGGAGAAGTTCACGTATCTCGGGGTCTTTTTCACGAGTGATGTTAGGTAATGTAATGCTGAGCTTTGCGAAGCTGGCTCAATTTTGAAACAGGGTGAAAAAAAAGGCAGTACTCGGGGTACGGAAAGGGCTATGATTCGATGATTCGATATATGGTCACGTGGCACGAATGTTCTCAGCATCGCGACTCCCGAAACGTGCCTTGAATGCGATTCCATCAGGTAAGTGACCGCTTGCAGACGCAGGGCGAGGTGGTTGGACTCTCCAAAGTCCAAAAACTCGCCTGGTTGCGTTTGGGTACAACTCCTGTTGAATTAGAGTCGAGTGGCCTGGAAATCTCTCGTGCGTGCATTACTCCAGCGACCCCTGTAGTTTATCTTGCGGGCCTGAAGATGATGATGATTATGATGATAAACTATATGGAAGCGGAAGGTTGTGGGCTTGTGTGTTCGTAGAATTTTGTTGCTTCCTTGTCAGGTGTAGGAAGCGCACAAATATTATGTTTATTTGCACATATTAAGATTCGCCTTTCTTGTCATGTTGATACATTGTTGAAAAATAGAATTTCAAAAGGTAACCCGGTAGGAATCGGCTTATATGGACGCCACGCCACTCCTGCACTCTGAGGCACACAACACATTGGATGAAGTCTCCCTAAGCCCTAACCATACCCATCGTCTGATCATAAAGCGTGTGCTAGCAGTTGCTCTAATTTCTAGACGACTTTGAAGAATCTTCCCCAGAATGAGCTACATCAAAGTGGGCAGTGGGTTGCCTTGCTTGAAATTTCTTTTCCACACTGAATGTCTCGGTGAACATTGAAGACATTGAACGTGAAATAAAAATTTAGCTCTTCGCAAAAATGTTTCGATTGCCATTGATTTAAAATTACAACTCTTGTTGGATTACTCATTTTTAGCAGACGCCCATCGCCACCTATCCCAGACCCACACCTAATTAGCGCTGATTGGCGGCGCAAGGTTTTTCTTTCAAAATTGCAGACGATTGCCAGTTCATTTCGCACAGTCACTGCCTAACGAACGCCAGTCTCGCCTGAAGCTCCTTAATTTCTGTCTAAGAACAATGGATGGTTGCAAAGGTATCTGGGGTGCTTCCCGATCCCCCCTTATCCAAGTCTTGAAATTACTATATCTTCAACAAACGTCAAACTGTCGCTTTCCCCGCCTCTCCTTGATCTACACACGGTCTCCAATGATTTATGAGTCTAGCCCGGATATCTGTATCATTATGAGGACGCAGTAGCTCTGCCTTCGAACCCCGAACACAAGTTTCATGTCAGTTTGTTAGTCCATGCGTGTGCATGTGTGTAACAGCAAATATTTATCCACGCACAAGCAAGGATACGAAACTGATTTATCTGGATCCCGAGGCTTACTCTGTTTGCCCATAAATTATTACACCAACTTGCAATAAGGCTTAATTGTGGAACATTGTTCCACATTCCCACATTGTGGGGCATTGTGTTGCGTTTGAGGCGCACCTCACTAATTTTATTTTCCCCTTTTCATTCAGCTCATGTTGTCCTTCCGAATTAAATATGCTTTCCAATTGGGGGGTGGACAGTGTTCCCTGCTGGACTGAGTGCTGCTGCCCGCCTTTGGGGCGCGTGCAATTGCCTTGGCATAATTCATGCCCCACTCCGGAGCGGAGGAAGAATTAAACAAAAAAAAAACAAAAACAATTTCCCAGAGTGAGAGGTCCGAAATTCTTCCGGCATCACTGTGCAGAGTTTTAACGTGCCTCTGGGGGGAGCTCGAGTGCTTTCAAAATTCTATGAACGGGAACTCTGATTGCTGTGTGCATTTATTTTTAAAATATGCACGGTCGTCGTCGGTTGAGATTCAAAGGAGCCTTGCCCTTGAAATTTTAATTATTTCCTGTCCATGCACTCGTGCTGGTGTGAATTCAAAATGTTCGTTCCTCCACTGGACTTCGAACCAATTTGCTTGTTGACTGACGAGCACCAGATTAATTTGGGAGACAGTTCAACTCCAGGCATGTCTCGTTCTTTGGATTGTTTGGCTATCGGTCGTGTGTGTGGTTCTCAAGGTGTTCTGTCAGTCGAGCTGTCGAAAGATTTCTTTGTGATCTTCAAAGTGGAGATCCTGGGATAGACTCAAGGAATTCTAATAAACAAGAGCTGACTGAAAGGCATGCCTCACAAGCAGACCACAAATGTACACAAAGGCTGATGTGGATCTTCAGCACTCTGAGTCGCATTGCGCACATATCTTGCCAGACCTTTGAGGTTTTGCTATGCACACGTTTGAACAACTGCCACTCGAGTGTTAAGAATGTTATCTGGAGAGTCTCATTTGTGTGGCAACAGCTTCTGTGATGTACTCCTTTTGGACTGGAATGTTGAACTTCATAGCTTGGTTAATTACTTACCTAAGCGAGACGCCAGTAACGACATAGTCAAGTCATCTATTGGTTGCTCTTTAAAAAGGCCATAAAGTGGACACTTAATTTCCAAGATTGCTGCTTTACTGAAAATAGGGAACCTTTCGATTAATAAAAAATGTTAGCGCTAGAAACCGAGAAGGCAACCAATCGTGTTGTGCTCTCACTAGTGGTGGGGAGTGGGGACTTACAGTTTTGTGTTTCTTCGGCAAAGTTTGGGAAACTTTTTCTGCTTCCAGAGAGCTGAAGCCAGACATTTTTGCAAGTTGCTCGTGTCGGGAATTGAAGGAAGAGGGTTCATTGTAGAACTCGTCGCACCTAAGTCGACTATGGCGCCTTTTTAATGGAATATCATTAATTTAAATAGCTGCCTCGGTGAAACATGGATTATCGTATCGCCATTGGCTTATCTCGTTGCGGCAAGGCTCTGTTCTTCAGGTCGTAATTCAGTCTCCTAATATCGTATACCATGCACAGTATAGCTTTCGAATGATCCAACCTTCACATGATTGTGACACAGCACCCCACTTCAATGGATCCTACAATGACCATTGGTCCAATGGCGTTAATTGATAGCTCCGTGGGAACAAAACAACTTCATCAACACCTAAGCCCTGTGTGATACGTAGCCCCATCTTGAACCAAGTCGAAGTCCTTAAATATTTGATCAGAAAAAGTCGATTATGATGTCAATTGACTGCAACACTTCAGGGTTACTTAGATTAGGAGTGGTAGCTGAGCTCCAAGTAAACCTTGTTGGCCCGTGGTGTTACCACATGAAAAGGTATACCTAAGTGTTGTTATCAGAGACTCTAAATATTAAGGCAGAATCTTCTAGAGAAAAATTCGAATTTCCTGAGTAGGATTGGCACCACGATGTGACCCGAAGAAATGGTGTCCTGATGCTGTGCATTCAGTTATGTCCAGAGCCGTGTATAAACAAAGGATGTGCTGTTCTAAAGTTTCTCTGACCATTGATTCATTGCAGTTCCTGCATATAACAGTGCGGACAAGACTTAGTTCACAATCATGGTTGCCTACGAGGGAACGCCAGTGTGCTGCAGTGTAGTCTGGTAAATAAGATTGTTAGTTTTGCATTGTGATGTCATGGCCAGGCCAAACCTTGGTTATTTGTCCTCTATTGAGTTTGATGAAGAACAGTCGAATAGGATCGACGACTTCTACCGATACTGACGGAAGAATAAAACATCATCATCTTTGAATAGTTCGTCAAGATTATCATTGCCTTGGAATCCCTTCATCCTGCATATGACAGTTTTTGACTTGTTTTTGTCGTTTCTACTGCTGCTCGACTTCATATATATGGATTTGGATGCAGTCGTTGATTTCTGTTAAGCTTCCCACTAATTTAAAGACAGCGACGAGTTCAGCATTTAGCGTCCTGCATCTAAATTAGATTGTGTGTATCATTAAAAAATTCAGTCCAAACTTCTTCGTCCTCGTTTGAACCGTGTGTATATATTTTGATACAAAATACTGCCGCCACTCCAAAAACCGTACCCAGCAGATCCCTTCCCCGGTAACATCTGCCGCAGTTGATGGTTTAAATCGATCGAAATTTATTTTCGGAATTTGGAGCCTTAAGTGACGTTGTAATATCTTCAAGCAGAAGAGTGCCATAAGGTTTCGCACTTGGACCAATACTGTTTCTGGTCTAAATAAGCTCAATATTTAGCTTACCTCTAAATGGACAAATAACTACCTACGCCGATGACTTAGGCCTCGCCTATGCAGACAATATACTAACCGCTGAAGGAAATAAAATGAAAGAGGACTTAGCTATGTACTATAAGTACTTGGGTTAATTACCATCCAATTGATGGAAGCACGAAGTCAAAAGCATCACTGTAATCGAGCCAGTTGCAATGAACATTGTTAAAATAGAAGTTGTTAGAAAATTAAAATATTTATAGACCGGTAGGTAGGTAGGTATAAGTGGTGGTTCATAGAGAACCTAAATAGCACTGTGTACCGTTTTAATGCCACCGCTCTGATTATATAGTTGATGAGTATTTTTGAGATTTCACCAAAACCAACCTAAGGATTTTATGAAGAATATTAGTTCCCAAATATCCTTTGTAGAAATCTCATCGATTGATTTAAAGAACTAAGCTCTTGCAAGTGCCGGGCAGTTACAAAGCAAGCGTGGTAAGGTCTCTCTCTCATCGGTGTTGTTGCAGCTGCGACAGTGTGAGTTGTGTGGGATACCTAATTTTACGGCATGAGTTTCCTATCGGCCAGTGTCCTGTACAGACCGCCACCAGTTTTAGGATATCATGTCGGTTACGCCGTAAGAGATCGTTTGTTCTATATCCATTATACGCAGAACGATTTTTTCTTGATGCAGCACAGTGTGTTAGTCCGGCCCATCTGTGGTTAGCAATTTGAAGGAAGTGCTTAGAGATATTTGCCTTGACTGCTTGTAGTGGTACTAGTACTTCCTATGCAAGCGAGGTTAGAAGGGCAGAACCTTGCATAGCCAGTTCGTCAGCCTTCTCATTTCCTTGGATGTCACTATGACCACGAACCCAGATGAGGGATATATATTGTGTTGGCCTTCCAATGGTGCTAGCTCGGCCCGGCATTCCTCTACAAGTTTAGAGTGTGTGGTATTGGAGGCAATAGCTTTAATCGCAGCCTGGCTATTAATACATATAGCCACATTTTGTCTTGACAGGATATGTGGCTGTATTTTGGCGTTACGACAGTCTTCCCGGATAGCGAAAAGCTCCGCTTGGACAACACTGGAATTATAGACTGCACTTGAGAGCTCAATTAACTCACCTAAAATAAGCAAATATTTCTTTTCTCTCAGGTGACATTTATACTTCTGAACATGCTACTCGTGTGCATAGAGCATTAAATGTATAATTAGCTACTTAAATAAATTTCATCTTGAATTTTCACTTCAGAATCAAAGTGAAACCCTTTACTCACTCCTGCCACAAGTATCCCTCTCTAACTAAGCACCTTCTTCCCGTTTATCAACAGAACGTTCTCGCCCTTGGCCACGGCCTAAACAACGCCTCAACCAACCATTCAACATGAATCGCAGCACCTATTCGGTTCTAATACAGCCTTTCAAACATAAGCCCTTTTCATCCCTTGGAGTAGCCCACTCGCCACTCGCCAACGTTTTGATTCGAAAGAAGTCACAGAGTAGGCCTGCTTTGTGTGGCAACCTGCTGACACATCCCAGAGACCTTGTCCGGAATATAAACAGGATTTCACTTTCCTTTTCGGTCACATGTCCACTCCCACGAAGAGAAATCAAGCACTCGCATCATCAAGTGTCCCGCTTTGTCAAGCCACCCTTCGCCGCCCAAGGACCCTCTGTACACAGAAACACGAAAGCCATTACGCCGAGGACCGAGGCGCTCGATGGTAACCTGTAACCTTTCCGAATTTTTAGTCCGAAAATGCGAGGGCCATCCTTCAAGGCCCACGGCTAGTTGCTGAATCGCCCAGCGTTTGGACGGTGTGCGGGAGGGGGAGGGGACACGCTTTAATTAAGGCAATAATTAACGGAACGACTACACGACAACCCAAGCACATTATGTCCCTCACGTAGTTGCGATGTCCTGCAGCCATGCTTCGTACCTGAGACGACGCCGCACTCTAAAATTCCCACCCACACACATGGCGCCCGCGCCCTCAAATCAAACACAACCCACACGCTCTGAGGACACTGGGACAAGTTAATTAAGTGGTGCCGCTCTGTTGGGGTACGTGCAAATTTTCTGGCAGCAAAGGATGTCCTTGCCTTCCGCACTTGGCTACTCAAGTGGCGGCACGATGGCTGCACCCAAACCGTGGAGTCAAGGTCGAGTGTGTTGTGATTTGTGTTTTCTGGCCGGTCCCCCTCCCCTCCCCAGTCTAGCTCGAGGGCAATTAAAACTAATTATGTTTTGTCTTCTTCTTCTTCTTCCCAGGCCAGGCAGCTGCTAGATGTCCCCCGTCAGCACATGCAATTGAAACTGGAGCGGAACTGGACAACGCTGCAACTGGATCCGTCGCAGATGAGTGAGTGATTGAGGGACAGAGACGAACCCCCACCGAAGCAAGCAGTCCCCACCGAGAGTGGACTCGAAGTGGATATCTATGTCCTCGCTGTCATCGGAGTAGACGCCGAGGTGAACAGCACCGGCCAAGTGGGATGCCCGAGCGTGTGTGACTCTGAGAGGAGATTGTGTGCTTTTCACGTTCCAACCGCTGGTCACTTAATCCACGGGAAGCACCCGAACCGATATCCGTCGGCGAGTGCTGCTCGGCCCTTTGTTCGTGCCAGAGACACCTTCTTTGGCTGTTGCTGCCAAAAGTTGGCAGACACACTCCCAACCGCACCCGGACCCGCACCGCATACAAGTCCGCATCGAGATGGCGATGGAATGGATTACGGCCATAGATAAAAGGTAACGTCAACATTTGTCGATGAATTATTTGCAGGGTGTGATGTTTTATTTACAGAGCTCTCCGGCGCGCCGGTTGGCGCAGGACAAGTGCCAGGCGATAAATGATTGAATTATGTAGATGAGTCCTGTTTGCTATGGCTTCGCCGCGCCGCCGGTTGTTTTTGTCCCCGGCCGTGTGCCGGTGTTAAGTCTTCGCTTGCCTTTACATGGCTGGGTGGCTAATGGCAGGCGTTGTGATGTTTATCGCGGCAATTGATGGCACCTTGGCACGCGATGGAGTCGTCAAGTGGATGTGCCGGTGGGTGAAGGGACAGCGAACATATGTGTACCTATGTTTGAATAAATGAGGGAGACATTTGCGTGAGAACAGGAAGTTGTAACATGATTTGTTTTTCATGTTGGCAGCAATGGACAACGGAGTGGTTGGAAAAAACATCCTCCCTTGATGTGTCGTCGACTGCCGATGCATTGATTAACCGAAGTAGCTTAGCAATGCAATTTTGTTCAATCGAATGTTTGCCAACCGAGGGTAGTTGTCGTTGGCTGGGCCACGAATATCTCTGTCTTCGACTCCGCCAACAACGGGGCAACGTAATAAAGGACGCCAACAAAAACGATGTCGCACACAAGTGGAGAAGGTGTTCAGTCAACTCAACGTGTGTAATTGGAGGCAACTGGTTCAAGATCATGCCAACTGGAGAGTTTTGTTGGCTGAGGCACACAGAAGACAGAAGACGAAGAAGACTATTTGCCTCTGTTATGTTGTCGCTTACATTCTTTCACCTTATTTTGAAAAAGAAAGGTGAACAATGGGATCTCCAACTCCCATATGACTCACAGAGACTCATCCTCTGATTCGATATAGATGTCTGGTGGCCTATACTAGGCATAACCACTCACCACAATGCCCTCAGGAAAGTCCACCGGCAAGCACTTAAAACTCGCCCCTTCGGCTGGGCTACACGTCATCTTCTATTTACGCCTCTTGACGTACTCGGCGGAGAAGTGGCTCTAAGACTTCACTCCTCCTTGCAGTGGTTCGTCTTCAGTGGATACACGAAAATCCTTGGTAGATTTGTCATATCTTTGGCATCAAGCTGATTCGCGCACCATTGTAATGCATTAAATGGAATGCAATATCCGCTTATGACATCAGGACCTTCAAGGATGGTCTTTCCTATCTTTCGTTGTTTCTCCCCGATTTGTGAAGACTTTTTCTCTCTCCAATCTCTTCTCGCTAACTATAGGCTCTATTGGCCAGCAAATGTGTGGTGTACGAGTAAGGGTACAAGAACTGCCACGTTCGACGAAGTGAACCGCGCATCAACAAGAGTGACACCGTTCTACTCCTCTGCTACCCGCTTAGTCTACTGAATTAAGGTGGTTGCATTGGAATAAGTCTCTCTCACGTATGCTGTGAGCCAGATCAGAGAGACGTTGCAGACAACGCCCAACAAATCTGTAGCCTCCCTTAGCTGAACTAACCCCAATCAGCAAACTCTTCTCCATCGGCAAACGTAGGACAGTGGCCGAACTAAATGGATGGCAGGTTCTAACATCCAAGATGATCTTGCACAGTCTAGAGTTGATCGGTCTAAGCAGCTGCCTTCTTTGAATAGTCTTAACGTCAGTGACATGATTGATGTTGTTGAAGGACATTGCCTCTTGGGATCTCACACCAGGAGGCTATGCTGCGTGAAAGAGGAGGAAATATACCATACCCCCTTTGCTCCTACCCGTTTCTGATGTATAACAGTCTTCTGACTCCTGAGTCCTCAATTCTCAACAAATTTACCGACTTAAGATCAACTCTAATTGATCCGAATATAGCTACGATGGACCAGTCAGGTGCGTCCCTTCAGTCATCTACCTATCTACGTACAATCTTTAATGGACTCGAACAATTTTTGAGGCTTCAGTAGGACATCATTTATTTGAATGAATTTTATGATCTGTTCTCTACAGCTGCTTTCCATCATTCGGAGTACGCTTGGTCCAGTCATCAAGTCCAAGCTAGTGACTACTTGGTATTTATACAGGAAATTCGGTCTGTCCTTCCTTCTCGAACCAGGAGTATTGGATTCGAAGAGTCTCCGAACTGGAGCATTTGTGTTTATGTGCTCTATGTGGCCGATTCAATTTAGTCGATTGATTTCTGCCTTCCGGACTACATCTACATCTTGGCACAGCTCGTAGAGTTCGCGGTTATGTCTATTCCTCGATTCAGCTTCATCTCAAACGGGATCGTATATCCGATGCAGAAATTGTCTTTCGAAGGCATCAAGAATCAGCTCTACTGTCCAACTTTCGGTTCCATTTGGCAGGACTGGGAAAATAAGTGTTTTGCAGAGCATAACTTTGGTGCTTTGAGTCAGCGGATTTGAGCGCAGTTGTTTCGACAAACCAAAGTACCACCGGTTGCCAAGGGGAGCTATACAATCCACTAGAGGGTCGTTTGTGGAGTTCGCGTTTTGCCTCTAGTTAGACAAACTCCAAACTCCTTGCAGCTGGATGGCGCAGTGGGTTAAGTGCCTGCCCGTGATTAGAGGCGTTCCCGGTTCGAGTCCCAGTGCAAGCCAAGTTAATACACAATCCAAGTTATCCGCTTTTCAAATCTGGTTCAGTCACCGTTTGTCGTTACGATCAAATTAGTGACACTATCACTGGTGTTGGTGATCTCTGGTAGCAGTCTCACTGGTGCTGGGGATTTCGCTGACAGCCCACTCACCTAACTTAACGTAAGCTTAATAACCATACTCCTTAACTACCTCAAAATGTTGGGTGTCGATCGATCCATAAATGATATATGTGTAGACTCTTATTTCTGTTCGTTAGGGAAGATCAGTTGGACCAGTGATCAGTGATCAGTGATCATCAGTGACCGCGAACCATTAAGTCTCCCAAAAATTCAACGAGTGATATTGGACGATCGGGGAAATAAAGTCCGTGAGGTGGCTGAGGTTGTTGTCATCATTTTGAATAATTCGACAAGGAAAAACCATCCGACAGATGCGTGTAGCGATTGCTCCCACTCTACCAAACAATCGTGTAAGTTCTTCAAAGCAGTGTCGGGAATACATCAATTGGCCTACGAACTGCTGCCTTGTCCAGCATGTTTTCCAGATTTAGTTCTCTACGACTATTTCCTTCCGGAAGCTTTCGAAACCTCAAAATGGAAGACTCTCCCACTTTTTATTCTCGTTCAAATTCAGAAAGCTGTCTGTTTTTAATGATTGGCCAGCACAAACCTGACGCAGCTTGTTCAAAACTTAACAGAAGTTAATGAATACGTTGACGAGAGTCTCATTTAATGTCAATTGAATGAGGGTGTTGTCAGGTTGCGAAGAAATTGTCTTGGAGTGAGATGAAAGAATCTCTGACCTTTTCGATAAGTTTGTTGTAAGAATAAAACAATGAGGACCTAATTGGGTACCTTGTGGGACCCCAGAGATTGTTAAGTTAGGACTTGGTAGTTAAAATCTCAAACTATAACTAAGAAGCGGTTTAGTCGGATGCATTCATGGAATCCGGAGAGTTAGATAATGTTGACTTCGACTTCAGTTGCATACTTTAGTGGAAAACGAAAGGAGGGATGCGAGAACTGCTTGACTTTCAGCTTCTCTTCCCTAGGGAGGCAGAAACTGCTTCACAATTCAAAAAGTTCAGTGAAAAGGGGAACTTTCAGTTTTACCAGGCATTTCTTTCCACCCCTTTCAACGATTTTCGGAATTCGGGGAGGCTTGGAGATGGGACGATAGTTTCAAACTTCACACTTTGACTTACAAAGTTGCATTAGTAATCTAAAAATATCCTGTGACAATGGCAACAATTGATTTTTCACATCCATTAAAAAAAATTGCCCCACACTCACTGAAATAATTGAAATGTTTTCACACGAACCCAGTTAGTTGACTGAACGGAAGTGAATAGAAACATTTCCATGAACATCCCCTTTCAATGCATTCCACACGACCATCCCCTACTCCAACGACCAGCTCCACACGCAAATCGTTTCCATAGACATCGCAAATTTCTGCCTTTTGAAATGGTATCGATTTCGCGGGCATTATCGTTCGCTTCCCTTCATTACACCGGCTCAGCATGCTCCAGTGCTGCTGTGATGAGTTGCCATGTGTATCGATTGAAAAGCGAATTCTGTGGCAAACCTATCCTCGCCGGTCGTCGGTACGATACATTCGTGGTGGCATTCGTGGTAGCGTCCCAGTGGGCGGAACGCATCCCCTTCGAGTGAAGTATGAATTTAATGGGAAAACTTTTGTCTTCATAGCGGTACCTTAGTCATCCCGTCATCCGTAGCCATGGCCTGTAATTGCGGTTGTCCATCGACGTTACTGGTAGGAGGCTGGTGTGCTGCCTCACAGCGAATGCCATTCAGGTGAGGGGTTTTGTTTCAGATGTCCTATCGGCCACAGGAACAGCGTGTCCACTCAAACACCGGCCATAAAGGATGTCAAGCGATATCCCCGTTTAGTGGCCCTCTTATCAGGCAGAGCGGACATCCTTGAGATGAGCCTATTTTTAGAGAATTATGGGCGTTTGGATGTGGCAAGAATTGCTTGCCACTTTGTTGCTCTTCATCGACAAAGTTGTCTAACGACGGCCGTAAGCGATTCTCTAGTCCAATTACCATCAAAGAGGACAATTCAACGAAAGAAAAAGAAAAACCGTCGAAAAAGTGCCACGTTCCGCGCTCCAACTGATGGGCGGAGGAAGGTAATGTTATGGTTTCGACTATCGGAGGGCGTTACGGTCGTGCGGCGAGGACTTCTGCCCGATGAGTGCCTTCGACTCACATGCTGCTGAGTCAAGTTTTCGCTTTTTGTTTCGCTCTTCGGTTTGCGACGTGGCTGCGACGGGGGTTGAAAGAATGCCGCCACTAGAGGGTTGCCATTGTTGTCTAATGCCTAATGAATTATTCATACAATTTTATGCATGGCAGGGCTCGTGGGTGAAGGCGGGTCGTTGGCGGATAGAAGGAAGCCCTGAAATGTGGGTTTAACATTTCGGTGCTGCGCCCGAGAGAGTGGCGGTGGAATTTTAATTGTGGAAGCGGTTTAATGGAAGCAAATGGAAATGATTTCCTTCCTCTTTGGGGTATTTTTTTTTTCTCTTCTTTTCGGTCGCCCCTTTTACTACCGCATAGTCAGCGGAAATTAATGAAAGCCGTTCCTGGCAAGATGTCCTGAAAGTTGCGCTCGGGAAGTAAATTACAATCACGGGAATGGGAGTAGTTCGCCGGAGTTTGCCTGCGGGCTTCGGGCCTGTGCTGTGGAGTGGCTGTTCTGTGTTTCTGCGAATAACGTGTGCCGCGGTAATTAATTTTTTGACTTTGTAGACAATTCTGGAATGTGTTTCTTGCTGAAAATGTCACATAGCTGGGGAATGAGAGAAGCTGACAGGGAGAGTGCTAGGTCTGCGGTAAACATTCCCGCGGAACACATGTCTAAATAAATTGCATTCTTTGGAGGAAAGTTTTTCGATGAAAAACCTGTGGCTTGCTTGAGGCTTGATGAATACTTGGAACTTTGTTGGGTTGCGGGCTAACTTCACTGCCCCAGCCAAGAACCCTTAGTCGGTGTCATTCGTCAAGCTCCTTAAGGTATTCTTCATTTGCCCTTAAGTCATCGCCAATTCAGGTTACTCTTCAATCGTCTTTTTCAGTATCCGAACTGGATCAGAATACATTCAGATGGATCTTGTCGTTCTGGATTGCAGAAAATTAGGAGCCGGATCCATTAACAATAACTCTGCGGCTAGTTCAAATAAAGTCAGTCTGTGTTCGAGATCTTTTATCCGTACTTCGGTTGTAACGACGGAATTACTAACGTTGATCCTTGAGATATATGTCTTCACTATCAGGTTCCTCCATTTTTGCTGAGGAATAAAGAGTAAGTCTGCGATCTAATGGGTTCCTCAAGGAAAATTGTTCATTTAAAGCAGGTTTTTTTCAACACCATCACTTTCGAATTGAATTTGATGCCATTCTGCACTACAGCTATTTAGCTACTCTTCATGCCACTCATTTTTGACTTAGCGACTATGTCAAGAAGCAAAATGGGAGTTTCTGGAGCGAATATAATCCAGAAGCGTTCGGCCAAGCAACCAATGCATCCTCAAGAATCGACTATGTGCTGCGGTTTATAGCATGGCAGCATCATCGGACATTTTTTCCTTCGAATCGCGAACACGACACCGTTAACTTCAATGGTTTCAGGTACAAGGGGACGTTAACCGACTTTCTGCGGTCGGAGCTCGACAACATCGATATATCAGAGCTGTGGTTCCAACAAGACGGAGCGGCACTAAATACCATACATGCGAGGCAACGCTTGCTGTTGTGAAGGAGAAATTTAGCGAATGTGTCATCTTACTGCGAGCGTTTATCAACTGGCGGCGCGTCAGCACTCGATTCTTTGTTCTGAGGCTACAGTCGGTAGATAACGGTAACAAGCCAACCACTTTGGACGAGCTCGATGGCAACATTCAAGGCGTTATTGTCGGAATGACCCCACACATGTTTGATCGAGTCATCAACAATTTGGACCAACCCCTAGAAGCACTGCCAGATATCTCACACCGTTGTGGTTTTTTTTTTTCCTATTGTTCTTATCTGGTCACCCTGTATAATATCTTGAACTATGAAAATAAGCATTTGTTGGTTGTTTTTTTGGTGATTTATGTTCCGACGGAATTAGTGGCCTGTTTTGTTGTAAAGGTGGCAGTGCACAGAACGTTACCGTTAATGGTCACATCTGCGCCAAAATTGCACGAGCTGAATGAACTTCATTCGCATTTGGTTGAAGAAAGAAAGCGCTGTATGCCAAACAGAACACAAATTGAGCTTAGAAATGGTGTGACATATTTGGGAAGGTGTATATTAATATCGGTCGTATTAGCCGCCTGAAGAGCAGCAGCTTTTCCCTCTGGCTTAATCCATTTTGTTTACGCAGCAAAGGATAGATGCGGTGGAAGCTTAGGTTGACCTTCTTAAGGTTCAGTTTCGAGTCTCTGTTGAACCTTAACCTTTCCGTGAAGGTAACCATCTGACCTGACGGTTGATCTGCCGTGTGAATGTTGAAGAGCATCTCGCCTTGCGCAACTCCCGTCTTGGTGCTCCGCTCAGTTGATGTTGATTGGCTGCGTTCCACTTGAACGTAGAATCTTCTGGAAAGCTATAGACTGTTTTGATGAGGTTGGAGGGGGAGGTGAATCCCATCTCCATCCAGACCGTGTCGAAGGCCTTTTCCACGTCCAGTAAGCAGGCAATGGTGACTCCGTGTTTGTTTAGGGCAGCTACATCATAGTGCTGGAACTTCATGAGAGGATGTAGAGAGTCACCATCACCATTTGTGGCATTCGCTTCAGGACAAAATTCGAGATTTTGTTGGCTCCTGCTGCCTTCCTCGTTGTGCTACGTTGAACGATTCCCGTGATTACTTCGGCCGTTGTGAGGTCTTTGTTTCCTACTGGGTCGTCTGCAGGGTTAGCTTCGTTGACGATGACGCCTGGTGCAGATGGCAGACGATTCTCAAGTGCATTGACGTAGTTATTGACTCCTGTGACCAATTCTCGGTCATCTAGAGGTGATGATTGGAAGTTGCCTTCGAAGTGAGTTGAAAACGCTTCTGCTTTCCCCGCTGGTGTGTTTGCGCGTCTCCTTCGCTTGTTGCCAGTGTTTGTGGCAAGCTTCTTCCTCCCACCGATGATCTGGGAGATTTGTCGAAATGTGTCGTGTGCTGACTGTATTCTGCGCAGCTTGCTCTCCAGCTGTATGTTGTTGTGCGTTTGTTCCACAATCCGAAACATTATGTTCATGCAGTTGAACTCACTGAAGACTGCTTGATAGTCGCTACATCGCGTATTCAACTCCCGGTGTTGTATTCGTTGGCATCTTTGCCTTTGCCTGTGGTGATTAAGATTACCTGTCCCTGCTTGTCTGCGGCCTTTTTTGCTAGTCTAAGGCGTGGTTGATTGTGTACTCTAGTCCCTCAATCGCAGTATCAATCTTCCACATTAGTGAGGTTCCGTGATGTTGGTGGTATGCTGATGTTCGTCTAGTTTTACTACACCCAGCTTATGTTGGTTGAGGACGTCCTCTTCTGGTTCGATGAGCAATTTATCTCTCGCATCAAATCCCTCATCTACTGCGATAAGCTAGCTAACGCCGCCGTGGAAGATAAAGTTTTTGTGCACACCATTCTATCGAATGCCAGATAGATGTTGAAATTAATTCTTTCATTTACGGAAACATAGCATGTCTTCTTCCTGATATTATTCATTGGCATTATGGCCTACGTTTGAAAGTCGAACTACGCCCAGCGGATGTTTACTTCGAAATAATCTGCTTAGCAGTGCCCAACCAAAGCTCAAACGAGGTCCGAATTTCATCAACGCAAGGCAATAACGTCACGAGCACAGCGCAGTTTTCTGCCAGAAAACATTTTAAAACGCTCGAGTTTTGATACGGGACACTGAATACTTCTGGCAGTGCATGCATTAATCTCACTGGACGATGCAGAGCATTCGTGCATAATCATCACATCCTCTGCTCGTTCAGCGCTGCCGGAGCAATCCGACTGGATGCACTTAGCAAATGAAACCGCTGAACCATAGCGCACTGCGCCGCGACTCAAACAAAGCTAAAATCAATGAAATCCATTTCCAATGGCCCACCCCCACCGGCATGAGTTTATCGCAAATGACCAGACAATCCGTGTGACAAAGCAATTCTAAAGAATCACGTCGATGGAAAGTGTTTCGCCATAAAAACTGAGCGCGAAATGAAGTGCTGGAGAAGTGGAATAATGCCGTGCCGGCTGTCGATGACAGTGACGACTGTCGACGGTGCCCTTGGATGGCTTTTATGACAGCCGGAATCATCTTTGACATCAAGGACTGTTCACACGGAGGAGCGAAAATAAAGTTTATTTTTATGTTGCCCCTGAGTCATCGAAGCCATCCACTAGATGGTTGCATAGTTCGCGTGGAAATTTGATGTCCATTTTATTTTTTTATCGCAAAACAACTCCTAACTGCGGGAGCACAACAAAGCTGAAATCCGATTGTTCACAAGGTGGTTGGTGGGGCGGCGCAGAATGCGTGGCATCGAAGGCGGCAAAGGTTAAATGTGAGCAAAGCCGTAACAGCGAAAAGTCTCGCAATAAAGTTACGAGTCAACGGGCTGTTTATGTTTAGAGTTGTGACAAAGCCGCATGAGCGAGTGAAAATGCTTCCTCAATCAAATATGGCACCGGAGGCATTTTGTGGGGATCTTTGATCGTCGCGATATAGTTGATTTGCCAATTAGGCGGTCGACACTCGGTTGACGACTCGTAGAGGCGTGGAATGCGACGTATTGATAGGCAAACATTAATTGTGGAATTTATTTCTGAAGTGGATGCATTGCAGAATGTATTTGATACCTTGATTGGAAGGTCGGTGGCATTTTCCAATGAATAGGATATACATTTAATTGACTTAAGCCCACGAAACGTTGTCAAGTCAGGCGTTTTAACGAGGTTCCGTGAAATTAATGACTCATCGCATTTAAAACCTGGCTTTGTTTTCACGGCGATAGAGTACATGGCGTAGTGGGTCGAGTTCTTCGACCCCTACGCTGTAGGTCTAGGTTTCTCCTCCCCGTACACAACATCGCCTCCCTCGAGTCGAGTCACTGTGCACAGAGAGGAACGTATAAACTATAGCACACGCAGTATGACATGTGGCCGCCGTGGCATAGTGGGCTGCTGTGTCGGCTCCTACGCGGGAGTCTATAGGTTCACTCATCAACACGAGCAACTTTCATAATTCACGGCTTCACCACTTCCGATTCACTGACAACGCAACCTGTCTAGAGTAGGCTTCGCCTTCGGGAGTCGGCATGAAACCGTAGTTCTGCTCCACTCGTGGGAGAACAATAGTCGCAGAACACTGGTGGAGTGGCTGTTCTAGATGCCTGGTCCACGTCCACTTCAGTCTGTAGCGCCACTCTTATTTTTACACGCATTCGACCGTTTGCCATGCATGCCGTACTGTAGCGCACGCCGAGTCAAGGATGCTACTTGTGCTTTAGCTCGATGTGTTCGCTTAACAATTGTTGAATGAAATACAATTCTATTATGTAGGTTTTATTGATTAAATATATCGTGTTTAGCATAATGTATGGAAAATGGCACTCGATGCGGAACAAGGGCGTTTAAGTAGTGGGATACTCTTGCGTCCATCATATCAATACACTTCAAATAATTATCGAACAGTGAGCACTTCACTGATTTCGATATGGGCATCCGACACTACAAGTGGCACACGTAGGAGGGCAATTCTGCATAAGCTGATTGCCATTATCGATGCTACATAATGCGGCTGCAAATGTCATGCACTCCACACGTGTACGTTAGGCTTGTGCATTTCATTTCATTCGAAAGAGAGCGCTCAGTTTTTTTTTCAAATCTATTGAACTACAAGTCGAATTTCTCAAAGATTTTGTTCGCCATGTTTTGCCATTTTCCTTAATTTTCCATACAAAAACCATCCTATTGTTTGTTCTTTTAGTTCATTTAGTTCATTTAGTTCAATATAGTTCACTGAACAGGAAATTGCATCTTGTGCGCTTTTCGCATATGTACCGGCAACACAACTATGCTTCTGTGGCGTTTGTTAAACAAAACCAAACCTGATTTGCCCCATACACTCACACAATGTAAAGCACTCGATTTAGTTCCATTTAGTTCAGTTATTCTAAAGGGTGATTTTTTAAAAGCTATAGGAAAGTTTTTCAAAAAAAAAAACACATAAAATTCAAAAAAATGCATGAAATCTTTATCTGAATCGATAGTACGGTTCATATAATTTCATGTTTGAAGTTTATTTCATGCAAATGTTGACCCTGACTGCGCCTCAAATGGTCCATCCGCTAAGTCCAATATTGGCATACTCTTTCCATCATTTCGGCCGGTATCTCACGAATAAATGCTTCCATGTTGTCTTCCAATGCGTCAATTGAAGCGGGCTTGCCTATATAGACATGAGCTTTAACATAGCCCCACAAAAAATAGTCTAAAGGCGTTAAATCGCACGATCTAGGCGGCCAATTAACCGGTCCCGAACGTGAAATAAAATGTTCACCGAACTCGACCCTAAATAAGTCCATTGTTGCGCGTGCTGTGTGCCATGTGGCACCGTCTTGTTGAAACCACATGTCATGCAAGTCAAGCTCTTGCATTTTGGGCAAAAAAAAGATGGATATCATCTCACGGTAGCGCTCACCATTCACAGTTACGTTACGATTCGCATCATCTTTGAAGAAGTACGGACCAATGATGCCACCAGCCCAACCACACCAAACTGTGACTTTTTCTGGATGCATTGGTAGCTCTTGCAATGCCTCTGGCTGATATTCACTCAAAAATCGACAATTCTGCTTATTTACGTACCCATTGAGCCAAAAATGAGCTTCGTCGCTGAACGCGATGAAGCACGCGATGAACTTTCTTAACAGAGCACGCATTTTGATAATAAAATTCAATATTTTGCAAGCGTTGTTCGTTTGTAAGACGATTCATGGTTAAATTATAGACCAAACTGAAGATGTCTGACATTGAAACAAAACACGAAACTAAAATAAAATGTCAATGTGAACTAGTTCAATTAGTTCACTTGCTAGAGCCTTTTTTTTACCTACATTAGAGGCGTTGTATGTCTGTGCGTCGACTCACACGCACTTGAACCTCTTTGTCTGGATTCGATTCCCAATATGTACGACCGAAAATAATGTTCATGGCCTTACCTCTTTCGGGTCACTGACAATGGCACCTTCCACTCGTGAGAGAATAATAGCACGCACAACGCGAGTGATTAGCTAGGCCGTAGAGGGCCAACGGGCTGTAGCGCCAACCATAGAGTTCGCGAATAGCGACGACGAAGTGAAAACATAAAGTTTGGTTTAAAAATCGTCCCGATAAAACGACAATCACGTAAACGACGACAAATTTGTCTCCCGTCAATGGTCGTTATGAACGAAATCTACTGTAGTTCGTTCGTCAACTACACAAGGCTTGTGATGAGGTTGCCAATGGAATTTGAGATCCAAAGTGGAGTGTCGCAGGGCTGCATCCTATCACCAACTTTTTGTTTCCCTTTGTGATAAGCGATGTGATTCGATGTGGACACCCACGACTTAGGGATATTGCCTATTTTCGCATAGAATAATGAATCTCCACGAAATGGAGAAGAAAGTGCACATCGTCTGGGTTGAAAAAAAAACAACAAAAAGGATACAAATCATCAACATGGGTGTACCTGCTCAACTGGTTTAATAAACTTTTCTGGAGAACCGGTTGAAAGAGTGAAGGAACTTCTTGGACTTAATGTCTTCATTGATCTGGCGGAAGCGCGCTGGACGTGGACAAAAGCATCGCCTAAGTTAAGTTCGCGTTCGGGATGCTGATCGATACTAGGAGCACTGCAAATTATTTGATCTTCAAGTAGAGACTGTTCCAGCTCAGATGGGTGCAGCACATGGAGCGTGATCACGCCAATGACAAGGATACAGCAAACTGTCGTCAATAGGTGCCTGTAACATATTGCCCAATCTCATTTCTAACAAACACTTTGAACTCGCCAGAAAATGCCTGTGGAGTGAGGATAGTTCCACACATTCAGTATGCTTTACAACGGACGTTAGGAGACCTGTTGCTCTAGAAGTTCGGCCTAGGTTCACCGCTAACCAGAGTACTGCATTCTGAAGAACAGTATAGGATGAAGCGCTGTAGCTGGGAAGGTACTGAAGTACATTGCGACTAATCGAACACGATGCTGCAGAGGTATAGTAGAGGCAAAAGACCTTACCAGAGGATACAGCTAAGGAACAAGTGGCATACTGCAGTGGAGAGTCACTCTTACTACATAAGTAGGAGGAGGTAGGGCATAAGGCAGAATGACGCCAATGAAATATTCTGCTTTTCAATTAGCCATCTACAGCCGTGACAAACTCAATTTCGATCTTCTGGTATATTATTGAGTGGTGTCCTCAAGCGTTTGGGTTGTGGTGCATTTTTGCACGATTTACCTCTTTCCTCAAGTAGTCACGCATAAAGAAGGTTAGAGGAACCAACTCAGAAGTCGGAGTCACCACTTTTTGACATTAAATGGACATTTTTGTTCCCGAATATTGAATAATATCATGAGCTGTGTGGGATGTGGCAACGTTTTTGGTGAAAGCACATGTTCTTCGGCATAACTGATTCGATTCCGATCACTAGTAATGGCTACAGCATTGCCTCTAGCATCCTCTATGATTATTATAATTATTGATGAGGGTAAATTGCAGTATATGTTCTGTAATTTCATTAGATTCTCCGCAGAATCTGCAGAGACCTTCTTCTGATGCTCCTAGTTTTCTTAGGTGCTCCCTGAGTTTACAGTGCCCTGTTACGAAGCCTGTTAGGATACGGAGGTTGTGTTTGCTCGTTCCGATACATGCTTCAAACCTCTTGCGGTTATGTTGACCTGCCCGGTTGCTTCTTTCTAGTTCCCTGAACTCTTCCCTGAGGACGTGATCTCCTACAGCGAAGAGTTTTTGACTAGTGCATCGAATTGTCTCGATGTAATGCACCTGTCTTTTCCTATCTCTTAGTTTGCCATTCTGCGACCACCAGATGCAATGGAGTCAGCTCCAGTAGCACCTCCATGGCGGCAATTGGGCACGTTCTCATGGCCCCTGTTATATAGAGACATGCCAACCTTTGAACTTTGTTGAGTGACTCTCTTGCGTTTATCAGGTTGGTTCTTTTGGACCATGCTATTGCACCGTATATGATTGTTGACCTAACAATAGCTATGTACATCCATCTTAGGATATTTGTACTGCAGCCCCAGGATTTGACCGCTAAGCTTCTACAAATCATTAAAGCTAAATAGTAATAATCTTCAATGATGCCTATGAGGATGTAGTGGCGTGGAACGTATAAATGTACCGATGTACTGACCTGGAATAAAACACATGTGCTCTTGTGTAGTGTAGGATTTCTCTTTAAACTGAGAAATCCTAGTCAGTATGAAACTGTCACGAGTATCTCGGAAACGAAAAAAATCTGCAAAGTGATCTGTGTTACTGAAGTGTGATGCTCTACAGCTCTAACAATCTTGTTTAAATTTGGAACAGTATATTTCAGCCACTGGGATTGACTTGTCCTCTATCCTTCTGCTTTGCAGATATGTGACAGAAGACGAAGGAACCCAGGAGTTCTTCTTTTGTCTTGTCTTGAGGATATATCTACGCTTTTTCCCGAGTAAAGAATCTTAGCTTTATCCGCCCGAAGTAGCAAACGTCGACAGAGCCTCATTTGAGGAGTTCATGAAGACCACAATCCTCTTCAAAATTCAACTGGCGACATTGTTTGTGAGTGCCTCCAGTGCACAATGTGATTAAACGTATAAAGCCTTGCATCACTCGAAATGTCTGCTGGCCAAGCGTCTGCACACGTCTTCATCCAACTAGAGTATTCTGTGTTGTCTGTACAGTAAGTTGTGCTCGGTGATGTCATGTTTACTAGTTCAATCATCAGTTTAATCAATTTCTACTCATTACATCATTAAACCCTCCTAGACAAACCAGTCTCAAACTAGTTTAACTAATGCGAAGTGTTTCCTGCAAGAGCAAGCCTTCTACAACCTGTTACCGGCACAGCGACACACAGACAACTGGATTTAATGCGCATACAAGCCTCAATCCATTGAATGCCCTCAGATGAGTAAGCCGCAGCTGATGTTTGCCTACCCCCACCATGTCTTTGAAATCCAACCACCGTCAATGTTTTCCTTTTTTTTACGAGACACTAAAGACGTAATTGAGTTTTTCGTCTACCATAACGAAACCAGAACACAAACGTTTACGACACGAACGACTGCCTGGCAACGAGCGTCTCGTGGGAATTACACTTTACGGCTTCTACGACGCCGTCAATGAGTGCAAACATCGCAATGAATTTAGACAAGTTCGTACGATAAAGACCACAACTTTGGGAGGCATGCAAGACCCACTTCCGATGCAATCAACCACCAGACTGTGTTGACTCATGTCCTTGATCTTCCAGTCCATTCGGTGGCAACACCAACTATGTACTTTACCTCGCCTGCGATTCAGACCCTTTTTTGTTCCCGACTTGCTTATCTGCCATCATTGCCCAGATGCCCGTCGTGGTGTCCTTGAGAGACACAAAGAAATCCTAGACGCCTCTAATGTAATCATTCGAGAACGAAAGTCATTGTCAGTCACTTTCGTTTATCTGCTGCTCCATTCGAGTGTCATATCCAACCCATTTAGACAGCATTTTTTTTGGGAAACCCAAATCCGTTCCCAACCCCCCCCTCTCGCAGTTCATCGTTTGCTCGTCATCGATAGGAACGGACCACTTGTTGTGAAAGGAAAACATTTGTGCCATCATGTGTGTTTACACAGCAAAAAGCGAGGCGAACTCGACTTCAAAGGACAAGGGAAACAAAGCAGAACCCTCATGTGCTCATTCGATAATAACTCCGCCACCCGCACGCACCCACGCAACCGGTCCCGACGCACGTGTGGGCCGCGCAGAGAATGGGGAAAAGGACCCGGAAATTGAACCCTTTAAGTCGGCGACACAGGATCGAGATTTAAATTTCGTCGAATCGAAGTGGACGCACGACTGGCGCCCACGAGAGAGTCCTTAGAATGTCGAGCAAGCGATGAAAGGATGTGGAATCGAAAAGGACTCTTTGACTATCCTCGGTGGCTTTTATTGAATTTGTCAACATGAATGGCACCCCCGCCCTGGGAGCTTCTATTTGCCGTCTATTGCTTGTTGCCGGGACTCGGTTGAGTTGAGCTGACGAGAGTTCATCGTCCGGGGGCACCCTGGTTGCATTGAAGGAGCCAAAGAAAAAAGCCATCAATCAATTTAATGTCCTAATTTTTTGGGAGGGAACACAGCGCCTGGCGGTCGCGGTGCTGCGGCGGTTACCTTAAGTGGTTTATCCAATTTGGAAATATATCACATCAGGCACTCCATTTGGCGGAGAGCCCTCCTGTGCCTAGAACGTGTTGGATTTTATTTTATGGGGAACCTGATACATTCGGATGACGTGTGGGGAAGTTGAATTATCGCCGAGTGAATATCTTGAAGCATTCATTTCGCTGAGTGCTAACCTGGCCGCATGCAGAGTGTATCATTTCGTGGTTTAACTTCCGAATTGGTATCACTGTGCCTCGTCACTCTGTCGGCTGATTTGCACTTAGTTTGGTTTCGCGTTTCATTCCACGAAGAGGCTTAGGCTGGAGCATCGTTTTCATGTTGAATACTGAGCTCCATCATGGTTATGATGGGCATTACCGTCCAGTCATTCAAAGAAGTCAGCCTTATTTCATGTCACCGCTTACACACACGCATGAAAAGGGTGTTCCAAAATGAGCGTTCTATTCCAATATATTTGTTTCGGTGAGGGAACATGGGATCGGGCAAATGGTTTCCACGGTTTTTCACAATTTTGTACAACTATTCTGCATAAATGTGACTGAATATCGTTGATGCAGCGTTTAATTTCCTCATGTAATACGCTGGTGGGTGGCGACTTGCTTCCATCTGTATGTAAGGTGGTCAATGGGTGCTCTGACGGACTTAGGGCAGTGGTTTACTTAGACCAACATGTTGGGTCCATTGTGGCCTTCTAGGAGCGGTGAGACCTGCTTTTAATCTTAATCCTTTAATAATCCATTTTAGTTCAACATCGCTTTAGTCCTCCAGTTCTGCGAAGAACAACTTTCCCAGCAACTCCCTTCCTTTCAGGGCTGGGCATTTGCAGAGCAGATGTTGGACAGACTCTATTTCTTCTTCATTTATACAGCTCCTGCAATAGTCGTTATACCACATGTTCATGCGTACCTATGGCACAGAGCTCTGTAAGGACTCCTAATAGCATACGTACTTGGTTGTGACTACAGCCGAACAAAGATGTCGGTCTTTTTTGTAAGCTTCAGCCATAGAGCCCAATACACAGACAAAGCCATCGAGGATTGTCGCTATGCAGGGATTCGTCATCTGGTTTTTTTTCTTATAGAGTTGAGCGGCGTATACGAAGCATACGGGATTGGTAGAGATTCTCCCAGTTGCGATCCCATTTTTCGCGAAGTTGTCCGCTCTTTCGGAACGATCTCTATTCAGGTTACAAGTTACTTTTTGAAAATGCAATAAAATTAACAAAATTAATTTTTTCTATGAATTGTTGCTTTATTAGTAAGAACAAACATTCCCATTAATTATGAAATACATCGTCGTTCAAGTGGCTTGGCAGTAGCGCATAAAAAAAGTCATTTAACATGGCTCTGTAACGCCCACCGTTAACCGCAACATTGTATCCAGCCCCATTTTCTAGGAAAAATAGTCCAAGCATGCCACCTTCTCGTACGACGACGGTGACCATGAGTGTTGTCCAGTAGCATACCAGTCTCACGAAATTTTTGAACAAACTTACGTATAGCAGTCGATTGCTTCATTTCGGGCAAACTTCTTCTTTTCAAAAAACGCTCCGTTTGGAGCACTCACTTCGGGAATAAGTTTTCAATATTTTCCAACGTTGTTCAACAGTAAAGCGAGACATTTCATTCCGCGGAGGTATGATACTAATTTTCTGTCAAGATTTTGAGTCAGTGCTAAAAAATACATGATTTAAAAAAAATCATTAGTTGGCCCACCCTGTACATTCTTTGCTGAGCGTATAGAACATCATGTTAGTCCCTCGCTGGGGGTCAAATCTAATCAGCCAAACTAGAGAGTACACGGCGTGAAAATGCCTCATGGAGTAATTGAAATGTTTAACGGGCTGTACACCATGTGGCACCGTCTTGTTGAAGTCAGTCACTTCCTGAACAGCCGCATTTTCAAAAAAGTGAGGCCCAATGTTGCCTCCGTGCACATGTTCAACCGACGAGGCATACCAAAAGATGCTGGAACAGAAAGCTAGAGCTGCACACGAGGAAACTTCTACGCCTGAAAACAAGGTCTCTCGCAACCTCCCAGCTAACGGATATGGAAGATATGGACATCCGACGAAAAATCGCCTTTCGCAACCGGCGCTGCTTCAGCTTGTAGAAACAACTGGGGTCAAAGCTACTGACTCGTAGGACCAGGATTATGCTCATTTTGGTGCCTTCGAAAGAAGAATCCGACGTCGGATATATGGTGCCGTCTGAAGGTGAATTGAGGAGAAGACCCAACCGCGAAATCTACGAGCTGTGCGTGGATGTAATCCGAAAGGCCAAAATCCGTCGATTGCACTGGCTCGGCTACATCGAGCGCTTGAACACAAATGCTCCAGCAAAGAGGGTCTTCGAGAAGGAGAGGAAAATTGAACCTCCGATAGAAAGACTAAGACATCGCGGACGCAAGACAGCTTGCTCTGGGTGACTGGAAACAGCGGGCCCTGGACCGTCAGCGATAGACGGCAGCTATTGCTCAGGCTCTAGCCCAAAATCCGCACTAAAAAGGGGGCGCGTTGTGGACTTGAGGTTTGTTTTCGATAATCACATGTGGGTTCGTCGGAACCCAAGCACGGCAATGTGGGGAATTAACCAAAATCTGTGAAAAAATGTACTATTTTTAATTAAGCTAAGCTTAAGCGTTAAGCTTTCATTATTTTTGAAATTCGTTGCTCTGCACTAGTGTCCATAATATTTAGTCTTTATTTAGTCTCTTCAACGGTGTCAAAGGTAGGGCTTTATTAAAACACGAAACTCACTCTTTTCCCATTTTGGCCAGTACCCAAAACACTATTCTTTCGGTCACCGTAAAAAGTGCTTACCAGATCTACTTAATTTGTTGTTATAAAGGGTGATTTTTTAAAAGCTTTAGGAAAGTTTTTCAAAAAAAACACATAAAATTCAGAAAAATGCATGAAATCTTTATTTGAATCGATAGTACGGTCCATATAATTTAATGTTTGAAGATTATTTCATGCAAATGTTGACCTTGACTGCGCCTCAAATGGTCCATCCTCTTAGTCCAATTTTGGCATACTCTTTCCAACATTTCGGCCGGTACCTTACGAATAAATGCTTCCATGTTGTCTTCCAATGCGTCAATTGAAGCGGTCTTGTCTGTATAGACATGAGCTTTAACAAAAAATAATCTAAAGGCGTTAAATCGCACGATCTAGGCGGCCAATTGACCGGTCCCGAACGTGAAATAAAATGTTCACCGAACTCGCCCCTCAATAAGTCCATTGTTGCGCGTGCTGTGTGGCATGTGGCACCGTCTTGTTGAAACCAAATGTCATGCAAGTCAAGCTCTTGCATTTTTGGCAAAAAAAAGTTGGATATCATCTCACGGTAGCGCTCACCATTCACAGTTACGTTACGATTCGCATCATCTTTGAAGAAGTATGGTCCAATGATGCAACCAGCCCATAAACCGCACCAAACTGTGACTTTTTCTGGATGCATTGGTAGCTCTTGCAGTGCTTCTGGCTGATATTCACTCCAAAATCGACAATTCTGCTTATTTACGTACCCATTGAGCCAAAAATGAGCTGACCATAAAATGGAAGAAGCGCACGATGAACTTTCTTAACAGAGCACGCATTTTGATAATAAAATTCAATAATTTGCAAGCGTTGTTCGTTTGCAAGACAATTCATGGTTAAATTTTAGAACAAACTGAAGATGTTTGACAGTGAAACAAAACACGAAACGTGCGACAGCTGTTTAAACCGGTGTTGCCAAAAAGATAATAGCTAAAAAATCACCCTTTATATACCCAGAGAGGAACAACCTTTTCTGAAAAATTTCGATCGCCACCTTGCACCAAAGTCACTGACTTATCGAACAACCCTCGTAAATTGCGTTAAAAACTGAATCACTTCAGGATAATATTCAAAAAACAACAGCTAACCAAGTCTAACTGAATAATTTCAGCATTTCCTCCCATTTAATTGAGCATATCCAAGTGTCGTTCGTGGCACACTTTAAGACCCTCAAAGTCTACGACATAATCAATTTTGCTGCCAGCGGTGAGACCAAACTTCGTTAATCACCACAACGTCCGCCGCTCCTCCCCGTCATCACGTCGGCCATTGGGCTAAAACAAGAATTTCCTCATTCTGAGTCATGGCCAAGGACTCCATCATTCCCTCCCCATCCATCGTCGCCCCGGGAGAATTCCACTCGAACATCGGCCTCCTTGTGTCCGCCCAATCATCTGAGGAAACAATTTGCGAGAGACCGTGACACGGCTCTCGTAGCATCTAACCCCAATTATTTTATGATTACCAACCAGCCGAAAATAACTGCAAAATCAATACGCCCCCCCTCCCCCTTTCCAAACTTCGTCAATCGAAATGCTCTCGAAAACGCTGGCGACAACTTCCTAAGGCGCACAGATGACTTGCTGGCACATCTCCACGCACCATCGCCGCCGCCCCAGAGCAACGACTGAAGGTCGCTTGCGTGTACGTGTACAGTCGCCTAATTGCATTCCTCTTCTTTCATTCTCATTGCAGACCTTGTGACAGAAACCTCCGAGATGCGGAACTAATATCCTGTCGTTTGAGACGCGTGGAGCCGCTATGTCGTCTCCCGGGATCGGCGCTGCAGCAGCTTGCAATGTGTGGATTCTACGAAGACCTGGAGAAGGGTGTCACTCGTGAGTATATATTTTCAAAAGTTTTCCTTACCCCTTCCCCCCACCCATCTGGTGGTTGGCCTTAATTACATTATTTATGGTCTATCCTCCGGTCGATCTTTTTGGGGTTATCCTTTCGGGTAGCACTCGCAACAGAATCTGAAAGATGCGACCGCAGGTTAGGTCGATACCGCATTAAACACTAACCACGTGGGGGTGTGTGCTTTCCGTTTCTTTTCAGTCTTCCGAGCTGGGGAGCAGGGACGCTTCTGGTATGCGGTTCTGGGCGGCTCGCTGGAGGTTAGGTACCATGCACCCGACAATGACGGCAAGGTAAGCTTTCATTTCTTTCAATTTTTTTTTTATTCGAGTTTATTTACCGCCGGCAACGTTGACGTCCGCATTGGCGCCGGAAGCAGGCGTTGGCTTGCCGGTGGCAACGATGCTTAAAAATGTGCGTTAGACGGGACTAAACTTTCGGAGTTAATTAATTTCTGGCGAAATTCCGTTGTGAGCGGAAAACCAAACCAACCCACCGCCGCCAGGTGGGGGTGGGGGTGGCGAAGCCGTGTTTAATCCTCGAGAGTAATCGATAAGTGAGTTTGAATTCTATTATCGGCCGGGTGGTACGGAGGGTGCTTGGGAAAATGTTAATTTATGGAGATTGCTGAGAAAAGTTACCGACAGGGGAGAAAGTTTGCCGGAGTTTGCTTGTGCCAACAAGCGCTGGCGTAAAGTTAAGGTTTTTGCTTGATTTTGGTTGCAATGCGGTGAGGTATGGGGGCTTTGGGGGCCTGGAGCTGGTCTAATTTTGTCAGTGGCGTGGATTAGGGGAGGTATGGGGTAGCAGTTGCGCTTGTCGCTTGGTAAATATTGTCTGCGCACTGTTTTGTGTTCAAGTTTACAAAAGCCGAATGGACAATGCTGAGACATGAGAATGGGACGAGGAAGGACGTTGATGCGGCAAGCCGGATACATTCTATGCCTGAGTCATCTGCAGGCTTTCTTTTATTCGTGCTAAATGCTGGAACTGCCATTTGAGGGACTATATATCGTTTGAGCGGAGAAATGTCCTGTGTCAGGGAGTGATGACGATGCTGCCAGTGTTCATGCGTTCGCTTTAGATTTCACTCATCTTTGCTTCGAACTTGACCGCCTGTACAGCGACACCGACTTTGTCAAACGATTTGTAGTCTCTCGTATCAAATGGATTGATCATGTAGAGGGAGTGGACACCAGTGCTCCACCAACACCGAGGGATAACGTGGTAGGAGAAGAACACGTCCAGTTGGTAAGACACCTCAACCAGCTCAAAGAACGAATATAGAAGCACTTAAAATAACACTGTGTTGGAGAGACATGTTGAGATGAGGTCCAGGTCCAGGTCCATCGTACCGTATAACCATCTGACGATGAACAAGAAGGATTCCAGAGATTTGGTTCCCGCAGGACTACTCGTGAAATTGGAAATATCAGGAGAGGAATAATCGCGTCTTGAAGCTGGTTATGGACTGTAAATGAGAAAACCCCGCGCCGCACCCCTCTGCTTTCTATACCTTAGCATAGGTTAGCAATTGCTATAATGATGACAGCTATTTTCAATGCGATCTGGTTTATAGAATCTGGCTTCTGCTATCGCTATCTCTGCGAAAAGCAGTACGGTTCTGGGTATAATTCGATGAGGATCCCTTCGGTCCATACGAGAGAGTTCTGCGTTAGATCTTCGGTCCTGACGGGGTTGATGACATCTGGGTGAGGAGCCTCAACCACGAACTGCAGCGACGTGGGTCGTCGTTTAGTTAGGAGTGCGATCTGCGAATTGGTTTGCGTTTTATTGTAGAGCAATGTTCATCCAATGTTCAAACTGTGAAACGGCGATGTGAATCTAGACAAGAGCCCACGGATCCCTATGCCTACTGTGGCTAGACCATGTACAGCGCATTTACATTCTTGTTTCGACCAGAAGGACATTCAATCCTAAGACAGTGGAACGGCGAAATGGTGCACGACTGCATTTAAGTGGAAGTGGACCTCAACCATGTGGGATCGCTTAATTGGAGACAGACAGAAAGGACAGTGCTTATTGGTTGAGGCACAGGTTCACTCCCGACTGTACCGCCATACAAAGAAGGAGAATAAGTGTGGACAACACAAGTAACACAACTTAATTCCGCTTCGTTTTTGAGTCAATAACGAATGTTAAACAAATTCCACGAAGTTTCTAGAATAACATTTTCTGAAGATTGGTTGATATCCTTAAGAACCTCTGGTCGATCACAGATTGCGCGTGATCTCGGTAGCAGTCGCATAATAGTGGGAGGTATTTTATTAGGTAAGTAGGCACTTAACTATATTGAGCGTATATACATGATGCCGTGCTTAGGCATCCGTTTGCCAACATATTTCCCTTGTTGATGCGATTGGAAGGAAATCAGAGCATCAATCATGTGGGACTAAAAGTAAACCACAATTGTACTAATGAGGCATACGCAGGTCGCATCAGATCATTTACGATTGGTATGATCAATCCAGGAAAGGGCTGTACTAGTGCTCCTTCCACCGAGTTTGCAATTTTTTGGAATGTCACAGAGTCCCACCTCTTGAGATAGATGCTAAAATACTCGCGAGGAAGTTTTCGAGCTAAAAATGGTTGCGTACAGAGCATGTGGCTATTGGATCATATGACAACATCTCACATTATTCTTCAGTCAAGACGAAGCTTCCTTAATCGCTATAGTTCCTTTCCCAGTGGTTCGGCACTCGAAATGGTGATTGGATACATAGAACTTTTGAGAAGACTTGCGCACCCACGCCTTCGACCAACTTCGATGCACCTGTGAACAATTCCAGAGGACCATCCAGCGTCTAGTAGTCAGACCTGGAGGGGATGCCGATCCAGAAATTCTTCTCGAAGAGGATCTTTGGTATGAGGAGATCGGTGCTCCAAGGTATGGATCTGAATCTGTCAAGGATGATAGAATTTCCAGAACAGAGTTCTTTTCACGTGTACAGTGATTTCAATCTAGCCTCTGGGATGGCCGCTACCTGTGTGCCGATTATGTATATCTACCGAGATAAGATTTACTTATGTCCTTAAACCCCTGGCGGGACATAGGGCGTCAAACACGCCTGAGCGCCATCTCGTTCGAAGTTCTGCAACGCGTTTGAGCTCTTTCCAACTCATTCCTAAAAAACTCGATTCCTCTTCAACTCTCTAGGGCGTCTCGCTGTTCTGCCTGCCTGGGTAAGCGGATTCCACTGCATGGCGTACTTCGCAATGTAGTTGTCTTCGCGCTGTAGTGTGTGTTCCACGGACTGCCATTTCACATCCAGTTAGTTGCCGCTTCGGTTAGCCGAAACCACACTTCCGAAATGTAGAAAATTAGTAACTTTCTCGACTTCCTGTCTGGTAATGTTCAGTTGGGCGCGGTTGTCAGAAATGCGAAGGGCTATAGTTTTCGCTGTATTTATTTTGAGCCCCACTTTGTTTCAGCTTCTAGATTGTGGAGCATCATTTAAAGATCTATTATCCGATGCGAAAGCACACAAGCAGCATAATCAAGATGTTTAGTCCATCGAATGCCATAATTTCCGTCTGTCGATGCAGCACGAAGTAGGATCAGATAAGGACTAAGATAAGATTGAGGAGTATGTTCAAAGCGGCGAACGGGTTGTCCTCAACGCAGTTTTTCATCATCGATAATGAGAGCTTTATGAAGAGGCATGTTAGTCGAGACACAGAAGCCTTACAAACACAGACCGTCCTCAGGTAGTTGTTTCCGAATTCGAACGGTCAACTGACTAAAGTCCTTCCCATTGACGTACGCCACATCGTCCCTTAAAGTTAAGAGTCGAAGACATTTCGTTGAGATTAGGGACTGCAGTTCGTAGTTGAATCTGATTCTTCCGAATGGACTTTTCTCTCGATACGCTTCGTTTCTTTTTAATGTCGTTTCTACTTTTTACGTTTCTGCTGGTCCCTGTTGCCGTCGATCAAATCGATGAAATCAATTCTAGATGGTGATGACACAATGTCTCTGCGACAAAGGAAATGTGTGGCAAGAGTAGTTAGGCATCTCAGCACTTGTCTCATCTTGCCAACACATTTCACTTGCCTTGACTTGAAGGGAATCAGAGCAACAATCCTCATTTTGTGCCTCTTATTCCTAAGACAAGACTCGTTATTAGACAAGATTGCTCCGATCCGAGATATGTCCTAAAAGCTAGGAGCTTTAGGGACTGCCTTTGTTTCTCTTCAGAATACACACTTACAGTGGCTTCAAAATAATTATCGGTAGGGTCCAACAATCACCACTTCTACCTACCTGCCTGCTATGACTCAACATCGTCTGTACCGGAGTATCACTAGGACAATCGCCTTCAATCAGTGCACAAAAATATTCCAAATATAACAAACAACTGCCTGCAGTATCTCTTGAAGGCATCTCCAAGGACACCCACACAATGTCCATCCCTCTGCCATTCCGCACAGCCATCGAGCGTGTCTTCTGCAAGTAATCACGTGAAGTGGAACAATAAATTATTATCAAGAAGCTGATAACCTATTTATTCTCTGCGTGCAGGACGAACACGAATCACAACACAACAAGTCCTTATCGCTGTTCCTCCTGTTATCTCGTTTGCAGATCCTGGTCCACGATGAAGGCTTTAATGTGTCGTCTTCAGCGCACACAGACCGACATCCCGGACGAGTGCGAATATCTTATCGCCCACGACTGTCACTGTGGCCGTCTCTGAGGAACCGGATAAAAATAAACACATCCCACCCGTCGGGCGCACAAAGACGGATGGATGCGAGCAGCAACAGATTAATCACGTCCGACATGTCCGCCTGGCAGGTGATACCTCCATCCGAGCCATTCACACTCGGCCTGGAATCGAATCTTGATTCGATACACTCCGAGATACATGATCCGGAGGCCAGATTATATTTTTAGCATCTCTGCTTGACAGGTGAACTTTACGTCGCTCACAAGAGCAATTGTGTGGCTCGCAGGGGAGCGTCACTTCCCCCTAAGCGAGTTACGTCACGTTCATGGACAATAGGCAATTACCCTACCATCGCGGGCTTGCCAAGCCGATTGACTTTTGTTTTCCTCATCGCGCGGCAGCTCACCGCAATGCATCCCCCGATTGGCAATACCCTCGAACGCAACGCTCATAAATTCTGTCAACAGTTCGCCATTGTTGCACGGTTGCGCCATTGTGCGCTCGTTCGGTCGTTCAATCGTCGTTCCAAATGACTACTCGAAGTCGGGCGTTAAGTGGATTGTAAGTTTGCTGGTTGACATCTGGCTGGCTCTGATTACCTCGAGCCACCTCGGCTGATGACTGAGTCTTTAACGAGTGTGCATTGTGTGGTTGGGCATGAATGACGACATTATGACGACATGTTGACGGTGTTTCACTTTTTGTGTGTGCGTGTGTGTGACATTTTGGCAAGAGGAACTCACTCAGGCGAACGTGCTTATCGTTTTCACAAACACCGGCGAATTGCCATCAACGGCGAGGTATAAGGTTACGAAGCACGTTCGTCGCTTGTCATTGGAGGGGGATGCGCTGAAATCGATCATTGGATACAGCTTGAGATGCCGTTTAGTAAGACGTGCCACATGGGTGGATTGAAGACGGCTTAAACTTTCGATTTGAATCGTTTCTCAATTGGAGAAATGGTCATGTAATTATAATTAAAGAGAATGTACATACCGGTTCGTATTTAAAAAAATGGCATACCCCAAGGTTCTGTTCTGTGTACTCTGTTGTTTTTAATTTACGATAATCCTCTTTCTGATGCTAATTTTACTGGATTTGAGGATGACTTGCACAGTTTCGGACAGATTCTAAATGCGTTTGTTGAAATGTCACAGGATCTGGAATCCTCAAGCCTTCAAAAGGACAGAGCTTGCCATTTTCATATCACAGTCCTGCTAAGTCTTTGTTAGGGAGTATTGAGAAGGATACTGTAACTACTATAATAGCGTTGAGCTCGCTAATTCCTTGGAGATCTCGCCAATTGAGGAAGGCTTTACACATGCAATAGCCACTTACTTACGCCACAAAGTACCGAGTACGCACCATGTATTGTGTTGAAGTGTTTGTGGGGATGTACTTAGAACTACATGATCTACGAGTATTTTATTGCCACTCGGATCATTTTGGCACAATCCATTAACGACTAGTGGGCAAGCATTGTGGATAAAGCGATGTAAGTTGTCGATGTGTGCTTTAATCGCTTGAGACCATGAAAAATGAAGCACCCACGAATCTACGAATCATCAGGGCTGTTCGGGAGCACGTGTTGCAGATGTCTTTTCTCAGCCTAAGAGGGGCAGTGTCATGAAAGGACACCAACCACAGAGAGTGAGGGCAGTTGTTTGGAGCGATTGTAGACTGGGCCAAATCCGATTGAAAGTTTTGGCTTGTACTGGTTACCACTTATCAGCCACCTCGTGTTGGTTACTTTTCTTCGTAAACATTGTTTCAGGTAGCAACGAGCTTAGAATAATAATACTATGGGTGGCGCTACAGCCCGTAGAGGGACATGGCCTAGCTTCTACAGCAACCACTAGTGTTGTGCGGGCTATTGTCCTCTCAGGGAAAGACAGTGGAAAGAGTCTTAAAATATTCTTGAACCATTATGTCCATCCGACGCCACAGAAGGTGGTTACTTACGCTCGCTTCTCCACATCGAAACGGTCATCAAATACTTCCATATTACACCATGGACCATACTCAGATCTTTCAGAATTCGACTTGACACTCATTCAATTAGAACCTAATCTTTTCTCGATCTATATTCGGAAACACTATTCGAGTTAAGTGTTACCATAAAACAGTTCATCACATTTTTATCATATTTCATTCGACGTCTCTACATTCTCCATAATCATCCCATAGCCACCGTTGAGCTTAACGCGTGATATAAACCTACAGATCCTCATCCAAATCGACGACCACCATGGCTTTCTAAAGCGATGCTGGTCCAAGGAATCCTCTAACCTTACGTCAACATGCGAGCAGCGAGCTTTAATGGCCATTTGACTGTCTATTAGAATGTTAATATCAGCCACATTGTGGTTCCAACATTAATAACTTTATGGCCGCTTTTTTGACTGTCAGGACCTCCTCTGAAACACATTGCCATCGTCAAGGGTACTGATGAGGTGACCATGTTTAAAAATTCGGAAAAAATGCCCGCGCTTGTGCCTTTTAGAGTCTTCGATCCACCTATTCCACTCCTCCCTTGTCGCGAAATAACACCGGAAGGGTATTTCGAAATATAAGAGAGTGATCGCTTTGATCATGTTCAATTTTGTAGTCTATCGAGTGTACGTGCATGTCCAGTAGAGCCAGCCGACTTGGGTAAAGGGATTAATATCCGAACAGTTCTATATCCCACACTGTGTGAATTGTTTGTATTTCGGATGACCACCCGAAAGAAGAGTTTCGACTGGGGGAAGAATTTCTTCTAAATTTACTTTTCCTTGCAAGCAGCACATGCCTTTCGCTTCGGCGCTGAGTTTTAATGTCTACCAATGTTCTCACACTACTGTCATAGTGCCTTTTAAATATTGCTACTACAGGATCATTTCGGTATAGAATAGAATGATCGTAGTTCATGGCCGAAGTTACTTTATTTGGCCATGAATTAGTTGCTCTCTCAGACGTGTGGCTAATGTGTCCGTTCTGTTCGGTGTGCCTATGACCCGGTCCGGACGATTATCTTTCTCTCTGAGATCTATACCTAACTTCGTACATGCTTAGGCGAGCCTCGCGATTCTCTATTTATCTGGGATCTACATCTATCCCAGTCATGGCAAGGGCGGGCCTCATGCTATCGCTGACTTTTTTGCAGCTGTCCAAATAAATTGACACAAAACAGCATTACGACATAATTATGAACCTTCCACATGAATGAGTCTACCTATTGATGAAAACCGCATTAAAATATGGTGCGTAGTTTAAAAGATATAAGCGTACATACATCCCTCTGTCCCGGCTATTGTTTTATACTATGGAAAGTTAAAGATGAGAGATGATGAGAAGAGTGTTCTTCATGCTGTTATGGGGGTTATTCGTCGCGATTGGGTGCGAACCACGGCAGTACGCGAGGAACTCAATATTGAGCAGCGGCTTCTTCCAACGGTAAGGACAATGCTTCGATTGTTTGGACACGTGGCGCAAATGTCCATGTTGTTGCTATGACACACTGAATAAACATGCCAAGTGTTGCCTTCCATTTCGTTCCGCCGATATCATTTCGGGCATTGATGTGGAACGGCCTTTCTCTTCTCTTTTGGATTTAGGACGTCAGCGTCGCTGTTTTTATTTTGGCATTACTCCTGATGAGTTAGAGTCGATGGCGGAGGATCGAGTGGTCGGCAGTTCTCTCGTGCGTTCTTGGCTCCCGCAACACCTTCAGTGGATCATGCGGGCGACTGCAGGTGTGTCATTTTAAGATTGTGTGTTGTTCAAAAGCACTAGAACAACCCGCGGAAGTCTTCACAGGAAGATGAGTTCAAGTCAAAGCTAAGTTAAGCAACAAGTTAACTGTCCGGATACTAGTGCCTTTACCCTACTCCTTCAGCGTTTGCCAGTGGCTAGAAGGAAGTGGAGCGGGGAATTGTGAAAGAGTCGACGCACCTACTCAACCTTTATTTCTGCTTAATGTTAAATTTGAACCAATTTATTTTCCATAAAATCCTTTAAATTCCTCAATTTTTGTCCCACTCTGCTACACAAAAACTTTTCGACTGCACCCATTCCCTGTGCTCCACGACTTCAACAGCGGACGCAGTAAAATTTGAAATGATTCAACAGCCATCTGTGTTGCCAGCCAGGTAAACTTCAAGCAAACCGACGCCTTTTCGGCTCTCGACCATCCTCGACTACCCAACCATCTTCTGTCACTCCATTGGATTATCAGTTTGCACAACACGAAGAGGAACAGCACAAAAATAAACATAAGCACGTGGAAAACTTTGTCGAAAAACACAAGGAACTGGAGTCGTCGACGACCCATTTCTGCCTTATTCCTGACCCATAAATCTAAAGCTTTCCCAATAGCAGCCGAGCTCCTCTGGCTCGAGATACTTTTCCTTCATAAATCACCAGTCATTCCTTGATAAACACAGCCCATAACATTCTCTCATAAAAATAACCCACCGCACAGAGTATACGGCACGCAGCATGCAGCACACACGCACACTTCGTAGAGTGGCTCTCGCTCTCTTCTTGCTTTCCGTGAAAATGTAAATCAAGTCTGACCCCTGCACCCCCGCCAAAACTGCAGCCGATCGTTTAAAGTTTTGTTGTGCGGATGAGGTGAAATCTGAAATCCGGCGACGACTTAAATTTCTGAAAGGCAAGGAAAGAACACTGAAATTCTAGGAAAAACGTGATTTCCGCGCTTTTTCCGCTTCACCGTGCCACTCGCTTGATGAATAGAATCTTTCACGTGCCACCCCCCAAATATACACACGGAGCGGAGCGACACGACGCACCGGGATGCAGAGTCCCATTTCCTGACTAGGGTCTCTAAAAATACACGCGCTGCCCCTGACGCGACACACAATTAGCTGGTGGCGCGCGGGTGAAGTGGAGGCGAGGAAAGGAAGCAAACATCATCATCGTCGTTCCGGCGTGTATCTGATATCTCATTTGGTGTATCTCAGCACTTATTGGGTTTATTATGTCAGTTCGAACATGCTTCGCAGCACAAATCCCAATCAAAACTTCACAAATCGAATTCTTCATTTCTCGACGAAGTCCCGCGAGTCCCGCGAGTCCCGCAGACACTTGTGCACCACTTCCACCGTGCCAGTGTTTACTTTTCCCCCACCAACGGGCATGCTACCTTCGTGACACACCGGCTAATCTACCACACAGCATGCTGTCTGCTACACAGCGGCTCTGCGGCCAATAGATACAGATACTCCGTATCTGGGGTATTCGCGCTCTCTGTGCTGAGTGCCGGAGCGCTTGCATGGCATCTCGAAGCGTTTCTTTCAATTAATTCACGTTGAGTGCTCGCTCCAGCACGTCGGTCTGTCGATACTCACACTCGCGCCCGCTCTCTCGCTCGTCGGACGATCGTTCACTTCGTGCTCAGTGTTTACCGGCTGTTGTATCTCAGAGATTTATCATCATAATCACCGTGGAAATTTGTTTTACCTCGTAGCTCGCCCCGGCTGAGTGCTCCTTGACTCCGTCGCAAGGACGTTTTGTTTGAAGATCGAACGCGTAAGTGCTTCCGGCTCTTCGCCGCCGGTGCTGTGCTGCGGTTTGTGCGGTGTTTCTTCCGCGTCTTCCGTGTGGTGCATCCCTTAGTGTCCCCTCTCACTCTGTGTGTTCAGCAGATAAAGTCAGTGTTTACTATTCCCGCGTTCCGGGCCGCGTTGGTGGAGCCAAGTGGGCGGTGCTGTGTTGTGATTTGCCCTTCCTCGGTTCGTGGAATTTTCATTGATTTTCGATTACACTATAATGATTCAGTGCATGGGCGATAAATAAATTCAACAAATTCATCCGAACGAGCTCTGCTCCCACACGCAGCTGCCGAAGGTTGCTCGCTGGAATTGTCGGGATTTGTGACGCCAATTGGCGCGTTATTGGGTAAGAAATGTGTTTCAATAAAAGGCAACAAACTGCTCAACTGCTCGAGAGTCCAAGTTAGAACGCAATCTGTGCGATTGTGTGTCTAATTTGGCCCGAGTGACGAGATAGAAATTTTCTGAGTTCGCCAGTTCGGTTTGTTTACGTTCGACTGGCGTGGCGTGGATGTGTTATTTTTTCGGAAATTGAACAAATTTGCCACTCGGCGAGCATCTGCAGATGGCCGGGCAATAAATGTGCTGATGACTGTGAAATGAATGAACTCGACAGCAGCGAGAGACGTCTGCATTTGCTTCGTGTGGCGTTTTATTAGTTTTCTCAGTGGAATGATGGCTCGGTCTGAGCTGGGGAATGGAGGTTTGCAGTGGGATATGCGACGCAGACCGTGGGGTTTGCTACCTTGACTGATTGGCAGCTTTTCAACTGCCAGCGAGGCTTAAACTAATTAAGCAGATTTTTTTCGGAAGCGGGGGTGTGCGTCTGTGTAGGAATCGTTAGAATTTTTGTCAGATTTTCTGTAGAAAGACAGAAAATGGGATAAATCATAGGCGCTTCTGATGGTGGCCGGGTTAAAATGCAGACGATAGATGACTGTTTTGATCCTTTCAGCGTCCGAGGGTCGATGTGTATTTTTTTGGTATAAGCCTGACAGCCTGTTTATTCACTTCAAAGACGTGAATGACAAGTTTTGACATTCCTAAGAAACCATGCATAGGATAGGAAGCCTTGATAGCACCAACATCTCCAGGACATTGTCTACAGGATCTTCTCTGCCGATTTGAGTGAGCGCTTGGCATTCTGGCATTCATGAGTAATCTGGTCCTTCTCAGAGCGGTGGTATGCTGGAGAATTCGACCACATTGAGGAAGATCCCGCAAAAGCCCATGAAATGCAGAACGACTGCCCACCAATTCTTCCAATACAATACCCCATATGACAGCTTGAATGGGGACGAGCTATACAACCTTATGTCTAGTTTCCACATTCCTAACAAACTCGTAAATATGTGCTAGATGACGACGAAGAATTCTTGCTGCTCCATCAAGGTTGCTAACTTACTCCCCGAGACCTCCAATGTCATAAAAGGGCTTAGACAAGGCGACGTGCTTTCGTGCAACGTTTTCAACTTCGCTCCTGAGAAAATCGAGTAGAACCACAACCAAACCGCGCCAAATACACAAGACGCAAGACCTGCCAAAAGGCGATACCTCAATGAGACATTCACTGGGACTTAGACGGAAGCGGCTAAAATGGGTCTGGTGGTGAATGAAGGCAAAAATATGTTTATGCAGTCGTCAAAGGATACACCGTCGACATCTTGGATAGCAGCTCTTATTTCGAAACAGTTTAGGACCTTGTCTACAAAGTAAACAACACGAATCTCCATCGTACCGAGATTAACTCTTGCCCATCGCTATGTGTTTGGGCTAAGGAAGCAGCTTATTAGTACAGCTATTCCCCAAAGGATCAAGCTAGCTTTTCTCTCGAGACCAAGGACTTGTGTATCCGCTTTTGAGATTGCCTTGGCGCTATACATCAGGACTGAGACGATCAAATTGGCCCTTGGTCTCGTGGGAAATGTTATGCCTTCAGTTTCTGGTCCTGTTTGCGTTGATTCCGACGAACTATACAGCGACATGAGTCTAGCCAGCCAGGCCAACACCGCTCCAACCCGAAGAGTCTTCGATTCCACAGCTGAGGGACAACATAGTAGAAGGTGCCCACGAAACAGTGGTGTACACAAGTGCAGAAGGAGCTCAGTCGTATTTGGAGGCAGCTTACTAAAAATCGTCCCACCTGGAGAGGCTTGAGGCTGGTTACGGCCCAGGTCCACCCCGGACTAAAGTGTGATTGAAAGAGAAGCCAAACGCTGTCTGGTTGCCTCAAGCGGAGGATTGCTGTAGTGAACCGCTTTTTTAGACTCAGAATTCACGCGAGTAAGGAAACCCTTTCTGGAACGAAAAATGTGGTGTTCCTGACCATTCTAGTCTATTTTTTGGTGCACCGTCATATGAGCGATGTACAGCTATGTGTGCAGCCAGCTAATTGGGAGCACGATCAATTTGTTCGGTTCTGGGCTTTTCAAAGAGAAGACTCAATGAAAAGTGCACGCCGACATGAGTCGGGCCTCTACTTATCTGGTGCGCAAGAAGTCTAGCCTAAGCATGGGCACCTTTTGAAATTTATTAGCTAGAGTGATCTATTGTGAGTGGCGCATGTTCATTTATAATTACACTGGTGCAGGAAAAAATAAGCTGATTCAGATAAACAACAGCTCACGTCTATGCAACAAAAAAAAAACGTAACACTATTCTTGTGACATTAAATGCGTCTGCAACCTCGTTGCGGACCTAGATTGAAGAGAGAATGTTCCCTAACGTCACCATTCATGGTACAAAGAGGAACGTCAAAAGTGCACAGGGCACACCCTGAAGCAGTAAGACAGTGGCTGCGAATAGAAGAAACCATGAATTTGAAGCTGTCTTCAGGCCAACACATGTCGTCTGTCAGCCGAAAAAGCGACAACACTAATGACAAGGCATTTATGCCATAAACATCGCCTGACGCTTGCAAATGGGGTCATGGCAGTCAAATTTAAAAACGAATCGATTAAGACCCGCATTAGTTACTCGCTCACCATCACATTCCGTCGATTACTTCTAAAAACCTATTATTGGTAGAACATTGATTTGAGCCCCAAACGGCATGCCATATCACATTGCTCCGCTAGACTAATTATGTCTTGACAAAGCCGATCACACTTAGAGAGCCTTGAGGAGGCTTACACAGAAAAAAAAACTTGAAATCCATTCCAGTGAATGGTAGCCTAAGGTCAGCAGCCCCAAATTTAGTTTCGATAAAGTAACCAAATCATAGCCACAAGCGAAATCACTCACATCGAAGTTACCCACGCCGCTGCGAGTCGAGTCCGTTATTCACTTGCCCCTGGGCCCTTAGGCAGTTGAACCAGTTCCAAATTTCAGCAGAAAGCGACTGAAAAACTCGTTGGACTTCGCTCGATTTGCACAGAGAGCAATGACTGGTTCCCTTTCTTTTGGTTTATTGCTTGTATTTTTGCATTACCTGATTTAAGACTTTCTGGAATTTTTGGGGTATTTCTAAGATCTAGTCACTCAAACCCTTCATGCATTCTATGGCATGTCAACGTCCAGAGACCGACCAAGAGCGCTCCAGGGTCAGGTAGTTGGGGGATCTATGAAACTGGTTCGGGTGACACAAAAAAAAAAACACCTAGATTCAGAAAATTAAGTGAAACTTTGGAGGAGAATATGTCATTCAACTTTTTATGAAAAACGCTTAATTTTGGTCGTCGCTTTGGATCGCATAAAAAAATAATTCTATACAGTAGACACTCGATTCGGGCATGTTCACTGGAGTCAGATTGTTTATTGTAACGAGCGTGTACAGATTTCATCAGAATGTGAATGTTCTTTGTTTCCTCTTTCAGTTGATGTCAATTAGTACCGCCTTCACTTGCAGCCTTTTAAGGAACAAAACACTGTAGAGTCTACTGTATTGTTAGTTACTGTAGTACTTATACAAGTAATTGAACGGCATCTCTAGAAGACACTGAACAGGTCGGATGATCAGTTTCTGGTTGCTGTTCTTCCTCAGATTCGTTGTCTGTTTCTTCAACATCTGATATTCGTTCCAATCGCTGCTAATCCTTTATATGGTCCATGTATGGTTCAGACGACCAATCACTTCTCTAGTGGCCACCATGTTAGAATAAGTCGCTAAATTGTTGCGAAGATTACTGGGGCGTATGTAGTGTTCTTCTTCAAAATCATCTTCCGAGTCTTCTTCAAACGAAATGACAATTATCCATCATTTCGCAACCGTTGAAGAATATAAATTAATGAATCTGGGAGTCAACCCTTTCCTGATGACCACTGTCAGGTACCCACGCTGCACAGTGGGGCAGAATGGCCAAATATCGAAAAAATCAATATCTTCAGACCGATGAGTCATGAGAATTCAGGATGAAAAAATTAAACAAAAATTGTATGCAAAAAGAAATATATATTTGTATGATATTATATATTTTACATCAGTCTGCTGTATCCTACATATATCGAATATATCTTATATATTGTTATCTGATGTAAAATATATAATTGACTTAGAAATAAGTAAACATTGGGACTCGTGCAATCAGGCCATTCAATAAGGAAGTGTCCTCCGCATCATTTCCACTTCCGTATCATCTGTTTTTATACCTGAGGACGTCTGTTTGTTACCACAGTTGTCTATACAGTTTTCTTTTTATATTAATATTTGGGGATGTTTTATATCTACCCTTTTCCTTAAAATATGAAGTGAAACACAAAGTTCCTACTGGCTGAGCTTCCCAGTGCCATTAACGAACAGTAAGTGAAGAGAAACGAACAAGAACGGTCTTCTCCAATGAATTATCAAAGCAAATGACAGGACAGCAATACACAGTCACACACCATTGTGCACCGTACTGCAGAGAATTGTTGAGCTCTTGATCTAGATATCGCGTCGCTGAACGATGCTGTTGCTCATGTAAGCATCTGATATATTACCGAAAGCTAAAAATAAATAAAAATATCGTGTCACCCTGCATCCTTCCACGTACGTATACACAAATATTCTTAACGCAATTCTGCAAACAACTTCCTATAATCCTCTCAATTATACAATCGTATGATCTCAATTATGTAAGCTCTCATTTATATATTCTCTCATTAACATATGTTCTGTTATACACATTCTGTTATACGCATGTTATAAAAAGGCTGATCGATGTTATTAGCGCTCTCTGTTAAAATAAAGCTGTTGTGGAGATACGTTCTCGAGTGAGTTTGTGATTTATTTGCCCTTACAACCATCAGAAGTGGGATGACTGTACGCAGTCGACTGTACATTTAAAAAATGTGATTTTAATTTCTTGTGAACTTGTGAACATTTATGTTAATTTATGGAATTTTATGTTATGTGTGCTGAAATTTATTAAACAATTTGTTGCTTAATTTTATGAAACTGTTCCAAGTATATAATCCAAAAAATGAATAGTCGCGCTGTAAGATTTATCCAAACAGCAACTGTGCAGCAACTTAAAGACAAGTTGGCTGAAATGGATTTGGCTACAAATGGAGTAAAGTCCACTTTAAAAATTAGACTGGAGGAAGCGCTCGAAAAATTAGACGACGGTCAGATGGAGGAATTCTTTCCAACTAATATTCTCGACGCAGTTAGCTCAGAGGGGAACATAACCCTGGAAGAGGAGAACCGGTCAACGTCACAGCAGCTGGAGCAGTTAAGGGAATTGGTATCGAGGAAAGAAGAAATTGCTTCGCTTCAAAGGAGACTAGCGGAGTTAAACAATCCTGTGCAGGCATCGTCATGGCAGTGTTCATTCAGGGACATTGAAGAGTCCTTGCCCAAATTCTCTGGTGACGACAACTTTCCTGTAAGGAGATTTGTCCAATCTTTTGAAGATTCTATTGAAGTATACAAGTTGGAAGAATGCAAAATCTTCATCTACGCGCAACGATTGCTTACGGGTACAGCGAAGTTGTTTCTGCGATCATCAAAATGTCGGTCATGGGTTGAGCTAAAAGCAGCTTTGCTGACAGAATTTCACCAACACACAACAGCAATGGATGTGCACAATACATTGCGGAATCGGAAAAAACGCAAGGAGGAGAATTTCCAGCAGTATGTCCTCGCCATGCAGGAAATTGCTTCCCTAGCCGATCTGGATGAACATGACATAATTAATTACATTGTCAAAGGTATACCTGATTCAGTTTTTAATAAACAAATATTGCTTACAGCCAACAACATAAGTGAGCTCAAGCTGACATTAAGGAAGTATGAAAAGATGAAGTCAGAGTTTCAACCATCGACGTCGGGTCATATCAAGAATTTTCCAGTCGCCAGAAATGTACCTCAACAACGCAACGAAAAAACTAGATGCTACAACTGTAGTGAAGAAGGTCATCTAGCCAGTAATTGTCCCAAGCCACGGCGAGAAAGAGGTTCTTGTTTCCGCTGTGGGCAAAGGGGGCACATCGTCAAACAATGTCCACAATCATCATCGGTTTTAGTTCTCCAAAAGGACAATTCATCGGAGGAAACAAAGGCATCATTCTTGGACAGCTTTCACGGCATCTTCGAGTACAATTTTGTAAGCAGCACTTCAGTTACGTCATCAATGCATGCAATGACGATGATTGACACCGGGAGTCCCATCAGCTTCATTCAAGAAAAGTTCGTGCCACCCTACCTGATGACATCAGATGGATCTGCATCTCAACAATTTATGGGCATTAATAGCAGCCGACTAATTATACTTGGCAAGGTATTTTGTGAAATTAAGATCAATAGTGATGTTTCCAATTTATGTTTGTATGTAGTAAGCAATGACACAATGCAAAATGTAGTTGTCTTAGGACGAGATTTTTTAAAGAATAATAACATAAAGTTACAATTAAAAGATATAAAATTAAAAGAAGTTTGTAATAGTGTGAATTTAGTAGACGATGAAGAATTTGAAATTTTGAATATCGATACGAACGGTGATCGCGACTTTAAATATTCTTTGAAAATTAATGAACATTTGAGATTCGATGAAACGGAAAAATTAAAAGCGCTTATTCTCGGGAGTACTTCAACAAGTAAATTCTTATACGAAGACTGTAATTTTGAAATGATAATTACATTAACAGACGCGAATAAAGTTTTTAATTGCACTCCAAGACGTTTACCGCATATACACAAGATAGAATTACAGACGTTATTAGACGACCTTATTAAAAACAAAATCATCCGCGAAAGTAATTCACCTTATACGTCACCAGTTGTTTTAGCAAGAAAAAAGAACGGTGAGATGCGACTTTGTATAGATTACCGCGAATTAAATAAGTTGACAGTGAAGGATAATTTTCCGCTTCCCCTTATCGAAGACCACCTAGATAGACTCCGTGGTAAAAGATATTTTTCGCTACTTGACTTAAAAAGTGGCTTTCACCACGTTAAGATGGCACCTGAGTCTATAAAGTATACATCCTTCGTGACTCCATTAGGTCAGTTTGAATATTTGCGCATGCCGTTCGGGCTTAAAAACGCACCCGCTGTATTCCAGCGTTACATTTGCACCATATTCAAACAACTTATAAATTCCGGAAAACTTTTGGTATATATTGACGATTTACTGGTAGCGTCGGAGACAATTGTCGAACATTTTGAGATTTTACAAGAAGTTTTAGATACAGTTCGAGAGAATAATTTAGAATTGCGGTTTGACAAATGCATGTTCATGCATGAGAAAATAACCTATTTAGGTTATGAAGTTTCCGTAGATGGTATAGGACCAAACGCAGGTGGACTACAGGCCGTAAGAGAGTTCCCTGCCCCATCCAACATTAAGAACTTACATTCATTTCTAGGTCTATGTTCATATTTCCGTCGCTTCATCAAAGATTTTTCAATTCATTCAAAACCACTATACGATCTTATAAAGAAGGACGCACAATTTACATTCGGGGAAAAAGAGTTAATAATATTTGAAGAGTTAAAACGAAAATTACTGCATGCACCCTTATTGAGCATATTTAATCCACATGCTGATACCGAACTGCACTGTGATGCAAGCAGCCTAGGTTTCGGTGCTGTTTTACTCCAACGTCAGGATGATAAACTGTTTCACCCTATATTCTTTTTCTCAAAACGAGCATCTCCCCCAGAGACAAAATATCACTCTTACGAACTGGAGACTTTGGCCATTATTTATGCGCTGAGGAGATTCCGAATTTATTTAACAGGTATTAAATTTAAAATCGTAACAGATTGTAAATCGCTCACTCTTACACTTAACAAAAAGTTGCTTAATCCAAGAATCTCGCGCTGGGCCCTTGAGCTCCAAGACTATGATTACTCCATTGAGCATAGAGATGGTAAAAAGATGACTCACGTTGATGCTCTCAGTAGGTGTCATAACATTTTAGTAGTCGAATCAGAAACTTTTGAACACGCACTTGCAGCCTCACAGCAAAAGGACACATTAGTCAGGGGAATTGTAAGAATGTTGGAAGAGAGAGAAAGTCATTCTTATGAATTAATTAACGGATTGGTTTACCGCAAGATCAATCAAAAAGTATTTTTCTACGTACCATCACAGATGGAAAGAAATGTAATCCAGACACACCACGACTCCTTATGTCATGCTGGTGTTAATAGATGTTATAGTCACTTGCGTAAAACATACTGGTTTCCTCAAATGAAACACAAGATTAAGAATTATATAGAGAATTGCCTAAAATGTATTCACTTTTCACCACCTGTAGGAAAAAAGGAAGGAGTTTTACATAGTATTCCAAAAGGCAACAAGCCATTTGAGACTATCCACATAGACCATTACGGTCCTTTGCCATTTTCAATGCGAAATCATAAAAAGCATATATTTTTGATTGTAGATGGATTTTCTAAGTTCTCCAAATTGTATGCAGTAAAAAGTACTAGTACCAAAGAAGTACTTAGATGTTTAGAATCGTATTTTGCAGCATATAGTAAGCCTACTCGTATTGTATCAGACAGAGGAAGTTGTTTCACCTCTGACGAATTCATGAATTTCTGCTCTGGCGCTAATATACAGCACATTAAGGTGGCCACATGCTCACCACAATCGAACGGCCAAGTGGAAAGAATTAACAGAAGCTTAACGCCAATGTTAGCTAAAGAAAGCGAGATTGATCCAAGTGAATGGGCGAAACATCTGACAAAAATAGAATTTGCTTTAAATAACATAGAAAATAAGAGTACAGGCTTTTGTCCGAGTGTATTAGTCTTTGGCGTAATGCAAAAGGGAGCGATAAGCGATAACATACGCGAGTACATAGAGGAGAATATTGTATCAGAACAAGAAAGGAATTTAGAGACTATTAGGGAAAAAGCAAACGAAAATATTGTCCGTAGTCAAAATGTCAACAAAAAGTATTTCGATAAGCGTCACAAAAAACCTTATTCGTATCAAGTTGGTGACCATGTTATGATCAAGAATGTTGTAAATACTCCTGGTCTGAATAAGAAGCTTATTCCGAAGTACAAAGGACCATACGAAATCATAAGAATCCTTCCAAATGATAGGTATTTGATTAAAGATTTAGAAAATATGCAAATTTCAAGGATCGCATATGAAGGGGTTGCATCCCCAGAAAACATGAAGCCATACGCGACTTTTTAAATTTCTCGTACATATCGATATTCTTAATTTACGAAACTCTTACTATATTTTATAAATTGTATGATTGTATGATGCTAAAAGTAATTTGAATTGTCAAAGTATTATGTACTTATCGTTTTGATATATATTCTCATTTCGTCATTAATTTGAGACAATAATATAATTCGCATATCATTAAGAATTGTTTCAAATTTGAAACTGTAAGTGTTTATGTATATGGAAGTAAATCGGGGTCGATTTAAAGGTCAGGATGACCGAGCTGTAAGCATCTGATATATTACCGAAAGCTAAAAATAAATAAAAATATCGTGTCACCCTGCATCCTTCCACGTACGTATACACAAATATTCTTAACGCAATTCTGCAAACAACTTCCTATAATCCTCTCAATTATACAATCGTATGATCTCAATTATGTAAGCTCTCATTTATTTATTCTCTCATTAACATATGTTCTGTTATACACATTCTGTTATACGCATGTTATAAAAAGGCTGATCGATGTTATTAGCGCTCTCTGTTAAAATAAAGCTGTTGTGGAGATACGTTCTCGAGTGAATTTGTGATTTATTTGCCCTTACACTCATTTGGCAAGAATCCTTTGGCTGCATTTTGTTGGACTTAGTAGCAGGTTTTCTCCTGCCCTGATTCAAAGGCAGCTATTGCACGGTATCATTTGGTCAGATTCCGTCGCAACTACTGCGAGTTATAAAGGCAATGGAAGCGAAAAGTGCGCCGTTCTCTCGTGTGGCAAGGGTACCGAAATCGTATCAACTTTCCAGTGAGCTTCCGGTATTTGTCTCAATTTGTTTGCATTTGCGGTGAACTTTTTTTTTTTTTTTTTATAATTTGCGCGCGCTCAAGGGATTGGTAATACCCTTAAGTGTCCGGGGTCAAGACACAGCACGGGCCGAAGGTATAGAGGGAGAAAGGGAGAGGAGGTACCTGTGCACATTGGTTGTAAATATCTGCGGGTTGTAGTCTGTGGGAAATATAGGGCTGGGAAGAGCATTCCAAATTCGCGTAGTACGGCTGAAGAACGAGTCTCTAAATTTAACTGTGCGTCCGAAAGTAGGCTTAAGGGTAAACTGATGAGCATTCCTGGCGAGACGAGTATTGCGGGTGAATTCATGGAGAGGAGGAATGCAGTTGGCTAGCTCACTTGAGCATTGTTTGTTGAAATAGCGATAAAATACGGACAAAGAAGAAACGGTACGTCGATGTTCGAGCGAGTCTAATGACTTTGCGACATTGTTGTCTCCTATAAGTTTTATCGCTCGCTTTTGGATTCTATCTAGTAGGTGCAGGGTGTTCTTTGGGGCACCAGACCAGATATGAGCGTTGTACTCAAGCTTGGGGCGGATATACGCCTTATAAATGAAAGCCAAATCAGAGGGGGTGAAATATTTCTTGCATCGATTAAGGAAACCTAAACATTTCGAACTGATTTATTAAGACGACATTTTATAATATGGCCGTGTAAAAGCATGCTAGGAATACTTCCGACAAATGTCAGCATCTGATGAGACGTGTAACCGTGTAAAGAAGCCTCTCGCCGCTCCAGAATGCCCTTGGGTAGGGTCATCTGCTCATGCTTGTGTGGAAAGGATCCTTGTCTATGTTTTTTAACAATTTGGACTGATGTCTTCTTAGCTGGCCCAACTGACGGCTGCATGGTGCTTTTGACTTTCAACTGTTTTTTTCATATGCTGAAAGATTTCAAGAAAATAAAAGAACCTTATATGTACTCTTCATGTCAGAGCTGAGTAGTCCATGCGCTACATGGCCCAGCCACCTTAGCCGTTGGATCCGTAGCCGTCTGGCTAGGGTCATGTCGCTGTATAGTTCGTGGATGAATCTTCTAAGGATCGCACGCAGAAATTTTCTCTCGAAGATACCACTTTTGAGATTGCTCATGCCTCCACGCTGTACAGCAAAACTGGGATGATCAAGGTGTTATATAAAGTCAACTTCGTCCTTCGAGAGACGGCTCTATTACTCAATTGCCTCTTGAGCCCATAGAATCAGCGATTGGTCTCGTTTGATCTCGGTACTGTACTGTTTACTGCAGAGCCTCGAAGTTATATCTGCCCATTGTGAAGCTCTGTCCGGGACATCGATGTCTTTCTTGACGACAGCATGTATGTACAAACTTCGTTTTGCCCACTGCGCAACATATTTCGAGTCGCTGGCAATGTCTATGGAATAAAATTGCAACGACGACTGACAAAAGATCTAGAGTATACATCTGTACTAGACCATTAAGTTTAGGATGACTACAATAGCACCCGAAGAGCTCATAGATCCAGACCCCTGGGCTTTCTCCAGAGGATCCACGCACTAGTTCGGAATGAGAATGGCTCACCACTGACCTTGGCTTCTTGCATTCATGTTCTTGCGGTGATTATCGGTATTTAAATTTCTTCTGAACTTCGTCTTCATCATTGACATAAAGTAGAGGATAGCTCGATCCATTGGATGTAGTTAACAAATTAATCCAATTCGTTCAACGCACGAATGAGGTAAACCACAGTCAAGCTGGTGTTTGGTTGGTTAAGTTCATGGCGACCTTAACCAACTGAAGACAGCCACAGAGAGGTTGAGAAAGAGTGAAAAGGGTGGGGGTGGAATGGGTGGCAGTTGCTGTGTGAATCAACATTCACACCAGCCTGCACCGCGACCCAAATCATTCATCTACAAAACGACATAATTTTCATTTTCGTTTTTCCTTTTCAATTTCCGTCCCAGCCTCTTTCTCTGTCGTCTACTGAAAGTCTCCATCAAACCCATCCCAACGAACAAAGGCTCGTCGCAAAACGTATTCACGAATAAATGAATGAATTTACTGTTTGCCTCCACCGCAGCTCAAGTCCACTACATCGCCCGAATTAGTTCATCATCAACTCATTGAATTCGTATGAATCTCTGACCCAGTTTGGTGGGATTATTTATGCCTGCGCCACAAGTACCTTTCTATGCAAGGAGCCCCATTCATTGACTTTCTTCGAAAAGTCTCCGTCTTGAAACGTGCCCGAGTGCAAAGCACACACACACGCGCCTACCACCAAAGCCATGCGATTCAATTTGCCAACCAGCCCGGCACCAGCACACACTGTCCGAGGCAGGAGCAAGAGCAGATGAACATAATTCACTTTCACTTCACGTTCGTAGATCGTTAAACTTTGCCCTTGAAAATTCCCCAGTCGAGTGCATATTCTAGGCACGAATGCTCACTCATCAACATCCCCGCAGATACGCAAATCTCCAGCCCATATCTCTCCGCTACGAGTGAGTGGCTCAACCGCACCACCACCCGCACATTCATCTCATCCGGACACAAAAACGAAGAAGCAAAAAAATAAAACGAAAAATAATCAAAAAAAGAGGAAAAAAAATCAATGAGACCTCGTGTACGTTTCGTTTTATGTTTCACTCTGAGATACTTTTGTGAGTTGCAACGGATTCATGCTCGTACCTAATCTGAAACCTCTATCAATCCTCAAATAACAATCGAGATACATTCTGTTGACCCTTATATTTTGTGGGTACTTGATGGGGCTGAGTGCGAGTATTCATCTCCTGTTTGTGCGCCCTTCTTTGGGAGCGGGAGAGATGAATATACATTTGAATGGGGATGGTATACGTGAGGGGCGCCCGACTAAGCCGAAGGGATGCCGATTCGAGGCCATTTCCGGCTTTTCAAAGGGATTTCCTCTCAAATGTAGCGAACAGCAGAGAACATTTTTGTTTATCATTCAGGACGCACACGAAGCGAAGCGGACAGAGGGCGGGAGCTCCACTCAGTCTCCCAGGCCAGCCGGTGACAGACGGCGGCCAGGAAGAATTTGTTCGCATTTCAGGTGGCAGCACCTCTTTTCCGCGCCCATCCACCCTCAAAATCTACCAGAATGCGAACAAAAAAAACGCAATCGGATCGGGGGTTGAATCGAAAGGAGTACTGAATGGCGTGCTATTCAAGGGGGTTGATGAGGCAAGAGGTTGGGGGGGGGGGGAGAGTTCTGGTGTTGTTGGCGGTACCTGACACTGACATCGTTGACATGATTCTAATTTTCAGGCGGCGCAGCGGTGGTGTGTGGCTCGGCATTCGTGGGGACAATGTTGACACTGAAAATTGTATTGCTCCGCAAGGAGGCAATCTCCGAGGTAAATTCGATTTTCCACGGCGACAAGGAAATTAAATTGAATATTTGCCAAGCAGAGAGAAATTTATTTCGAGTGTAATTACCTACTTTGGGGGCACTCGCCACCATCCACGTTGTCGTGGCACAGCCAGGCAACTACCCGCACTCTCTGCTGGTGTCAGGCTGGCAATTAATTTGGCCTTTGATGTTATTGTTTGCTCTAGTGGGGCACGTTAATAGGCTTTGTGGTAATAATTATGACCCAGTTGGCTGCGATGTAGGTAATCAGGTTATTATCTGTGCCACAGGTAGCTCGCTCACGGATGCTCTACCCCACGTACATAGGTACATATGCCCAGGCACGTCGTCGTCGGTGAAATAGGCAATAACCTGTTGGCAGTCGCAGGAAGCACACGTCAGAGACGGGAAATCGTTTCGTTTGGCTGATGTTGAAATTGCCTGACACTGTTCACTGTATCAAGTTTTCAGCATTTTGAAAGTCACGGGAGGACGAGATATGTATGATGCCGGGAAATGTGGCGGCAAAAGAGGCTGAAAAGTGTCCCAAAAAAAAAACATTTGAACACACATGAGTGCCTTTCTCGGAAATTGAAATAAGGGCGGGCGTTGTAAGGGAGAGGGTTAACTTCTGCGATGGCTGACTTCAAAAGTAGGTAGTCACTCATTTATTCTGTTTCCAAAAAACCCGTCAGAAGTGCAGTCAGTGGCGTGGAAAATGTTGAAGTTTTGCGAATGTTTGAGGGAAGTTTCTAAAGTACACGATGGGAGCAGGAAGTCAAGGGATTGAAGATAATTCGAAGACCAGAAATGTCTCTTTGTTATGCAAATGGAGCAGGCTGGTCGAGGAGCATAAATTACATGCCCGTGGTAGTTTTAACAGAAAATGCACAGTTTTTTTTTATTAAATATAAATATGTAATTAGCTTAAACCCCGCTCGCTTTGCCAAAAAATCTAGATCTGTTTGGTGATAGTTTGGGACAAATTACCAAACATGGAGAAAAATCGAATATTAATAAAAATACCGACAACAGCGCCTCCTGTCGGCTCCACAACTACTACTTACCTTTTTTTACGGTAATCTAATAATCAAATTACGGGCGGAAACATACGCATTTTGTCACTTACTTTTAAATGTATGTGGATAGAATGTGGTTTTTGGTAGCTTCATAGTAACTCGTACAACAACTCGAGTTTGGTTACATCATTGCCACTGTTGTCATTGCCCCAATGGCGAATCTGAGCAGCTCTCTGCTCTCGGTGAATCACTAACTACATCCACTGGAGCGAGAACGTACTACATATCCCCCAAAAACAGCAAAGAGTTTGGGCTTCCTTCGGCGTCGCAGTGGCACTTGTATACCTAGCTGTGTTCCTTCTCTTAAACAACTAATCCGGAGCAACCGCGCTGCCTGGAGTGCCCATCACATTCGTCTCGAACCTAAGCTTGGACGGATTACTAAATACAGAGGTTCTTCGTTTAGCCGTTCCACATGGATCGATTGGTAGAATTCTTGGCGTGCAGTGTCCACTTATGGTACTGATGAGGGTCATGCGTACATGTCTGCTTAGTCCGTGCAGACAGAGTGATAGTTTGCTGTATTGTGTGCAGACAATATTGCCTTTGTCTTAAGGCATGTGGTGCCTTCTAGCCACATGTGGTTGGGTTTTTTCCAATTGTGTCGCTAGTGGATCTCTTCCCGGTTTGTGAGAGAAGGTTGTACCACGCCTAGCGAGTGCATCGGCTTTGCAATTCTCTTGTATGTCACAGCTTCCCGGGATCCACATGTGGTGTGCATTGAAAGGCTCAGCCACCTCCTTTAGAGACAGTCGGCCATCGTAGCTTGTTTTTAAGTTAAAAGTGGCAGTGTACAGGGACTTAATTGCGGCTGGACTGTCTGTACCAGGACAGTGCGTCTTTTATCACAATAGTTTCGACCTGAAAATGATACAGTGGCTAAGTAATTTCAACGAGCTGCTAATACTGAGGCCTTTGGAGTAGATCCCTACTCACCCCTTGGTTCGGGAATCGTCCAGTGTCAGATAATCAGACATCAAGCTGGTAGAAAACTGACTGTCTGAACAGATATCCGTTATTTTTGATCGAGGACCGTACCACTTTTATTGCAGAAACTCTACAGTGGCCAGGGAGATTTGGAGTAGAATCCTACACCCACCGTCCGTCTTCAATCCGTCTCTGTAGACACGCAGGGGACCGTCCATTGTCAACTCTAGTTTTTTTTATCGAAGATGGCTTGAGGTAGTAGGCGATGTCGTTGGAAAGGAAGTTGAATTCATTAAGAACAGTTGAGCGACCTCTGGTGAGTTCGGACCACAGTCGAAGTGTCTGCAGTCTTAGGGCTGTACCAGCTTCCGTTCCGTTGTTTACTGAAATTAGAGATACGAATAAAAATCACAATTCTGACAAAAATGTTTCTAAAAAGAATTGTGAACTCCAGTGAAGCCATGTTCTTCTTTAGAGTGGTACTCCATTTGGATTATCCTGAGAGTCATCGCTGTATCCTTTCTGCTGCCAATACTGTGTATATTGCGATAGGCAGACAGACAGTTTTCCTGTTTGATGGACCTGCCCTCACGTTAAAATCCTCATCGATTGATTTCTTTACGTCATGTTGGCATACACTCACCGATGCCGCTAGCTTGAATTTAAATCGTACCTGAAATTTGGAAGTTTGGGAAGCATGCAGACTCCGGACACTGGCAACCTAATCTTGTGTTTTAAGTCAGCCATCACTTGACCTTTAAATGAGTTTCCTTCCCTTCTCAAATCAGTCTTGGATGCAAAGTCTGCTTTATCCGCAATCAATGTGTCATTTTGATCAACCCTTCTTCCAAGACTTGTGATACATCAATGAACAGTTCGTAGAGTTTACGAAAATGCTTCCTCCTCCATTCCTTTTCTGAAGAGGATTGACTAAACCAAACACCTGACACCGTCGTCTTTTGATGAAGCCATGGCTCAGCTTCCATGTCCATGGGGCTAAACTGGCCGCAGTCTTGACACTATTTGTTTGGACTAATTGATATCCTCAGAATTTTGACACATGTTTGGGCTCATTTCATTCTGACTGACATCTACATCACTGCCTACGAGTCCAGGAGGATTTTTACAACCTGAGACAGAGACAGACCTTTAGAGTTGAGTGCTGATCTCGCGTTCTGGCACATTACAAAAAAAGAGTAGATTTCCGTTCCCCCCTATCGGAATCAAGAGGGCCATCTATTCCACTTCATAACCCTAAACCTGCAGCTGGTTTCCCTTGTGTTCGCTGATCCGTCCATAGTCAGACGTTAATGTCGTCTCATATGACATCTCAATCTGCACATCGAAGGGCTATCATTTTCTACTCGTTTCCCCAATTCTCGCAGATACATGCTTAACGCACCATCATTCAGGTCCACTTCCGTTCGATTGCACTCGTACAAAACCAGCTTACTCCTTCCCCCCTTCAAGATGGCCAAGTTAATCCTAAGTTTAGGTTCCACACCCCCAAAAAGCGATTCACCATCCCCAACAATTCCCAGCTGCTCAGTGGCAACAATCATCAATCGAGAACAATGAGACTGCCCCAGATCGAGATAAAATAAAACTTTGCATACGAAATACCCTCTCCGAGGAGCACTCCAAAGTCCAACTACGCAACAACTTCCGCAAGAGGACCGAACCGGAAACGAGGTGAATCCGGATTTTGTTATTTTTAGTTTCGGCAAAGAGTCAAATGCGATTGTGTGGGTGAACGGATGACTGGCTGCCGAGAAAAGGGTTCCAACCGGGCCCTCAACAAGTTCCAAACTTTTCAACTAATAATAAACTTTTTCGCCTTCGCTTCCGCCCGCCCTTCGCACGGTTTCGCACTCGAATGCTCAAAGGAACTGTTAATTCATTGAGTCTTCAAACCGAATTAGCGTGGCATTCGGAGAGTAAGCAGCAACTTTCGAATGTAATTACACACAGGCACGAATGGGGGGCCTGATGGGCTAGAAGTGAGCACTCTGAAGAGGTGCCGGATCTCCCGAGCGGTGCAGATTTACTTACTCACGCTCGTGTGGGCAAACTCTGAGAATCCTTTCTTTGCACTCAGACATGTTCGTCTCTGTGCGGGAAGACGGCACCGTTGATGGACACGAATGTGATAGGGTTCCATGATGAGGGCGAATACATTCATTTTTCATGGAAATCCATTGATATGGGGTGGTCGTGACATGGATTCACATTTCATGTCTGGGCGTACGGGGGGAGAGGATTCAATCAAATCCTTAAATCAACCTCTTAACGAAATGATTTCAAGCTACTATGGTGTTTTCAATGTCTCCTCATTCGGTACTCGAGGTTAATTAGTTATGCTGGAGTGCAGGACCTTTTGAAGGACAAAAACGTTTGTTCATTAACACACACGTCCAGACGAGCATGAAACAGAAGGAATCCTTACCGATGCCCTTCGTTGTCTGTCTGCACGTCGTCACTTGTAGCGCCTCGAAGTGCGATGAACTTTTGTCTTTGACTTTGGTTGCCGATTTATGCAGCGTCAGCGATTTATGTAGACTTTAAGACCACCCGTCTGACGTTTGTTGTGAAAGGCTTAGTTCTTATATTGTCTCTAAAAAGTAATTAAATGTCATGGTGGAAGGTAAGGAATACAATGTGTGCTGGACTGCTTGTGAAAACCGCCATCTTTTTTATTTTGTGGCATCATTTAGTGCACCATGATGACTGCTTTAATATCTGAAAAGGGTCCCATTTCAAGGCTTTTTTTCCAATTTTTCGGACATACGTATAACCAAAGACCAATGGTGACATATAGTTGATTGCTTTTAGTGGCCGATTTGACTCAAATCGGGTACAAGTAGCGCAGTTGCGCGCCGTTTTGATACCACACCTCGTAGACCGTGATTGTTTGGGTTGGCTAAATCCAGCCTGTGCAGATTGATTATGTTCAGGGGCCACCCAATTTCTGGTGCGGATTTGACATCTATTTTTTTATCACATATGTCAAACCGAACGGACGTCTTAGACCGCGTATGTTTATATATTTATTAATAGTCGCTGATCTTATCAAAATTGGGAAAATTTACTGAAAAAATAATGATTCTGTAGTAAATGCGTTTCGGGCATTTGAAGCAGATTATGGTGCGCATATTCGCACATCGGACCCCTCTATAGCAAGACTGTACAGAAATTCGAAGACAATGACTCTGTTACGGTTGTCTTAAGGCATAGCCATCATCGACACGCGCGTTCTTCAGAACAAGAGGCTTACGTTGGTTGTGTGTTCCAGTTTTGATTCTGGCCTCGGTTAGTTAGAGTGTTCAAGTGTTGATCCAAATCGATCGACACTCGCCGTGAGTGTACAGCGCTCGGGCTTATCTTACGACAGATTATGACATGGCTTGCATTCGGATTTGCATCTAAGCTCATATCAAGTCTAATTAACTCATGTATTGAAGTCGTGGCGGCGCACAGTGGTTTCAATATAAGCTAACCACTGAACAAAATTCTGTAAAGTCGATACCAGTGTACCGATTTTAATGAAATATTTAAAGAATATATTACAAATGGGAAGAGTTCGTTACATGGTCAAAAATTGTAAAGGTTGTTCATTATTGAAAAAAATATAAATAGAACAATAGAATATACGCCGATCAGAGTTTGAATGGTTTATTTTCATTTTCTTCAGCGATGAGGCCCATTTCTCACTCGGATAACAAATAACGTCAAAAATATGGAGAAATGAAAACTAACATGCCACGTTCGAAGGACTGTTTGATCCAAAATTGAGGAAAGTGCATCCGTCACCATCAATTTTCATCATTCTGAGCTTGTTCTGAGCTCAAGGCGAAGGTATGGATGTGATAGATATGTGGTTTCAACAAAACGGTCCCACATTTCACACCGTTTGTCGAGTTTATGCACACAATCCACAAATTCTTAACGCTTTAAAATGATGTGAAGTCACTGAAAGTTCGGGTCTATATTTGTTTCCGTTCTTTTTCCAATATATGTGAACGAGCTTCCTAATATAGTGCAACACTGCAAGATTGTATGCTGATGATATGCAACTATTCATAGTTCATACAATGCCCCAATAGTTCGATCGAACTAGCGACTCTTAAAATGAATAAATATTCTTAACTGGGCACAGGCTAATAACTTGTAGCTAAGCGCGAGCAAATCAGAATCCCTTGTTATCTCTCAGAACATCATAGATTTGGCCTCATTTCCTCAGCTGCAGCTTGGAGAATCGAACATCGACTTTGTTACGTTCGTCCGAAATCTGAGCATCAGCTTTAATAGTACCTTATCATTGGATACCCAGATTACTGCAAAAACTGGAAAAGTCTATGGTTTGCTTCGTCTTTTCTGGGCCTCGCGTACCCCTTTTACTCCAACAAAAACCAAACTCATCTTGGCAAGAACCCTGTCACCAACAATCTCTCGTTAAACTGCTTTACATGTCAAAAAGGCAGTTAATTGTGGCCTACAATGACATTGCACGATGCGTATATAACCTTGGCAGATACCACAATATTTCGTGCTATGCTATGCTATTTCCTTCGAAAATGTGGTAAAATACTTCTCAATGACGTGCGTCCACGACTTTATTTAGACTCAACAGCCAATATACTTAGGTTTCCATTCTTAGATCGAACTTTTTCTTTAATCCAACCTACGTACTCATGCGCCAGTTCTTAGTTCATGCCACTAGACAAAAGGCTCCGGCACATAGAATACTTTACATGCGTCAGCGTTTGACAGATACATGAAGTACATGCGTTCTTATGGAAGGTGGCACGTAGCCCAACGCTGAAGTCGACGCAACGGATGTAGTTGCTCAACTTTTAACTTTTCTCTCTCTACTTCAGCGTTGACAGTCATCACATTACGACATTTCAATAGAATTCGAATTTTAAATCAACATCTGAGGAAGCAGATTTTAAAGTAAATAAACGTTTGTAATTGTGTATTTATAACAAAATACAAATTTCAATTGTAGATGACATTTTTATGTGTAGATGACTGTCAATGAAGTCTGCCGTGCATTGAAGTATTCATTGTGCCACCCCTTGCGTCAGGTACTTCAAAGTCAATGGGTGCTTTGATGCTGACGCACGTAAGGTATTCTATGTGCCGGAGCCTTAAGGAACTTCCTTCCGGTGGAACTGAGAAGGATAAGGAACGCAAAGCATTTCAGAAAAACACCTTCTAACCCATTTGGCAAGACATCACAACTAATTCTTCTTATGTATAAACTTTTTCATATTTTTTCCAGTCTTTTTCCTTTTTCATCTATTATTTATAACTGTCTTTTAATTTTTCATATATTTATCATTAAACCTTTTGATCCGCTGTACAAACTTATAAGATTTGTTTTATAATCTTAATGTACAACTGCATTGTTAATAAAGTAAATTAAACTAAACTAAACTGAACTAAGTCACCTTGTCAAAATCGAGTGCTGCAAAAGCTCCCGTGGAGGACTTTTGAATAATATTGTATTCCATTAAAAAGAGCTAAAGGGTGAATTTTTAGCTATTATCTTTTTCGCAACACTGGTTTAAACAGCTGACGCACGTTTCGTGTTTTGTTTCACTGTCAAACATCTTCAGTTTGGTCTATAATTTAACCATGAATCGTCTTACAAACGGACAACGCTTGCAAATTATTGAATTTTATTATCAAAATGCGTGCTCTGTTAAGAAAGTTCATCGCGCGCTTCTTCCATTTTATGGTCAGCTCATTTTTGGCTCAATGGGTACGTAAATAAGCAGAATTGTCGATTTTGGAGTGAATATCAGCCAGAGGCATTGCAATAGCTACGAATGCATCCAGAAAAAGTCACAGTTTGGTGCGGTTGGGCTGGTGGCATCATTGGCCCGTACTTTCTCAAAGATGATGCGAATCATAACGTAACTGTGAATGGTGAGCGCTACCGTGAGATGATATCCACCTTTTTTTTGCCCAAAATGCAAGAGCTTGACTTGCATGACATGTGGTTTCAACAAGACGGTGCCACATGCCACACAGCACGCGCAACAATGGACTTATTGAGGGGCGAGTTCGGTGAACATTTTATTTCACGTTCGGGACCGGTCAATTGGCCGCCTAGATCGTGCCATTTAATGCCTTTAGACTATTTTTTGTGGGGCTATGTTAAAGCTCATGTCTATATAGGCAAGCCCGCTTCAATTGACGCATTGGCAGACAACATGGAAGCATTTATTCGTGAGATACCGGCCGAAATGATGGAAAGAGTATGCCAATATTGGACTAAGCGGATGGACCATTTGAGGCGCAGTCAGGGTCAACATTTGCATGAAATAATCTTCAAACATTAAATTATATGAACCGTACTATCGATTCAGATAAAGATTTCATGCATTTTTCTGAATTTTCTGTGTTTTTTTTTGAAAAACTTTCCTATAGCTTTTAAAAAATCACCCTTTATATCCAAGCAATATAGTAATACCCAATTGACCCTCGTTGACCATGTTTATTTGATTCAAGCTTATGTGGTTTACTGTCCAGAATGACGACGGTATGACTATAATCTTTAGCTTTAACAGATTTTTGTTTGAGGTGTCATGTTCCTACGATTAAAGATTGCAACCTTTGTCTCGAATGACTTGAGATACAGCCCGAGGATGGCAATCAATTTTGGTCGACTATTTAGAGATGACTTTCTGTTACGGCAATAGGTACTCATACCTCGTCGTCATAAGTACTTGGCTTGCATCCAATGCAGTGAAATTGCTTCCAGTACATCAGCCATTACCAGTATCCACAGGTGAGGATAGAGCACATCTGCCTTTGAAAACTTTTCTTGAGACATTGTGGCGTCTGTGAGTCCACTATCCATTTTCTAATGTTGTTGTTCTATTTCGAATCGACGCCCACTGACATTGAGTCAAACTTGAGGAAGCAAAAGTTTCACAAAAAATAATGACAATCGATAAAGCAGGCCTATATAGTATATCTTACATGCGGTTAATTCCTTAATTATCCTTTGGTGGAGCCACTTTTATTACATAGGCACATACTCGCTCACAGGCAGTTGCTTAGTATCGCGAGAGAAACGACAACATCGGGCGAAACGGGGAACCATCGCGGAAGGCAGAGTCTCAATAAACAAAGTGCGCCAAATAAAGACTAATATTGCAGGGCTGCACTGTTTGTCTCCATCGGAGTGCAACGCTGGTCGTCAGTTTGTGAAATTTCCAGGCTTTAAACAAATCAGGTGATATTAAAGCATTTAACCATATTGTGAAGAGGCAGAAGCGGCGACAGGGACGGACTTACTGATTTTGCACTTTGGGCCAACAGGTGTATGTGAGGCTGAGCCGTCACCCCCACATCTAATGATTGAGAACAAAATATGCAGCTATTCACATTTGCGTCTTGAGCTTTGGCCTGTCAGATGCACTTACCACTCTGATCACGCAGTTAGACTGAACCTCGAACAATGCCACAGTTGTGACAACTCTGAGACATCCACCTTCCACCTCTGCGTTGGCTTGGCACACATTAAAGGCACGCAGCGGTCACTAGGCAAACCCTCTCTGACTATGAAATTTCAGCGCAAGTAGACCCCTTCAGCAGACATTAAAACAAGAATTAATTAAATCGGCGAAATGAATCGCCTGAAAACCCCATTTCCTCTGAAAACCGGAAACAAAATGAATCTCCTCTCAAGTTACGGCCTTTAATGCCGTGATTCTCACGCCGATGCTACTTGTTCGGAGTCGTCATTTCAAACGGTCATCTCGTAAACATATTTTAACAACCAACAAATGTCCAAACGCCATCCGCCAAAATGAAATCGATAAAAACAAAAACGCTCGCAAACATTACTCCGAATGGTTGCAGTCAACAGCGACTGTTCCTGTTCGCTCTCACAATCAATTGTTTAATGTTTGCACTTCACTCAAAGCACAGACCCCCTCCACGGGGCGAATCACACCAGAGCAATAAAATGAACAACTTTTCAACGCCGCTGGGCCGGTTGCCCTTCTCTCCTATGATTGATGGGTGGGTGTGGAATTTAAATTTTCCTGAAAATGACTCTGGCGAACCGCCACTCTTCATGCAGTCATTACGTACAGAATGTACCACCTGGAGAGCCGCTCTTCATTAATGGAACGATAACTCACCGGAACGCCCGCGAAGCGCCAGCCCGGAAAATTCCTTGACTAGATGCGCGACTAAAGCCACAACAGCGAGCGCCGAAGGCCCATTGCGGAGGACAATTGTCATAAAAATTTAGTGCGATCAGGAAATTCCCACCGATTAGGCTTGCATGTGCGCGTGTGGGAGGCATCTGTGCTTACGGGAAAGTAGACCGCAAAGCGGTTATCGATTGGGATCCGCGTATCTGCTGGTTTCTTTTCAATTCGTTATGAGCTTCAATCTGCGGAATTTATAGCGGATTTCTCGTTATTAATGCATATTCGTGGCTGGGTGTGTATGTGTGATTGCTCAAGCAAGGATTCATTCGCGAATGTGCCTGGCGGTGGGAGGGGGAAGACCTAAAGTGCAGACGGAATCATAAAGTGCTCCTGCGTAGGAATAAATCGAATGGCAAAATGCAATTTGTTTCTATGGAATCGGGAGAACTGATACTCGTCCCGTGGATGGGTGGCCTCCCCGGGAGCGGGCTTCGCTGTGTTTTATGCGCGTCGAGTGGAATCCTTACGACGAACTATGCGAGGATTTGTGTGCGGAAATTCAAGTTGACTTTGCAGTGCAGACGTCTTTAGAAGATTGGATTGGGAGCGCCGTGGATTGTACGAGGAGTTTAATTTCAATTTGTATTTATTTTCTTTTTGCGCTCGTGAACTGGGTGTATCTGGGATTTCGCCTGATTGGATGTTCGTTACGTTGGCTTTGAGGAAAACGAGATGAAATCACTTTTGAAACTCACCGACCATGTACATGGGTGCAGGGACAAACTATTCGCTATGAGTGTTCTTCGAACTGTACAGGGCGTGCGTTTTATGTTTCAGCTCGATGTGTTCTATTCACAACTTTTAAATGAAGTGAAACTGTATGAATTGGGTTGCATTGGTGTGGGTTTTAACATTATTTCTGACATCGACTTAATGACCGCATTCGGGCTTTGCGCAGAAATGAACTCAACTTTCTTAACAAGTGCACAGTCGTCGGGTTCGGGCTCGGGCTCGATTTCATTTCAAATGATGTCCTTAATCGTCAATGTTGTGGTTGGCTTGTTGATGACCATCTCTTCAGGTACTCTCGTCAACTTGGCGACTGTGGAGAGACAGACATATTCTGTGCAGCGTCTGCTTCTAGTTGAAACCACATGTCGTCACATGCTGTAGCACTGTCTCGTTCAGGCCACACGTTTCCCAGTCCAACTTTGCCCAACTCAGGCTGACGGCGGTCACCAGCACTGCCTCTAGTGGCTTCAAAGAAATATGACACCACGATGTCGTCTGACCAAATGGCGCACTATGCAGCCACTCGACGAGAGTGTGGTTGTCTTTATTTGAGGGTTTCCGGTGACAGAATACAAAATGCTATCCATGTGCTACTCAGTTTAGGATTAATGTGTGGCAGGCCGGAGAACACGCCATCGATTCATGTTATTCCGCTTATTCATCTTTGCATCAACATCAAAACCAAACCGAATGTTTTTTTTTGTGCAGCGTTATCGAACCACCCTCTACGACCGTGAAAGCAAGCTGTCAATATATAATCCACCTAGAAATGGCGCCCAAACAAAATCGACTTGGAACATAAAAAGCGCGTGGTTCAGCGCTCCCATCTTCGGTTGGAGATCCACATCAAACACGAAACTTCGGCCTTCCTGCCTTCTTGCATCATGTGGCGGCTGGTATTCAAAGACCTGAAGTCACTTTCCATGAGTCAATGATATTATCTCCTACGCGACAACTCCAGAATGAAAAAAGCAACCACCCCCTCCCAACTAAACCGCACCCAGACCGCTCCAGGGGAAGGCTAGGATGGCAATATGAGAACCACAGGTTCAACAACAGCGTGACAGGACACAATTCCACGCAGAAGTCATTGCCGGTGGTTCATGTGAACCCTGCGGTCGGGCGTTGATTGATGTCAATTAAGCGCAGCGTGGTTGCATACACAGCACAACAGCTTTTCCATTTCCCGCATTGATCGTAGAAAAATCGAGGGCATGCTAGCGATTCGCTGTAAACAATGCGATGTGCACCCCGCCCTGCTGCATCGTCAAGACGCGCACGTACGTATCTCAAAAATTTCATCTATCGACAAGTGTCAGTCTTGATAAATTGTTGCAGCCGAGCTGAGTTTAAATTTAATCTCGCTCCTGTCTCGCCCGCATGTGAACGTCGGAGAAGCGACACCTGCGATGCGTTCGCTCCGGTGACTGACAGTGTTAAACTGAAACTGAAATCCAATCTTTATCACGTCGCGCCTCTTGAATGTGCAGTCACCCTGTGACGGGATGTCGCAGCTCGTGGTCTGGACTTGACTGATTGGTTTATAACAAATAACGACCGCAGGGCAATGGGTGGTTGGTGCGTAGATGCAATTATTATGGGCGGCTTTTTCGGTGACAAGCGGCTTTATTTCCCCCCCGCAGTTTGCATCTGGATACAAATTCCAATTTTCTGGGGTCAGCTCTGATGGACGGCTCAAATTTAAATGGATTACGCCAATTTTCGATGTGGCTTCGATTCATGTGGCCGCGGCGCCGAGTTGCGATGGAAATTACGGGGAATTGAACTTTGACCATCCATCGATTCTCGTGGGCATTCTACTGAAAAATATCGAAAATAAACTGGTTAGCGGGCTTATCCATGTATCTGGGGTGTCTGCACATTTGTTTCCTACGGCCTCCGAAACCATTCACTTGGTTTCGATGAAACTGTGAAACTTGCATACCGGACATAGTTTTCAGATTTAATGGATTGTGTTGGCCTTAAACCGCTTAAACTAAAAACATTAAATTTCCGCGTTAATTTATTTTCATGACGCATGACTAGTGCAGGAGGTTGGATGTTTGCGGAGTTCTGGCTCCTAAACGACTGTTGAGCTTTCGATGAAACTTGATGGAAATATTGGTTATGTTCGGGGCCAGGATATGGGCCACATATTTCCCCAGAATGTGCAATGCCATGATTTGCGAGTCAGGTTAATATGAAGCGACCAAAAATTATCTAAGGAGCACGTGGACGGAGTCGGGGGAACTGCTAGCATTTAAGTGATCAATCTATGTCGAAATTGGAAGACTTCCCTTCTTCCATCAAGTTGTGCATGGTACAGATGCAAGGTCACATCCAAGGACGAAGTTCTGTAAAGACATTCAACTCGATCGATCGATCTTACGGACTTCACCACAATGCGACGTTGGACGGTGTCAATGTGATGTTAAACATTGCGTCCATGTGGAGTATATACCTTTTAACGTTGTTCATTCATAGATGTGGCCTTCAGATCTTCCCCTTCAGTCAACAACCCTACTCATAGAGGTTCTCCGTTTCTATCACAGACTTTAAGACGGAACCGAGTTGATGCGCTCATTGCCACCTTAGGCCTTTGATCCCTAAACTTCTGCACGACGTCAGTATACTTCGTCCTTTTTGCAACAATCCGAAATGTGTTACTGTCTCTCATCCAACAAGCCTCTTCAACAAGCACGATATCTTGTTAGCAGACACATGAAGGTACTTAAGGTCCATCTCCCCTTGTTTCTGTCATTTTAAACACATACATCCCCTGTTGCTTTGCCCGATGTATCGGAGACCCTTCGGGCTGCGTGTCAAGCTGTCAAGTTGTCTATTTGCATGGCCTTTGATCACCAGACGCCTAAATGCAGCTCCTCTAGTTCTTCTTCTCCCTCTAGTCAGAGCCAACGCAATACCTCCCAAACCGATCAAAGTATTCCACAGCCGCTCAGTGACAAGGTGCAGTATTCAACACCGATCGGAATTGTACACGTTTTACATCTCATTTCTGCGAAATGGAGCACTGCTACTCCGCTGTCGTTTGATGTTCAAGAAGGAGCCATTGGCGGGAGAGCCTCCGTTCATGATATCTGTGCTCATTCTGTGGAGCCGAGGTCCTTGAATACATCGAATCTGAAGGGGACTATAGTGACCACCATGCGATGACTTCTACCCGAAGATACCTAGTCAGTGTGTGTAGATAGTCGATGTGCGTGACGTGTGCTTCCTTTTCTGAGGACAACGATGGCATTTTTCGTGTCAGAGACCGCAAAGGTCTTCACGATGGTTAATTGCGTACCTCTGGTCATGTCTGAACATGTCGATCGCATTTGGGTGGCTTGTCTTAGGAGTTGACTAGTGAGATTATTGCGATCTGCTTGAGTGGTGTCCGTCGGTCCTGTAATCATTTTGCACTTCTTTGGTTGTTTACCGGATCCGCTGTGTTCAGAAGACCCTGTGTTCAGACATTGCTTCTTCTTCACAGCTATGTCGGGAATCTTCTTTTGAAAGACGGTTAGGACCTCAGGTTGTCTTCCATTGGCCCACTTAATGGAGACCATGTAGTTTAATCTGGGAAGGGAAACATGTTTTGCGGGTGCCACTGCGACGTACAGTTTAGACAGCGTTGACCAGCGCCTTGGGTCTTTATGTCCTTTACCGTGAGTCCTTTCCTTTCTAAGCTCTAACAGGGTTTCAGTGCGATCATCTCTAAATCATGGACAAAAAGAAGAAGAAACTACATCGTAAGGAAATATTGAACAGGTTTTCTTCGTCCTTGCAAATTTTACACAAGTTACCAAGGGATACCAAAACACAGCGCTTGTGTGCCAATGAGTGCCCTCTTCTTGCTCAAACAAGCCGTTGATCCGTCCGTCTGCATTCAGCCGCTGGTTATTGGTTTTATGTACGTTTTCGACGTCTAATTCCTGTCTCTAGAGCTTAGTGGTACAGCGAAACATGATTATTTGCGTCAAATTTGAACACGAGCCTTGTTTCTTCAGGCTTTTCAGCCACTAGAGCGATGCGATGTCTATAGTTGGCGCAGTCAAATGGGTCTTCCTTCTTGTAGATGCCAGACATGCTTTCCTCTTGTATGTGCCTTGAAGCTGCGTCCGTTGCCAAGTCTTTAGACTTCGTCCTCCAACAATTTCGCAGTCATCAACACCACTTTGAACGAACCACTCTCAATTCATCGATAGCACTCCTCTCCACATTCTAGCTTCCACACAATCCATTTACCAACATCTTCACAGACTCACTGATCTTACTTCGACGCCCTAATTCAATTGTCACTCCCTCAATTCAGCATAATTAAAGTTGTGATCCCATCCACGATTTAGCAGCTTACGCCACATATTCACTGCATGCTTCCACCAGACAGATAAGCCAATTTCCAGCGCTTAATGGCGAAATAATACGTGTTCTCTGTCCAATTCCGAAAGGAACAATGAAAGCTAAGTCGGCGCTTGCTGGTGACTGCGTTCGTAATTGAAAAATCCCCAAGCGACGGACAAAATCGGAAAGGGATATCCTTCGTATCTGAAGGCACCAGCCCACCGAGTGGACGGTCCTCCACCGTGCTAGGAACGGGTTCTTCCCATTTTTGAATGCACATTCGAATCGATTGGGAACGAGAAAGTTTTCAAAGGAGTTCATTTTTCTTTCTCCGAGGGCGACATTGTTTGGTTTATTGTTTGTAACCCCCCTTCATTTGAGATTATATGGATTCTTTTCATTCGTACATTGAGGCAAGTTGCAAAGTAATTGATTTTAAGAGGGAATGAAGGGGATGACGAGCAAATGACCCGAAGATATGGAACGATGTACAAAAGACGAGTTGATAATGGGATGTTATCGGATGCTGCTAGTGGGAGTTGTAGGATCATGAAACTAGTCTGGGTGTCCCAGAATTCATGAATGTGCCAATCGGGAATGAAGGACAAATGTCATCAGCGAGACAGTGACCCCATGACCGAAAAAAAAAACTGGATCGAAGAGCACTGTAACTTAAGAGGTGGCTCAGGCTTCGTCATCAATGAGGCAAACCTTCATAATTTCAGTGTCCGTTCAGCTGTCTGTCTGTCATCTGCAAAGGCATTGCCAACAGGAAGGAGAAGAAACCATGATAGCCGACATCTGAGGACTGTTGTGGAAAGAGCTCCACACGGAGTAACAACCCGTCTTGTTTAGAAAATGCAATGGTTTGATGGCATCTACAGTTGCTTTGTAGATTTGGAAAAGGCATATGACCGAGTCCCTCGAAATAAACTCTGGAGCGTCCTGCAGGAGTATGGGATTGATGGTCCTCTTCTGAGGGCCATTCAGTCTCTATACACAAACTGTAGCAGCTGTGTTCGGGTAAACGGTGCTAAATCAACACCTTTCACAGTGGGCGTTGGACTTCGCCAAGGGTGTGTCTTGTCACCTCTCCTTTTCATTGTATTTATGGACTGGATGTTGGAGCGCAGCCGAGATGAGGAACGTTTCACATTGGGAGAGTTGAGGTTAATTCATCTTCTTTTTGCAAATGACTTGGTTATCCTCACATCCTCCCAGACGGAACTCCAGCGCGCACTCGATAGGCTTGCGGCCGTATGTGCTGATGCTGGAATGAGGGTTAACGTGGACAAATCGGAGGTTATGGTAATTTCCAGAACGCCTGTTTAATAAACGCTGCATGTTAGTGGAGTCCCATTGAAACAGGTGGAGAAGTTTAGGTATCTCGGGGTCTTTTTCACGAGTGATGGAAGGAGTAATGCTGAGCTTTCCTTTAGGATTGGTCAAGCTGGGTCAGTTTTGCTGTTGTGGGAATTACTCGCCGGGATAGGGTGAGAAACACGGCAGTGCGCGAGGAACTCAACATTGAGCAGCTGCTTCTTCGAACGGAAAGGGCTATGCTTCGGTGGTTTGGTCACGTGGCACGAATGTCCCCATCATCACGACTGCCGAGGCGGGCGTTGAATGCGATTCTATCAGGTAGGCGACAGCTTGGCAGACCCTGTAGGAGGTGGTTGGACCAAGTCCAAAAACTCGTCGGGTTACGCTTGGGCATTGCTCCTGATGAATGTGAGTCGATGGCGGAGGATCGAGTTGCCTGGAGATCTCTCGTGCGTGGTTTACCCTCGCGACCCCTTTAGTGGATCATGCGGGTCAGAAGAAGATGATGATGATGATGATGGTTTGATGGCTCCAGCTCGAAATTTTCGTACAAAATGTCGTCAGAATGGGGTAGCAGTTCATCAACTGATCAGAGCGGCTAGATCAATCCGTAATCTCAAACATTTCGAACATCGTCCGACATGGTGTTCAACACACAATAGAGAAGCAGCTCACAGGTTACTGCAGAGTCTTGGGACTTCAGGAACAACAATGCGACGCCGTGCCCAATAGTTGGACATTTCTGTGATGGATATTCGAGCAATCCTTTTCATCTTGAATCGCCAAGTTTGCCGAATGGAGGAAATGGAAAATGGTTCAGAAAATGTTCGCGACATTGCTGAGAAGCACAAACATACACGGCCTAATGCCTGCTGCCTGAAGCATGTTTTAGAATGTAGTCATCTAGCAGCGGCATTAGCGTAAGTTAATGATGATATGCTTGTCGAAGACATGTAGTTTCAATCTGACGGTGTCACTGTACCCAGCAGTCCTGGCAGCAATTCAATTACTGTCTGAGTCATTTTCTGGTCATGTAGTACCTCTTTTGGCCATCAGACAAGAGTAGATCGTTGACTTCAGTCTCTCGCATGCGTACAAGCCAACGACCCACGCCGTCAAGGAAGAAATGGAGAGCTGTGCCAACAAAATCCAGCGACGTCTAAACGCCCACGCATCCCTGCAGGACAGTAAATAATCCCGCGTCCTTTTAGGGAAGCTGTTTGAGTGACGGTGCGAGGTGATGCTTCAACTTCTGAACAAATGTGTACGATGCGCGTGAATAAATCACATCACAGGCTCAACCATCACGTTGAAGCACTCACAATTTCCACTTCCCCCTCCCCAAGCAGCGGGTTGTAGTTGTTAAAACCACTCGATCACGAGTGTCACACACCGCACGGAAGAACTTCATCACACACACGTTAAGCCATGACTTCATCATCATCAGCGAGGCAATGGCCTCTTCCTTTCGACACGCCTGCCATCTCCATCAGAGTCACTTGTGCACACCACCACAGCGGCCAGGGTACAATTCGCATCCATCGCACATCAGTCAGCGCTCGCCGATGGAATTTATCCACGGCCACTGGTGCGGATTTCGCAAATGTCACCGCAACGCAGACCGTGTCATCGGATGCCGGCTATCTCCGCACGCGTCATGCGGCTGAACATGCCGCAGATGACCCCTTGGCCGGTGGACTTCTTCTGCGTTCTGCGGTAAGAGCACTCCGCACACGCCCTCGCACTCTTCACTGAGTGCCGCACTCGACACGTCGACCCAAAAACACAAAAAAGACAACAGTCACAAGTGGCCACATCTCAGTTATGGATACAGCACGGTGTGATTGGTCGGATTCTGCCACTTCTTGCCGAACTGGAACTGCTGCTGGCACTTTTATTGGCATCGTAAATCGCAAGGTATCGCAAGCTCAACTGCCTGTCAGTGGCCGACGATGAAAGTCACACACAGGCTCAGCGAAAAAGCCACGGCCGCACAAACACCGACGCCCGGAGTAGTTGCGTACAAGCCGACCGAATAATTGATCCAAATAACCCTCAAGGTTCAATGGCTTCTACCTGAGTGGGTTCATTGTTTCCCAATCGGGCATGGTTCGGGCTTTTCTTCGGTTTTCTTGTTTTTTTTTCGTTTTCGCTTTTGCCGATGTGGGCCGGCACACAGACAGATGCGGCGTCTCCGAAAAACATGCGAGCGTACCCGTTTGAAGTGCGAATCTAGGTTGCTGGCCAGGCGATAAATTGTTAACCTTGGTACGGTTTAGTGCGTACGACAAGCGTGACAACGCGCTGGTGGGCCCTCTGTTGTGTTATCCGGGCGTACATCCCCGACGAGTGTGTTTAGGTGCAGCCGTGTGCTTTGATGACAAGCAAGTTTAGGCGAGGCGTCGATAGTGATCGGCCCTAATGCTGTTCGGATGGTGTGTGGTCCACAGTGGCCGATGGTCTCTGGCTCGGTCGTGGGGGGAGGGGATGGTCTAAAAATAGTCTCACCGTTCACAGATGAATGCAAATGCATGCCATGGTGTGCGGGTGCGGGAGAGGAGGGATAAAATCGATTCGGGCCAGAGTCGGGGACCGTGGAACGATGGTGTGACCAATTTGTTGGTAATCGACAAGCGGACAAGTGGTATTTTCTTGTTCGATTCGATCTGGCGAATGGCTGTGAAGGGGATCAAATTGAATTTGAATGCATTTCAATTGGAACGACTTCCACGGGCAGTGCCATCAGCGAGTGAGTTAAATTGAATTTTTTTGGAGTGCAATTCGTGAAGTCATAGCTTGTTGCTACAGGTTTGAATGGCGTAGCTGTTGACACATCGTGGTGGCTGTCAAAGAATCTGTGGGCGCCCAATTTTTGTAATCGTATGAACACATCCAACTCAATGTTGCGTCTCCAGGTCACCCTGTGACAGTGATTTCCACGAATCTTCGATCCCCCTTGTCCACAGATAAATGGTAAATCAGATAACATCCATCACCGATATCCAACGACGTCAATAAACAAAATTTGGCCAATCATCGTTGTGAAACAGATTTTTGTCGAAATTTGATTACGTCCAATATTCTGTTCGCCTCGAATCGAATCGAATCGAATCAAAAATCATTGGATCACGTTTAATTTTGCTCATCAAAGCCACGCAATGCAAAAAAAAGAACCGAGAGAGAACAAAATATATTCAATTAGCGCAGTTTCACGAACGCATCCGTTGGCCGATGACACACCGTGACAGCTGACGTTTCAACGATTGGAAATTTAAGTAACGGAACTTAAATTCATTATCGAGTCCGTCAGGCACTGTCTCTATCGAGTTGCCAGAGAGACCTTCACGAGTTAATTAACTTACTGCCTGCTGAACTCGCAGCCTGAGTTGATTACAGACCCTCGCGCTGGAGCGATGGCTGACGGAAGTTTTAATTGAGAGAAAATTAAACAAACTCGTCAAATAAATTGTCAACTTGCGGGGGGGCCGATGCAAAGTGCACTTACCTGAGTGCAATGGGAGCTCGCTGCACTGCCTTGTACCAGTGCACTTTCCAGGTAAAACAATAACTGGGAGAGGATGCAATTAAATCAGACTGTCTCCGCCAGAGATGCTTGCCGAATGTGGCAATCACAAGGAGGGCTAGATTCCATGGCAATGGGGGCTCAATTAGGCAATCAGAGATTGGCATCGTCGCCGCGAAGGCACTTGGGCCCCGTCAAAGGGATGGAAATGAGGTGCTCTTCATTGGCAGAGTTTGAGATCATTTGTCTGCCAATTTTTGATGAGGATTTCGTGGCGGGGTGCAGGAGAGAAAAAGGGGGAGAGAAATGAAAATTCAAGGCTGAGTGTTTAATTTAGAGGGAATTGACGATGAAATGAGAAGTGTTCTTAATCCGGTTTGTTAGTCAACAAGTTGAATGAGGTAGCTTCCAGCATCTTCTCCGACTGCTGAGTCTGGAGAATTTGAAGCGTATGCCGCTGGCGGTGGCACACGGTTGAATTCAACATTCAAAGTCTGCTTTAAGAAGAGAATGATGGACGGAAGGAAGGATGAGAGTTCGATGTGTGAATTTGCCTGGTTTCGAGGTGCTCAACGGAGGAAATCTGTGCGTCTCGGCATGGTTTACACACGTTTCTGGTGCCGTCTCTTAGTATATTTAACATCACGAAAAGGATGGTGATCTCCAGAAACACATACGTTCTCTTGGTCTATGTGTGTCATCCGTCTACTGTCCGGGCTAGAGCGGGGATGGGGACACCGATTACCTTGCTCTGGCCTGGTTTTCCAAAGAGAATGTGACATAAACATTTGCAGAGCTCAATTGGAGATCTGTCGGCGCTTCAAATGGCCAAGAGGCTTCAGTTCTTTAGAGTCCGAGAAAGTTGCCGTATCCACCTATGTGCGTACTGACTGCCACGACTGCGACGCGTTGTAAGGGTTTAAGGCTCTATGGCAAGATTTTTTCGCAAAATTTGATTACCACTTCGGCTGAGAGTGATTTCCGATTCCGGTGAAAGGCCTGAACTCGACTGATTTGACTAAATTTGAACTGAGGCACTACCGGCTGCGATATTTTCTGTGCTTTCGCTTGAGCGCTGTCTAACTGGTTATGTAACGTTCAACATTGGATCAAGACGCTGACTCGAATCTATCCACGTTAGAATGGACAGACTGTCGGATGGGAAAAAACTCAAACTCAAACTCAAACTCAAACTCAAACGCAAACTCAAACTCAAACTCAAACTCAAACTCAAACTCAAACTCAAACTCAAACTCAAACTCAAACTCAAACTCAAACTCAAGCTCAAACTCAAACTCAAACTCAAACTCAAACTCAAACTCAAACTCAAACTCAAACTCAAACTCAAACTCAAACTCAAACTCAAACTCAAACTCAAACTCAAACTCAAACTCAAACTCAAACTCAAACTCAAACTCAAACTCAAACTCAAACTCAAACTCAAACTCAAACTCAAATTCAAACTCAAACTCAAACTCAAACTCAAACCCAAACTCAAACTCAAACTCAAACTCAAAGTCAGACTCAGAATCGGGAGTAAGTCTGTAAAATCATAAATTCGAAAGTTTGAATCCTTTGATGTTTGTGGAGCTGTAGGTCGTGAGTGGCTCTTCGGAGTCTGACTGAAATTTAGAAGACAGATCCGTTATTCTGTCGATTAGGGCATGAACTTCTTCAAAGTATGGGCCAGAAAAATTCTCTAAGGCCAGCGCGTACAAAATCGGGGGTACTGCAGCTCTAATTGCCAAACGTACCTCTTTCATTGCACAGAACTACAAGGCACACCTTGACTGACGTCATGGCATCGACAGATCATAACAAAATTAAGATGTAAAATGTTTCTGACGAAAAACCCACATTGCTCCATTTTTTTAGGCCCCCACTGTTAATCCCTTTCCCACCCAAAGTACGCTTTCAGTCAACCCAAACTTGGTTCCATTGAGTGGCCATTTGACGCGCCATGGGTTGAAGTAATGGGGAGTCTTCATTTCATTGTTGGACGCATTGTTGGACAGATGGCAAATTAAATCAATTGCCCCACTCGAAGTGGAGATATTCAACAAGTTGCGATACGGCGCGGTGATACATTCAGCTGTATGGTCACATGGATCCATTGGCTATTCATGGAAACATTTGCAATGTAAGCATGTCGACACTCAAACGTATTGATTGAATTGATGTTCAATGGTCATTGACTGTTTTCGTTCCACATTTGTATGGCATTGGATGTGAAAATGCAGCGAGAAATGCCACATCGCATGCCTTTAATTGCAGAACATTTGATATGACTTGTGAATACATGTGAATATATAAGCTCGTGAATTGGACTCCATGCTTCTCCGTGATGTGATACCTTGGGACACAATTCTGTGAAGATATGGGTCATAAATAGCAATGTACTACGAGCTAAGGCTTACTTCCGTATTGGGCTTTATTCGACTTGACCACAGTAATTCCAAGGAAGTGGCGCGGTAAAAGTGAGAGTTGGTGTGTCCAGAATCGAACCACGAACGATACCCGAAGACTCAAGAAGCATGCTGACTAGATCGCGGGATTGGTGACTGTCTACATTTCACAAACTGTCGACTCATTAAGAGCTGCTGACTTTGGAAAACCTTTCGACATAAGCTTTGTCATACAAATTCTAAAAGTGTTCCAATATGAAGACGTCGTCGGGAAAACAATGCAATATTGTATGGAACATTTGACTCTCACTGCACTGATGCCGAAACGAAAAAGTCGTGACGCTAGATCGAAGCGGTTGCTTCAAACTTACGGAAAAGGGAGAAAATAAAGGGACATTTTTTAAGTGTTTGGTTTTTAAAGTGTCTAAAAAAGTCGAAGGCAAATAGCAGTCGAAGGCAAACAATTTGCACTTGAATTGATAAATGATTGCTTGCCATTTACTTTTAAGAGATTGTTTCATGTAAATGTTGACCAAGACTGGGTTTAAAGTATCATCTATGGAGAGTGGAAATTTGAGTCACTTTTCGAGCACTTTGGCTGGGATCTAGCTAATAACACACCAGTAATGTTGTCTTCCAAGATTGCAATTGATGCTAACTTATCGGTACAGACGAGTGGTTTTAAGCATCTTCATAAAAAGTAAAGTCCAAAGGCCTCAAACCACCCAAAACAAACTCCAGTGCAAAACGAGAGATAAATTGCTTACCGAAGTCATTTCCCAGTTGGTCCATCGTTTCGCGTGGTGTGCGGCATGGAGCCCCATCTTGGTGGATCCACATGACCAGGTCCAGCTAGTGTATTTTGAACAAAAAAGTTGGAAATCATTGAACTGTAGCCAGCGCCATTGATAGTAACTTTGTCTCAAGGTCAGTCATATAATTTGATAAACTGTGGGCCGATTATTCCATTAGACCACAAACCGTCCCAAACAGCGTGTGTATAGAATAGGTACATCGACAACCAATAGCGTGACCTTGGTGCGACATTTGTTGACTGTGACTTGAATTACTTGCTGAGACGGTCGAATATGAAGAGACTATTGTTTTTTTGGTTGCGCCAAAGGGTGTGGTAATCTTCCAAAGATACTAATAGTGCGGGCCATTATCATGCACGATTTGTTGACCCGAATGCACGAATGACGGGAATGCACTTACTCCTAATAATCTGCATCCTGTACTCTTTTACTATTCTCCGCTGCCGTTAGGTATTACTTCGCGAGACTGGTTAGCAGATCATGCTATGTGCCCAATTCGACTCGCCATATTCTTTCGAGCGTTCTTAGAATGTTCTGAACGCTCGTTATAAAGGAGCAGGTCTCCAACCATTTGTCAACTGACTCTGACAACTGACTACGAGCTCGGGCGTAAGTAAATGCATTCTTGCCAATGCGTACTCTGCATCTTCCTCTTCGTCCGCGTTCTGGACAGAAAGGTGAAGTGAGGTGAGATATTGTGTCCAAATCTATATTTTCGATAACCGCTGTGGACCTAAACGAACTGCGTGAGGTGGTAGTTCCAGCTCCTACATCAGTTTGTTGGTTCATCTGCCTTTGACTGTGCAGTCCCATCTGGCATGCCAAAGTGACACAGATATTGCTCTTTCTTGATTTTTCAGACAGTTCGCCTTAGGCCGGGCCTTTGGATCTCGTTAGCGAGAATGTTAATGGGGCCATACCCGCAAATGACACGGGCTGCTTCGTCCGAAATTGTTCGGAAACCGCACAAACGCTTCTCCTTGACAGCGAGAGCTCTCTTCCAGACTGGTGCGGCGTACAGGAGACTATAGCTTACTATTCGGCAATCTTGGAAACATGATCTTTCTCGTGCATCCATGTCCTCCGATGTGCGGCAACATCCCGGAAAACGCTGCCGGCATCCGTGACGCTTTCTTGCTGCAGTACTCAACATGCGTCTTAAAGTTTAAGAAGCGTGTGTCGAACATTTAGTCCCCGTTTAGATCTTCCCTGGGAACCAACCCGGAAGTTTGGTTATTCAGTCACAGTCTTTCGGCTGGTTACTATGGGCTTTTGGTCAGCTAGTTATTGGTTCCACACCGGGGATATCTTTGACCACTATGACAACTCCAATATCGCTGATGACCTTAACTCCTTCTCGAAGCTTAAGTCGCAGCACTCCGTCGTACATTATGTTTCACAGGAGAGGTCCAATTACTGATCCCTAGGAGACGCCCACTGAAACTTCGCAGTACTTCAGAACATCGTCTGTCTGGTACATAAGATTCCTGTTGGTAAATGTTGGTGATGATTATCCTCTTCTGGTAGAGTAGCGTACCCATTCGGACTAGGGATAATGAGGAACAGTTGGTGAGCCTTTTTCCGAGAGGATTGTAAACTAGGGGAAGTGAGTGAAAAACCTTTTTTCGGCTGTAGCTGTTTTCATGATGGAATGGCAATGCCAACTGAGCATGTTTCACTTTGACACATGTCAGAAATCACGCAGTCAAAAATAGAACACTGACAAACGAAACAGCAAACAAATAACCATCCCCTCTGAATATGTCCTCCTCGAATGAAACCCTCGCATTCGAATGGAAGCCAAGGGACCTCTCTCCCTTTTGTTCATATTAACTATCGGACGGCTCCATTCCCACACTCCCTTCAAAGGCAAACGTTTTTTGAAGTTTTTGAACAGCAAGTGCACTGAACTGAGCAACATTCTTGTTCAACATTCCTCTCAGCCTTTCATCATTTTAAAGCCACATCCCCACCTCCCCAGCATCGCTGGTCGTCGATTCAGCCTTGAGAGCACTTTCAGACCATCCGACTTGTTCGCATGAGTGCGCCGGTCACGTGCCCCAGCATTCGCCTTGAAAACGTATCCAGCAACAAGCCACAACAACCACTCAATGGGTAGAAACCCGGCTGTAATCTAATTTCAAACGACGTGTTTACAACCTCCTTAAAGGCTATTAAATTTGGCCTTAAATGCAAATCATCAGGACGAGAAACAGGAGAGAAGACCTGAAAATGATTCACGGCGCCTAGACTAAGAGGGCCGTCGTTTCAGCCATTTACATAATTTACGCCGTAATTTCATGGAAAATAAGCCATTATGCAAAGCGCCGCAAGCAGGCAGCCAACCATTGCTCGTCATTGCCACCCCCAATCCGTCAGGCTGGGCCTGGGCGCGACGACAGCAACCGGTTGCTAATTGACCGTCAATCCCACTCAGAGGCTTCGCGAAGACGCATTGTAGGCACTCTGTGTGGTCACACGCCGCGCCGTCGGGTATGCGGTTGCGCTTCCTTCAATGACGACGACGACGACGACGACAATGGGCTGCAGCAACAAAGGCCTCCGCAGGAAGAAATCAATTTGCATATTAACCTTCCGCCCGTGCACGGCGATTCCAGCAACTTCCTGCGACCGAGTCAGTCACTCGGATCAAACCCTTCTGCCTGGCAGCGCTCCACCGGGGTGTGTACATCCTCTGTGAGTGCTGGGACCCCGTAAGCTACTTACCGCCGCTGCCGCAGCAATTGGGCATATCGCTCGCATTCGGAAGATTAATGCACCCCTCCCTCGGGTGGCATTGTGCACAGGCATCTGGGCCCATACTGACGAACTGCATGCCCCTGCACAAAGGGCTCGGCTCGGCTGGGGCGCTATTGTTTTTATTTTGAATCGTGTGCACAGCCAGTCGGAGTGCATCCATCTGCATCTGTGGGCATGGAGTGCACACGCTGGCTCCGCGTTGAACAGACGGGGTACTTAAGGGTATCGGTTGCCGCTGACACGGTTGTGCGTCTGCATTTGTTTGTTTACATAATACCGCCACCCGCCACCCGCTCCCCAGCTGAATGACAGGCGTTTGCCTGAAATGGACAGAGATACACTCACCGTGTCGTTGGCATTGAACGGTCGAGGGAACGAAAAGAAGTGCAAATTCAAATGGGAACACAAATGGGAATGAAAATGCAAATGGAAAAGTGTGTAATGGAATACTGGAGGCAGATAATAACGGCGCATCAGCGCTGAATGCCGATGTATCATGCTATCACGTAACGCAGAGGTTGCGGCCGACGCGTTCAAGGTGAGCGCATGTATGGGATTTCTGGATTGGAAGCGACGACGCTTGGTGGTTCGTTGCTCGCGGCCGCTTTCTCAGAGAAGGGTTGACTGCACGGCTGGCTGGCATTGTGTGCGAGCATAACGAGAGAAACTGGGTCTAAGTGCTATGAACATTGTTTCGATTTTCTGGTAAATGGTCGGGAAATGCATTGAGCTTGGATCTGGGTGCAGCGCGATTTTCACTCTCGTCACTTACCGCAGCCGGTCTCATTTGCCGGCAATCGAGGCGCATTCAAATGCTATTAAGTGGCCGGATGTTTGCACGAAATTTAAGCTCCCTTTGTGGCGACGCGACGGTAATCGAAACTGACAGAAAATGCTGCGATCACTTTCAATGATCATATCCGCTGGAAGAACTGCCAGTCTTCAAGGCGCTGGTGGTGAAGTATGATGAACTGTTGAGCAGTTGCGTTTATTTTTTAAAAGCAATGGACTGAGTGGTGAGCCCATTGGTACTCCATTTTAGGTGCTTCGCTTGAACTTCATGTCAAGCCAGGGTTTTGTCGTCGGTGGAGTCGTAGAACCAAGCGTTTCAGTGACTGCCTTCTTCTTTGTTGGTGCAGGCGGCGTCGAACTGGCAGAGAGTTTGTGGTAGATTCGATCAGCAAAGTTCCTAGCAGTGCGTTGCGACAGTAACTTTCCGACGTCAAACTATAGTGTCCTTAATCGATGTTATTTGCTAGTCATTCGCAGCCCAGGAAAATGATTCGATTCGATGATGTCTCTTAAGGCAAGTTCCGTCATCAAGAATACTGGAAGCAATATGAGTACAGTCGATCGCGATGTGATCAGTTTAGTTGATGCTTGATTGATGAGGATCACCGCCAGGTCTGAGGTGTGAGCATCGCGTGCTACATACTGCAGCGTGACAAAGCCCACTAGCCTGAGTCCCTTATCCGAGGTGATTCCTTATGACTCCGCCTTAACCAGTTTTGAAGTGTCTCTTCTAGAACGATCTTGGTGCCGAATCTGGGGGATTGATCGAATGTCACATTCGTCAAGTCAGCAATAAATGGGTATTCTGTTTAACTAGAGATAAAACGCGATCACATTTATATGAAATTTTACATGAATGCACTAAAATAAAAGTATTACTTGATAAATAAGTCAATTTATATATACAACCACAGCTTCACCCCGATACCGAGAATATATTGAACGCCCCTCGTACGTCCGCTTTATGGCTATTTTTTTATTTGAACGACAGAAGCCTGATCTTCGATGTCCGTCTTTAGACGGAGGACCTTAGTCGTAGAGTCTGAGTCAGAATCCAGCTTGGATTGCAGCCCCAACCCTATGTTGTTGTGGTCGATTCTGGGCCTCACGTCTAGCCTTAGAATTAAGACGAGACTGGAGTAGACAAGCCCCGAAAAGGCTTAGAGGCAGAATCGTAGTTTATAGGGCGACATGCAGAGATACAAATTTGGTTTCAGTGCGCGGTACCTCGTCTGGCCTGGCTTGGAATTTTCAAGCTCATTTGTCTATTCTGTACCTGCTGTGGCATAGTGCGTAGGTGCGTTGGCTCCTAAGACAGGCGTCTATATTCAATTCCTGATGCGAACAACTTTCAAAGTTCACTGCACCATGTCTCTCGAATCACTGTACAAGCTCAGAGAGTAGAACTGTCAAGGAAAGGTTTCTCTAACGTAGATCCTCTCCAAAGCAAGCTAAAAACTTCACAGTAGTGGTTGCTCTATAGGCTAGGGCCGGCTGGGGTAGGCTAGCCCCACATTGCTAGTATTTTTCTCTGTGCTGAGGATTCAATTTCAATAGCTTGTACAGTGGATGTCGAGATTTCCTGACATCCTCATCCAGCTTGACTTTAGAGTCTTCCAGGACGATCTTGTCGAATCAGGGGGATTGATAAACTTCTTGGAGATCATAGAAGTCATCCTTGTCGTTTGTGTCCACAAATCAAGCTGATAGTGGCGAGGTCGATTGAGCTTAAGGCATTTGCTGCTTCTGCTTCGAATAAAAAATCCACATCCAAATAAGCCCCCTCTCTGTTGAAATCACAATAGTAAATGTACTAGTTTTTCGCCCTCGTTTTACGGACTCCTTCCACTGAACTTCCTGAATTGCAGTGATTTCTGTTTGATTGTAGCTTCTGCTGATTGGAGCTCTGAATGCATCGGCGCCTCTACCAACTTCTATAAAGGGAGATGAGCAAAGACGTAGGTTAAGTTAGGTAAAAATGGCTGTCTGCTTATAGCAATCACTTTTAGGCAAATTTAGGTCCATTGTAGAACCACGGGGATTGACTTACTCCTGAACCTGGAACCTGGAACCAGTTATTGGGATTATTGCAGAAATAGAGCCCTAGGTGTGAGTGCATACGAATAGCCAGAGCACTGCAAGGCCAGAGGAAGTGATGAGTAGGTTCTACAACCTCTTGATCCATGCAGGTTCTGAACAAATCTTTATCTAGGTGGAGTAGTGAAAATTGTCTGATGTATAGGGAATCGAATTTAGAGACGTATACACGCCATGCCTCGGCGAGCACAACTGGGAAAGAGTCTGAAGTTACTGGCTTTCGACCTAGGCACCCATCGGTCTAGTCGATGCACCTGCTCACTACGCTGTGGGCGGTAACTCTCTATGAACAACATCAGAACCAAACTCCAACTGGTTTGATGAACAGAGGAGTATGTACATGATGCACTTAATTCAATGGATCTAACGTGTCCTGTGTCTGAATGAACCTCACCTAGCCTAGCAGCAGACTCAGACGCAGAACTTAACCAAAAAATCTTCTATTTTCCACTAGTCTCCCTGCTTAATTGCTTTTGTTTTGTTACTTTCATGAATGACCTTGCAGACCGCAAACTGCTTAGATTACCGCCGTGGAACACATTCCATCGACTTCCAAACAAACAACATTACGTTTTGTTTTGATCAGCGCTGTGTACATATTTACATGCGGCGCTGTTAGCTCGATAGCCTTGATGTTATTGTTATTTTGTTTTGTTTGCCTACGAAGGCCGCTTGGTCGGTGTTATCTCTACACAGTGGGACCGGTTCTGGTGACTCTGACAACGCTAATAAAGGCTCCACTTATTCTACTGATTATTTTTCTATTCTTTTTCGATCGCCTTTCCCTGCGTTTGTTTTGGTATATTTTTGAAGAATAGTGAACTCGATATGATCGGGCGCCATTTTTCGCTAACGAAAGGAGCAATGGATTGTTGTGGCGTTACGAAAAGACGGTTGTCTACTAAAATGAGTCACTCTGCAACTTCTTTACGACCAGAACGTTTGACTATCCATCGTCCCTCCCAAGCAGTCACTTCAGTTCACCTCAGCCAGAGAATGACGTTTCTCAGAGCAGCTTGTAAGGATGCGGCATGATAAAATGATATGACACACATCGTTAAAAGCCAAACTCCGTGCAATTTAGGTGACGCTCAGGGCTTACGACCCACAAATCAATAAATGTCCCAAGTGATGAACACAAAAATGCCTGCCTCGACTTTGAAGTCCCACGCTTTATGCGCTGTTGCTGATAATAAAGTTCACTGGCTGGTGCATTAAAAGTTATGACATCAATAAACCATAACTGACATTTAATGGCACCTAAATGCAGTGTACTGCATGAAATTTGGCGTTAGATATGCCGCGCCGTCACTATAATTAACGAACATGGTGTGCATTGAGGTCAGGGGGAGGTTTTGTGCCACCCAGGGCGAATCATGAATTCATCATTAATTATCTAAACTGAATTATCCCCGGTGGGACAAGTGCAATTTGATGTACAATTATATGTCCTGCTGCCATGAGCCCCTTCAACTGCATGCAGGAGTTTAACAGCCACCCGGGGAGTCTGAGTAGTTAACGGGGTTAATTGACTTTGGCTGCGAAGTGGTTCTGTTCTGTCTTCATTGTGGCGTTATGGCTGGAAATTGCAATGTATCACTTCTGTCATTTAGGATAAGGAGAACGGGAGAAATGAATTTTGCAAGACGAAGCACCAACGGATATCTTGCTCTGACAGCGGATTATGTTTAGTTGAACTCGTCTGTCTGTTCTATTGGCAACGCTAAACAAGGCACCCTATATTCTTATGATTATTCCCTTTCTTTCTGTTTCATTCTACTCCCATTCCTTGCGTTGATTTTGTTAAATTGTTCAAGAAAATTGTGGGACCTATTATCGGGCGCCATTTATATACCGGATGACCGGATAAGATCAATAGGAAAAGAAATTTAAATAAAACAACAACGGTGTGAGTTATGCATCTGATTTTGGCTTTATTTTAAAGCCTCATTCATGCCATTATTTATGGAGTAGCATATCGTTCAAATGACTACGACAGCCTAGGTGGCACTGCTTTCAAGCGTCAGTGCTTCATTCTTCTCTTCTAAAGTGGTTGATTCAACGACACAGAGAAGTAGCCCTAGAGAAAATAATCGAGTGGCATGACGGCAACAAATTGATATGACGGCGGCCAGCTGATGAACATTCGACGTGAGATGATCAAGTCTCCTTCCCAATTTCAAGCGTTGCGTCGCTTGTATGGCATGCAAAACCCTCTTGTTGGAACCACAGCTCGGATATATCGATGCTGTCAAGCTCTGGCTGCAGACAGTATGTTAACATCGCTCTGAACCTGAGACCATTGACTGTGACGGTGTATCCTTCCTCATTTCGAACGAAATACGGTCCAGTGATGTCGCCATGCTATAAACCGTGTGGGTTGTGTTTGATCCAATAATGGTCTTTGTTTTCAGACGTAGCCGCTAGACCGAAAATGGATCTCTAGCCAACACTACCAGTGCGTTGTCTATGGCCATCCGGCTTTAATTCTTGGGCCAGAACAATCTCTTAAGTATGTAGGCCCAGGTCCGACCGAAAAACAATTCAGTCTTGACTCTCTGGCGATGGCTGATTCGGCTGATCGACTGATTCCTGTTTCTCCTTCGATACTGGCCGGTACGGCGGCTAAGTTTTCTTCATTTCGCACCAGTCTCTGTCTAGTTGGTGGACCAAGGCCCAAAAGAGTGTAGTAACGCTCCAACTTTTCCACTGTGCGACGAATTGCCTACACACTGATCGAATTAACGACCGACCTGGCAAGCCGACCTGAGCCTAATTTCGACGATATTTTTTTAAATAATCTCCGCACACATTAAATGGGAGGCTTTATACTGAATATTTTCACAGCTGGATGTCATCAGTAAATTTGACAGCTGCTGAAACATAATCATTGTTATCTGGTACCATTACTACCAATTTCTCGGTCAATTTGCTGCAGCTTCTTGGTTGTTGATTGGCACAGCATATAAACATGGAATAATGCCCGCACTACTGCTCAGGTGGTCAAGGAGTGTCCTCTGGTACTTGGTAGGCCCTTGTCCATGTATAACTATGTCGACTTCGGACTCTTTTGGCACGCTATTCATCTCGTTACGGCAAGAATGATGTCAGACATCGCGCTAGCTGGGGGAACTTGTTGGTTGAGGTCCAGGTCCCCTGTAGCGCCAGTCAAAGAAGAGAAAATTTGCCTTGTAGTCGATTATGTTCTTCTGGCCATGATTCCAGAATAGATTAGACATGTGCTATGACCTAACAGGAGAAAGTTATTGAAGGAGGGTGCCTTCACAAGTGTCCACTTCATTGCTATCTGCCCAGGATAAAGATATCAAACAACATCGTTGCCTTTCTAGTGACTGCCACGACTCTGACTGCCTCTGACTGCCACGACTGCCGCTTGAACAGGACGCCCGTAATGTCAAAGTTTGATTGAGTGAGTAGTCCAAGTCACAATTTTCGCACCATTTGCTGGTTAACGCCTTGATGGTAGACGGAATAAAGACATAAGGTGTCTTTTAACTCGTAGGTGGAGTGTCGCACGTGAAAATACGTCACGTGACTGGCAAAACGATTGATCAAGTCCGGAAAAAATGTCCTTGAACGGCACCAAAATCCCTCCCTTCATCACCAGATCCCTCTTAACCGGCATTCAACAATCACTCGAACTACCCGCGCTGTCACAATTCAAATTCGTGACCCAGTTCAATCGATCGAACCACTTTTCCTCCCACGCATCTGGATACCCGAGTCCTTATCTTCGTGTCGGAGCTCATATAAAATTCAAAAATGCAAAACACGAGATCAAAATGTAAATTGATCCCGAAGTTCAGCCGAAGAGGGTCCACCAATCCGATCCAATCTGGCCAAAAAGGATTCGACGTTTCGCTCCCCCGGCATCGGCAGCTGAAAACATTCGATTTATGAAATCCCACCCACACCGAAGTGTGCGTAATTACCCCCGCACAGCACCACAGCGCCACGCCGCCGAGCAAGCGGGTGAGTAAAAGAAAGCCGGGGCAATATCTTGAGTCGGCTGCCGAGGCAAATCCTTGCACGACTCCATCATCCAGGCAGCCACAGCAGCGGGCGTGCCTTAATGGTTTATAATAATTTCCGTTTAAATTGAACCTTCAAGGGAAACACGTCTGTGCGTCGCACCGAGTGACGTGGGGCGACGTCCCACTCCCTCTAGTCACAGTCGTGTCTTCTGCCACGGCGGAGGGGGGGAGAGTCCTTACACCAGCAATAAACTGATAATGAGTTTCAGCCGTGTGTCCCCTCCTCCGCGCAAGCGACGAGGGAAAAAAATACTGCTCCTCATGGAAACGACAACCCAACCCCACCCACCAGCTGTGCCCCCAGAAGATTATCACGATATTTTAGACACCAACGGTTGCCAGATTCAAGATACAGGATTATGACTAATTAAATTTTATGAAGATGGAAAAATATTGAACGGGTCCTGTTCATCGATTTCGTGTAAACTTAATGAAAGTCGACGTGAGTAGATGCGAGGGGTGCAGGGACGGAGAATCCTGCGTCATTCTGAGGAAAGGCTTTTTTTTTCGGGAACAATGCCCGGATAGCGATCGCCAACGCCATCGAATTTTTGAGGACACACACATAAAATGGCATTTTTTTCGTGAAGTTTTATGGGGCGCCTCTGTCGCCGTGGAAGGTGTTTAATGTGATTTCGTGTGTTTCCCGTGCCAGGCGACGCGAGTGTGATTCGCCCCTCCGACAGAAATGGGATATTAAATGTTTTAAATCAATACTTTTATGGGAGAAGGATACACCGAGGGTGAGCAGGGTATTCTGACAGGCTGAGTGGGTTTTTTTTTCCGGAGATTCTCCGAAAATCTGGGGACGTGCCAATAATGGAAGGCGGAGGGTGTGCAGGGAGAGCAGAAGGCGGCATTAAAGTTGAGTCGAAACATTCCGTGTTCACAGAAAGGGTGATCGTAATGGAGTTCGAACATTCTTTGCCAAGAACTGCCAGCGCGCCCTTTCAAAGGACGCCACCTGAAGGACGGGGATGTGCACTTATTAGCGTGGCTCTTGATTATGTGGCCTGAATGATGCAGAGATCTGATATGCCCCGGAGCAAGGCGCGTTTCAGTTCCATCCATCCACCGACACCCCCGTGCTGCTTCAACCACCAGCCAGACGGTAGCCACGTCCGTCTTTCACAAGGCATTCAAGAGAATTGAAATGTCCTTGCATCAGCTTCAATGAGCCACGAACAGTTGTTGGGGCAGTTGTGTACAGCTTTGAATAAACCGGGGGGCGATACACACATTTTGCGGGCTTCCCTCGTCCCAGTGGCTTTTGGGTTGAGGTTGTTTTTGTTGTTTTTTGACAAAATTAAATCTCCCGGGAAATGTGTACCTTCGCTGCTGAGGAGGGGGACGACGCAGAAAAGAACTTCCTCGTCGTTCCATTTGCGCTGAAATATGATTGCATTTGAATGCAAAGCTGGGACAGGGGTCTGGGGTGGCGTTGTTGGGGTCTGGCGGAAATGGATATTGCGGTCGATTTGATGAGTTCTTCGAGGTGAAACACGAGTAATTTACCGTCGTCAATGGAATCGGAATGTTTTTAATGAAAACCTTTTCTGTTTTGAGGCATGACTGGGTTTCATCCAACTTACCATCAATTTGGGAAAAGTTAAATTAAATTTTGTAGAATTCCGGGCGCCTTTCAGTTTGTCTCTTTGTGGTTGCCTGATGGGTGGACTGATGACTGACGACGACGATTGACGACAACAGTTGACGACGACGATTGACGACGAAGATTGACGGCGGCTGACGACGACTGAGGCTGCGACGACAAAAGAGACTGACGATGACTGGGATTGACGACGACTGAGACTGACGACGACTAAGACCGACGACGACTGAGACTGATGACAACTGAGATTGACGAGGACTGAGACTGGCGACGACTGAGACTGACGACGACTGAGACTGACGACGATTGGGGCTGATAACGACTGAGACTGACGACGAGTGTGACTGACGACGACTGGGACTGATGACGACTGATGACGACTGAGACTGATGTCGACTGAGATTGACGACGAGTGAGACTGACGACGAGTGATACTGACGAAAATAAGACTGACGACGACTGAGACTGATGAAGACTGATACTGACGACGACTGAGATTGACGAGGACTGAGACTGACGTCGAGTGAGACAGACGACGACTGAGACTGACGACGAGTGAGACTGGCGATGACTGACGACGACTGAAGATAAGACTGTTAGTACAGAAATATAAATCGAATAGCTTCAAAGTCATGTGAACCTGCCCCCTCAGAATGCCCATTCAAGTGTGCATTAAACTTCGAATTCACTTTCACTTCACAACGTCGAAGCCATGCATCATCCCCCGCAAATCGTCACATCCGGGTGTGGAAAGCGACCATGTGGCAAATTGAAAATCAATGCATTCAAAGGGGATAATTGTCTGTTAATTGCATGCCAGCCTCCCACTGCCACCCGATGCATGGCGTCAAAATTGATTACGCATCGGTAAGTCTACTCGGAGCATAGTCAAATTAAAATTAAGTTCACATGTGTCTCCACTTGACGTGGCCTCCCCACGCCGAGCCAGCTGCTCTCCATTGACTGTCGATGAATTTTAATGTCACGTCCAGCAGTGCAGCTCATATCTAATTATGAACCGAACAGCGTTAGACAGAGGCGACGCGACGCTAGAAATGAATGTCACTGCCCTTAATCGGACCGAGCACACTAAGTGGATGCCATTCGCGGAGTGCGGGAACTTGCCGAGTGCATCCGTGCCAGGCATGAGGATACAGTAACCTCGAAAATGGTTCACCCAATCCGTCTGCGCGGAGTGGGCGTACCGGGCGCTGCGGTGGGTGAGGTCGTGCTGCTGCTGGTTTACATGTTCGAAACAGTTTCACATTCGCATTCATGTGGCGCGAAATGTGAACTGTTTCAAGGCATGCTCGCAGTAATTAGCTTAATTATACAGTCAGCCATAGTTGGCGGATGTGTGCAGGCAGGCACACGGCACGGCGAGGTGGGAAAACAATGTTTGGCATCCCATGAGGAAGTTCCTACTCCTAGTGATGTCATGGTGTCGATATGGAGTGGCTGTGCTGTGTGGAATGAATATTTCGCGTGCTGCTACAGTTGTGTGATGCATATTCTCAGCTTTTGGCATTTGGTTGCACGGCGATGAATGGACGGCAGGTGAGTGTGCGCCAGGAGGAGCTAATGAGGCAACGTGAAACGTTCTTCGAACTTTGCTAAATGGGCCCTTTGAGGTTGTATGCGAGCCCTTTTGACTGCATGGAGGTGGGAGGAAAAGTTGCTCCAGGAAGTGGACTGCTGATGCTGAAGGGTAATGACTGTGGGTGTTAATAGCTTTGGACGGCGAAGACGCATTTAAGAGATGACGATGAAGGCAGGGATTCGCGAGCAAAGTTATGGACGCACGTGTCAACGAGAAAAGTGGACAGCGGATAAAGTTTTACATGGACTTACACCGATTACCACTCGGCCCTGGGTGACTTGCTTGTAATGGGTGTGGCGGGTGGATGTGGCGCTGGACTGTGTGCGTTCGTAATTACTTTTAGCATTTATTGATAGAGTCCAGGCAGGGACAATCATCTCAAACTAATCAGACGGTTTTGTTTGAAACCTTGAAACCCTGTAGGAACTGAAAGACGCCTTCTGATAGACGTCCACATTCACCAAAGGCTTTCCGTCAATTATCATCATCAAATAATCGCATAAAAACATCGAAAACAAGGCATTTAGTCTGAGGCTTCGTAGTGAGGGTCGACTGAAGTATTGATTGACGCGAAACTGAGGGATGTGGACTGCGGGACACAACATTTCACCGTTGCTCAGCTCTAAACTATAAAATTAATACGAAACTAATTGATGAACATTGCGTGTCGTCTGGAAACATCGCTCATAGCTCCAAGAAGGCGTGGTTGACGCACGGTAACCATAAAAAATCGTGTACTTCTTCTAACACCCCACTGATCAACCGCTCACCCAATGCGTGCCCTTGGACCCACGCCCACTTAATAATCTTGGAACACAGCACCTCTTCATTTGCCAGTTGCTTATCAGCAGAGTCATTAAACGCAAGCCTGTTCATAATGCGACTCGTAATTGGCTGAATGGTGAATCATCTCCTCCACAGCAATTGACAGTCTACTGACGCCCTTCCTGTCTCGTTATAGCAGCCCATTGTGATGCTTTGTACAAGACGTCGATGTCTGATATTCTTTCGTAAAAACTGACTAAAATTCGGTTCCTCCTTGCTCACGGAGGCACTCACTTTAGCCGTTTTCCTTTCAATGCTTGCAAACGCCTCACTAAAGGTTCTCTGCGTTCGTCCTCGACTTTTGAACATCAAGCTCCTCTGAATTATATTAAAAAAGTCACATGACAGGTCGTCGCCTTTTGTAAAACCATAAATGGCTCGGTGAATTCCTTACCAACCGTGGTGGAGCAGTGATAATTATCCATCGACATCCTGCACAACCTGAGGAGTTGTAGAGCTTACCGGCAAAGCACTCCGATGCTGCCTTCGACATCGGAATCAAAATGTTGCCAGGCTAGCCACTCGATTCTATGAAGTCCTCTCAAACTGTTCACCGATGGATCAAAGTTGGAGTGGAACTCAACCTCAACAACTTTCTGCCTATTATCGGCTCCTCGAAGTGGTCAAAGAGCGACTATCGTGCTCCAAATACCATGAGGCTTCATTACAACCACACTTTCGACTACTAAGTAGGCTCCCGCCTTCAAGAACATAATTCATTATCCTGGCACCTTAGAGCGGACTTACCGCTGGTCACTGCTGTTTAAGATAAATGTATGACTGAGTATTCTTTTTTCTTTTATTGTGTGTACTTTCTGCGATGCCCTTCTTTACCGCCTTTATCCCCAGACTCGTTCCTGCTTGTTTTACCTCAATGCCAAAATTTCTGACATGTGCCAACGACTCTAAATGACAGTACATAATGGACGTGGCGAGACTTAAGCAATCAAGTACCATTTCGAATGCACAGAAATAATGCTCTGTTTCCATAATGACAACTTCGTTCAGTTTCGTTAAGTGTCGTTCAGTTTCGTTAAGTTTCTTTAAATTTTAAGTACCTAATTGGGAGAGATATTAATCACTGTTTATGTACGCAAATGACAGCTGCTGTTGACGTTTTACTAAGTTCTCAAAAACAGCAATTATAGGCACTTAGTTTAGTTTCGTTCAGTTTTGAGAACTCGATTTTGAACGAAAGTAATCACTGTTTATGTACGCAAATGACAGCTGGTGTTGATATTTTGCTTAAGTTCTTGGAAATTTGATTATTCTTCTGACCACATTTGGTTCGGTACTGACATAAACTAATGCTTACTTAAGTTTATTATGGCTGGGAATTTACCCACTAAAGGCGATGTTCAAGAGAAACTTTCAGACGTTTTCTTACTGTTCCTGCCAATTGGCCGCTTATCACGGCTTAACGAAACTGACGGGTGCCGATGCGGCCTTAGATCAACGAGTTGGGTTTATCGTCCGCTTATCTAAAGGTACAGCATGTGGCCCACTGCTAGATGGTATTTCCAAGGTTTTGAGCGGTTAACAAGCATTTCAACATTTGGCTGTCGTGGCACATCCTACGTTATTGCGACATCCCAGATACTCCTTACAGTTCGGTCGAAAGGAGCAGGCTTTCATAAGTACACTGAAATTCTTCAGAAATCTTTAAACTTTGAAACTTAACCAACCGAAGGTGGGCAGATGGCATATTCAACAAATTCCCACACACATTCCCCTCTTCGCCACGACACGCGGTGTAAGATCCAGACCAAAGATCTGCTTCAAGTCTCTCATCGCTCCTCACTCACCGCCTCCAGTAGTGCTGGCATACACGAAGGCCACACATCAGCAGAACTTCGAATCCCCAGTGCATTGGATCGACGAAAACTCACCTACGACTGACCACTTCAGCCGATCCATCCTCCTCTCGACCAGCGAATGTGTCCGACTCTGTATCTGCGTCTCTCATTAATTTCGTGTTTATCGATTGTGTGCGTAACATAAACAAACGCCGAGAAGTTAGAAACAATCGTGAAATGAAATCGCAAGGAATTCGCACTGGCAGTGGATGATGCGCAGACAACATCACTCGAACTCCCGTCCCATCCAACCCACTCGACAGGGGAGCACGAGGACTTGATGGGAAGAACCTGGCCGCTGTCGATGGGTTTTCATTTCTTGATATCTACGCCTCCGCCACGAGCATCATCGTGTGCCGTGCGTCCTTCCGTTATGAATTCCCAAATTGGAAATGCTTCCTTAATTGCATTCCCGAGTCTGTTCCAGAGTTGGGTGGATTGATAGAAAATTGTTTTGAGTGAGCAGAGACGCCAGGAATGGCAATTAATTCATTAAGCGCTCGTACCCGCTTGTCAAAGGCAACCGATAATAAATTGCGGTGTGTTGATGGCTCCGGAGATTACGGTGGCGCTGCGAAACAAAGACGACCACTTTTCCCACCGCCACGAGGTGGAGCAGGAGTAAAAGGTCGCATTTGTCAAGTGGATTTGAGTTATGCGCTCAACTAATCGCGAACTCGACCCGAGGCGACGCGGCGCCTTTCAGCCGTCCTGCGCCCATTCACAGGTGAAGACGATGCGACGGCTACATCCGCGAAAAAGGAAAAACGTGCAAAGTGATGAATGAAATATTGGTAAAGTGCTTAGCGGGAGGATTACACTTAGCGGCAGCTTCCGCGGAGATAAGCACCCTTTGTTGTTAATTGTTTCCTCCCGTCTGCCTGATCGCGGGCGCCTCACGCGGTGCGGGGTTATGCTTGTCATTGTGTGTAAGTGAGAAAGTTTGTGGTGTCCTCACAAGTTGTGAAGAGGATTAAATAGGAAAAGTTTGTCTGCAAGTTGGCGCCGGAGTTGTTGCGGTGAAGGCGCTGTGGTGGGTTGACTCTGGGTCGACTGGTTGTGTTGGGAATCTGCAAGTTTCTCAGGTGTGGTGTGCGATCGGATAGATTGGCCGGAGTTGTGTGCTTTGACACGGCTCTTGATGGTGATTACATTCGAAGTGGTTGTCTGATTTGTCGTATCTTTGCTACGATGCGACCTTTGGGACAGCGGGTTGCGCTGGTTGGTTTTACATTGTTGCTGGTAGTGGAAGACTCACTGGAATCGACTGCAGCCCCAGATGGACCTAGTAAAGACACTTTCACTCTCAACTCTGGATTGTCTTTTGGAATAATGTCCGCTGGATGGATCCCAGTGTATTCCTGAATGGCTATCATAAGCGAAGCGATTTCTTTGAAACCTTCTGTCTGTCTGTTGATGCAGCTTCTACATTTATGATGCGATCGACGTGACGTCGAATTCTGAAATAATACTTCCATAAGCGGGCGCTAGGGCCCTCAACCAACCAGCGTCTCCAGCCAGCTCGATCTTTAGCTAGCCGCCTCCAGTTGGTTCAGGTCTCCTTGCTTGCGATTCGCGGTCTTACTCTACTGCGTCGTCCCTCGGTGGTCGATTCGAAGAGCATTTGTTTCCATTCGCTCTACATGACCCAGCCAGCTCAGTCGTTGAACCATCACTCTCCTGGATATGTCGATGTCGCCGAACAGCTTGTTCAGTTCGTTGTTAAATTATTTCCTCCACTCACGGGACCGAAAATCATCCGAAGAATGTTCCTCTCAAAATAGCCAAGAGCAGCCTCATCCGCTTTTGACAAAGAACATGCCTTTACGCCATATAGCACAACTGGGACCATTAAGATCTCATAGAGTATCCCTTTCTTTGTCCTTCTTGAGGTCTGTGTTTATCAGTTGCCTTCTTAGCTCAAAGAAGCAGCTGTTGGCAAGACTTGTTCTTCGTTTGACTTCAGCGCTGATGTCATTGTGTTTTGTTTAGTTTAGTGTGACGTTCTGTCCAAGACGTCGGTGTTGGGTGTCCTTTCTCGTTGACAGCATCTACTTGGTCTAACTCTCATTTGCCGTTAAGCCCATTTTCGCGGCCTCCGTCGCAATACTCACAAAAGTGCGGCTCACACCACGCTCCGTTCTTCCGATTATGTGTCGGCGGGTGGTTGCCCGGACTGGAATTATACGCTTTATCAATTTATTACGGTTTAAGCAGTCTTTCGATTCGGAATCGGTCCTGGAATCGTGACAATAGGAGCTCTCTACATGTGTACATCCATGTCGTCGCCCAAAGGGGTATGGTGACGCTATTGCCCGGGTCGACTTCGGCTTTATTTCAGCTGCAACCACTTTGGTTCGCTGATATCGACTGGCGAATTTTCTTGAATTTAGTAAATTAGTACTAAAAATGTGCTAAATTAAGCTACACATCTTCACCGACTGTGGGCGGCGAAAGACTTAACCACGACGCCATGATGCTGATCCCATCCAAACCTGTATTACCTCGAACATGAATATAAATGCCCTTTGGCTCATTAAGTCGAGCCATTGGCTATGTACCCCTTAGTTTTGTCGACATAATATTAGGTGTAGTGAAAAGAAATCCATTACTTTTGCTCGAAATTTAAGGCTGTGTGGGTGGCCCTGGAGTTGTGGGTCTGTGCGTCGACAGTTGAACCTTGGTGTCTAGGTACGACAAAAATAATTGTCACGACCCCACCTCGTTCGCATCACTGACAATGCTTCAAGAGGGAGAACAATAGCACGCACGACACGAGTGACTGCTATAGAAGCTAGGCCCTGGCCTTCTACGGACTGTAAGAAAAATGACCTGTTTTAGGTCAAATATGTCCCGTTTTGTTAGATTATTTGTTGCCATTTTCATGGTAATGCCGTCATCCCTCTTTCGTAAAAGCCCTCTACCCTACTGGTGAAAAACTGAGGAAGTCTCATTTCACAAGCATCTCGATGTTTGTGGCTTGGCGTTGTTATGGTGTAACACAATTCGTCTCCTCTCCTGGGCTAAAGCTGGTCGCTTCTGATCGATTGCTTCCTTCAGACGGCCCAATTGTTGACAATACAGGTCCGAACTAAGAGTTTCGCCAGATCTCCTACGCTCATAGTAGATGATTCCCTGCCAATCGCACCAAGCAACAGTGCTTAGATCAAGGTGAAGCTCGCGAATTTCCATGATTTTATCGGCATTTTCGACAATTGGCCTTCCAGAGCGTGGTGGTATAGAATGCGTGTGTGTCCTAAATTTGTTTGCTTTAAAGAATTGAAGATGGCCTGTGATCCATGAAAAGTCTGTGCCAAAGCAATAGCTACCCTTAATCGTTGACGGTTGTCTATAGTCTAGACCAAGCAGCCTGGCGTCTGCGATACCTTGGTCGGAGATTCGGTCTTCCTCTCCTTCTCGAGCCAGGAGAACCATCTCTAATTCGGGGACCCTCTTAGCTGCAGCATTGGTGTCCATGCGCTCGATGATGAGTGGCAAGTGCTGTCGACGGATTTCTGTCTTCGCCGTAATGTCTTCTCCTCCAATCAACCTCCTCACAGATACGACATGAGCAAGAGGCAATCTTGGTGCTTGAACGCATCGGGCCCGGCTTAATCAGAGACTGAAGGAAACTACAGCTCAGCCTAGACCCTCTATGGGTGCCATGCATGACATGTAAGCCGGTTACTCCGTTGCTCGAACCAGTCGTAAACTGTGGCACAGACCTCCAAGACACAATCCCTCAGAATCTTCTCAAAAATGCCAATAACTCCCTTGTCACCTAAATTAAATAAAGACACAAAACCCGCCGCCATAAACCTTAAATACCGTCCTTACACCACCACCAGCAACTCACTCACGCCAGAACATTTAGCGATCGATGGGAATGTGGTCGTTAACAAAATTGTTGAAGAACGCGACAGCCCATCATTAGTCGCTGTCGTTGGCCACGATCAAACCGCTGCGGTACCGCGGGTAAATTTACGGCGCCCGTGAAACAAACATAATTCGAGTTAAGTGGTAATAAAAATTCAGAAACCAATCAACCCGAGCGCGCTTGATAGACATTTCTGTGTGCGCACACGCACCCATACCCGAATGGGGTATCTCACGTTAATTAGTTGAGGTGGTTAACATGTTTATTTATCACTCGAAATGAATAATGATTCATTTAACCCACGACGACTGGCATCTTTTCCGGCATCCTGCCGCTCGTCCTGCCCACCTGGGACGTCCATTCTAATCATTTATTTAATTCGATTCCAATGCCCTGGGGCGCGCCAGTCAGGGCTGTCGGGGACACGCCGTGCAAAGGGTTATCCGTAATCAATTAGTGCAAACAATTATTCATCATCACACTCGGTGTTTTCCTTGGGAATTCTGATTAATATGTGCTTGTGGTTGTGGTTCTGTGGGGACGAAACGATGATTCTTGGGATTGAATTGGGTTTTGTCGAGCGTGGGATATGTGGTATGGGGGAAATCTACGAAAACTCACGACTATTTTGGCACGAGAGAACAGGAATAGGGATTAAGTTCGAGTTAAAGTTGCCTCCCTTCAAAGGCGATCTCGGTATGATTAGACTGCCAAGTATTCGCTTTCGAATCAAGTGACATGCCGACGAAGACTGTCTTAATGTAGCCCTAAGCGGTGAACATGCTAGCCGAACTTGTTCGTGTTCGTAATGTTTTTTCTCGTTCTAGGAGCTGGTTCGCAAACCGTTCGGTGTTGTCGAAACATTTCGACTTGTTCATGTTGGCTACGATGTTCGTCGTTTAGGGCTGAGGGCTGCCTTTAGCTGATACATTGTTGCTTCATGTAATCCCTATTTTAAAAACTTTATGGCAGCTGAATATTTAACCAGAAGGGAACGGATCACTTCCTTAGTTAGCTCAGGCTCTGAACTATAATCCGAGACTGCAAATGTAATTGTTTCGATCTCTTGATTGGAGACCTGATCGGCGAACATCCCGAAGGCTAAGGGAACTCTTTAATGACTTTTGCAATAGCTGGCGTGACGAGGAAGAAACGTGGAGACTATTTGACACCTCCTTTGCATCTGCCCTGCTCTTGCCGTAGACTGCGATACTTAAGAGCTTTTATGATGTGAGCGCCTGGCTAGTGTGTGTGTGTAATTTCTCTTTTCCCTTACATTGATGGCTCATAACGATTGACTCCTAAAACAATCCCCATGGCAGCACAATGGATGTTTCCTCAAACGTGGCACATTAAGCCACCACCTACCTACTACAAAAATAGCTTTTCTCTTGTAAGTTTCCTTTCGAACTCATTTTGATGATTGAATCGCTATAAGTTGGCAAATCTGCCCTTGTGGATGAAATCCGACCAGAAATGCTTAAGGCATTGTGTAGGGAGGGAGTCTTATGGCCCTCACGTGTCATTAAGGTGGCCTGGGAACGCGGTGGGACACCTGGTGCTTGTCGAACTTTGTTTGTTCCTCTTTTCAAAAAGGGGGACAAAAGAGATTGTTCCTTACTACAGTTTAAGTCTCCCGGAAGAGTCTAAGTCTAAGGTGTGCAGTATATAGCTATGGTCGAGTCCAGGATGACCAGTGACCAGTGCGGCTTTCGCCCGGGCAGACGTACAATCGACCAGTTTTTCAATCGAAAGATGGCACTCGAGAAGGCATGGAAGTGTGCCAAACAGCTGTTTTATACATTTGGAATAGGCATACGACCGAGTGCCTCGAGGTGTACTTTGGCATGTTGGAATTTGATGGGCCCTTCAGGCTCTATGCACAAACTGTAGCAGCTGTGTTCCTGTTGGTGGTGCTAAATCAAAGCCTTTCACCGTGGGTGTTGGACTTTGCCAAGGGTGCGTCTTGTCACCTCTTCTTTTCATTATATATGGACTCGATGTTGCAGCGCAGCCGAGGCGAGGAGTGTTTGAAACTGGAAGAGTTGAGGGTAAGTCATCTTCTTTTTGCAGATAACTTAGTTATCCTCACATCCTACCAGCTTGTGGCCATATGTGCTGATGCCGGGATGAAGGTTAACGTCGACAAATCAGAGGCTATGGCCATTTCAAGAACGCCTGTTCAATGCACTCTACAAATTAGTGCAGTCACATTGAATCAGAAAGCAGGTCTTTTTCACTTGTGATGGGACGAGTAATGCTGAGCCTTCCTATAAGATTGGCCAAGCTGGGTAAATTTTGAAACAGCGTGAAAGATCTGTAACAAGGAAGGCCGAGCTTAGTTGGAACGCGCAGTTAGTGATTTTCGCGCTGTTGTGAGAGTTACTCACCGTGATAGGCGGAGAAACAAAGCATGCCTTCAGTGTTACTCCATCAGCTGGACGACCGCTCGGCAGGCCCAAGACGAGATGGTCTGACCAAGTCCATAAACTTGGCTGAATGCCCTTGGGCATATTTCCTGATGAAGTAGAGTCGAAGGCGTAACAAACGGCTGGGAGATCTCTCCTGCGTGCCTTTCCCCAGAAACCCTTTAGTGGAACATGCGGGCCAGAAGACGATGATGATGATGAAGTTTCCTTTCAATGGATCACATTTTCCACTTGGCGGATAGGTAAACAAACAAAATTGTCTCATACATGGAAGAGTTGGTCGGGTAATGTGGAAAGGAAACAAGTCCACACATTTCCATCGCGTTTGCTAAATGTTAACCGAATTCTTTTGGCCTTTAATCCAAGGCATCTAGAAAACCTGTGGCTTGATGAAGACGAAGACACAACGCCAAGTTCAATGCAAGAAGAATTTCTGGCAATTATTTTGGCGTTTTGGTAATCTGACCATCGTGAGTGTGATTTGTCGCCTTTGAATTTGTTTTTGTGAGGCTAGGCAAAATATGCTGTTTATCCGCCAAATCTTTAGGCTTTGAGAACGGACATCTGTCAAGTTAGACCCGAATTATTGACCGATATGTGCCAAAATGTCACCACAAATGACCTTGGCACAATAGATTGCTGCAAGACATTGCATGGAGGATGAATGCTAATATTTATGCCACAGAAAACGGCAGAATCCAAGCTATATACTGCTGTTCAATTTTGACAGGAACCTACATCACAAACGTGTTCTATTTAAATTTACTTTCGGCACCACAAAGTGGGTGATTCTTCATACTATTGCATTTTCGTTCAAATTCACGAGGCAGTGGGGCTGTCAATGGCAATGTCAAGCGGTAGCTAACTGACGCAGCTTGCCCAAGACTTGACAGTAGTATGCTAACAGAAGCAGTTGACGGAGCAGTGTTGCATTTAAAGCTACAGCGCGGAAAATTCTAGAAGTCACTGACTTATCAAACTGCCCTCGTACCTTCGAGTCGTGAATCACATTATCACTGATGAACGCAGCGCCACTAGACAACCAAGGGCTTGTGGACACCAGTTTGATTCTGACCGTGCCTCCAACAGGACTGGGACCTAGTAAAAACCCAGCTTTGTCATTCGAGAGGTGGCTCCAGCGTGCATTAAATCGCCTCTTCTTCTCTTAAACCCACTAAACTCCTTTCACGTCAAAAGATACGACCCCACTCGATTTTCTTTCCATGTCACAAGGCTCAGAGGAGCTCAGCCCTGAACTCAATCCAAAGAGAAGGGGCTTTGTGGCTCCCCAGCTCTCCACACGACGAGAACCTTTCACCTTCGCGGTCACAGCAAACAAGCATAAGATCACGTATCTCTTGGTATCTCACCCCGTCCCGGTGGACACGGCCAAAGAACGGATCTACGCTTGGCCATGCTGACACACAATACCGCCACCGCCGCCACCACTGTCAATGCACTAATGCACACAAAGCAAAGCCACTGCGTGTGCAATGTCAGAGCAGTTCCACACACGAACGGCCCTCATTGAGTGTGTGTGGATGCTAAAGTGTCACCAAGCATGATAGAGCCACTGAGTGGATGTGAAATTTTACCTTGTCACGACCCCCAGGGAGTCGGGCGATTGGGTGGCGACTGGCCTCCCCCTCCTCGGCGAAAGGTGCGGTGCCGTGGCTCACAACGGCGCTGGTCGTCAGTCGTCACCAGCGGCACACAGAGACACAGAGAGAGAGAGGGAGCGAGCGAATGTATCTCCGAGCTCCGACTCTCTGTTGAAGTTTCTTGCATATTTTTTTTTTCTCAGCCTGCTGTTTTCTTCTGCCACACAATTTGTATCGCATGGATGGTAAACATTAGACAGGCAGACCGCTTTTACCTCTCGAACGGGCGTGCAGCAGAAGCAAAATCGACGCGCCATCGTCTGCGGCAGCAATTCGCTAATTAGTTTGAACGGGTTTTTGGCGACTATCCGCAGCTTTCGCCGCGTTTCGATTGTCGCGTTTGTTGTTTTCGTCTCGTGTGCGCGCGCGTTTGCCAAAAGTGTTCACGCCTTGTGAAATTCTGTTCAAAAAGCAATTAATTCGCTCTCCAAAGGAGACGTGGTGGTGCGCCCTAATCAGCGGCGAAGTGCTTGTGTTAAAGTGCACCGTCAGATGTGAGACAGATAAACCCCCTACATTGTCGCTGCGTTGTTGTTCGACACATGTTTGCGATAAGTTCGCCTTTAATTACACCACGATAGCGGATGATTAAATTGCTATTAGCAGTCCTGTCGGAGAACTACACGCCGGAATAATGCTTCCACGTCGGCGGCGGGGTTGGTACAACGTCGAGAAATCCATCCGACAGAACATGAAGGTATGCTCCTTGTTTGCTGGCGGCCCTTCTCCGATGCCGATCCCATTTGGAGTCCTCCGTTTTCAGTCTTTTACGGTTTTCGCCTTTGTTTTGATGAGTTCAATCGTCGAGTGTGCTCGGGATGTGCCCTGTGCAGCACGTGAGCTCCTTCCAGTTGAACAAATTGCGCGACGGGATGGGATCGGTTGTCAATGGAATCGTCATGCATTCCTACGTTTTCTGTGTTTACATTGTTTCTAGCTCGTGACTGTGAGAGGCAAAGTCCTTGGAGGGCAGCCTCGTGTGATGTTGGGATATTTATAAGCGCTCCCAGTTGACGAGGGACTCGCTCCATTATTTATGGATCTTCTTCGTTGACGGTGTGGAATAATTTAACTTGTGCTCAAGGACTGAACTACTCTCGTTGCAGTCGAACTTTTGTGAGGTCCCTTTTCTAGTGAGGAATTTGTAATGTGTACTGCATGCTGGGTGCTCTTTTTTGTTTCAATTCCGTGCAGGTTTTCAAAAACATTTGAGTGGAATAGAATTTCCTAATTCGTCTTTTATTGATCGAATATATGGACCGTTGTAATATGTATGGAATGTGACAGTGGACAAGTGGTTGCCTCTAATCGTGGTGCAAAGGCCAGTTCTTTCAAGCACATTTTTCATAGCATCTTCGCCGACTTTTAATGTTCAACATTTTCGCGTCGAATTCTGGCTTTGAGCACCAAAATTGGCATTAATTTGTTGATGAGCACCTATTCCTTCGCTTGGAAAGAAATTCTGATGGGATTTTGATTGTCGATATCATCATCTTTTTAATTTCTCCCCAAATTTTCGATGGTAGCTCGTGATGTGTGTTGTTTTGACTGTGTCTGATGGCTCAATGTTTCATTCGTTCTGGCTTAGTTTTTTCTTCATTTAATGTTCGTTAGTGGTACTGGGAAGCTCAGGAAGTTCGATCTTTGTGTTTCACCCAAAAGTCGTCAGTTTTGATACATGGAAGTTATTGTTCGTTGCTCTTTTGTTTTTAAAGATATAGCAAAGAAACGTGGACATATATTTGGAAAAAGGAAAAAAATAAAACATTCCTAAATATTTATAAAATGTGGCCGTAAAGAAGAGATATAGCGAGAGAGGGGGAAGTTTAACTAGAACTTTGGCTAGTCCTTCAAGCAAATTTCAGCCGAGCTCCGGTCAAAGCTTGACATTTTCTGAAAGCTGCTACAAATGCGAAACATTCGTATAAATTTGATTGACAACTGTAGACAACTGTGGAAATGCAACCATAATAACCAAAGTCCTCAGGCCTACAAACAGAGAGTGCAATAGTAACTAATCCCAAACAATGGAAGAAAAACCATACAATGAACAAAATGGATGCTGGAAGTGGAAATGATGTGGAGGACACTTCCTCACTGAAAGTTGGACCTAATTGCATTAGCCCCCAATGAATGTTTACTTCTTTCTAAGCCAATTATATCTTCAGTCTGCTTTACTCTATATACATCCTATATAGTTATTATTCACACATTTCTAAAATCCAATTTTAGTGCATTTGTTCATCCTGAATCGAATGAGACTGTTCCCAACTCGATAGGACTGACTCACCGTGGATATAGATTTTTTTTTTCGCTTTTTGGCCATTCTGCCCCACTGTGTAGCGTGCCAATGTTTTTGCCAATGTTTGATAATTTAGTTTCGCCACTCTCAAGTCGTTTCGGCGACGCACATTTCGCTTATCATCAACTAAAGGGCCACTCATTAAGCGCTTCCTACCGTTAAATTTAGTGTGTGTAAGATTCGTAGTTAAACACTATGTCCATCCAAGAGGATTTGGCAGTCCCTGTTGTAAAATCAAAACCCTTTACAAAATGTCATTCATTTTGGTCGACATGTCCAGTAAACAGTGATGAAGCCAGCAGAATACTTTGACAAAGTCTAAGACCCTCCTGGAACCAGTAGTGCATTTTCATCTTCTTCCAGTGCAGTCATAATGCGAGTATCCCTAGGTCTAGGGGCAAGCTTCCATTGGATAAACCATTGCACGACTCAACGTGAATTCATTAAGCAATAAACTCATTGTCCGTGACTCTATAAGGGGGGTGTGGTTCTTAAAATGTTGAAGTTAGTGTGTCCGGATTCAACAGTAAACCTTCAATGCAGGGGCCATAGCACATATCAACCATGTCACGACGCCGTGGGCAGTTTTCTTTCGTCGGAATATCACCTACGTCAGCCAACTAAATCGTTTCAGAAGTAAGTTTAGAAGTATCAGAAGTACCACAACGACCCTATTAGCTAGCCTCATTCACTGACTGACTTAATTCAATTACATGTTAAGCCACTATTTGTCCATTAGTCATTCCTAGAATTTTATAAAGTCATCGACCCATAAAGGGCTTGATACTGATCTGATGCTCTAACCTGATGCAGTCGCCCATCCCTGGTGAGTATATTTGGTGAAATAATTTTCCGTTGTCTAACTAAGCAGTCTAACAGGAAGCCGTGACGTAGTGGGGTGGTGCGTCGACTCCAGGTTCGTGCCGTGTCAGGTTCGAATTTACCAATTGACTGTTTCACCTCTTTCAAGCCACTGACAATGCTCAAAGACTATTTCTCAAACCTCACCGTTCGGTGTCGTCATAACTGTGGGCCACTTCCACTCGTGGAAGAACAAATAGCACGCATAACAGGAGTGGTTGCGGTGGAAGTAAGACACAGATTCACTGATTAAACCTTTTTTTATTTAAGAGGAAAGGGAGCTGTTTCCTCCTCATCTCCGTCTTTGCAAATTCTGCAGAAGTCACTGAAAGCGTGAATTCCAATTCAGTGCCCAATGATGACGCCGATTAGAGTCCTGAGCGACGGTCCGATCAGGCCGTGTGATCGTTTCGGATTGAGAGTAGGTCATAATTTAATATTGTTTCGCAGTGAGGTACACTGATTGGTGTCACCAACTTTTTCTACATTCAGAAAGAACAATGGACTAGTGTACTCTCTAGGTATTGTCCCGGCAGCCAAATAAGCTGGATGCTGAAATCCTCGTCCATCTCGGCGTCAGTTCTGGGAAGTCTTCGAGTTAAATGTGCCTTGATTTAGAAGGTTTTAACAACCTTTTTGCGGTGACTTAATTAAAAAAAAACAACTCGTTTAGCTAAGCGAATTACGGACCTACGACTGTGGCTCTCATAGAACAAAGTATCGGGCCTGACCGAGGGGTTTTCAATTCAACCCTTTCTAAGCCATCAAGCTCTACAAAGAATTGTAGAGTCCCAGGAAGTGCGTGGGCATTCATTCTTTCTGTTCCTCATCTCTGCCGCTTCTACGGAAGTCACTTTGCGCTATGCTCAGACGCAATGCATGGCACTTGAATCCTATTAGCACGTGTGCATCCTTGTGGCTGAAACTGAATTATGACGGTGATCTCTCCATTTTCAAAGTTGCGTCGTCTGTAGAACCCTCGCTATTGATTCACTGTCCAGTCTAAACCATTAATTTGTGGGTCAGATCTTCGCCTTCCATTTGGAGCTCCTTATAAAACTTAGCGGCTTATGGAACATATTGGATTGCTAGAGATTCACGTAGTTTAGATCGTTCTATGGCAAGAATGTCACATCTTTTTCTTTTCTTTGAACGCAACTAGCACACTAGCACAAGACCGCGCAGGATGGAGAGGCATGTTGGATGACTCCCAAGTCCACCTCGGGCAGTAGCGCTAGTCAAAGGAGAAGAAAGGTGACAGTATGGCCTGGTACTCAGCTGATGGTCATCATCACTGACGCCTGACCAATTGACAGTCCCCAAACTTCGTCAGCGGTTAAGAATATTCTGTTGCTCTCCTCCACCCGTAGCTTCTTAGCTCATCTCCCATTCAGATGCTGGCTTATTCAAACTAAATTTAATCTGCTAAAAAATCAGCTTATCGCCAAGATGAGAAGTCTTATAAAATCATTAAGTCGTTTTTTTTCATCCACATTCCCAGCGAATGCCCTTAATCCCATTTGCAAGTTTTCAGTCCAATTCTCGGGATTTATTGTGTTCCCGGCTTTCAATGGGAGCAAATTATTAGAGCTTGTACCCACGCCAGCGTCCGATTCTCCTCAAGTTTGTCCGTCGCGTGTACTACGGCTACGGCACTGCAAAGCCCAAACTTAATCTGCTTGAGCTCTTTAATGCTGCTAACGAACCGACGTTATGCTCTGATCGAAGTTTAATTGGCTTCAAATTCGTTTAATTTTTGTTCACGTCTGCGAGGTGGTGAGTAAAGGGTTCAGTGTCTGTGTGACTGCGAGCTCTTCGTGGTGAACAAAGGCGCGAATGAACTTCGAAAGGCATGTTGCCCGCGGAGGGGAATGGAAAACTGTATGCCTTCGGGCAAGAGGGTCTTAGGTCGTCTGACTTTTGGGCTGAGAATGCAAAAGTGTCTGGGGGCCGCCAAGGATAGACGTCAACACCATCTCCCTCGACTGGTCTACGGGTCGATGGGCTCATTCTTTACATTGTCCACCGGTAGCAGTTTCTGTGACGTTCTCCCCCATCGACCTCTTGCACCGATGATGCAGAAAACACAAGTCATCTCCTCGGTTCCCACACGACGACGGAGGTCCTTTTCGACGACAGGCGCCGCAAACCACTCAAGTGCAGTCACTCGGCCAGCCATTCCCTCAAACGTCACAGCTCATCAAGTGTCCAAACAGACGGTTCAACAAACTACTCTCCCCCTGATGAACCAAATGACCACACGTATGCTCCATTCGCAGCAACGGCAGAGGCATCCGCAAACCGTTCTCTTTCCTCATTTGCGTGCAAACACACTCGCATCCATATGAATGCTTAATTTGATGAATTTTCAAGAGAAATTGATTGGACGCGAAGCTGAATTGCGTAATGAGCACCGCTCATCAAGTGTAACGATGTAATCCGCATTCAGCAACAGTGATGCACAGCGCGCACCGTGGGAGAAGAAATATTCAAATTTCTTGAAGCGTTTGTGTAAAAATATTTCGAATGCGAAAATCATTCAAAGGCTCCCCCCCCGTATGTGATTGTCTGTCGTCTGAGAATTGCCGGGGGGGAGGGAGATACGCAGACCGCGGTGCGCCTAATCAATCTGATTTGCGTGCGGCTAGCAGCTCGACGGTAGCGCTGTGTGCGTGCGTGTGCTATGATTATGATTTATCGCGTTGATTTTGTTTTCGAAAAACAGATGATTGGATTATGCTAATGCCGATGTGTGCTGGGTTTGAATAAATTTCTGATTTATTGCAACATTTTTACGGTTTCCACATCGATGCGGTAAATTTAATTAAAAAAGTTTTAGCGTTTTGATTCCGCTGTTGGGGTGTCTGGCTAATGCATGATGGGAGAGATTGCAGGCGGAGAAGTTTAAAAAGTTTGCTCATAATTTGCACAGACGACGCTATCTGGAGCAATGGGCATGGTGGCGAAGATAAAGTGAAGACCCGATGTTGTCACAATCCCTTGACATCGGCGAAATTTGTCGTTGGACTTTGGTGGGAAGTTTACTTGAGGGATTTAGATTTTGTAGGAACAATTAAGAGGTTTGTCGACGTTGTATGCTGAATACAGGACCTAACGCCATCAGGTTCAGCTCACCTAGAGATGATTTGAAAATAATCGTTTTTGGAACCGCGGGTGATTGTGTCAGCTCCTGGTTCAGTGGAAGGTCCGGGAAGAGAAAATACGACTTATAGGGTGTCTAATGTACCGGCTATAGCAACTGTTTGAGGACATAGGCCAACTTGAAGTCGAATGCTCGTGGAGATTTCTGGTAAACGACTAGAGAATGTCCTGGTGGATGAGGGTCCAAACATCTCCGAACTGTAGCGCCATTTCAAGAAGATTATGTCAAAAGCGAGGAAGTTTATTTTGATATTCATGTATGTATGTATGTACTAAACGTACAATTTGTCTGCAATATCTTTTTTAATTTTTTGATAATAAAGACATTTTTTAGTACATTTTTAGTACGAGCAAATTTTAGTATAATCAGATTGCTAGCGTAACAAAATCAATCAAACAAGCGTCAATAAATTTTTTTTAATACAAACTAGTTTTAGTACATATAGTTTCTAGAGAAACATTTATTCTTCTGAGATTTTTATCTCTGACTTTGATCCGCAAGAGATCTGTTGCGAATGTCCGCCGCTACTACGTTCCCACATTGATGTAGCTGGTGCACAACCCATTCAACATTTTCTGCCTCTACCCACCCAACCAGCCCTCCAGTGCCATCGTTCGAAATCATTGACCGTATGACCGTATGAAAAAAAGGACATTCAAAAAATAACCCTGTTAAATTCTTTCTCCGAACGAAGTCACGCAGAAACCGTCAGTTTATTTCAATTAAAAGCAATGCAAAATGATTTCAATAATTCATCAATTAATGCTGCCCGCTCGGTGTGCGACTGATGCGAGAAAAAAGCGCGGAATACGCGGCAGGGGCAGTTATTGCTCACGAAGTCATTTCCAATTATGGCGTAAGCCAATTAAGAAAATTAATGAATTAAGCTGCGTTTTCATTGGGATCGATTATGCTTTTCTTTCAACCAACCCACTTATCGGTCCTTGTTGTGTAACACTGGGCGGCTTATGAAGTTGTAATATGTGCTCACGTGTCCTCTCATCATCTTGCCCAGAGGCAGAGAGTGTAACTGCATTAATCGCTTGCAGTGCGGTCGTGTGCTCGTTTGTGGAGTGAGTCACAGTGCCTGCTTCTCCGTCATCCCCGGGCGTTTGACTTTGCAGCACAATTCAATTAGCTTACGCACACATTCGCCGGCAGTTGGATGGATATTAGACAGAGAATAACAAGGCATCTTTAATGCATTCATGAGATACAAACCGACTCAAAGTGAAACCAGCAACCACAAGCGAGTCAAGGGAGAATGCTAATAACCACAATGGTTGGTTATCATTGAGCCAGCAAACGGAACTCACAAGTTAATCTCCTTTCCAAATATCGATTATGCTTCTTCGGGGGAGATTAATTGCAAAAATGTAACCCAGCCCAGCAAAGTCGGCGACTAGCTGTGAATATTCATCGTCGCCTCGCATCGCATAACGAGGCTGGTGTTGGTGTCAGCTGCCGTGATGGACACACATCTCCGCCCCTCGCATCGCATCGAAATCTGAGAAAATGCTTCCGTTGCAATTAAATGATGGGGCGGAGGTGGGCCGCTGTCATTCGATACCCGGAATGTTTATGGAAATGTTTATATCGAATTCGATAGCCGGCGCGGCAGCGGCACTCTGCATCGCTCTGGGGAATACTAATGATCGTGTGATTTTGGGGGAAAATGAAAGATGAGACGTCTGCCGAACGCGTCCGGATGGCGGTGGGAGGCATCATCGTGGTGGGAAGTTTTTCGTGTTTAAGTTTGATGAGGTGCGGCTCCTTGTGGTGTCGAAATAGCATCGATTTCGAATGCTCGGTGTGCGATGATGTCGGCGAGGCAAAATTCGCACCAAACAGTGACTTTCGTCAGCCTGTTGTCGGACCACATCCTTGTTTATGCTCGCTTTCCTTCAGCTCCTGGATCTTGTACGAATATAGACCCTAGCCTGGACCAACATTCACCACGCGGATGTCGAGTTTTCGGGGTGAATTTAACTGCCTCGATCGGTTCTCCACGCACTCACGATCAAGGGGCAGGGTTTCAGATCTATGAAAAAACCACAATCTCACTTGATGTGTGAACGAAAGTCAGATGCACCTTTCATCAAACCTCAAACTTTCGTCCTCAGGGCTGGGGGTCAACTGTCAAGGCAAGCTTGGGAGTGTATAGCCAGACTGTACGTTTTCTTAAAGGCCGTCGATCATTCTGCCATCTTCTGGGACATTGCCTCGAAAATTTCCCATCCAAACTCATCGCTCTGAAGTACCAAACACATCCACTTTGTCACTCTGATTCGGATGGGAAATAATTAATTTGAACCAGAACACAGATCCATGAATACTTTAAAGCCATTAACCCGTATTAACTGACGACTGCTGTTTACCAGAGCCCGGACCGTGTGCTGATGCACACATCGCGCGTAATTAACTCGGGAATATTTCAATTAATTATCTCCGGTCAGGCCCTGAACCGTACTGTGCAGTGAGCACACACGTCGCACTCGGCGAACTTCGTGAATATTCCATCGCACATCGACCAAATTCAACGGCGGCGCGGCGACCTCGGCTGACATATGTGCTGCGCAGAGCACACGCAATATGTCAAACGAAAAAAAGAAGCAGATCATATTTTATTGTCGCACAAATCTTGACAACAATCTGGGAAATGGCGCTTTTTATCTCTCACGGAAGACCGCGGAACTTCAATTGGGCAATACACGAGAACGAACTTATTGCTGCACCGACAAGCAATAAGCCAGCGTTTCTCTCTTCTTTTTCTTTTTTTGCGCGCTGCTGTCTCGATGAGTTGGTGGTACTCTCGCAACACAGTAGCGGTGCGGCGGCGACTGTTCATGTCGGTTACCGTCATGTAATCGGACGAACTCATAAATTATTTAAGTTCCAACTGGCGGCCGCGAGGGCAACGAGTGGGGGAAAGGCGAATGAGATTTCTCTGCTCTGACCTCAGCTGACGTAAGTGTCGTTTGAATTTCCAAATCTCCTCACCAAATTGCTGCCACCGGTAATTGGACTTCCGAAAGTGACATTACCGCACAGATATCGTCTGTGGTATGGTATGTCGGGTGGTCCGGGAAAGTCGGGGTTGCCTTTCGGACGGTAGTCAATGTGGCTGCATTGCAAGCTGCGCGGCGCCATGTTGATGTTGACTTTTCCGCGATCAGTTTTAAATGTAAATATTTGTCTTATCCTTCTGGTGTGCATTCAGCTTGAATCCTCTGTTTTGTGGAACGATTCAGATAAAATAGCGACGTTGATTCGCCTTGGGTGTACTACGAGCATGTTTTGTACAAGTACGTCGTCTACGTGGCGTCTACATCACGTTGGTTCTATAATTTTACAAGTAGGATGGACTTGTCGCAGAACCTCATAGGTTTGATAACTGTTTTAGCGAAGAATTTGTGTTATAATGGCAGCTTCATAGGCTTCGTTGCATTATGAGGCAGGCGAGAATGATGGTAGACACTTCGTAATTTGTTTCACTTTCTGCGCTCAACATTCTCATCCCTAATCGAATCGTATGATACCGAGGATTGGGCCTACCAGGGATACCTCAAAAACGTAAAACGTATTGAAAGTCTATCTCTCGTGTAAGGTAGAAACGACTTATGCTGCCAAAACAGCAGGATGGGCCGCCAAACGTAGACCGTGCACACGGTGCTCATTTGATTCGTGCCGTCCACTCATGGTCACATATGTCCACTCGATAACAGCAGCAACGCAGTGTTGCCACAGATGGGCCGCGCTTTTTTGTCGGAGGGTTTTAACTCTAAACTGGATTCAAAAACAACATTCAGACTCAAAAACTGGTACATTGTACTACAGGGCTGTGTTTCGTTTTGGCATATCTTGGGAGATGTGTCCTTCAAATAATGCAAAGGATGCTATTGACACAGTCAGGTGGGGCGATATCCTCCTATTCCGTTTCATCATAACAGTCTAAAGACAACAGGCACACGTGAACGACACTGCCGCTGAACGCATCCGTGCAACGGGGACAGCGTTCTGGGGAATATTCGCACTTCACTTACGCCAGACGCGGGATTACTCACTGCCTTTTTTTCGCATTTTCAAAATTTGCCGATGAGTTTCCTTAAAATATTTAGACTTATTTTGCACGGCGTTATCAGGAACCTATGATCCCCGTACTCCATCTTAAGTCACAGAGAGAAGGGTTCGTCCACTCAATTGCTCAAGGCGATGTCTTTTCTGTCGCTTTACTGACAATTTCTTTAGTTATTGCTCTGTCGATTTAACTTGAACTGCGATTTAGGAAGTGCAAGCAATGTGGACTCATTTCTACTTACTTTGCTTTCATTGCATAATCGAACATGACATACATTCGAGTCCCAAGTGGCAATGAACATAGAAAATGCTTTGCGTCTTTTCTAGCAGTCAGGCAGTCCACCTCATCTTCGCACTTACAATCTCAGTACCGATACCAAACTCAGAATAACTCTCATGTGGCAATTGAGCTATAGGGCCATCTCTCGAAGGATCGAGTTGAATTTACGTAAGACGTTGACCTTCCCAGTCCTACTGTGCGACGCAGAGGCATAAATAATATCGAAAGCAAGTGAAGAAATCCTTGGTATCATCGAGAAAAAAGTTCTAGGTGTGCTTTTGGTCCTGTTTCCGTTTGACGGCTGCTGGAGGAGGTGGATCAACTATGATCTGTAGAGGGTGAACGGCGACATGAGACTAGATAGGCTTCTATGGATCCAACGGCTGAGGTGATTGGGTAGAGTAGAGATTATGTAGAACCTGGCTCCGGCCCGAAGCGTCTTCGAGAGTTCGTGTCTAGGTTGATGCACTCAAGTTTAGAAAGACTTTAAACAAATTCGTGTGCGAAACTAGGGGCAGCCAGCCGGAGATCCGATCAACTGGAGAGACTGTCCCTGGTTGAGACTCAGTTCCGTCTCCGACTGCAGTGCCACGCATAGAAGCATTCTTAAGCTTCAATGCTTTCCTCCTGAAACTGGCTGTATTTCGTTTTTTGATGGCAAATATAGTAATACTGACAATTTTACCTTATTTCGCTTTGGAAATGAAACAACAGCAATCGTTCCCGGAATAGGACCTTTTTCCATTCACCCACTCCAATTACAAGTAGCTTGGTAATCTGAGTCAAGCGACTACAAATATTAAAAATCCCAACCGTAATGTAGGTACGTAAACTTGAGTCGATATAAGCAGTCGTGGGAATGAGCAGATATGTGTTGAAATACTCTGTGATCACTTTGACCATAATGACATCTTTGTTCAGTTTCGTTAAGTTTCGTTCATTTTTTGTTTACTTAAGTGGGAGCGAAATGAAATTAAGTAGATGTCAGTTTGTATTTAGTCCTTAAGTTCCGAGGTGCGGAATGCGTTCGGTTGTGACATAAGCAACATATGGTAGGCACCTAAGGTCTGTGTTCAATTCAGGACACAATCATTTTTCATTACCCGGACTCCCTACAGTCACTGACAACATTCCACGATTTGTGAATTTTGGGTGTATACTGTATACCAGCCAACTCGCTTTCGACAGGACGACGTTAAAGAGACGTGCATCCCATCACCCAGACGAGTGAATAACAATAATGCCTTTATTAAAGGAAAACAATTTGCTTTTGCTTGTTTGCCAGAAACTTACACAGGAACCTCTGGTCTTGTCGATGTTTCCCATCCAAAGTGAACCAAATCACATCGCGTGTCTCTCAACAACACTGGCGGGTTTCTCGGTACCCAATTAAGCAGATCCCCTCAAGCTTTCTGACCGAAAATTGCAATGTTTCCACTCTGGTCTGTGTTCACCATGAATATTCTCTTTCATCCTCAACAAGAAACAACTGCCCACAGTCGAGTAGCCGAGTAGTCCACTCCTTAGGAGTTGTGGCCTTCGTTCTTATTTAGAATTCCTCCAAATTGAAGCAATCCTGTTAATTCGTGTCGATTGAACGACACTCCACGGGAGAACAGCGAGGCAATGGGTTTAACTGCAGTGCACTGCTGCGCCACGCCAGAACCATCCCATATTGGCTCAAAAATTAACCCTCTCCCATGGGTGTCTGCTCCGGCGGATCCGTGTATTCCCCTGGAAGGCGGCTGCCAGTTAACATCAGCGAAATGCGCCGATAAAATGATACGAGCCCCTCCGGGAGCCGGGCGCAGATGCATGCTGATGTACACCGGGGGTGTGTGAAATATTAATGTCCACGCCCGCGTTGACAGGCTCGCATGAATGAAAAATTCAAACACATTTCTATATCGTCGCGCTTTTTAAAATTCCGCTCATATTCGTGTTCCCCCTCGAACAAGCAACGGAAAAAAAAACAGAAACAAGAAACAAGAAACTTCACATTTTCACACGGTTGTTGATGAATAATTTTGCATGAAATCCTTGCGAGTGTGTGGGCCGGGAATTGTGTTATTAAACACAACCACCCCCACCCGCACCCGCCACTGAGTTCCAGCTGAAATTTAACGATTCTCCTTTTGTTTGCATCTCTTTCATTTTAGACACCGGTTACATTGTGTAACCTCGGCGTTGGAGCCACGTTCGGCGAATCAATTTTGCACGATTTGCCGCGAGACAGCACGGTCGTAACGAAGACCACTTGCGAGCTACTACGCGTGGAGCAACAAGATTTTCGCCTAATTTGGGAGGTAAGTACCCTCCGAATGTGTGTGTATGAATGTCGAATGATTTGTGCCCGACTGAGTAAGACAAGACGTATGAGTTGTGTGCGTTCGCAAGTTGATTACATGACGCTTTCACGGATGACTCGGATGCCTTACCGAGTGGAGAAACAAAAAGCAAAGACCAACAAATCCATTCCACTGGGCCCCCGGGCGAGAGACGCCTTGCTAATTATTTTAATGAATTCAGTGTAACGTGAAGTCGCATCTACACGGGATACATGGTGTTTGCTGCTTGTTAAGGTGTTTATATTTGTCTTTTGCTCAGTCTTTTTTTTTTTTTTTCATTGCGCGACTGATGGGAGTTGAAGAGAAATGGGAATTGGAGCAATTAGTCCGGATTTAAATGTACTCTCGTCTCGTCAATTAGGCTCGGAGTGGGATTCACGCTTTCCCAGGCGACTCGCGGAGGATGGGCTGACTGACACACACCTGGAATGGGGGGACATGGTGATCTACTTACGGGCGGCAATTAGCAGGCACCGGAATGAAGAAAGTCGCTGAGGAGTCTTTGAGCTGTCACTGTGCTAACAGCGCTTAGCATTTAGGCCCTTCTGGGAAAGTGAGTGTTCGCTTAATTATCAAGCAATGTTTTCTCCTTCTGAGATGAGAGATGGGAAAAGATGACACTGACTTGAACAAGTCAAAGGAGGTCCTTAATCAACTTCGGTGGATGTGGAGAGTTAAGAGTGTAAGCAAAGTCGTGAGATCTATTGTATTGCCAGCTGTCTCACAGTCAACGATCTCCAATCTAGATTGTTGCACTCCGTTAAGTTGTGCTAGGCCTGTGAACCAACCGCACAACCACTCAGCGGACTTACGTCAAACGCATTTGAAGAAGGAATATGGCCTTTTCGTTCAGGTTCACGTGACAGACTGCGAAAGGAAGTCGCACTTGATGCACTCCCTTCCGTTGAATATGCAACAAAAACACAAAACCATAACTTTTCACCAATTTGTTAATGGTTTAGTCTCAGCCAAATACAAAATCAACGTTAAGCCATACAATTTTAGAAGTCAGTCCGCTGGTCCATTTCCTCAGACAATGTCGACATCACCGCACCGATTGAAGGGTCACAGAGAAGTGACCATTTAATTTCTGTTTCGTAGTTAAGACAGCAATTGCTTTTGTTCGAATGGCGTTGTTTTGGTTTGCTTCATGCTTTGCCGCTATCAATTGACTATACTAATTGGCGACTGATTAAGATGGTTCCCCGATAGTATGACAAGTGCCAGCTGCCTGTTGAGACCATATACATACATCGTCATCACGCTGTCACATTTTAAACAACGACCAAAAATCATTGTTTACGGTTTTCTACCGGGCGCCATTTGCTCTATTTTCATCAGAGTCCATGATTTCTGCGCCGTTGAGCGTAAGATTGCATCGATATCATGTTTATGAAAGATCCTACCAGAGCAAGCAAACTGTCGCGTTCTGAGACCACAACTGTAGCGTAAATCAACTCAAACTCTGCTCTTCGTGTCGACATAAAACCAGTGATGTCTTCAGCCTTGAGGGCACCATAATACGTGCGGAAAATACAGTAATTTGTTTATAAGTCGAAGAAATGCTTCGGAACTTAGACCCAAGACTTAAATGTTTTCAAATTTTACACTCCACTCTGTATGGCGAATGCCTACTTTGGTGTCTGTAATTTTTGAAACACGTAGCACAGCAAAATCTCGCCTCGAAAATTAAATTTAAATAAAAAAATGCTGACTATCGACGAAATTTATACCATCAAGCGCCTTAATTCAACTGAGCATGTGTAGTCTGATTTTATTCGGATGCTCCATGCTCCACGAACTTGGTTAAAATACCTCCTCCTGGGTCTGCTAAGTGCTCGCCTACCAGATGTGGTGATGAAGAATACTGGCACTTGAGGAATGAGACTCCTCCACCCGGTAAGAGCTACAATTATTGTTATTACAACTTAAGGATGAAAAAGCTGAAGAACAACAAAGTGGGCAAGATCGGTCGGTCTCGGTCTCTCGGTACCAGCAGAGAGGGAAATGCTTGTAAGGAGATCTGGCGATCGTATGAAGTGTGGAACAGATCGTCTGCAGAGTGTTGGAGGACGAAGAACATCTAGGCCATCTGCCGAGCACAAATTGAATCTGTTGCACATCGCCTTAGTGAAAGCCAAGCAATTGTCAATAGTTAACAGCAGATAGCTAAGAAATTTGAAGACGTGGCTCGCCCAGACTGTGAAGGACTTCAACCAACTTGGTGAGTGTAAACGGAAACAGGAAATAGAGAACAGCCTTTCCACCTTCGGCCAAACATGAGTTCCACAAACGACAACTTACTGACGCTCAGACGCGTCGGCGCTCTTCAGCTTGATACCAAAGGTGCACTGATGGATCACAAATCACTCCAAATGGTAGTCGAATGTCAGTCGTAGCTGAATCCCACCAAAAGTCAATTGCTTTCCAGCTACTCGAGTGTCCAGTCAGCCAACTGAAACGATTTTGCGATTCGAATTCTTGCAGCAAACAAATTCAGGGTCACCGACCAAATTCCTTAGTTATTGTGCGTCCTTCTGCGGAGTGCAAGGCTCCTAAATCGCCGTACTGGCGGTTCAGCCCTCTCTGCGTCCCTCTCTGCATTTTCAGATTACTCCGGGTGAGCCAACATGTCAATGTGTAAGGCTACTCTGAGTGTGATATAGTTTTTAAAATTCTAACAGGGGTGCGAGTTAATCTCGTGCGACGCCTCGTAAATCCTAGAATCCTTAAGCACATCCTACTTCTGTAATTCATGGCTTCCCCGGGCTGTACAAAATGAATGACGACTCACCCCTTCCACCCCCAATCGACAGCACCTGTATACCTTGACGAGCAAACCTGCCAGACGTTACATCCACTCAGATGGCAATCTCCGAGTCACACATTTGTCAAAGGCAAGGATCTGCTTAAGGGTGCGTGCCGTGACTCAGACGTAGACGCATCACAATTCAAGTCACGAAAATACAACAATCAATTACCCCCCATCCACCCACCCGGCGGTGAACTCTATTTCAAGCCCTCTGCAGCAGCAGTCCCACTTAAGCCCTCTCAAAGTAATCCCGGACCCTTAAGTTGATTGATATCCATAATCACGAAGGTCACGACCGCACTTGCCGATGTGTTCTGAATGCCATCCCGATGGGGCCCTCTGCCCGGTGTAATTAATTAATTAAAACAAATAGGGTGACACATGATAGAAGATCTCGGAGGCACAAACCAATTAAATCCCTGTTCGTTGTTCTTCCAGGTGTAGGTGTAGCCGTGCAAATTTTTGAAAGGGCCGCTCCAATACCCCCGCGGCGACGATGATCCCCGGGATTAAGCTCTGACCTCAGAGTACGTGTGAAGGTCGTTGAATCGCTTCTAATCACCAATATGGGAATTTGTGCGGAGCATCTTTGGGCGGTTTATAGCCCGATCCGGGGCAAGAGATGCGAAACGACATTAATTAGACGAATCCTGCATGGCGCAGCGCGGCGGGGCGAAAAAGTGTACGCCACAAATCGGCGGGATATCCGTCGGCGGTGCTGGAATCACCACATGCCACGACTCACTCCGGGGGCTTATAACCCATATTAGGTGATGGATGAAGAGATAATTGCCGCTTAGCTTTGTTTTTTGGGGAGGGATGCGAGTACACAGCAACGATACGCCTCTGGGCGGGGAGAACGATTGTAATTATAGTTTCGATGTGCCATGAGGGATGGCCGGCAGATTGCTTTGTTTTTCTGGACTGACGGAGAGGGTGGGTGTGACGCATGCCGTCTGGAGGTCATTCACTTCGATGGTCTGATGTTTGAAGTGGAAGTTGCGGTAAAAGTTTTAATGCTAGCAGAGGTTTCTGCATCTTCACAAAGGGACCACCTAGGTGGTGTGCGGGCTGCTCCGATGGTGATTGTCTGTGTCTGTCTGCAGTGGAATTAAGTGACAACAGAAAGGACTAAGTTTTCCGCTGTGACTGTTCTACTCCTCTGGATTGTAAGTCCATAACGTCAAATGTTGCTACGATGCATTACAATCGCTTACCAGATTCAGCAAAGTGAAGCACGTTTGGGTCCCTGCACACAAATGGATGCCAGAGCTGGTACGGAATCTGCGTTAATAGGTCCTTAACCGTACTGTAATGTCAATTAGACAGCGGCTACAACGCTGATTAACGAATGGGAAAACAAACTTCGCCTAGACCACTGGACCAATGGGAATGGTCTTAGGTAATCCAAGTGATTACTCATGTTTTTTGAATTAGCGCTTCGATACAATGGCGGCATGAGTTGTACCAGAGGAAAGAAAGTCCAGAACGTGGCCGTAGGATTGGGAAAAGGAGGAATGTTGGCAATCATCTTCCCCTCATGGCAATGGGCATCCAATGGGAATGAGACTGCCGTGCCAGGATTTGCTATACGAAAGTGGACGATGGCGATGGAGCACAAGTTGAATACCGAACTCTTAGACGTTTTCCGTAAGGCGAGGCGCTGCCAACTGACTTTTGACTCAGCACATCGTGCAAAACTCATCGACTTACACTAAAGCCACCATCTTTCAGAAGTTCGGAAAAATGTAAGTATACTCGAATGAATTTGATGTACTTGATCGAACCTAGAGATGCCAGTCGTCCATGAGGTATTTGCTTTTAGATGGAAGCGACTAAGATGTGTAGGCCTGCGTATGTTGTCTTCGAGAAACACAAAAATCGCACACAATATCTGCAGCGACTTCGTCTACATGGGCTCTGCATGCGATATTAAGCCATGTTGTCAACTATTTGGACGTGAGCAGCCAGCTGTTTCTGCATGGGTCGCTGCACCAGTTGCAACAGCTGCAGCTTCTTAGTTTTCAGTTCGCCTTCTCATTCCATTGCACTCTAAATGCTTCAACTGGATCCGAACAGAAGTGAAGTAGGGCTTCTTGTATGAGAACCGAGGGTGTCGATTATTCTGGCCTGGTTACCTATGAGACATTTTCCAGTTATCACGCCTCCTACTTTACTTATTTACTTTCTGTCTAATTACAGAAGGGCTTTAGTTTTCTTTGGATTTAGTGCATGCCACGTCGTTTTCTATGATCTGCAGGTCGTTTGTGGCTTTCGTCATTAGCAGTGATTTCTGTGTGCGAGGGTGTGTCACCAAATTCTGTGTCAGTGGCAGACGAACAGACCTACAACCCCCACCCCGGTATTCTTGCTCGTTCGTCGGCTCTTATGTTGCCCAGAATACCCTTGTGTCCAGGGAACCAGCATAGGGGTGAGTGAAACAACTTCCAACGCTTCAAATGCACAGGCCAAGATTTTTTTGTCTTTCCTCACTCGTCACACTCTTGACGGTTGCTTAAATTTGCTTGGGGTACCAAAAGAGTGAGCGAACTGCAATAAGATCCTTTCTTCAAAAAAAATGTCATAGAAAATTCTTCCTTCAGCGGATCGAGTGTGGATACTGACGATCTTAGGATCGAATGCCTAAAGTGCAGTTATAGCCGTGCCTCAAAGGGTATCCGATTCCACGCCAACGGGACAATGCAGCAGAGACAGTCCGTGTTTGATGTTGCTTTCAAATGCGAAATAATTCTGAAGTACATAGAAACGACAACAGAAACGTCGAGGAACCAGTGATTGTGGGAAAGCATGGTGGCTTCGCTAACTTTCCCCAATTCAATTCCACTTTCAGACAGGATTTAACCCAAGGTTCGACTACGTCGCTCTGTGTTGCAGTTGACTTAGCGGCTTGGCCCCACGTTGGGCACCATTTGGTTGCAGTCCAAGCCCAAGCAGGTGGACAACAACATCTGAATCCGAGACATACTACCGTCCTTTTTCTTGACACTCAAGCGGACTCACTTTCTCACCTCACCTGCTTCAGCTCAGTCGTGGGCAGCTGTAACTCTCCGGTAGCCGTCTATGTCCAAAGAGGCTTAGAGTGATTACGGCCACTCGCCTGTATTTCGTATTTTCGTCCACGGTCCATTCTGACCCATTTGTAGAAGAAGTTTGAGCGGTTAACTTATGTTGGCCCTTGTTGTGCGTAGAGAACGATTGTCGAATAATCCTAATCCGGTCAGGATATGGAACTGTAGTAAATCAGTTAAAACGCTTGTATTTACAACAAGACTCATGGTCATGCAAGAGTCGTCTGTACATCATTTTGATGGCATCTTCAGTTCAATCTTTACGAACAATTTATCACGCGATTTAGTGGACCCTCCATTTGAGAGCGAATCAGAATGCGAAATAGGCTTTAGTTCGCGAAAAATGTAACTATTTTACACCACTGACCTCAATTCTGGTCGATGGCCAGGTGCAGGTTAAGAAGGAGATTCAGAATAACAATTGAAAGCCAACAAAAGTGCTCTGAAAAGCTAGCTCTGCCCATAGTCGAATCACAGTTTCATAAAATCTTCCAGACACTCTTTGAACTCGTGCCCATGCCCATGCCCATAACTCATCTCAGTGTCGCTTGGAAGCAAATTCAAATTATTCCCAGCACTTGTTCCAGGAAATTTAAGGCACACCAGCCCACAGCGACCCACCTCCTCGTCGCGATACTCGTCAACAAGTTCAAAGGAATCAATTAAGCGAATGTAATTTCGTGATTGATCTCGGCGCCGAGCAACAATTTCCAATCTATCGAATTAATGAGGAGAACAAGTGCCTGGCTGGCTTGGAATCCATCATAATGTCGCCAAGAAGGATAATCACCCATGAATCGGGGTTAATAGGAGCGGAAAGTTATGCTTGAGGAGACTTTTGTGTCGAGACCGGCTGGCGTCAATTGAGAAAACCCGCCCCAAGTCCTTGGTCTTTGAATAGAGGTGAGGAGACCATCTGGAAGGAGAACTGAACACCCTGGGGCACAAGTTTTTCAAGAACAGCTCGAGACTTCGTGAAATGATTGAAGACTGTTTACGAAAGAGCTTACAGCAGATGGGCGGTTTTTGGAGGTACTCCACACTGCATGATGTGGAAATCATTCATCAGTCGGATGGAACAGCTTAACATGACGACTGCGGTCTTATAAGACACAGGAATGAGATGGCTGAAGACCCCTGAGCGAGTTCCTAGAGATGTCATCTCCATAACCAGGTGACAGGTCGTAAGATGGTCTTAAAGACCCGGCAAATTTCCGGTTTTAGAGGAGCAGACGGGCGAGCACTGGTGAAGGAACACCCCAAAGTGTAACATAAATCCGATAAAGAGGCAGAAAGTGGAACAATTCAGAAGATGAACAGACTCTTCCGCCCCCAGTCGTCATTAATTTCGCTTACAAGCACGCCTCTGAACGCAATGTCCACAAAAACCGGCCACTTCACAGCACTCAATCCGAAACCGAATCAATCACAAAATCGAAAGACAACACTCGACTTGAACAAATCGAAAGCACTTCCAACAAGGGCCTTGTCTGTTTACACACCACGATCGAGTCCTAGCTACTTTTGAAGTTCGTCGCGCAGTCCTCTCCAGAGCCACAACACCCACCGTCGACGTCTTGTGTTTCACTCGAAATTGGACAATTGACGTGCGACTGGCTCCTTGAAGTGCGTCCTGCCCCGTGGTCGCTCCTTCAAAGCTGGCATAATTCGCATTCCGAACTGGAAATTGAAATCGTGATTGGTGCTCGTGCCTGCCGCCACTGTTTACCGGGAAATTTATTCAAATCCACTACAATGTACCACTGAGCTGTGTGGGGAAGCTTGTTTTTGTTTGGAAACTGTAGCAATTTTCTTGGCAACACACTTAATGCTCGGATCGGAGTTGGATTTCTATTTTTAACCACTTTGTGGGTGCACACATTGCCGGGGTCACGAGGGCAATGGCAAGGCGCGACGTCGTCGGGGTGTGGATATTCGATACCGTGGCGTGCGGGTATTCGGTGCTCTGTCGCACAGTCCCGAGACTTAATTGAGTTGTAACGGAAATTGTTTGAGAACCGATTTAAGCCGATTAAATTGCGTATGAGCCGTTGCCCGTGCTGTTGCTGTTGTCGTCGTCGGTGCCAAAGGTGTACTCCTTCTATTTTTATCCTGTTGACGTAGCCGCCTGTTGCCTGTGGTTAATTTTGTTGCGGTGCATGAAATTGGTTTTCCCACGAGGCACACGTTTTAATTGAATTTCTATTTGTTGCGGCTCAACCCTTGTTTCCGAATTGGAAGTGCGTGGCTCTTGTGTTGCAGTTTGTTTGTGATTCACTCACATCGGCCGAAGCTTGAGCAGGAGTGTGTAGCAACTGGCTTTCCATTGCGAATGTTGCAGCAGTCGACGGCTGTTAAGAATGTGCAGTCAAACCAGGGCTCCTTTTTTATTGTGGTCCGTTGTCGACTTCGCCATCTGCTCTCACTTTCAATGAATTTCTACACAGAACCCTCTTTTCACACCTCTGACCCAAGTCCAAGACTGAGCGCCAACAGAAGCTTTCTTGTTGGCTTTTCAGAGATCTGAACAGGATAATTGAAGCGGCGAAGAAGTGGCTGCTCTTGTTGATGGAAACCTTAAGAGGCTGTTGGACCTTGGAGTGGTGCCTCAAGGTCTCGCTTAACAGACGGGACGGTATCCATGAATTTTGATACTTAATTCAAACGCAGAATCCCCTAGTGATCGTAGAATTGATGTGGTTTTTGTTATTCTATCAAATTTGGGTTTTCCTTGGAAGATCGGTCATATTTTTGTGCAGTCATGTCCTTCCAGTCTTCCTATAGAAGCCTAAGGTTGACAGCCTTTGACACTGTGCCATACTCGTCTTTGAAATATGTCCCCCTCATCCAGCTGAACGCTGTCATCTCCTAGAACGATCCGCATGTCAAAGCAGGGTCCCTGAACATACGTCCTTTCCAGGTGCTCATAGAAGGCATCTTGCTGTTACCATGGACAATATCGAAGAGGATGAGATGCTCTGTCTTCTGTAGGGACTGTCCTCTGGTGAGATGGTGCAGTCTTGATGATGATTAGGCGCTCCCTATTATAGTGAGACCTTACGACTTCTTCGTTCGAAGTCTGCATTGAACAACGAATTCACATCCAAATAAAATGACGCAGTTTTTCATCGCCCATCGAAAGGCCCGTTCCACCACCGTTCCTTCCTAGTTTGCAGCAATGCCTGATTAATAGCCACACACGGTCTCAGCGAGCTCATAGGCTGCAGGTGATGTGTTAAGAGAAACTCACATTCCACGTGCAGAATCTAAAGTCGTTGTATTTATTTCGATCTTCTCCAGAAGAGCTGTCGGTTGGTTGACTAATTACTTACGATCTTTTGCGTGGCCAGTTAACATCGCGCACAGCCTACAACTGAGAGGCCAACGAGCGTAGGATACAGCTGCAATTGTCATCGTTGACTGAGATTGTGAGCGAAGCCCTAAGAAACTAAGAAAATACTATTCTTCTACCACATGGGCTGGTGATTTTACTCCCACGACGGATTCTGGAAAAAAAGAAACAGAACGCCTCTGCGGTTCGTCTCCGAATCAGAAGTCCTGCCATCGTGGTCATACCCCAAAGTCCACTGTTCACCATTCTCCTTCATCAAAGTACATCCACAGGATCAATCTTGATGAAAGTACGTCTGAGGAATGAAATCTTCATTTCATGCAACAACTTAGGAGCTTCACAGAGGTCGTTGATAAGTGGATCTAATCCCGGTGTGATAGAGGAGGTTGTACCACGCCTGGCGACTCCATCGGCTTTGCAATTGTCTGTCACTGTGTCCCGACACCCACTTGAGGTGTATATTGAAATGCTCAGCCAACTCGTTAAGAGGCAGCCGTCATTTTCGCGTCATTTTTGAGTTGAAAGCGACAGTATTCAGGGACTTAATTGCGGCTTGACTGTCTGTAGCAGGACAGTGAGTCTTTTATCGCAATGGTTTCTGCCTCAAAATTCTACAGTGACCAGGGAGCTTCAATGAGAGGACAAAATTGAGGACATTGGAGTAGACGCCATCTATTTGTGTAGATGTGCAGGGTATCATCAGATTGTCGGACATGGAAGGGCTGGTAGGGAACTTCTGCTCGAAGATGGCTTGGCGTAGTAGGCGTCCATCGGTATCGTTGGGAGGGATGTTGATTCTGGTGATTTCGGACCACAGTCGAAGTGTCTTGAGTCAAACAGCTGTACTGGCTGATATTTGCTTTCCGAAGAGGTCCAGAATGGGAATGGTGGAGGAGTATGTTAGATGCATCAAATGCAGTGCTTCCCAACGTGCAGCTGACACACATGAAGGCCAGTCTTTGCATCCGGGTTAGTGAACTGCAGTTGAATGCTTAGTTTAGTGATGTCAATCAAACTGAGACTCCGTTCACGAGTGTCGGTCTAAAAACCGAGATGAATATCCAGAGAGCAATGCTTGGCTGCAGTCCCCATTTGTATCCAATGGCAGCTTCTTACAGCAGTCTAGGGCGGATGAAGCCGTCCCGACCCTTTCCTGGATAATCGCTTAGTTTGCCGTCGATGACGATATTTTGAAATTTTGCACTGACACTGGATTGGAGCCAAGTCAGCATGGTTTTGTCCTTGCTTGCAGTTTATGGAAGGCATTCTGTATTATATCTTTTTGAATGGAGGCCAATGTCGTTGGTAACTCCTTTCGCTTATCACTGGGTCACTGGGATCCCAGGTCTTAGTTTGGTCATGGATCCCCGATCTTACCGGCAATGAAGCACCGGCAACGAAGCAGCGGATGAACTTGCCAGGAAAGGGTCCGAAACATTCCAGGCAATCCGATGGATCACCGCTTGCGGATATCAAAAAAAGGTGGACGACACGATCATAGAGAAAGCAAATAAAAGGTGGTTCTCTCTAGCCACCTGTGAGACCAACCGTTGAACAGTGCAAAAACCGACAGACTCCTTCGGTGTGACAAAAAGTTGCTAGCGATGGTAGAGGGAGCATTAACTCGCCATAATAGTCTGAAGTACCAGAGAACAGGTACTAGGCTATTAGGCTGCGGCGACGAAGAGGAAGAAGATGATACGCCTCACTTCCTCTGCCACTGCCCCAGTCTCTGCCTGTTGAGACATGGTTCATTGGAAGATCTAACAACAATATGACAAAAATCCCTTCTCTTCTCTTTATAAGGATACCAGGATGGCTGGTGTTGCTCAACGTCAACATGACGAGTACGAATTAGAAGCTAAGAGACTTTATCCCTCAATGGGATCCAGTGGGACCTAATTGTGACGCGGTTTTTTTTTTTTTTTATAATTTGCGCGCGCTCAAGGGATTGCTAATACCCTTAAGTGTCCGGGGTCAAGACACAGCACGGGCCGAAGGTATAGAGGGAGAAAGGGAGAGGAGGTACCTGTGCACATTGGTCTTAAATATCTGCGGATTGTAGTCTATGGGAAATATAGGGCTGGGAAGAGTATTCCAAATTCGCGTAGTACGGCTGAAGAACGAGTCTCTAAATTTAACTGTGCGTCCGAAAGTAGGCTTAAGGGTAAACTGATGAGCATTCCTGTCGAGACGAGTATTGCGGGTGAATTCATGGAGAGGAGGAATGCAGTTGGCTAACTCACTTGAGCATTGTTTGTTGAAATAGCGATAAAATACGGACAAAGAAGAAACGGTACGTCGATGTTCGAGCTAGTCTAATGACTTTGCGACATTGTTGTCTCCTATAAGTTTTATCGCTCGCTTTTGGATTCTATCTAGTAGGTGCAGGGTGGTCTTTGGAGCACCAGACCAGATATGAGCGTTGTACTCAAGCTTGGGGCGGATATACGCCTTATAAATGAAAGCCAAATCAGATGGGGTGAAATATTTCTTGCATCGATTAAGGAAACCTAAACATTTCGCAGCATTTTTGGCGACCTCAAATATGTGATCGTTCCAACTAAGTGTTGTGTTGATACACATACCAAGGATGGAAAGCTTTCCGGTTTCATCGACACAAGCACCATTCATGGATAATGGCTGATTAACAAGGGTTCGCTTGAGTGACAGCAGACAGCATTGAGTTTTAGAAGCATTGAATTCCACTCTGTTGTTGTTTCCCCAGTTAATTATGCTGTCAAGATCGGAATTCAATGAGCTTAACATACGCTGCCGTTCCAATTCTACGGCCGAAGGGCAGGGTCGTGAGTCTCGGAACGAATATGAAAAGCTGAGGGTGCTGTCATCAGCGAAGGAATGGATTGGATTAGAAGTAGCAGACAAGAGATCATTAATAAAAATGAGAAAGAGTGTCGGAGACAGAACAGAGCCTTGGGGTACACCAGCATTTATTTGGTGGATATCAGACTTGCACCCATCCAAAACAACTTGAATTGAACGGTTCGAAAGGTAATTTCTAATCCATAGAAGAAGAGATTCATCGATACCATATGCACGCATTTTCGACAAAAGAGCTTGATGCCAAACTCTGTCAAATGCCTTAGAAATATCAAGTGCAACGATCTTGTTTTCACCTGCATTATGCAAAGATGTGTAAGCTATCAAATCACCAGTGGACCTGTTACTACGGAAACCGTACTGCCGGTCATTAAGAAGCTTCCGCGATTCAAGATATTTCATAAGCTGACGATTTATCAGCGTTTCCATGACCTTAGAAAGAAGGGACGTAAGTGCTATGGGTCGGTACGAGGTGGGTGACGAAGATTCGCCCTTTTTAGGGACGGGCTGGACAAATGCTGTTTTCCATCTGCTCGGAAAGAGCTCTAAAGAGTAGGATAGATGAAAAAGCTTACGCAATGGTTTTGCCAGCGCAGAAGAACACCTCTTCAGAATTATAGGGGGAATACCATCCGGGCCAGCGGATTTGTGCACGTCGAGATCTTTAAGTACTCTTGCAACTGTACGAGTGCGGAAATGGATTTTTCCCATGGTGAAATCAACGCTCTCAAGTACAGGTGGAGACATATTGGAATCTGGCAATGTTGAGCTGGCTGCAAAATGCGCCGCAAGCAGATTGGCTTTGTCTAAAGAGCTGACAGCTGGAATGTCATTGTAAATGAGCGTGGGAATTGAAGACGAGGTGGAATTCTTTATGTTTTTTACAAATGACCAAAAGTTTTTGCTACCTTTGGGACATTGAAGCACTTTTTGCCTCAACTTTTGATCATAGGAGAATTTCACACGTCTGATAGTTGCATTGCAGTCATTTCTGGCCCGTTTAAACTTATTCCGGTTTTCCTCAGTAGGGTTGGCTTTGTATGCCCGGAAATTCAACTCTCTCAACCTGATAGCCTCTTTACAGCTCGAGTCATACCATGCATTTTCTTTGGGCTTGATACTTTTCACTCTATGCGGAATGAAGGATCTCATGCCCAGCAGAAGAATGTTTGTGATCATATCAGCAGCGGCATCCACGTCACTATCGAGGAAGCATAATGACCAGTTAAAATTCCGAAAGAAATTGTTGAGTCCGCTCCAATCGGCTTTCTCGTACAGCCATACTGTTCTTTTAGGAATTTGTTCTCTAACTGTGTGTGGTGATAACGAGAAATTAGCTGATATGACACAATGATCAGACGAGCCTAGAGGCGACAGTATGTCAACAGAATATTTATCAGGGTGAGAGGTGAGAAACAGGTCCAGGGTGTTGGCGGAATGATCTGCGATGTCAGGTATTCGTGTGGTTGCCACATACCTAACAAAACCCAACTCTTTACGCTTACCTTCACTGCTTGGGACAGTATGACATGGCCATTCACGTCGGCTGTTCGATATGTCAGTGAATTTGATGCAAGGCCCCCAGATTGCACAGAGGATCCACTTCCGACACCTCTCTTTGTATTCTGGGCCAACGGAAAAAATCAAACACTTACACTGATCGATGGAACAATGCCCATTTGCAAGCAGTTTGTGTTGCACCTCGAATCGAATCGACACCCCCGTTGAGTGCGTAATATTCGGAGTTCATTTGCATTAATAATGCACGCAGCTCGCTTTCGGTACCCACCTCGATCCAGTGTCACAGCTGTCGACCCACACGCACTTGTGCAGGTGTCATCTAATCAAATTGAATGTGTTCCCATCCCGAGCATGAATCATTCAAAATGTGGTCACAGCAGGTCCCGCGAAATTCTGCACATCTCCCCCCCTCAGTGTCACGGCCAAATCCGCCATCTATTTCCACAGCCATGACTGGGGGGGGGGGGGGGGGCATCAGACCCACCGTAATTTGACGCTCATGTAATAGGCTACTTAGCTTGTCGAAAACGTTTTGCGGTTTGCAACGTTTAAATATGAAACGAGCAGAACGCCGCAATATTGCAGCCAGTGGCAAACTGCGGCGAAATGGAATTGCATCCCAGTTAGCAATTCAATTCAACAAATGCACCGGGGCCACCAGTCGACCACGGGACGATGACAGCGGTCGCCAGCACCCTTGATCCCCTAAAATGACGATGTTTCGCAATCCGTTGTAACACTCACTCTGCGCGCTAGTTGCCGAGCAATTCTCTTTTCCGCAAATAGCGTGAGTAACCGGGAAAATAACTCGTTTGCATAAATCAACCTCGCGCAGCGGTAATCTTAACAATTTCACGGTAATTTATTTTTCCATACCGATGGCCCTGCCCGACACCTCGTTGTCAGATAAGATTAAGTAACCCTGCCCGGTGAGGCGTTGCGCGGAACGTTAATGATCCAGAACGAGGTATTCAAAGTGTCTGAGACCGCGTAAGCGGGCTGGCTCTGCCTGAGGCGTTTATCTATTCAAATTTTTTTTAATAAATTCCATTCCTTCCTAATGTTCATGGGCAATGTTTGAAAGCTCACTGCAAAGTTGGTGGCCGCAAGACATTGGAAATTTCGCTCATTCATTGTCTGTCAGTTATGTCACAGCCGCGGCACATGACTGGATTGATGGTGGTCGTGGAGATTAGGGCGCCCTTAATGAAGTAAGTTCGTTGTGCACTGTGGTCGTGGGATAGAGATAGAGTTTTATTTCTGTCACTGCGAATGGCAATTGCTCGAGGAATAAGGATGAACTTCGGGAAGGAGGCGTCTGGAGCACTCAGACTCAGAAAGAAGCAGCAACCTACATTTACTGTAATTACTTGGCCGGAGGACAACAGACGTTTCTGTGATGTAGGCTCCTCGTCAGCTCTCACCTCATCAACACCAAACCACCGCCACCAGATCCGAGCAAAGGCGGGACAGTGGCAGTGGAAGTGCTCTGCAGAGTCATCGTATTCTAAGCAGGCGTCGCAGAGGGTTTCATCGGTTAGGCCAAGCACATCTATGTGTTTGGCGAAGATGGAGTGGATCCTTAGTGCGCCAGTAAGTCGTCTTCAGTCTTTTCTGTCAAGAGATAAACAGAATGCCGCTTGTTTTCCCTGCATCCTGTAGACTCATGCCACCTCCGGTTATGCTCTCGAGAGGCCCAACCATCGGTGGATACCCCAACCAAGCACGCGGGTAGTTCCAGCGTAATTCCACATCGGCTATCTCATTTCCCGTGATCCCGTGATGGCCCAGGGCCCAGAAAAATCTTAGCGAATTCGGACTGCCGATCAAATTCAGAGATGACTTGCATTCCTGATCTATCCTGGAAGAGGTTATAGGGTTGAGCAAGGCCTTAAGACACAAATAGTTCGCTCCTTCCACCTATTCTTCACAATAAAGCTCGTGGCCATTAGGATCGCGTAGGTTTCTGCTTGGAAAATCGACATAAGTCGAAAGTATGCTTAACGTGAATACCCGACCAGTTATGGTGGGCCTACCCACAATAACGGAGTCAAATTTAGCGTTGAGGGGGTAATTACCACCCCAGTAGCAATTTAGTGACGCTTAAGGGTGACCACAAACCTTGCTGAGGGCGAGGCCTATCTAAGACCTCTAGCATCCACAGACTCTAGAAGGGTCCTAGTATGCAATATGTTCCCGCGATTTTGGGCAACCACAGCCACCATGATACTCCCACTAGGCGGCCTACCTCTTGATAGCTCGGAATATGAGGTTGGGAGCATAACGGCACCAACTATCCTTTCCGGGGCCAGCTATCTTTTATGGTACCAGAATATAGCCTCTGGTCAGGCTTTCGCAACCGTGAAGGTCACTTCTAGATAAGTGCCTTAACACTCAAGGCCTAGCCACCTTTTAGATGGACGCACATCGAATCAGTGGTCGAGGCAGTGACCAATGGTCGAGTTAGATCCATCTACACAAAACACAACACAAGACAACACAATTTTGCACGAAAATCCCAAGAAGGTCAGACCGAAGCATGCACCAACCGAATCGTTCTACACCACTACAGAAATCTAATTGCTCCCTACCCAAGAAACCCTAGAAAAACGAAGGCAAACAGGCCTAACTACAAAACTACTACTACTCGAAGAAACGGTTGGTTCACGCATAGAACCACAGTCGCTGTGCACCCCCTGACCGACGCATTAATTGCGTGGTCGAGTCATCACCGATTACATGAAACAGGCACCCCATGCCCCACGCAACAACTCACCGCAGTTCCAGCCCAAATGGTACCAAGTAAAAACTCAGCAACAGCAATTCTGACATTGAAGCGGGCCGTACGTTCATAGGCGTCTGCTCTACACAGCAAACTGACAGTTCATGGTTGAATATTCTTCTCCAAAATGGCATCAACGCAAACTCGAAGAGGCAATAGACTTCTTCATTCGCTTATGAGATTGCCCATATATCTGGGGCGTATAGAAGGACTGGGATGATCAAATTCAACTCGATTCATAGAAAGAAGGCTTTATAATTCAATTGCCTCTTAAGCCCAGAGAAAATGCCATTGACAAGATTTATTTTGCGTCAAATGGTGGTACTGATGGTACTTGTGCTGTTTAGTTCGTTTGGCCCCTTTTCCCCGGTAAACCTATTTTGGCCGGCTCTTCCAGTTACAATTGGTTGGTTTCTGTTCATCATTCTCCGACGCTAGGACTAATAAAAAAAACAATGACAACTGTGTCATACGACGCATCAATTTCCGATTAGGAAAGTGGAGTAGATAGCGGAATAGCTCATTACATGTAAAGGGTGATTTTAGTAAAAACTATAGGAAAGTTTTTCAAAAAAAAAACACATAAAATTCAGAAAAATGCATGAAATCTTTATTTGAATCGATAGTACGGTCCATATAATTTAATGTTTGAAGATTATATTATGCAAATGTTGACCTTGACTGCGCCTCAAATGGTCCATCCGCTTAGTCCAATTTTGGCATACTCTTTCCAACATTTCGGCCGGTATCTCACGAATAAATGCTTCCATGTTGTCTTCCAATGCGTCAATTGAAGCGGTCTTGTCTGTATAGACATGAGCTTTAACATAGCCCCACAAAAAATAGTCTAAAGGCGTTAAATCGCACGATCTAGGCGGCCAATTGATCGGTCCCGAACGTGAAATAAAATGTTCACCGAACTCGCCCCTCAATAAGTCCATTGTTGCGCGTGCTGTGTGGCATGTGGCACCGTCTTGTTGAAACCACATGTCATGCAAGTCAAGCTCTTGCATTTTGGGCAAAAAAAAGTTGGATATCATTTCACGGTACCGCTCACCATTCACAGTTACGTTACGATTCGCATCATCTTTGAAGAAGTACGGTCCAATGATGCCAGCAGCCCATAAACCGCACCAAACTGTGACTTTTTCTGGATGCATTGGTAGCTCTTGCAATGCTTCTGGCTGATATTCACTCCAAAATCGACAATTCTTCTTATTTACGTACCCATTGAGCCAAAAATGAGCTTCGTCGCTGAACGCGATCAAGCACGCGATGAACTTTCTTAACAGAGCACGCATTTTGATAATAAAATTCAATAATTTGCAAGCGTTGTTCGTTTGTAAGACGATTCATGGTTAAATTATAGAACAAACTGAAGACGTTTGACAGTGAAACAAAACACGAAACGTGCGACAGCTGTTTAAACCAGTGTTGCCAAAAAGATAATAGCTGAAAAATCACCCTTTACAAATCTGCTCCTAAACTTTAAATACAAACGCCAAATAACCATTGGCGTTAACCGTTTAGTTACTCGTTTGTTCGTTTTCTGTAATTTTGTTTTTAACTCTTATTGAAAGCTTCCAATGCTCTTCAGCCCTTCAGGATTGAAGAGTCAATCACATGGACAAGATGCTTCAGTTCTCGGGCCAATTTGATCTTGTAGCGCTGTAAGCAAACATCTTCACGAAGAGCTAACCTCACCACGAAAAGATAATTGTGATCATCTTGCACCGACATACGTACGTTCACAATTGTATCACTTGGATGATGCGAAAGAGATGAATGCCATGAGGGCCTGAGGAACTTGAATGTGCCCACAAATGAACTCAATTTACCAGCTTATCTCTTTCGAGAAAAAAAAGTTATCCATAACACGCCTCCATCTCGGTTCGTTTCGTTAGGGACATTTTTTTTTTCCACTTCGAGAACACTGTTCGGCTCCTGCTCTGTGTTTGGTGATAAACGAAAAGGCATTACTATCAATTAGAGCATCAAATTTTGAGCATACACGTGAACTTGTGTAATACGACTACGACGGAGTAACATACTTCGATGAGTTAATTACACGTGTATTTAGTTAGGAGCGCGGATTCTTGGGTACACGAGTACACAGTCATCACCTGCATGATTTCCCTCAAAAACCAAATTGAGCGGCATGATCTACGAGCCTCAAATTATGTAACACGTGTTCTTGCTACATGAATAAACAGTAATAAAAAAATGTAACACGTGTAGTCGCCTCTGGCCTATAACATGTGCAGTCGCCAGTGACTGACAGTCAAATGCAAGTTGACGTCAAATCGTAAGAGTCACGAAGATTTAGGCATGGCAGTGGGAACGAACCCCTTCCGAACTCTGTGCTGCAGGCTCACAACCGTTGCGTCCAGGAGCATCCTTCACAGCGACGGGTGTAGAAGCAAGAAATACGAACAAGAAATAAAGAACTTCTTTAACGAGGGGGTAAGCTTTAAATACCGCCACTGAGATTCATTCACAAATCTGTGTGGATTTACAAGACAACGGTCAGTTTGGGTACATTGAACCTAGTTTTATGTTTTAAGTGCGGCGAGGACGTATGCTTCTAGAGTCGAACACCCGAATACCTTGACCTTCCTTGACACAGTACATTTATTAAGACCGATAGGTCGACACATTGTAACTCCATTCAGAAGAAGCATTTGCCTGCTAAATAGATGTAAATAGCGCGTTTCAAAGCTGTGCTTATCGATTCAAGATACAAATTATTGTGAAATTGTGTCAATTTAATGCTTTTACTGTCATCGTCGGCTGCACTACGCGAGCCTTACAATGGCCGACTTTTAATTTGTATAACTTCCAGGAGAGACCAGCGCAACGGCTCAAGCCCACACGTAATCTCCCAAGGTTCACATTTCGACTTGAATACCCGCAGTCCGTATTCACACTCATCAAGCGAGTTCCACGTTCGCCCCAATCCCAAGTCGATATGAGGCGCACAACACCCTCTAACCGGCCGTCGTCACTTTCCAACACATCCAACCACACCAAAGCGCACGACCGGGGGAAGCCCAATGCCAGACGTGGCTGGCTGACTCTTTCGCTCCCACACACACCCACACCCACACCCGCTCATATAGACTGCATGACATATCGCTCCAACCACCTTCAAGGTGTTGATAAGCCAAACACGAAGCAAATACACCACACGCCGTGTTTAATTATACAGGTGTCTGTGGTTGGGAACGTGTCAAGAGCGCGCACATGGCTTAGTCATAGCAAAACTTGTCGGCCGCTAATTGTGAGTTGCCTCGGTTAGTCTGTGCCGCCCCTCCAGTCCTCGATCAGCTGTTCCGCGCCACAGCAGCACACGACCAGATACATCGCCCATCCGCCGTCCCCGCCACATTTATGGACATATGCTCGACCATCAAGCGATGGTCACAACAAGTTGCCTATGCCGACGACGGCTGTGTGCTGCGAAAATTCTCATTAATCCCGCCGGAAGATGACGCCGTCGCCGGCCCGCAAAAAGTAAACACCGCCAATTTGATGGCTTGTATTTTTTTTTTGGTTTCAATTTCAACGCCTTTAGTTTCACAGATACAAATGAATTTCGATTTGCTTTGACCGCCCACCCACGCCGCCACTAATGCCATGTGTATCTTTTGCTCTTCTTTTGCAGAAAAACAAGGAATTGATGAATGACATTATCACCAACTGCAAACTGAAAAATGGTAAGTGGAACGCTAGTTTATGGATAGAATAAGTGCCCGCCAGCAGATATCTCCGTATCTCCGGCCGGGCGGGTCTCGCTCGAGACTCCGGCGGCGCGTCGTACGTTGGCAGTAATAAATTTCCAGCCCAACGGGAAGGTGATAACGTCGCGGTAGCATTGAAAAGTGTAAATAATCAGTTTCGGTTTATCGATGTGTACGAGTGCGGAGCTGTGAGCTGAAATGTTTCTGTTGGATTACACGTGCAAACGAGGTACGAGTGACGAGTGGGTTTACCTTCATGAGATGAGAATCGGCGTCGGAAATCGTCGACAGTGACAGTAGATAGATAAATAGTGCTGCACCAAATTGTCGCCGTGTCTCGGGGGTGAATTGAGTTTATTCAAATACGTGCCGGAAACCATGTCGAATTTGTACTGCTGCCTTGAGCAGAATCTCAAAGGTAATTCGGGTGTTCAGATAAGCGTGCGGTCAGTGTTGTCGTGTGACCTTCGCGGTGGTCCCGATATGCCGTCGGACAGGGCTGCCTTACGTGAGTGTAATGAAACTGTGGTGTATTTGAAATTCCGATTTTGAGTTGAGTTGAGTTGACGTGTTGAGGCCCATGTCTACGATGGGATTTAGCGTCACACGAAGATGTAGAAGAGGAAGAGTAGGGTTCGGCACTTTTCCAGCTGTTGTCACTAAAATGAGAGATCTCGGACTTTGGTTACGGTGTGTTTTGGATTCATTCACGACGCGCTTAACATCGCACATGTACACCAAGCCACACGCCGACCGTAAGCGTTTCACTGTTTACGTCAGGCCAACACTTCGTCGTACCCAGGGCATGAAGCGTGTTACGATTAAAGCGATTACTCCAGTCCAGAGCGACCAAAAGAAGAATTTGTCAGACAAACCGTCAAATTTCCATCAGTCTTGGCTGGTGGCTGATGTTTACTGACAAAAGACGCCCGTGGTTTGGGACCAATTGTAGACAGTGCACTGATTGGCAGGTAGTCTCCCAGAATTCATTGAGATTGCGCTGAGACCAAAGGCAGATTAAACCCGCACTCTCTCTGTTTTCTTGTCCTCAGGGGGCAGTGGAGTAAAAGAGCCTTCCCACGAAGGACCAAGTCGACTCTATACAAGTCACTGATGGTCCCAGTACGTGGTGTCTTCGAGTGAAAAGTTATATGTGTGATCACATCCGGGGAAGATGGTTCAACAGGCGTTGGCGAGTCCAACACACAAGCATGGACAACTTGGTCCCTGTCCAGAAGGGTCGTCGACCGCCATCCAGTGCTCAACTCTAGAAACTCAACGTCAGTGTTAAATGATACATTTAAGGCATATAACCCTTGGCCTTTGATTCTAGGGGCGAAGGACTCGAAGGCTATGGCAGTGTGCTGGGTTGTGTGGAGACGGTTCTCATTTGAGCCCATGTCCATACTCATTAAACAAGTCATTGAACACCACACATTCAGGCCCTTTGTCAATAAAGTCCACAATTGTCAAAATGTGTTCAGCTCGGGAAGCTGTCTCAAGATATGTTTGCATATTTAGTCACACAAAATGCGAGTACCTCAAGATCTGAAGTCGCTTGACGACACGGAGCCAAAAGAGTTCGATTATGAAACAGCCGCAAGTGGATATATGCAGATGTTTCAAATAAATCGTTAATCACTAAACATTTTCCAAGTCCTCGAGCACCATTGAGAGTCTGAGCCTGAGCCTGCGCTATAGCTGCCTTACGTTGCTGTCCTCGGATCGCTGCTTCCAGTTAACCGGCTAGTTGTCTTACGTCCGCGATGAATTGGTCTTTGTACCGGACGTTCGGTCTTCCTCTCCTTGGCTTGGATTCGAAGATCCTCTGGAGCATTGCTGTTTATGCGCTCAATGTGACCGAGCCAGTCAGATATAAAGTAGTAAAGAGACAGTCAAGTTCTACCTCTCATGCCCCTTGATTTCATCTGACAGCGTTTTTTATAAAATGTTCACAGACAGCGTTTGTGAATACGATTGATCAGAGAGCAACTGCAGGCTGCTTTAAAGCCTTAAGAAGTGTGTGTGAAAATAAAGTAGTATGCGTGCCTTTAGAGCAAATCAGAGATAGGCGAGAGGTTCTTTAGTAAAGACCCAAACCCGAGTTGGAAATCTCTTTACTACTTCATCTCTGGAGCCAGTGCAGTCGAAAGATTTTTGCCTTCCGTAGTACATGGTAGTGTGGCGGAACGTTTGGTGGTGTCCATCGATCTGAAACTCGCTAGTCCTTACTCTCCACCGCCAAGACTTCTTTGGACCGCCAGTTCTTCTGGCGTCCTGTATTAAGGGGTTGGTGATACAGTATAAGAGTCACCCTTTCATAGCCACTTTCGTCGTACTGCTTCCTGACCCGTCCTCTCGAGAAGATGTTCATTAGAGACACGGTCGGGCAAGATAATTTCGAAATATTGAGGAATGCTTGTTTCCACGCAGAAGGTGGCACACACAAGTCGAGGTGAACCTCATCCGAAAGCTGGCGAGAGATCGTGTTGGCTGAGGCCCAGGTGCATCTCGGCCTGTAGCGCCCTAAGAAGAAGAAGAACATGGGCTACCAACCCGCGTAACTGAACATACATGCTACGGAAGCCGACACTATGCTTCGGATAAGTAATGATCGCACGATGACGACTCTTGCCCATTGTACCCGGATCAAGATTCTGCGGGACTTGTCTGATTGTGAATACTTGATCTATAGTCGATTTGCTGGTACGTGCGGTACACGCAGTGCTTTGGACAGGATTTTATGGGCGACGTTGAGCAGGGATATACATATGTAGTTGTTGCAAGAGGTAGGGTCGTCATTTTAGTGGGTGGGTGCTGGTTCGGTAAATGGTCTAGTGCATGCTCCCCACCAGAACATAGCCACCCTCCTTGAAGAGGTCTGATGGTAACCATCTCAACCTTCGGCTTTGTGTATTTTAATGGCTGTGTCGACTTCTTCCCTTCTTCTACTTCGTCGACCAGGTCATCGACCAGGTGGGAGAACTACTTCGTTCTTGGTTCTTCCTATCACTCTCTCATGGTCGAGGAATTGCTAAGGAACAACTCTGTCCACAACATGTCACTGATCGATGTGCACTTGAGCCTAGAGTCAAGATTCCAACATTTTTCTAAGAAAACGTGGCTAATCAGTCTAATCAGACACTATCAGTCAATAAGCCTCCTTTTCGTCAGTTTTTGTGTTTAAATTAAAAGGAGTGGATGCGGACGACATGTGGAGACAACAAGTGCCTGCCACATACGGCGCTGCCACGTCCGGCGCTGCCTATAAAACAAAAATCAATTACTGAAGGTGTTCCTCAGTGCTGATCATGTATTGAACACCTTCCTTTGACCCCCTTTGAAGTCGAATGCTTAAACTTTGAGCGCTGTTTTAACAAAATTCAGTCATTTTGACATAAAATTGAACATTCATAATAATTGTTGCCAATTTGCACTCATATCTGTGAAGCCCATTGAGCTGCCATGCCACTCTACCCTCTTGCACCAAAACTGCTTCTTGCGTGAATAACACGACACCTTGTACATACAACAGCATGCTAATTTGCTAGCAGCGTTGCGTGTTTGCCAACAATCTTCCCGCACCACATGCGCCCAAGTGAGCACATTCTTTGAGGCGAACGTGCCCATTTGCCAAATCAGTTTGCCGCCGTTTCACTTACTCATCCGTTTGCAATCAATTTCCTTGAATTTCAATAAATCGCCAATGAATCCCATTCCTCCTGCTCTCGTTGCTCGGTCGTTGTAATGAAACAAGTCACTCAGTAGCGGGCCAGCTGCCCGATGACTCGGTCCCGAGGAGGTCTGCGAACGCCTGCGATGCAAATGCAAATTTATTAATTGGAATAATTTATCGAATGCCAGCAAGAGCCGGGCCCGAGAGTACTGTGCTTCCACTTGCCAGAGATCGATTTCACCAAATCGAGGTCAAATCCGAGGCGATGCGGGGATTAGAGGCGGAAAGACGAGCCGTGCCATGGTTTCGCTCCCATTTTGCAAGGATTTGCAGCCGCCGCCGATTGGATTGATGATGGATGTAAGGCTCTAATGAATTAGGCGATCGTGATTGAGTGAGGGTTTCCAATACCACTGCCGATGGTCGTGGTGGGGCATTGAATAATGCACGCTAATGATGATGCTGTCGGCTTGTACTGAGACGTCTCTATTGCGCGCGTCAACGTAATCCAGTCTGTCAGTGACACGTGGGTGGGGGCTGCCGCCCTGACGGCGGTGACATTCGTGAGTTAATAACCAAATTGGTTTGGCCTGCGCCGTGTGCCCTCTGCCGACCTGGGGTGTCGGTGGAAATCAATTTCGAATTCGCTTTCGGATCAAAGATACGAGAGCACTTATCGTCTCTGCACCGTTGGCAGTGCGATGGGACGTCGATTGCGGGCTATTCAGTGCTGTGACGCGCTGCGTGAAAAGGATTCGATAAGCTGTGGCGTTTGTGCACAGAGTGAGCTGACATTTTGAATGGGAATCGGTTTGATTGGACGAGGGTATTGGCTAATCGTAAACTGCGGCACCTGCTGTCAAATATGGGCGACCTTTGGAACCTGGTAGCGAATGTTGTGTGCTTTGACTAGGAAGATATTGACGTGCTTATGTGGTACATCGACTGAATGAGAATGAATGAAGGCGAAGGTGGGGGAATAATGCGCATCCGCTGGCGAGTGGGTCAGAGAGAAGAGGGCTCATTTCCAACCGCTACAGAAGGGTGTCGAAATAGGCGTCCGTTCCAAGAATCTATGTGCATCTATGTCCAACTGTAGGAGTTGTAGAGTCAGCTGGGAACTTTAGTGGCTGCGGAGGCTTAGTCTTGTCTCCTTGAATATCGTTCCATCGTACAAAACCACTTTTCGCTCGAGAACATCCCTGAATTGTCATCACGCGTGCACAGTGCCCCATGTTACATTTACAAAATTTACGAAGCTGATTAACTTGCTGGACATGGTACCAGCTCATCACTTGTCCTAAGTGGAGCCCTCCTATCCACAGGTTGTTGCGTTCAGTCATATTCTAGTTTTGGACACGATTAAGTCCTCGAATCGGAGAAGGCCTAAAGACTTAACGAGAAAGTCCCGAGACAATGAGGAGAAGGTCATAGCACACATTCTCTGCTCGTACAGCTCTCCGCTCTCTACTGGAAGAAAGATCTTCTTGGTTTCTAGCGTCTGGATGACTTAGACGAGATAAGTAATGCCACCTTCGGCCGCACACGCTTGTAGTCGTGGGGATTCTTGGCGATGGAGGTGACTGCGGACGTTTCATTCACCATCAACGCAAAAAAAAATCAAGTATTGCACACGACAGGAGCTAATAACGCCCTGCCTGTCATCATCCTGCATCACCAACAGTCAGACTTAGGGTCTACGATTTCACGTGTCCCCATGCCCATGCAATATTTCGTGACACGTACTCCGTGATTTAATTTCACGTGTATCGAATTACACGTGCATTTACCATTTTCTGTCAGAATTCGAATTCTTTTCAAAAGTTCATAATATCCAGACGCACTTCAGAACCCTACTACAGTAGAGCCCAATTTCATAGCACCCAAAAGTGTTCAAATCGGTATACTCGCAATGTACTGGAACTCACGTGATCAAGTCCTCTTAAAACGTTCACGTCAATCAATGTCACGCATATTTAGGACGCATATGTGAATTTGGCCTATTGTGGGACGCGATCACGTCGTACGTGTCACGTTATCACGTCGTACATGTCACGTTATCACGTCATCCGTGTCACGTTATCACGTCGTACATGTCACGTCGTCGGTGTCACGTTATCACGTTATACATGACACGTTATCATGTCATCCGTGTCACGTTATAGCGTCATACATGTCACGTTATCACGTCGTATGTGTCACGTGATCACGTGATCACGTGTAACTAAATGTATGCGCCAAATCTGAAACATATCCATTGCTACATATAGACTCTCGGTGCCCGGAATCATCAACCAATGGCCAGTACGTGCCGTTCTTCAATGTGAAGACGATCCGGCATAGGATGGGTCTCAAACGTTCCAAAATAAACTAGCAATACATTCGAGAAGACATGTGCAGCAGTTGTCTCGATGAGAAGGAAACGGAGACAGTTCTATGCCTTCTCCGTTCCAGTCCGGCTCTGTGTCCCTTAGAAGTATCTGCGAGGGTGGCGTGAAATAGAGTCAAGATAGATTAGTCAAACCTTTCACTTTCTTCACGACACCTCTGTCAGATTTCTTTTGCGATCATTTATGTGACCATAGCGAGTTCTACCATGTTCATTGAAAACTATAATTGATTTCCTACTCTTTTAGTAACCCAAGGGTAACCCACTTGGCAGTAAAATCGACGTTATCCGGTGTAACTGCATTCAAAAGCGACTTCAAACTACTAGTCTTACTGAACGGCGAATGGCGACCACAAGGTCAACCAAAAGACATCTCACAGACGAAGTGAGAAGACTCAGAAATGATCTGATACCGAATGTGTGCCTATACACACCCCTGCCCCTCGAAACCGTCAAAAGTTCAACAGCCCTTCAGTGTAATGCCCTGCATGAGATGTCCCCCTAGAGTCACTCGAAAGCACATCATAGTTCACTAAACAGCCTTCCATTCCTCATTATCTCAAATGCCTTGAAATCTGTGAACTGTTTTAGTGCAGCTGGGACTCCGTACAACTTGCGAGCGATAACGCAGCATAAACCCCAATTGCTGCTCAATCTAATCCTCCAAAGGATAACACCCATTCAGCCGCACTCCCTCTCTCCACGGAACCGGCCTAATGCGCCACAGAGGAACATTCCATCAGATACGAGCGCTCACATCGACCTCTGAAGGTTCAAGCCGTTGTCGTCGTCGTCGCCAGTCTGAGGACGGCTCATCTGTGTACGTTGTCGTTGATGGAATGCGTGGTTCCATTAAAATTCATTTCCCCGCGTAACAAGACGGCGAAATATTAAAAACCGCCCGAAATGGAGCGCACAATAAAGTCATCTTTCGGCACAATGCCGGGCCTGGTACTCTTGTAATGTAATGTACCTCATATCTCAGCGCTCATCACAATAAAGTTTATTGCTCTGCCCGTCCATCGCCCATCCCGCCGACAAGCTCGATTTACCCATTACCATGGGCCATAAACAAGCAGCTCAACGCAGAAGAAGCCATTACACCCCACCGCCACGTGCACGCATGTGGGTATGTGCTTTGCATTCGGGAACGCCGTCCGAAGGACTCGTCGGGATAATTAACACAACACGTGATCCATGAATCCAAGTTGGGGGTGCAAGTAATCGAACACCGAAGGCGAGTGTGTGCGCCCGGTTTGAGATTTTATCGAGTTTACTTTTTTTTTATTGTCAGACATGCCCCTTCTATCAGTGCCGTCGTTAATCCGTGTGTTCTTCTGTTTTCAGGTTTCGGTCCAGGTGTATCACCAGCTCCAGCATCGCCTACTAAGCGGCCACTAAGCCCGGACCATCCGAATCCGGCACTTCCAATTACAGAGGTAAGTAGAGGACGAAAATAAAAGGTAACGAGGAGCTAATCCTTGCCGAGAGTTCCGAGAGTTTCTACTCAGTAAGTTTTTGGGGTGCCTCTCACCCCCACCTCTGCTTCCGGCTGTGTCCCGGAGCATAAACTTGACAAGGACGGCAACGGCGGGTGGGACAGCAGAAGAAATAAAATAAAATGAAAAGTTAATGAAAAACTTCTCAACTCTGGGTGAGCAACAGAGGGTGTCGGAGGGGCGGTAGAGATTTTATCAGGGAGTGAACATTCCTTATCGTCCCCAGCGCAGGACTCCCCTGAATGGAATAGCATCCGGTTTCCGTGTTTAGGGCTTTTGTTTGAGTGTTTTTTTGTTCTGTCCTAGTCAAAGGGTAGTCAGTCATGTTGTAGTCGGTTGACAGGGCCCAATCCATCAAGTTATTAGGAATTTTGGGTCGATTGACGTCATCACGGGTTTCCAGCTGACGTGTCAGAGAAAATATGGCATAATTCGCTTAGATTCGGTTGAACGAATCGGCCGTGGAGCGCCACAGACACAAGTGTAGCTGACGCAAGGGATCGATCGGAAAAAAATTGCCCGCCAGAGTGAGGGAGTTCCTTAAACGGACATGTGCTGTGATATTTTAGGACCTTAAGTGGTCTAATTTGGTCATAGGATGGCGACTGTTGGGAGTCGTCAAATAGTCGGCAAAAGACTGGTCCCCTCTACTCGTGGGAGGACAATAGAAGGCAGGCAGGTTGTTTTAGAAGCTAGTCCCAGGTCGCCGAACATTGCAATGGCGACTGAAGGAGGTCCAGCGTCTCATTTCATTTAAAATCTGTTGAGATTCGATGGCCATCTTGGTTGAAGTTGGCAGTTAATGTGGCCGACCGGTTGCTTCTGCACTTGATCGTCTTTCTTGACCACTTCCTCGGGCTTGCCATATCATTTAATGCCCTCCTCGCGGGCAAGGCCACATATTTTATGTAGCATCTGCATTCTGCAGGAACATAGAATCGACGTACCTCCTTTCAGATACAGAGAGCACAACTGTCAAGGTGAGTGGTCGGAAGGGTGTGCACTTTTTTTCCACAAGTAAACATCGACCCCAATTCCCTAGTCAAAGTAATGCACGTAGCCTCAGTGTGTTTGCCAAGGATTACTCTTTGTCGGACTTTGGCCAGGATTTCGTTTGTGGATTTCCCATATACCTTGGCGTTTTCTTTGGTCGCCGAAAAGTATTGGTGAATGGCTTACTGGGTCATTGGTCAGTTAGTAATGCTTGACTGCAGTAACACCAAGTTGGTTGAGACCTTGATCCAGAGAAACCAGGCGACATCGCATCTGCCCCTTGGTTCACTTACGAATTCCCAAGGTCTGAGGCACCTGCGCCTCAAGACAAGCATCTTCCGCCATCACTTGGCGTTTTCTTCCTTTCCTTATCGATATTGGGCACTCGAATTAAAATAGCCTCTTAAGTCTCGTCTGAGCCAGTATAGCAGGAATGGTGAACAGGTTCTTATAGACAACATCAGCCTGCATGCATGCTTTACCTCCGTGACTCCTTTAGAGGAGCATGTGGATCAGAAGATGAGCCTGAACAAGTGCCTTCAATCTGAAACAAATGGTGTACCTCAAGGCTTCCATTTAGGTACGATACTTTTTCAGAAAACGTGTCCATGGTCAGTTGTCATGTCTGTCATCATACTCAAGGCAGTCGAGTAGATTTCTGACGATTAATGGTGTACGAATGCTAGTAGTACAGTTCCTTCAGAAAAGAAAGAAATTAAACGAAAATAATGTTACGACAAATCGAGTAAACTTACGTTAATTGCTGATATTCCAACCTTCATTTGAGAGTTGTGTGTCGTTTGTTTACCTTCATAATTTCTGCTAATGTCGTGTGATATTTTAAGATACCACGGAGGAATAGAAGACGTCGCTACAGAGGACGCCCCCGTCAAAGATGCAACTCACAAGTGGAGAAGGACCTCAACCGACTTGATGTGGGTAACTAGCGGCAGCTGGTCAATGATCGCACTGGCTGGAGTGGTTTATTGGTTGAGGCCAACATTTACCCCGGACAGTAACGGCTAACGAAGAAGTTTCTATCCTGAAAGAATTTCCAGAACTTCGATCGAAGCTTGGTTAGGTTAGGTTGGAGTGGCTGACTGCTGGTGAAATCAGTCACACTGAGACCAGAGTAGGCCCTACAAACTGGCAACGTTATCGACTTGTGATCATATTCCTTGAAACTTGCTACAGGCTTATAAACTACCTTATTTGTGAGACTAAGTGCATCCTGAATATAATGGAGAGTGACTAAAGTAATCACATGCACAGCGACCATAATAGGTCTATTGTGCTCCCTTCATTGATCTAGGACTTGCAAGCTATCTTGAGAAAATTGATAACCTCCATAGATAGGTAGTTTTGTTCATTATGTTGAATCCTTAATCAGATTCAACAGATTTGGGTACTCGACAAGGAGTTGTCTTTGCTTGTCCACTGTGTCTACAGCTCTCTGTACTGCTCTGTCCCAGATTATGCAGATGGTAGTTGCACGAGAAGTGGCCAATAAGAGCGCCACACATTCGTCCATGAGTAGACAGTCTGCTCAGCTATATATCAAAGGCAGCAATCATGCTTGTACAGTGAAACATTTCTGAGTTGCCTATCCGCTGGCCAAACTTTTCTATCCAAGCTACACAGGTGGCCATCTTGTAAGGGTGTACGTTTTTTTATACAATTTTCTTGGTGCAAAACCACTTGACTTGAACTTGAACCAGCTTCCCAGGTTTCACAGTAAAATGATCGGTGCCTTCCTCGGTGAAATATGTCATCGAGTTATTGTTAGTTAAGCACACCATATTGTCCGTGTTCTGAAAAGTTGTCGTGAATCGGGATCTCAGAGAGTGGGTGGACACGTGGAGGGAGCCAACGCACATACCTACTAGTGCGTTGGTTCCTATGCACTTGATCCTTGGTGTCTAGGGTCGATTCCCGTTCCGACGAAAAATGTTCACGGCCGTTCGAGTAACTAACTGACAATGCTCAAGGAGTATCATTGTGGAGAAAAAGCTCCTCAAACGTCGCCGTTCGGAGTCGGCATAAAACTGTAGGTCCCTTGCACTCGTGAGGGACCAATAGCCTCTCAAAGAATGGGAGGTTAGTGCCCTTGTTCAGAAACTAAGATTCCGTCACTTTTTAGGAACTTCGGCCGCCAATCGCCCAGAAGTCTAGGACATATAGAGAAATGTACACCTTTTCAGAAAGATTAGCCGATTTGGTCATGTTGAGATCTTTACCTACTCTTACGAGTCATCTAATGTGGTTCATGGAAGACACAGACGAAGACAGACGCAGAACCTGCAGCCGGAAAGCTATAAGTTGTGCGATGAAATGTGCAGGAGAGACATCAGCTCTATTTACTACTGCTACTGCATTGAACAGAGCTTAGGTGGGCCTTAGGTAGGTAGGCTGCCAGCCAAATCGCCAGCACACTTAGACCATGTTGGCCCATAGTCAGACCAACGGCAAATGATAACTGGACGAGATTTGAAATCCGGATTCGAACCTGCGACCCTTCTAACCAAGAGCAGGCACTTTATCAACAGCGCTATCCAGCTGTTTTTTGAACAGAGCTTACCTTCACCAAACCGTGATATAAGGTTTCAATTGAATGGTGTCTCCGTCATTGCTTGCCATTGCTTCAGGTTATATTGGATTTGTGACCCACTACTCACTGGTGTCGTCTTTTGAAGACATGTGGACTCTAGCTCGCTCTACCGTTGAGTCATTACACTCCAATGCTGACTTAGGTTGATATCGTTGATAGCAACTTGCGAAAAAACAAATTGACGCCCAGTTGACCCTGCGATTTCCTTTCATAAGCTAGCTTCGGAAGCAAGTCTAAGAATACTTGCACTTCATTCCCAACGTCGTTAAAACTCTGCCAGCCTCTCATCGTAAAGCCTTTTTTGGCGCAAATAGCCAAACACTTGAGTTATTTTAGAGTCCTCCTTGAGTCAAATAAGAAACCTCATGCCTCCCGTCCTGAACTAGAAGTAAATATTCTAAGCTTCTTCACATCTCCCGGTCTCTTCGAAAACGTAACCTTCTCCCGTACGTACGCCCCTCTCTCGTTCCACGAAGTCAGACAATTTGACAAGCAAATTACCACACAAGAGCCAGGGGAGCCGTGATACATCATAAAACCAACTGATATCCCTGCACGCAGTCACCCTCTTCGATTGGATGCTCTTTCGAAAAACACTTAAACTCGTTTCACTGTGCTTTCATACAGCCCACCCTCCTCCGGACTCCACGAGCTCTTCCGCGTCACAAAATTCTTTCAGTTTCCAGTCGCCCGCATTTTGTCGTCTCATCCTGCATATCCTTATCGCATGACTTTCTTGTTACTCCGAGCCCAGGCATCTGGAAACCGATGTCTCTCGGGGCGTTATCCAAATTGATCCATTGTTTCACGAGCAATCCCCTTTAAACCATTTTATGCGGAGCTCTCCTCCTGTCACATGTGACTATCGTGGATGTGCTTCCCTGGAACTACGTGTGGCTGGGTGGATATGTGTGGCCAACAATGAGTCATGATCCATGGATTTGGACGCATTATTTGTGTGGTGGGTGGGACTCAGTCGCGTCCTTGTGCCTGTGGCCAAGTGTGGCATGCATTTGCTCTGGTTGCTCCCCGAGAAATGCTTCCTCACATGTACGTACGTACGCCGGTTTAATTAACTTGGTCACGGCTGTGCCGAGCGGTGTTTACCTCCAACAGAGCCCTTGGCCAGATAATAGAAACCCAATTTCTTTCCGTGAATGCTATCTTTACATCGGGCGCTGAGCGCGCCTGTTTACTCAGGTGAATGATGACGGGCGTGTCAACAGTGGGAAGCAGGCAGATAAACACTGTTCCGGACGCTGACAGTCTCACACGCAGAAGATGAATTGCGACTGGATGTGTCACACAATCGATGTGTTCCACCAGAGCCGAGTGGCGGGGGAGAGATGCCGTGACGGAAAGTGTGTCGGCGTGAATGAATGCCTTCGGGTGGACAGTTCTTTTTTGTGTGAAAATGTGAGAAGAAGAGAACAGGTTCTTCAGAGTAGGTGCTTCCATCACAGTCACTTCCTAGCTTTTGGTGAAGCTGTCCACATCTGTCAAGGACGTGGACAGGCAAGGATGACTCAGCTGATGACGAAGGCTGAGCACATTCAGCCCGAAATCGTGGCTATTCACAGATTCTCGACTAATCTCAGGTCTCGGCCTCTTTCTGATCGTTGCTTGAAGAATCTTATTCGCTCTTGTGTCAGAGTGGAGTTCAGCTTGCTGCTCAAGTACAGTCATGAGCCAGCATGGAATTGTTTGTGTGAATCAAAATGCGATTGCGATTTTAGCAGCTCAATCTCAATCGCAGTTTAGATCGCTTTCACAGTTTAGATAGCAATCGCAGTTTTGATGGAAATAGCAGTTTATATGGCAATCGCAGTTTAGATGGCAATAGCAGTTTAGATCACAATCTCAGTTTTGATCGCAGTCGCAGTTTGAGTCGCAATCGCAGTTTAAATCGCAATAGCAGTTTAGATCGCAATCACAGTCTAGATACCAATCGCAGTTAAGATCGCAGTCGCAGTTTCAATCGCAATAGCAGTTTAGATCGCTATCACAGTCTATATAGCAATCGCAGGTTAGATCGCAATATCAGTCTAGATCGCAATCGCAGTTTGGATGGGAATAGCAGTTAAGATCACAATCGCAGTTTAGATCACTATCACAGTTAAGATAGCTGTCGTAGTTTTGATGACAATCGCAGTTTTGATGGGAATAGCAGTTTAGATCGCAATCGCAGTTTAGATGGGAATAGCAGTTTATATCGCAATCGCAGTTTAGATGGCAATAGCAGTTTATATGGCAATAGCAGTTTAGATCGCAACCGCAGTTAGACCGCAATCGCAGTTTAAATTACATCCGATCCCAGACTGCGATTGCGATTTTTCAGCCACTGTGAAATAATCGCAAAAAAATGCAACTCGTCCAGGAGCCAGCTTGAAAGCCTCCAACGGGAAGCTCTCCCTGCAGACAACGTTCCGTCACAGCACTCAGACGGTTATTCTCAGTCAAAGCAATGAAATTCGAAACCTTTTCACCCTTCTAACGAACAACATCTCAACTAACTCCCCCCACCCTTCAACTACCGACTACCAGACACCGAAAAACAGTCTCCCCTCGTCTTGGCAGCTTACCCTTTTACAGATTTTCTGCATTTAGGCCACGCTAAGCGACAATCTGACGGTTTGGTGGCCATTGGGCGACAGTGCACCGGACGACGGCACCCCCACCGAAACGGCTGACTCTGGACTGGATGCACGCTCGGTAATGTATTTGATATTTACACCCCCCTCTCATCTACCCCCTCAGTGATGTTGATGTGCCCGAAAAAGCCCGTGTTGGTGTGTCGTCTGCCCGGTTACCCTCTCAAAACCGATGTGTCTCCCAAACTTGTTGCATTCACTGTCACACCTCAGCGTCCTCTCTCTCTCTCCTATTTTCTTTCCATTCCCCATTTCATGGCTATCCTCTGTTTCTGTTTTTTCAGTCACCGAGTCCTGCTATGTCCCGCATGGGATGGGCGCTTAGAAATCTTCTGGTCGCTGACAGCACAAGTTGTCTCAAGGATAGAAAGGTGAGTTGGTCGGCGAGACTCCCCGCTTGAGGTGATCACGAAAAAACTACATTCGTCCACAGGTATCAGGTAAACTAATCAGGAAGTGCGCCCCAGGAACAGAACTGGTCGATTGGCTGGTGAATCTCTCGCCAATCGTTCATACGAGGCCCCAGGCGGCTGGCATGTGGCAGGCGCTGCTCGAGGAGGGAGTTCTAACACACGGTACGTGCACTTGTCCATTTTTTTGTTGTATCGTCTGACGATAAAACGCGTGTGCTTGTGTTGTTTTCGTTTGCAGTGAACAAGGAGCAGCCGTTTAAGGATAAATGCTTTTTGTATCGATTTCGTGTTGACGAGGACGGCACTGGCGGCTCACCGGGAACAGATGATGTTAATGCATCCAACGACCATGTTCGTGAGGCATTAGGCACACTCTTCCAGCGGGGACCAGATGCTATACTTCGCATGATATTAAGAAAACCGTAAGCATTCGTATTTTTCATGATGGACATTTGTGTTTTGGTTTTCCTTTTCGTTTGGAATGTGATGCGAATTTTTAGCACGGAGGAAGGACAGCCGTCCGGAGTAGTTTAAGGGATCGGCGACGTTTGCAGACGTTTTCTCAGTTGGCTTTGTTTCATTTTTAATGACTTGGTCGGGGACGGGGTGTCCACAGGCTGGTCCATGACTGAAAGGTTTGTGTCGTGGTTGGAGTGTGTGCGCAATTTTGACAACGTGTACTCCCTTTACGTCGGCTGGGGGAATTGCCAGGGACTCGTGCAGGGTGTCAAGGTCTTCTTGAAGGCCGTGCGGTGTTCACGGCTGAAGGACAATTGTATAAGTCGTGTTTCTGGATGAAAGCAAGTCCCATCATGTTCATTTACACGATGTCGTAGTTATGACTGAAAATTCGAAGAAGTCCCTACTTCAACTGAATTCTCGTAGTTGCTTGCAATCCCCTAAAGACTCACGCTGCGTTCTTCCTGCTCCCTCCCTACGGCGTCGCTGCCAACAAATGACACACCCCCACCACAGACTGCACTTCATGCGTCAGCAGTGGTACAAGTAATCCCTTGTGAATCGTCAAAAAGACGCTCGACTGCATATTTCTCAAAAGAGCCCTCTATTCCCTCGCATGCTTCATCAGCATTTTATTTTCTTTATTTTCCCTTTTCGATACACATTCAGCTATCTGGCATTACATCAAAGAAAGGCGTTCATGCCACGGCCAGAAGGGAACCAGAATAAAGGCATCAATGGTTATTCCGATTGAAAGGAAGTCGACACTGTAGCACTGAGCGGTTTGTGTGTTTCCTTTTCAACGGTTTTGCATTTCTTTGTCGAGCGGCTTTGCATTAAGGCGGATTAGTTGTGTTTGTATAAGGGATACAATTGGCATGACTCCATTTCACTTCCAGGAATAATTAAAAATTGTTGTAAAAAAGGGATTCTCTTCGGCACACAAGATAATCTTGTTTTAACTTTCCAATTAGACTCTTACTCGTTTGCTTTTTGAGCCAGACATTGGCAGGAGTTATTCATTTATCGTGGTCCTGTTGCCGAAGTAGATGTCGAAGTAGATGGCTAGACTCGTCCAGTTTCGCACGTCAAGTAGGGTGAAGTCCTTCTCCACTTGGGTGCACCACCTTAGCCGCGGGAAATAAATATACTTGTTGCTGTTGTCTGTTGTTTGTTATCGCTAACATAACTCGGGCATCCTCGGTTGTGCTGTCCCACTGGTTCAGAGTGGAAGACTCTTCGTGCCAGAGTCAAGTTGTCCATACGCTCTACATGGCCTAGCCAACTTAGGCGTTGTTTCCGTAGACGCCTGACGAGACTCATGTGGCTGTACAGCCCACACAGTTCGTGGTTGAATCTTCTCCTCCAGATCCCATCAAGAGAAACAGGATCAAAGATCGCACAAAGAACTCTTCTCTTGATGAGACCAAGGACTTCCACATCCGCTTTTCAGTTTGTCAATGCCTCTGCACCGTACAGCAGGACTGGATGATCAGCATCTTGTATATAGTCAACTTGGACCTTCGAATGACGGCTCCATTACTCAATTGTTTGTTGAGCCCCAAGAAACAGCAGTTGTCACTTGTCAGGAGTTATTCTGCGTTTGATCTTGGTACTGATGTTCTTTGTTTAGTTTACTGCGGAGCCGAAGTAGACAGTGTCCTTAACCAGCTCAAAGATATAGCTGCCCATTGTGCTTTCTCGAGAACAGCATATACTTTTGAGTCTCACTTACACGTAATAAAAGGTGGTTAAATTTTAAGGGCCGATGATGATTTTGAGTAAAACACAAATTATTTAGGAAATGACTGTCATTTCATTTTATTATGATAATATTGGTATGGTTCAATTATGTATGGAACAAAATATCGGCCAAATGGCCGTCGCGACCTCCGCGGCACACCTCCATCCGATGGTCCAAATTTTCGATGACGCTGAAGCATAATTGAGGTTCTATGCCGTTAATGTGCCGAATTATCTCATCCTTTAGCCTTTGAATTGTTGCTGGCTTATCGACGTACACCTTTTCTTTCAAATAACCCCAAAGAAAAAAATCCAACGGTGTCAAATCACATGATCTTGGCGGCCAATTGACATCGCCACCACGTTAGATAACACGGCCATAGAATTTGTCGCGCAAAATAGCCATTGTTTCGTTAGGTATCTGGCAAGTGGCACCGTCCTGTTCAAACCACATATCGTCCACATTCATATCTTCCAATTCGGGCCATAAAAAGTTCGTTATCATTTCACGATAGCGAACACCATTCACAGTAACTGCCTGGCCGGCCTACCTTTTGGAAAAAATACTGCCCGATGATGACGCCAGCCCATAAACTGCACCAAACAGTCACTCTTTGTGGGTGCATTGGTTTTTTTCGACAATCACTCTTGGATCATCATTCGCCCAAATGCGGCAATTCTGCTTATTGACGAAGCCACTGAGGTGAAAATGTGCCTCATCACTGAAGATGATTTTCTTCGAAAATTGATCATCCACTGTTGCCATTTCTTGCCACCATTCTGACCATTGACGACGCTTGAAGTGGTCAAGAGGCTTTAGTTCTTGTAAGCGTTTAAATGCAAGTCTTTATGCATAATGTTCATCAACGACGAGCGTGAGAGGTGCAATTGTTGGGCACGACGACGAGTTGAGATGGACTTGCGTTACTATCGCGAACAGCAGCAATATTTTCTGCAGTACGAGCTGTACGAGCATGCACTGGTGTTTTCACATCTCCTACAGACCCGGTTTGCTCCAATTTGTGCACGATTTTTCCGACTGTACGCACATTTGGACGATTAAATTGACCGAAAAAATTACGAAGTGCACGATATGCATTTTGATTTGAACGCCCATTTTCATAATAAGCCTGAATAACTTTAACGTGTTGCTCGATTGTGTATCTTTCCATGGATAAAATTGAATTAGTCTGAAATTGAGAAATGTCAAATGAAATGCAGAAAAAAACTTGACGTTTAGGTGTGATTCACATTCAACACCGGCTCTTAAAATTTAACCACCCTTTATAATATACTCCATTTAAACCCGCTACTATTCACTTATTATTAGTGCTATTCGCTTCTACGGGACATTTTCTGTTCCGCCTCATATTCGAATAAGTGAATAGTAGCAGGGTTAAATGGAGTATCGCCGTAGAACGAGCAATTTTTCTTATGTCGTTGAATATTACGTGTAAGTTAGACGCCACTGTTCTTAGTTTTGCCCTCATTCACCGAAAGACCTATTTTAGCCGACTGCGTTTTAGTGCCAACAAGCGCCTCAATGACGGCTCGCTGAATATACCCCACTGATGTTATTCCGACCTCTTCGTGTTTATACGAATTAAACTCAAATAAATTCATTACTTTCAAAAGAATGTTTATACATCCTTTTCTAAGGTTATTTTCTGACTGACTTAGAACTTGTGATCTGACTTGTAACCACGCAGGAAGTCGGTCACGGAGATGTTCATCATCACGATGTTCTCACATATTTGGTGCTAACTGTACAGTGTAACAACTCTGGAGCTGCGCTGGATATTATATCTATAAATGTAGTTTGGACTCATCCTAGTCAGTTGTTAACGCATATGTTATGACCGATAATGAATGTGCGCATCTTTAGGACTTTGCAAATCTAGGGTAAGAATCGGGCATTTCCTAGACGAAAGTTAATGAATTGATGCAGTCGCGTGGATTGACCAACATCTTAAAACGGAATCAATATGTGCTCTAGAATATTTATAGTGGAATAAGACGAAATTTCTGGATACTACTTCATCCTCTTACGTGGCTCTAAAGTCCATAGTAAATACACATAGGCAATCTCCTTCTGGGACGATATAATATGTACATAAAATGTTGCCAACACTCAAAGACTGGGAACTTCTTCAATGGCTCTTCTAGGTTTCTTCTAGATTGAACAATAATGTTGGTCTGCTTCAGGAGTTGCATTCGTAAACGCTTTACTGGGTTCTGAACTACGTACAACCCTTAACATTCGTTCGAAGCCCTCTTTCCCAGATCGACAAAGAACCTTCTTCATCCGATCATTGCAGTGGACATGTTTGCGCCGTTTAGTACGAGTACTATCTGAAGGTAGCCACTCTGTGGTGCCGCTTTCGTAATTGAATCTAAAGCCGTACAGTATTTCGTTTGGAATTTTTTCGGAACTTCCTGTGTGGTTGAAATATCCCTTGAACTGGGATAAGAACGTGTGCTGTACTAAAAAGCTAAAATGACAGGATGGGAAACGCATTACTCGAATGATCCCTCATGACAGTCAAGAAAAAAAAACGCAAAACTGGATTGTCTCGTGTTCTTCTGGACCAAAAACTTGCATAATGCTTTGTACGTTAGCTGAGCTGTCAATTGAACATGAATGGTAGAAAAGCAATTGAACCTTCTTTGGAGATGTGCTTCACAGCGAGGAACACATTTACGTTTGCCTACCCTTTAGGAGGGATCAAGGTGGTCCAAGTCTTTGAAAGGCCGTAATTTCAATCAAGTGTATCTGTCATCTTTGATACCTTTGACTGTAATACATCCAATGGCTCGGACGATTGTTCGATCACGGACGGAGTAGTGGTAGTTGGTGGTCAATCGTTGTCCAAGCTCTGTAGCAATCGGGCGACGTTGGCCAGGCAGTAACGCAACTAATCATTCTAGCTACACATTCTTCACAGTTGCAGTTTATTCAAACTGTCTAAATCTATTAGGACTCGATTATAGGCATCTGCCACTACCCAGATATACTGTTGACTTGCTCATTGTGGCGGTCAGCCGAATATGGTACATCTTCTTTGATTTAAGACAATTTTCAGGCAGCATTTCTTCGCTTCGTGTTAAAACACTTTCTTAGGACTGCAGTATGTCTCTCCTTGTTGTTCTCCTTTACTTACTTATCAGGCCGGCGACCCATGAAGGGTCCGAGCCTGAGCAATTGCTGGCTTCCATCGTTGACGGTCCTGGGCACGCTGCTTTCAGTCATCACGACCAAGCTGTCTTGCATACGCGATTACTCGGAGATTCGGTCTTCCTCTCCTTCTCGCACCAGTAGGCTCGGATTCAAAGACCCTCTTTGCTGAAGCATCGTTGTCCATGCCCTCGATGTGGCCGAGCCAGTGCAGTCGACGGATTTTTGCCTTCCGGACTATATCCACATCCTGGTACAGCTCGTAGAGTTCGCGGTTATGTCTTCTCCTCCAATCGCCTTCCTCGCAGACGGGACCATATATCCGTCGTAGAACTTTTCTTTCGAAGGTACCAAGAATAACCTCTGCAGTTTTGCTTAGCGTCCAGCTTTCGGCTCCATAGAGCAGGACTGGCAAAATAAGAGTTTTGTAGAGCATGATTTTGGTCCTTCGAGTCAGGAGTTTTGAACCCAGTTGTTTTGACAAACCAAAGTAGCACCGGTTGCCAAGGGCGATTCTCGGACGGATCTCCACTATGATGTCGTTTGTGGAGTTCACGTTTGCCCCGAGGTAGACAAACTCCTTCACTACCTCGAAATTGTAGCTGTCGATCGTGAAATTTTGTCCAAGGTGGTGTGTGGCGGAACGTTTTTTGGTCGACAGCATATATTTTGTTTTGTCCTCATTGACCTTGAGACCAGTTCGTTGTTCTCCTTTAAGTGGTGCTTAAGTCTGGTGTGAATGAGAATCTCACAAAACATGCTAGCCTAGTTGACCATGATGCGATTTCGAGGATCGATACCAATTCTGCCGTTTCTGCGAAGACATTGTTGCCAATTGCGATGTTCTTGCAAAGACGCTGCTTCTGTGTTTGTTTTGTCTTGATGTGAGCTTGACCTCTTTTGTTATCAGATCGGTATTAGCCACCTCCACTTCAATGCCGACCAGAAACCATTGGTGACTCGCTGCTCAACCTCTCATGAACCAGACTTTTGGCAAGGACTTGCAAGGACTACAGAGTGTCTTGCACGATCTCCTTATTTCTGACCAAGCCCCAAAAGAGAAATGTTCACATAAGTTTATTTTCGACATGACTTCAGTGCCCTTGATGACAGCAGACGCAGTCTTATGAGCAAACCTTGTCCTTCCCTCCATTTGGTCAGCAGCTAGTGTGCAGTTCATTTGGGTTACATCAGATCTCTTGTTTGCCTTGAAATTCAATGCAAGACTGAAGCACTGCTTGGAGAGCTAAACCCTTGAAGCATCGTTAGCTCGCACTAGAAACGCAATCGTCTAAAAGACGTGCTTAAGTGCCAGCTTACACCGCTAAGTTGCTCCTTCAGCGTCGCGTTTCCTTTTCCGTTCAGAATCGATGGCGGCTGTGAGTCTGAAGGAGGATTTGATTAAATTAAAATACATCCACGACAAGACTACCAACCATCGATGAGGCAAACCAAATCTTCGTCTCCTCCCACGCCACGTAAGCCCCAAGAAATTAGACACAAAACCCCTCACTTCTTCGATAGCTTAACAATGTGTAACCAAAGACCGGAGGGCGAGGAGGGGTTGGGAAAACTTTTGAAATTCCAGTGGTGGATAACTGCGGATAGATGCAGATGCAGGGAGACCGCATAATCTACTTAAGTTACAAGCTCACACGACTTCGAATTTTAATCAAATTCAATGAACTCGTCGCTGCAGCTAACGCATTCAGAGCAGGTTCAATCCCACGCGCCGAACATCAACAACTCCCGAATGTTGTTAACTTTGCTTACACAAGCTGCATCCAATTATTCGCACACATGCACACGTCCCAAGGACATCCTTGCGGTGTGGCGCGGCGCCCAGAACACGGGTGCCCTTCTTCTGAGGACGACGACGGCTGGCTCGATTCGAAAGAACACCGCCTCAAGACATCCTATCTCATCCCATGCGCAGGATGAACTTTGAAATTTCCCATCTTCCCTAAGTTGTTTGGAGTCCCCGTTCACATAGCTCACCCCCCTCCCCATCATCAGATCCTTGCAACTGATTTATGCTCAACCAGTGAATTTTGTTCTTTCTTTTCAGTTCCCACGAACGCAGTCCGGAGGAGTTGGAATTGGTATTCGAGGAACTCTTACACATCGCAGCGCTGTCGCATCTCTCGACGAGCATCAAGAGGGAGCTAGCATCCATAATTGTGTTTGAGTCTCATGCACAAGCCGGGACAATTTGTAAGTAACTGAACCGTTCGAACGGGGGGGTTGTGGGTGTGCGCACTTAATGTCTGATCCAGTTGGCTGCGGGGGAGGTGCACAAATCGATTGGTTGCCCCGCCCCCAAAAACATAGCTTCTGTCCCGTGGCGCAGCCACGTATCCTCGGGTTAATTCAATTCATGCATGTTGCGGGACAATTGCATTGTCTCCCTCATGATCCACGGCACCATCCACCACCCACCACCCACCGTCCACTGCAGGTTGGATTTCACTTCAGCGGCGAGTGTGAAGTTCGCCTTTTGACCATGTGGTCGAGTGGACAACTGCAGATAGCCGTGATTAAATTCAGAATGGTCGCCTAATTGCATATGGGATCAGCGGCGTGGGGGCACTAAGCACGTAGCGCGTATGCAGCGCTGTTCATGACCCGGATCAAGGGATAATGGACGGATGAGTGGAGCTCATAAAAGGATTTTGGAATTTATTTAAAACGTCACCCGACAGCCGCGTGTGTGAATAATTAAGCGTTTAATTTTTGTCGTCCGGCGAGCTTTGCCTTTGAATTGTCTTCATTGTTGGGGAGCTTCCGGGATGGCATGCGGGTGGATTAAATGCTAACATGTGACATTTAGTTTCGCGAAATTTAATTTTAGTCCGACAAGCTAACGCGTGCCAAATGGCAGCCTGCATAATTTAGCTGGTGGCTCAATCATGGCGGGCATGGTAGGATTGGTCAATTGGTGATGGACCTAAATTGGTGGGGCAATCGCTTTGCATAGGCACCTGTTCAGTGGTTCACGGGAAGCGGGTTAAGAAAAGCGAGTGCAGCACGCTCGCCCTTCTTTGATGGCTGAGGAGTCGCGTTAGGACTATCGTGTCACAGAATGCTGCTATCAACAACAGCAAATGCCAAGAATAATTCCGAATTTCGAAGAGAAGGCAGTGGAGTAGTGTCATTGACGCTCGACACGCTTTGGAAGTGAAACAACACAGAATTTTTAATGACAGCTTGGTGGACTCTGAAGGCTCTTTGCCGACCTTACTCGCAACCACACGACGTATGCGCTTAGATGATCAACTAGAAGTTCAATTGCCTTGCTGACAAAGTCAAACAGCTTCCGGCGAGCTGTTGAATATGTCATCGAGCTGTGCATTGGGACCCTTGGACTAAGCATGGACTGATCATGGACTAAGAACTCAGTCTGCTTTGGGATTCAATCGGTTTCTTAAAGCTTTTGCCACATAGACCTCGAATCTCGAACAAATTCCTTCTTATTGCCCCTGTACAGTACAAAAGGAGCTTCTGTACAAAATTGCATGCTTCAGGCCTCAATATTTTGGGCTGTGCGTTGAGTGCATATTAACCTTAACCTTTATTTAAATTGATGTCAGTAGACACGAAACGGAGATGTCGATAGTCTCCTTCTTAGTCTTGAAGTCCTTTGAGCTATGAGCTGTTGCAATAACGACATGCCATCTGAGATCGGTTGCACTGATGAGTTGTTGTCTTCAATTCGCTTTTGCTTGTATGCGCCTTTCCTGTTTAAAGTTGTCGTCATTTCAATCAGAAACTATGTAAAGGCGATGGTTGCGACAGCATTAATCTCGACAAGTCTATCGTTCCAACCTTTACGGTGGCTAACCATGCAAAGTGATCTCAATTTTCTAAAATTTCTAAAAACCTTTAGTTATTGATATAGAGTCCTAGATTCCTAGGGCCTGAATAGAGACCGTTCAGGGCGCTCTCAGACTCTTAGACCACTGATTGTGACCTGAGTGATTTTATACGGTGCCTTGCTTCCAAAGATGCGACACGAGCCACAGTGAGACATTTGTTGGCATTGGATCGAAGGAGACTAAGTACAGGCCCTATAAACAACGCAATAGACAACGTCCAAGAGGCCCAGACAATTGTAAACGGATCTGAGCCAATTTGGCGCAATTGATTGGAGACTGCTGTCTAAAGACTATGACAGCTGGAGTGTCCATTCCGGACAAACGATGTTCCCCATGAGATTTCTCGTTAGCACCATCTCTCGAGCTTCCAGTCCCAACGTCTTAGGCTGTGGGTTGTCCCTCAGTAAATCTAGCTGCTTAGTAAGTCCTAGATTCCTAGGGTCTGAATAGAGAGCGTCGACACAGACCCTTCAGGGCGCTCTCAGACTCTTAGACCACTGACTGTGGCCTGAGCTATTTTATACGATGCCTTGCTCCCAAAGGTGCGACACGAGCCTTCAGTGAGGCATTGGATCTAAGGGGACTAAGTCCAGGCCCTATAACCGATGGAACAGACAACTGTAGACGAACTTCAGCCGACTTGGCGCGAAGGATTGGAGACTGCTGGCTAAAGACCATCACAGCTGGAGCGTCCATTCCGGGCAAACGATGTTCCCCATGAGATTTCTCGTTAGCACCATCTCTTAAGCTTCCAGTCCCAACGTCTTAGGCTGTGGGTTGTCCGTCAGTAAATCTAGCTGCTTAGTAAGTAGAAAATAAGCATCTAGATTATGGTCCTTCCAGTGCAGTAGTTAGTCCACATTATTTGATTCCTGCTTTCTTCTCAAAGCAAAGCGAGAACGACCATCTGTCAACTTCTCAGGGATTAAGTAGGCTGTTGCATCTACGTTCAACTTCCTCTGCTTCTGCTGCCAATGTCTAGACATTTCTGCACTTGTCATATCGTCGCACACATGTCGTCATTCGAACCCTCTGATACAACTGTGGTCGTAAGTTTTAGTTGTTTTCATTAATTTTGCCCCTTGTCATATGAAATAAGTGAGTCACGCCTACTCCACGTCTTCCCTAAATTCTGGCAAAATAACTATCCTCAGCCCGTTCTGAGGTAGTTGTGGGCATTCACTAAATCCGCGGAAGATGTCCCTTTTAGTTATCGTCTTATCGATAGGTGCTCTCGATTAGCATTTGCTGCGAACCATCTACCTACTACTAACCGCAGACAGAGACATCCGACTATCCCTATGGACTGCCCTCCTTTGGACGCCAGAGCTGCTAAATAATGCCATGAAAGCTATGGGATATACACATATCTTTGTACATAGACGCCTGAGAGTGGTTTATGTACTCGTCCACTTAGCGATTCGATGAAGTCGCAGTAAAACCACCAACAAAAGTGGAGTTGAAATAAAGAAAGTCTGCTCTGTAGTAGAAAATATTACGTTTACTTTCTCACTTTGTGTCGTATGAGTACGTACACGTGTCCGCCATTTATGCAGTGGATGGTGCTTGGCTTCTTCCGTCTTTCAAGCAATGCAATGCCTCCATTTAAAAAAAATGTCAAATAAGGCGCAATTAGTTACTAAACGAATTATAACTAAAAAGAGTACTAAAAAATCACCTTAAAGTCAAAGAAATGGGTCGCCTTAGTAATTTGTTCAGCATAACACGAATTTATTTCTAAACTTGTATGATTTTATCAATTGAGTGGTATTGTACGCCTGAATTCGGTTCATTTTGTAGCACATACAACAATGCGTGTGTAAATTTGGAATAAACGACTGGAGACTTACCACATTTGTCAGTATAACGACGCAACTTTTGCATAACTATTTATGTGTAGAACGACCCCAATCGCCGAACTTGCATGCCATTGCACAAATATGGCCAATGGCTGCATAACAATATTTGCATCAAATGGTTTCTTCATCGCCTGGGTCCGCTTAGACATAACTCCTGATGAGTTAGAATCGATGGCGTGGCCTGGAGATCTCTCGTGCGTGCTTTGCGCTCCCGACCACTTTAGGGGATCACGCGGGTCAGAACATGATGTTGATGGTTTCAGGAATGCGTTTAATTTTAGTTTTTTGTTATGAATTAGTAAGGCGAATATTTATACTTATATTTGAACAACTTTTGTCAATGGGCAACTTGCTTTTTCTATTCTGTCACATATTTCAAAGAGGGTGTACGAGATTCACTGTACATGCGGCTGGTGCTGCAGCTGAGGAGCGGAAACATTTAAAACAGCTGAATGATGCCGAGATGGTCGATCTGGTCGGCTTGCCAATGGAGCACTAGTCCGTTTGCAGTTGGGTTTGTGCTCAAACATGGTTCCACAGGCTGATCGACTAGAATAAATATATTGACGGTATTAATGCAATTGTCAATGGTTCAGTGGTGTACCAGCACAAGACATTAGAAGTCTGATGTGGTACACAGACGGATCACAGATGGAATCCGGAGTGGGAGCAGGAGTCTTTAGACCCAAACAATGGGGTCCTATCTTACAGTGTTTCAAGCGAAAATCCACGCCACCGAGATCTGCGCCAGACAAAACCTCCACAAAGGCATTAAGGGCGCTAATATGCTGATATTCTCAGGCAGTCAAGCAGCACTAAAGGCATTCTCGTCTAACCTTTTGGACTCGAAAACAATCAAATGTTGCTATGACGCTCAACAATCCCTTGCCAGGCACAACAAAGTGAAGCTGGGTCCCTGGACACAGGAGGATTGCAGGCAACGGATCCGCAGATGAGCTCGCGAGGGCTGGCTGCGAATCTGCATTTATTGGAATGTCAATTGGACAGCAGTCTCAACTCTGATTAACGAATGGGAAAATAAACTTCGCCTAGACCAGTGGAAACATGGTCACGGTCTTCGGCAATCTATTTAGATCCAACTAGAAATACTCAATCTGAACAAAGAGAAATTAAAACTGCTAACAAGCTTTCTTATGGGGCCTGAACTACCATTTTAACAACTTAAACCTATACCAAGACAAGGTCTGTCGGCTTTGCCTCGAAGAGGATGAAACTTCTGAGCACATTTTGTGCGAATGTCCGGTTAAGGGAACGTATCTTCCATAAGGAGATACTCACTTCAGTGGGTTTTTAAAAACTTCACTACTAAAAATCTACTAGCTTTCATGAGGGAAGTAGTACGTCTTTTGGGATAACTATAGATCTATCCTGGTCGCGGTATCGTTGCCTTCACGGCAAGGGTTGTACAAGGGGGAAAAAATGCAATTGTCAAACCTACCATGATCTCCAATGCTACATACGTCGTATGTACATTTTGCGTATGTATCACCTTGTGCGCCTAAGAACAAGACACTAAGTAACTCAGTCCATCAGCATTTTAGTGTCAATGTCTTCCTTATCCAAGGATGTACTCATTTGATGCTCATCCTTACGACCACAGGCAGAGAACATTGCATCGATTGATTACGCGTCTTAAATTAAATTTTGGACGACTAGTTGAAAATTGAAAGACATTCTGTCAAATTGTCGACCCGGTTCACATCAAAAGGCATCCTATCCTCCTCACAATGAGTCAGTCAGTCGGCCGAATGTAATTAATTATTACATCGCGAATTTTCTGTCTCCCCCTTTGGCGGGTAGACGACGTCAAAGTGAGGTTCTCCTCTCACAGTGTCGCTGTGATGGCAGACGGAAAGGACACAGAAAATAATTAACATTTTCTTCTTCTGAATTTGAATACTTTGTAGAGTACACCATGCTGCAGGCATCAAGGTGCAGTGGGGGATGAGTTATGTCTTGTCATATTGCAGCCATTTCAAGAAACGAGCTTCTTTTTGAGAGAAATGAATTTCAGTCTCAGACGGCTTTGAAATCAAAAGCATTCAAATGACTCACGTTTGACTGGACGAGGACACGAACTAGCTACTGTGTGTGTGTTCGTGTGAAGAAGAAACGTGTCCTTTAGCCACTCCTGCTGTGTCGGTGTTTCCAATTTCCCAAACATCTTGTCGTGCCCCGTAAAAGGGGATTATTGGTTGTGTCCCTTTTTGGGCTACGAAATGGCAAGGAGCGTATGTAGTTCAGACTAATCGTTGATCTTAATGCTGATTTGTGACGAAGAGGTGAGTTGGAAATTTAGTTGGAAGCCTAAATCTGCTTACATTCAATGCGGCTCAATGAATCGAGGTTGTTCCTTGTATTTGTTAATTTGAGCTCCACATTTCCAGCAACCACTTCGATCCGTCCTCAAAACAACGGAGCGACCAATCAGCCAATTAAGAACGATAGGAAGGAACATTTAAACAAATCATCTGTGTGATGTATACAATTGATTTGGGCCTTATTTTGAAGCCACATTCCTATCATTATTCATAGGAATAGCACGTCGTTCAAATGGCCGCTTCGGCTTCACTAAAAGTGTTCCAAGCAATCGGTCCTATTTAAGATAAATCAGTCCAATATGTGCGGCGTCACTCCGGCAATAGTGTCTTGAATGTCGTCGTCGAGCTCGTCCAAAGTGGTTGGCTTGTGTTTAGCGATAAGTAAAATTATTCATTTCCTCAATCGTCTCAGATAGCAACAGACACTACTCTCATGAGCAAAAGAGAGTGGCTAACGATCGAAAGAATCAGAGATGACATGCCTTGGCAATCGTAGGGGACGGTCGTTCGTTTGGTCGCGTTTGAAATTCGCCTTAATACTTTTTAGCGTAGACTATGGGCTTGATGTAGCCCTAGAAAAAATAATCGATTGGTGTCGAGGCGCACGTTCAATTGATGAACTCTCGCCATGAGATGACCCAATCGGCAAATGTCTCCTTGACAATTTGAAGCATTGCGTCGGTTGTACGTCACAAAGCGCCATCTAGTTGGAACAACACAGCTCTGTCGCGTTCTGGACACAGAAAGTGGGTTACCATCCCTCTACACATGAGAAGACGATTGACGGTCACGGTACTTCCTTCTTCAGAAGAATCAAGGTCCGATGATGCCGTCATGCCAAACACAACGCACAAAACTGCCATTCTTTGTGGATGCATTGATGAACACTTCTGTATGGTGGATTGTGCTGGCTCTAATAATGATAACTATGCTCGTTGACATAGCCGCTGAGCCAACAATCGAACTCGTTCGAGTAGATCATTTCTGACGTCCGGCCAAAGTTTCCAGCGGCCAATTAGCAAAATCACGGCCTTGTCTATGGTCGCCCAGCTTCAATTCTTATGTCAGCACAATCTTATGCGAATGTAGGCCCAAATCCAATCGCAAAATAAGCCGGGTTGTCTCTCTGGCGATGCCCATTTCTGCCGATCGGCGCCGAATCAGCATTTCTTTGTCATCTTCGACACTGGACAAGGGAAGGGCGGCTATGTTTTATCCTATTTCGCACCGATCTCTGTCTGGTTGGTGGTGAAGGTCCAAAAGAGTGTACCCACGCTATGAATGGCCTACTCATTGAAGCCATTATGACTACTGACAGCACGACGAAGTTCAGGTACAATTGAGCCGGAGTTTCACAATCTTCCACTCTGAGCCCCTGGGACAACGCAACATGAGGACGTCCAGGCACGAGGTGGCGCACACAAGTCGGGGGGTCCGCAGCCGCGTTGTTGTGTGAAACTGGAGACAACTGGCAATAGATCGTGCTGGCATATCTCTTGACAGAAGAGACTGCAGTCGTCCTACTGACATACACTACACCTTAGCTAAACACCTAAATGAACTTGGCCTAAGCGATGAAACCCTCTGCGACGCCTGTGGAGAAGACGACGATACTGCAGAGCACTTCCGCTGCCACTGTCCCGCCTTTGTTCGGATCTGGTGACAGTTGTTTGGTGTTGACGAGGTGACAGGCTCGTATTCCTCCGGAAGACCATGGACTTTCCGCAAATGTAGGCTGCTGTCTGGTAGTATAATGAACCTGTTTTGCCTGAGTCTGAGTGATCCAGTGTAGAGCTCAAAGAACTGGCAAGACTGAAGAATGAGGCGTTAAACGTAAGGCTTGCACAGGGCGCTCATTTGGCTGTGGCTGGCGCTGATGTTAACCCATACAAAATGGAGCATCGACCATAGCACCATAGCCCAGTTTTTTGAGTCTCAGTGCTCCAGTGCAGCAACTTTCGACAAAAAAAACTCCAGCTGGCTGGAGAGGCATGTTGTATGAGGCCCAAGTCCACCTCGGACTGATAGCGCCCTTAGAAGAAGAAGAATAGCCGCCCGTTCTGCAAGCAACCTGATGAAATGGCAAGACTTAGTCGACTGCAGGTTATCATGGGTAACTTTGTCTATCGTCATTCCTTGACTATCCTTGCTATCTTCTTTTTTTTCTAATGGCGGTCCAGCCGGGGTGGACCTGGGCCTCAGCCAACAAACTTCTCCAGCGGGCTGAGACTGCCGCCAATTTCTCACGCCAAGTTGGTTAAGGTCCTTCTCCACTTGTGTGCGCCATCGGTTCCGTGGGCGTCCTTTATTGCTTTGCCCACTGGTTCGGAGTCGTAGCCTCTTCGGGCTGGACCAGCGTTGTCTATGCGCTCTACATGGCCTAGCCTAATCAGTGCTATCTGGTCACCCTTTATTTCACACTGGCATCAATGCAACGGCTGTTAAATCTTCAGTTTAGGCCACTTTTCGAATATGTGTGGCAAATTTTCTGTTAAAGGGTGTTGCAGCAGACTAAACGGGTAGCTTCAGTGTCGAGGAGGGGTTACGGCGACACACTTGCTGTTGCACAACTGAGCTCGTCGGACGGAATGTTTGACAGAGCGGAACATTAGGCTGTGCGCTAAGAGGCTAGCTCCCACAAACTTGTTTAGACACATTCTCTTTCCAGCGCCAGGAGCTCTTAGTGAATTGACAATTTGCAAGAGCTCCTTCACGACCGTGGCGACAACTGGAGAAAGGGCAACTATCAGCACCAGACAGTGACTTCTGATGTAGTTCTGTCCCACGCGCCACTTGCAAAGTGCCTGCAATTAAGCAGATTTCTTAAACAATTAAATCCAAATCAAACAAATGGCCTTTCGCGACCCCTTTCGCAATCCACCACCTGCCGCCGGGCTTGAGGCTTCTCAGAAATCACTAAATGCGAAAACTTAAAATCCCCCCACAATGTCCAAGTACCCTCAAAGCCCCTCCCGCACACTTGACAGTTATTAAGAATGTCCCAGGAAGCGTTCTCCTAATTTTATTACATCGCATTACCACGCACCAAATGGACAAACTTCCGCACTCGCTGGCGGCTTCAGAAACTTCCATGGCCCCTAATTACGGCCCCAACATCAATGCCGACCCACCGGAGGACAAACTTATCGCAGCCCTTCCCTCTCACTGAACCTGTGGCCTGCGCCCGTGAAGCCAACCGCAGAACCTTCGTCAAACGGCCGTCACCTCGGAACACTGCTTCTCGCTTGTCACCAGAAACCACCCGCCGGATTATGCTTTAAGTGTCCGCTTAAGAGCGATTTCTTTCATTATCCCCCGCAGCCTCCACAGCCCCTCCCCCCTTCCACACGGCCTCGTGACCCGAGGTGTTGGGTAAAAAATTGAAATTCACGTTACACCTTCGGAAATTGTCTCCATTTCGGGCTGCCCTCCAGCTCGATAAGCATTTATGAACCAGGATTCTAATTTAAACTTGATCGTTCCCCATCACCACACCCCTCCCCCGTCACTCCATTATGTCCTCAGACATTGTTTAATATATAATTTTTTTTTGTTTTTTTATTATCTGCCGCTTTTTCAGTATTTAATCAAGGTGACGAAGGACGATCCTGGTACATCCTGCTGAAGGGATCCGTTGACGTCGTCATCCACGGAAAGGGGACAGTAGCAACGCTCAAGACCGGTGATGACTTTGGTAAACTTGCCCTGATAAACGACGCACCGAGGTGAGTTTTCATTCTTTTGCATTTTCATTCTTCGCCACACCCCCGTCCTCGAGGAGCTGTTAAATAATTTAAATTCTCTAAATTCTCACAAGCAAGGACTCCTCTAATTGTTTGAAGCGGACACTCTCTGATTAGATTGTAGGGATTCAGGGATAAGCCTCAGAATGGCGCACGATTACATTTAATATGCGTTATTCCTCATCAGCACATTGTAATTGAGAAAGTTGCTCTCCTCCTCCGCCGGCGCGCCGAGGATCCTTCTTCTGTTTTGTGTGTCGCCTTAACATGATTTTAATAGGATGCAGGGTGATGATGGTCATTCAGAGGGAGAGAGACAGCGAGAGTGCGAGAGGGATTGAAAATAAGTATTAATTGCGCTCCTGCAGGTGTGGCAGAAGACGATGTCTTCGGGCAGGATTTAATTTAATAACCTTTTGCATGGCGAGTGCCCGTGATGGCATCTACAGGAAGTTGATGTGCTCGAGAGGGTAGATGAGATAATGGCGAAGACAATTAAGAACGCCTGGGTGGAGGAATTCTCCAAGAAAAGATGAGGTCACAATTTACTCATTTAAGGATCGTCACATAAATTTCAGAAAGAGTTTGGTCACAGTGATGGGTCCTGCTTGACAACGTCCTTTGTTTAGTGCATTTTTATTTTAAACTGGCCCTCAGGGGGCACTTTAAACTAAACTGGTTGACGATGCATACAATGTCCTCCCATCCTACTGCAAATTGGTGTGTATTGATTGCTTTTTATGTTCCAGGCCGATTGTGTTTGGCCACCGTTTCGGCTTGGATCACACTTGTTAGTCGGACGTTGGCAGTCGAAGAGAGTGGTAGATAACAATTTTGTATTGATATCGCAAGAACCGGTTGAAATGCCATACCTCTCTACGGCTCACATTTCTTACTGAAAGGACAACACTCCACCTGTCAATGGCTTAGTGAGCCAACGTTCAATTCCATATATACACTTACGAAGCGAAGGAGCCCTACCCTCACTTTATAGGGACCAACCGTAGAGCAAGATAACAACCGTCCTCTCGCACATTTTATTTCAAAAAGTTGCCATAAGATTTCCAAACGAGGTCAAGGAATGGCTCCATATCCATTTCCGGAGAAACCAGTCACTTCGTTAATAAACAGAATAGGCCCTATTGGAGCATGGCCACAAGTCTTCAATTGATACCCCAAGGACTAGTACATCCTTCAAGAACTGTTGATTGATACGCCATTTGAACCATACATCTTTGACGACGCTGGAGACCATGTAAATCCTGGTGACGCCTACCGGGACATGGTGAACAACTTTCTTGTGTCCGAATTGGAGCAAATAACGACTTGGCCAGAACATGTGATCCCAAGAAGACGGTGTCGCAGAACGCACACCTTGTGCTGCGATGCTGGTTAGAGTGACTTCCTTGGAAGACTGCTGTAGTCCGGGTCGTTGTGCTGTCATTCTCCTGCTTGAAGGTACTTGCTTGCCAGCTCTCGGTCTCTTTGTCTTTACCCTGTGTTCAGGCTCTCCGTAGCTTTACTTGTAGCACTTACTGAACGCCTGACTTAAGGTTTTCCAGCTTTCTTTTCTTCTGCAAGCCGACTACAGTGATGTACGACGTTCTCTGGATCTCCGTCAACGTTTAGTCATTCCCTACAGAAGACCGACTTATGGTGTCAACATTTGTGTGGCCACTTTCAACAGATTCCGACTTCAGACAGGAATTGCGTTCCATGCCAGTTTCAGTATCCCTTCGGCCCCGAAGGCCAAGTCTCCACCTACCATTAGTAGAGTTGAGCCATCTGGCTTGCCACAGGGCTAACGACGATGTCCCTTTTTATTTAATTTGCCTGCGTTCCAGCCAAACTTCGCCTTGAAGAGATCCTGCTGACCGGCTGTGCTACTGGTGGCACCGTTTTGTTGAAACCACATATCACTGTTGTCAACTCCATTTCTCATTAAAATTATTCTCCAAGCGGCTTAGGTGACTGAAGGGATGCTTCTCATCATCTCGTTGATCACGCCGATTCTGCAGGGATACCTAGTGTCGACGTCTAGCCTTCTCTCAGAAATCTGGTTCCTGTAGCGACAGCAATCAGATCACTAATATTAGCCCATTGAAACGTTTGAGGTCCATTCTGGGCAAGACCATCGTAAAGATTTGTCAGGTAGTGCGTACCAGAGGTTGGTAGGTAGGTTTATGGGTGCCCTTACGGCCGTGGCGCATTTAGACCAACATGTTGGGTTCATTGTTCGTTGAAAGGTGATGTTGTACTAGCGTGAGACCATCTTTCTTAGGTGGTTGTTCTTTTCAGCACCGCTCAAGTCTTCTAGATCCACCAAGAACTGCTTTCCCAGAAACTGCCTTCTTTTCTCTGCTAGGACTTTGCATTCGCAGAGCAGACGTTTGATGGATTCTATTACTTCCTCATCTCTGCAACCCCTCCAAAAGTCGTGTCCGACTAACCCGATCAATGATGTTGAACTCCTTTCGTTCAGCGTCGGCCACAGGGCCCTTGCTGTTGTTCCAATTTTCGGCCATCGAGTTCTGGCTCTGTCCATGGCTTGGTCTTTTAGTTTTTCGCCCATGCAGCTAAGCGGCGTGAATGCATAAGGGATCCCAGCTCCGATCTGTTTTCCGTGAGGATGTCCGCCCTTTAGTTTCCTTGGACTCAAGAATACCCCGGTGTCCAGCAGAGGATAACCGAGTTCATGCAAGATATCCTTGTTGAACAGACTAATGCTGTGTCTGCTTAACGTGGCCAGTTTCGACGTCAAGACAAGACAGATTCTGTGGCTTTCACTGCTGCTTGGCTGTGGGAAAAAGTGGATCTCAGCGCTAGTGCTGCCTCATGCATCGCAGCCACTTTGACTTGACAGATGCTGCAGTTGTCTGCTAGTGCCAAGGATTTTTCGAACTGCGCCTGCACTCTTTTTTGAGCCGTCAGTGTACAGAAATAATTCCCCTGCTGCTACTAACAGTTGTTCTTGCAATTGTTTCCGGTTTGGAAAATGAATGTAGTCCGTTTGATTGTTGTACTGTCCTCCTGTCCAACCTTTAAGTATGGAAACGTGATCGTATGGCTCTCTCCACAATCCCGGCCTCTCTGAGCCTCAGATCCACAAAACGGAAATATAGTCCAATCACACCTCCGCCGTCCTGAACACATGGCTTAGGCGCAGATAAGTCCATTTTAATACCACGCGGGCGGTTTGTCTACGTATGCACGGCATGGTTGTCTGAACATACGACAAACGTCACCACTTTTAGATGTCACATTGTTTTTGAGCAATGACATTGATTTTTTGATCGTCCATCTGAATACTCGGTACAGAATGTCGTTATTAGTTCTGTCCGTTATGTTCATTAAAAATGCACTTCTACTTTTGCGAAAACCAATTCCTGGTGCTGCTGATGAATATTGGCCACATGTACGCCCGCTTTAGGCTGCCTCCTGGTACCCTACTAATTCTGCAGGTACAGCATTGCTATCCGCACTCACAACAGACACACACCCGCCAAAGGGAGGAACGCCAGTAAGGAACAGCATCATAGAACCTCCCTCTGTAAGAAACCATGCCAGTAACGACATTCCTCGGAGAGTAACAATCCGTTACAAGGTAGAGTAGAGAACTCGTTACTTAATAACGAATAGTCATTCCTACAATGTTTACGTACTGAGGTCCACGGACAGTCATATGTTTCGGACATTCATTTACCTTGACGTATTGCCCTTCGTTCACCCTGCTCTCACCGTCTGTGATAATTCGCAGCGGACCGTCCAACGTCTGATAGTTAGACGTCCATTCTAGTCTAGAAGGTATGGTGAAAGATGAGTTCTTCTCAAAGATAGGTTCAGGTAATAGACGGTTAATGTCGTTTGGAAACTGATTCGAAGTTGGAGGCATATGTTTGAAGGGTACGGGCGTACTGGCAGCAGCTTCATTCTTCTGAATACGTCCCATAGGAAAGTGTGGAAGCAAGGTGTGTAAAGTTGAGCCCATTAAGTACCTCTGTGCGGTCCACTAACGCATGTCAATAGCTGCACTCAGTTAAGGACTATCCTGGTCTAAGCGCCCTCGAATCAACTTGCCTGAAACCTTGCTCGTTTCTAAACTACTCCATGAAAAAAAGGTAAAATACCATGCGATCACGTCTTCCCTTAAATGCCACCCTCTCACATCTGGCACCTATCTCACACGTCGTCCTTTCGCTCGACTGGGTCCGCACCTCCTCCACAACACCCACACACAACCAATTTTTATACCGCATCCAATTATCGACCGAAACGCCGAAAGGGATTTCAGAAAATTGCATGTCAATGGCAGCAGCGCTGTTATTTCCTTTCATTCAACTGACAGAGTGCATCCCCGCCAAATGAGCGAAAACTTAATTAAGTCATCCAATTGGTCTTGCTCGGACAATATTGCCCGTAGCGGCAATAATTGAATAAATTAATATCCTTTAAACATCCATTTTCCAATCAGCTGCAATGTTTGTCATCAGGAATCCGTTTCGCTGAAGGGCACTCGATTGCACGTCTGAGCGGCTCGACGTCGTGCATTTTTCACCCGTGTCTCTGAATGTGTTTGCATTCAACTCGTCGATTTATAATTAAGCCGGCGGGCGTAAAATTCTGAGAAGTATTACACTCAACAGCGGTATTTTGGTTCTCCATTTAATTTCAATTCAATGGGACACAGACATTGAAAAGGATTCCATTTCCGCTTTTTCAGAGGATATTCAGAAAAAAAATGAACAAAAAGAAATAATTCCAGAAAATCATTCAAACGTTCATGGTTGTCCGCCTGCATTACGAATTCATTTTGATGAGACGCTGATTAAAGGGTATTTGCTTGCTTTCTAGAATTTTTCACTACAGATGGAGGTGCGGCTGATGGCGCTCGTGTTTAAATGCATGTAGAGGATGTTGGTGTCTGGTTGTAGCAGCAGTTGCTGTTATCGTTTACAAAACGTTTGAGTATTACTTTTGGGTCGTTGCATGCAGGTTTTCAGTGTTCTGACCACAAGTACCAGTCATTGCCTGTGTCTTTAGCGCGATTAAAGTTGTACAGGGTGCGCCATCTTTTATGTTTATCAACCGACTGACTTGAGCACTTGTTTTTGAAACGCCAATTTTAGCCATGAATTGCTACACAACGCGACGCTGTATATAGAAAATAGTCGTTCAGTTGCGTTGACTCAACGTGCACCCTGATCGAAAGAATCGCGACCAACAACCACCGTCTGAGAACACGACAGATGACGTTTGGTGTCCAATTTTGTTGATCCCGTGACAGTGGCGTATTGTCGACGCACGGTTCAATGCTCAAGAAGATCGAATGAACTGGTTAAAGAGGTAAGAGTGAGTGTTGCCGAAAACCGACATCGTCTCATATCGTCCCGCGCTCAGCATTTTGGCGTCTGTGAATGATTTTCATTTCTTTAAAGTGCAATTGACTCCAAGAATATCGCCCACAGACCGTCCAACACGACTCTTGGAATACGACCAAACAGTCATTCGAATAGTTGACACTGAAGATAATTTTTGGAAGCAAATTTTGTTGACCGACGAGGACTATTGCACACTTTATGTTGCCATTGATATGCAAAATTTCCGAATTTGGATAACGCAGAACTAGCACGAGATCCACTGCATGGCCAAAAGGTGACTGTTTGTGCCAAAACCATAGTTAGGCCATTTTCCTCGGCATCGATTTCAGTGGATGTCCGCTCATTATGTCTGCCCACAAATATGTGAAAAAGGTCTGGACAGTTACTGGTTTCAACAAGAAGGTGCGCCATGCCACGTTGCAAACAAAAATTCCCTAGGCGTGTGCTGTCAAAATATGGTGACATTGACTAGCCACCCAGATATCCAGCTTTGATTCCTCCAGACTGCTATTAATGCAAGCCTCAGACCATTGCCGAGCTCAAGCCAAGCATTCCTTCATCGCTATACCACCTGAGATGCTCAAAGAAGTGAAACCCTACCAAAAGGGCACATGTTTGGTCAATGCAGGTGGCCACCTGGTTGATGTTGTATTCAAAAACTCATCATCATCATCATCATCAGTTGCCCGGATGATCCACTAAAAGGTTGCAGGAGAGATCTCCAGGCCATTCGATCCTCCGCCACCGACTCTAACTCATCAGAAGTTATGCCCAGGGGCAACCAGCCGATTTTTTGAACTTGGTCCTCGGTCTACCTGAGTAGCATTCAACGCACGCCTTGGTAGTCGTGATGATGTGGATATTCGTGCCACATGACCAAAGCATAGAAGGATAGCCCTTTCTGTTAAAAACGCAGCTGCCCAACGTTGAGTTACTAGCGCACAGCACTATTATGGTGAGTAATTCCGAAATCGTGAAGAGGAAATCTCATTTCGGCAGCTTCTCTTCGCGATGTTATTCTTACAGTCGTTACCCAAATTACCTGACCATAGGAGGGAGTTGGATCAGATACTGAGTCTAAAACCGCTAACATGGCTAGACACCAAGCTCAGCCTTCCTGATTATAGGTCATCCAAGCTGTTTCAAAGTTGACCCAGCTTGGCCAATCCTACAGCAAAGCTCAGCATTACTCCTCCCATCACTCGTCAAAAAGATCTGGTGTCAGCTTCAATGAGACTCCATTAATATGTCGAGAGCATTGAAAAGGTGATCTGGAAATTATCATAAACTCTGATTTGTTCACGTTAACCTTCATCCCAGCATAAGCACATACGACCGCAAACTTATCGAACGCGCAATGGAGTTCCGTTTGGGAGGATGTGAGGACAATTAAGTCGGCTGCTAAAGGAAGATGACTTGTCCAGAACTCTCCCAATGTGAAACATTTCCGACTGCGCTGTAACATCCAGTCCATATGCACATACAATGAAAAGAAGAGGTGACAAGACGCACTCTTGGCGACGCCCATGGTTAACCCGAATACAGCTTCTACATTTCGTGCATAGGGACTGAATTTCCCTCAAAAGAGTGCCATCAATCGCAACACTCCAGAATTCAACTCGACGCACTCAGTCGTACCCCTTTTCCAAATCTGCAAACCAGCTGTAGCTCGGTTTCCCGTACTCCCAAGCCATCTCGAGTTATATTCTTAGACGGAAAAGCTAGTCGGCTGTACTTCTGTTGTTCAAAACCTAGTCCAAAATCGGTTGTTTTTGAAAATGTATTCAATATTAGCATACCAACCAAAAAAGAAGCATAGCTCTCACTTACTTACTCACTTTTCAGGCCTGCGACCCAAGGAGGTTCTGAATCTGAACTATATCTGCCTGACGTCGGTGGCGGTCCTGGGCACGCTGCTTCCAGTCATCACGACCAAGCTGTCTTGTCACCGCGATGACTTGATCCTTAAACCGGAGGTTCGGTCTTCCTCCCCTTTTCGAACCGGGCGGCTAGGATTCGAATACCCTCTTGGTGTCCATACCCTCGATGTGGCCAAGCCAGTGCAGTCATCGGTTTCTTTTCCTTCCGGATTACATCCTTGGTCTAGTTAGCGGTGGTTTTCTCCTCATTCCTCACACACGACCTAGAATTTTTCCTTCGAATACACCAAGAATCAGCCCTGCTGCTTTGCTTATCGTCCAGATTTCGACTCCATGTAGCAAGACTGGCAAAATAAGAGCTTTGCATAGCATGAGCTTGGTCCTTCGAGTCAGTTGTTTCGACAGACTGAAATAGCGACTGTTGCCAAGGGCGATTCTACGTCAGACCTCCACTAAGATCGTGTTCGTGGAGTTCACGTTTGCACAACCGAGGTGAACAAACTCCTTCACTACTTTAAAATTATGGCTGTCAGTGGTGATGTTAGCTCTCACTTTCGCTTGATCAATTTCAATTAAAGTGTTCCCCCAACTCACCATCACCCAAAACACCGGAAGTGTCCACATAAACTTTGTATGATCATTTTCCCGCAATTCAACGGCCAATGGCCACACTTTGGAGCGTCCTGGCAAACAGCTAGTTCCTCGTAAAACAGCATCCTCCGCATTTACTGCCCTCTTTTCATTTTCATCAACCGATGTATGCACACCGAAGCACTAACTTTCCACCGCATCCTCAAGAAGTGTCGGATATAAAAAAACATGCCATAAAACCACTCCACTATCGTCCTCTCCGTTCAAGGCACGTGCAACCACCATCCGTTCAGCGAAACCGCCCCAGATTCCTTCGTCCACTTCGGCACCCCACCCCACTCTCTCACTCTCTCTCTTGGACCGCATTTAACTTTCATTTTTTTGCCCACATTGAAAACAACGATGAAAACCAAGCAAACCATAAAATAAATGTTCATCATAATAAATTAAATAAAACCTCTATAGTAAGTTATTAAAATAAATAAATAGAAAAAAAATACGAAATTTTATAGAGCTGCTACGATAGTACTAAAAGAGAATAACTGTCATCTACTACGTGTGGATAAGGAGCACTTTAATCGCATCCTCCGTGATGTTGAGGCCAACACACTGAGATTGCAGGAGCACGGCAAGGATGTCCTGGTCTTGGAGAGGGTAGCTAAACAACGAGGACAGCATTCAGCATTTAAGTACGTCCTATCTGTTTCTGTTTTTGTTTCTGTTTCTGTTTCCGTTTCTGTTCATGTGTTTTGTCTTGCATTTGTTTTCTATTATTGTTGTTGATGCTTCTTCTTTCAATTTATGTGTGTGGATTTAATTAGAGCTTAGTTGTTTTGTTTTTAATTTTAATTGTATTTCTTGTTGTTGCCTGCTTGTGAGTCACCCGTCACCCTCTGTGCTCTGTGTCTGTGATGTTTTTTTTTTTAGGAATTCAAAGGTGGAACAATGGATTTGCTGTTTGAGTTTGCAATCCCCCTTGCGGGAGGGATTAACCTTGGCCGTGTGTGGGTGCCAAAGGATAACAACTCATGCATCGGTAATCAGTCTGAATGATGTGACCTTTTTGGTTTCAAAAATTAAGTCACCGTCAAAGTGCTTGTCATCGATGGAGCCCACGTCTGTAGGCACACGCAAATCCTGGGGTTAGTGGCATCAGCTCGCTTTGAGCAGTTAACAGGCGCTGATACCAAAGATTCGTAAGCAATCAACTATTCGAGATTGCTATCGACTGGATGTGTCGGCGACGACGTGGTGACAGATGTGTACGTGACAATCGGGAGGACACTCGCACGTGCTGCAGAGAAGTTGAAATAAAATGCAATTAAGAGTAGTTTTTCTTCTGCCTTCGCCTGCATCATGTCACTTTGGAGTGGATCTGCGGACACGGTGGCTTTAAGGACGTGGGGTTCCTTAAATCTTTATACAGTGGCATCGACTGTTAAAGGCGTCGCGCAGTGTAGAGCCAATGAAACCGAACGAACTCAAGGACAACTCGACAGAGAACGACGACAAGTGGACTCTCAACTTAGACTGCAGCATTCTAGATGCATGGCAAGAGTTCGAGAAGGCTGGAGAGTCACTTCGATTGAAGCCAAGTCTCACACTGCTCCACTCGTGATACAGGGTGTTTTTTTTTTATATTCCAGATCGATTTTGTGTGGCAGCCATTTCAATTCGAACGACATCTGTCAGTTGACGCCTGACAGTTGTGGAATATGGTCGATAACAAGCGACGGGGACTCAAGCCACGACACTCTGGGCTAGGAATTCCTACTCTCAGTTCTACGCGTGGAATAGTGGGTGTTTAGGTGTTTTACTATGAGGTGGGGAAGTTTTCCCTAATGACGATCTTGGCAGCGGACGAAAGAGGAAAACGAGAAGTGTGGAATAGTGTGTCCACTGAAGCACTTCTCCTTTTGACCCAATGGCAGAAGAGGAACTTAACCCTCTTTTAAAGCGACTACGACATATTTGGAGTACAAATCTATAAGGGCCTGGAAACTGCCCCCTTTTATCCAAAGGGGACCAACAAACAAGCAGGTTAATCGACCATGGAAGATGACGCTAACAACAACTGCTTCTACGAACTCCTTGACAAGACCTATGAGCAACGTCGTTAGTTCAGCGTCAAGATTGTCCTTGGTGACTTTAACGCTAAATCGGTTAAGGAGGCCATCTTTGTTGGCACAGCCGGAAGGCATAGCTTATACAGCACCGATGACAGACGTAGGCTCATCGATTTTGAAGATGTCGTAGCCTCTACCAAGCAAGCTCACGGTTCCCACATCTCAACGTCAACAAATGAACATGGTTTCAGATGGTCTTCAGGCCAAATGTGAACACGATGCGATTGACGCTACACATTCCTTGGAAGAAAAAAGTGAAGCGTGACGGTAGTGCCAACTCGCTACGTCCGCTGACGGTCTCATGATGCAAGATTGGACATGCACACAAGACAAGAAAGATAAGAGTATTAAGACGAATTTCTGGCACGAATAAACCAACGGCGGTACACTTTCGCGATCCAAAGATGATGGCCAAGTCATATGCTCGCTGATTCACCCGATCGTTGGCCATATTCTCTTTTGCTTTAGTCCCTGTTCTTATCTGAGACGATTGAGGAAAGGGATAATTGCTATTCCTCGTTCAATATCGCTCAGCAAGAGCTTGTCATGAGTATTTTGACATATCGAGGAGCACCTTCCACGCCCCACGCTCACACGGACTTCCGTTGCTAATACGCTACAGCGACAAACTGAGAGGTGTTAGATTAGGGTAGGTAATGTGGCTACCATCATGAGCGATGGATTCACTTATACCGCAGGAGTGATGTGCGACAGCTGTATCTACAGGTGCGATGGACAAACCAAGCTCATAAAAACCGAAGAGAAGCCTACAAACACCAGAATGGGAATCATGCATAAGAGTCGATGCTGAGAATATGGAAACACCACTTCTCCAGACTGCACACGGCGATAACGACCAAAATTCTGCTGCCAGGTGATGACAGGCGATGACAGACAAGAATTCGGCCTTCCCGACCTCATTGAAGTTAAGGCAGCAATCGCCAATCTTAGATCCAACAAGGCTGGTGCTGCGATGGAGTACCTTTTCGAATTTTTCCCAGCAGCCGGGAATGGTCTTGTGCAGTGCATACACCAACTCACTTGTCAGATCTCGTCGGATGAGAGTATGCCCGACGGATGGAATCTGTGCATCGTTTCCCGGTCGTAAGGAAAGGAGACCCCCTTAACTGTGCCAACTGCAGAGGAATAAGGCATCTAAACATTGCCTCAGATTTTCGCCACCGCTCTGTGTAAACGCCTGAAACTATGTGCCAACAGTCTGGATCTTCATTCAGTCAGTTGTGAGTCAGAAAGTTTACTTTTGACCAGATATTCATATTGCGACGAAGAACGGGTAGTGTCAAATCGGTATCACAGTCTGTGGGACAGGCTTTGTGTAAAGGAACTGCTGGTACAGCATTTTCTAGTTCTGGCATCTCTGCTAAACTCGTCCGTCTTCGCAGAATGACGATAAAGAATACACATCGTCGGCGTGTGGACCTTTGATTTCAACAGAATTTAGAAGAAGCGACACATATTCATAGCCATTTTTATAAATATCCCTTGCGGAGACATTTTATGAAGGAGTGGAGTTTGAGAAGTCAAGTGGTGCTCCGTGACAGATGCTCAAGACCGATGATCGCAAGTCGTCTTCTTTCGACCGAATGATCTTACTTATGCCCACAGAACATGTGTCCTTAACAAGACGGTGGCACTTTACGCAGACTTATTGGTGGACAGGCTTTAACCCTCTATCAGATGTGGTCTCTTAACCGACATCCATACACAATTGTAAGGACCATAGTTTCGACGAGTGAGACATGAATCGTAAAAATTCATATTCATTTAAAAGTTATTGGAATATAACATCGGCCGGGAACATTAAAAGGTGTGGAAGAGCAACGTTTAAGGTGTCCTAGACGTTTACTATCCATCAATGAAGTGACTCCAGTCTCATCATCATCATCATCTTCACCGGGCCGCATGATCAGCTAAAGAGTTCGCGGGGACCAAGCACGCACGAGAGTTCTGAATGTCATCGACTACAGGCGACTACATCAAGCGCAACCAAGCGACTTTTCAAACTTGGTCCAACCACCTCGTCCTGGGTCTGCCTACCTGATGGAGCCAACCATTCAATGCACACTTCGGAAGTCGTGATGAAGGAGGCATTTGTTCCACGTAACCAAACCATCGAAGCATAGGCCTTTCAGGTCAATCCCACATGAAAGGTCATCCATTGTCAAAAGGATCTTCTGCCGACTTAAAAGGGATTTCACTAACATGTCGAGTGCATTGCACAGGCTATTTGGAAATTACCATAAACCCTGATTTGTCAACGTTATCCTTTATCCCAGCATCAGCTCACACCGCGCACTGGAATTCCGTCTGGCAGGATGTGAGGACAACAAAGTCGTCTGCAAAATGAAGATGACTTGTCCGGAACTCTTCAAATGTGCAAAAATTCCTCGCCACCGCTGTAACATCCTGTCCATATGCACAAACAATGAAGAGAAGAGGTGACAAGACGCACCCTTACCGCAGTCCAAAAGGTGTTGATTTACCACAGTTTATCCATGAGTCCCGTCATCTCTGACATAAAGCACCTTCTGTATCCTACGTCCAATGAATCGTCAGAGTAAAGAGATGTGAACGTCTACCGATTCAATGCAGCTTCTTAAACAGCATCCAGTTTAAAGCGATTTTGGAAGTGATCCTGCTGACCTCGGAGCGCAGGGTCACCTCAGAAAAAAGGCTACAATCCTGATGACTTTTTCGTAACAAACACCCCCACGTGGACGCCAATTATCTGCCTAGACAGAAGAAGATTAAAGGGAATTGAATTGGTAGACCTTGACGATGCTCGACTGATGCGAGTTTGCCACGCAGCGCCTTTAAAGCTTCGTCATACTTTCTGAACTGCCACACACTCATTCGAACTTAATGTAACCCCTCGCATCGGTTCAATAAATAAATCAGAAAAATCACACGACCCGACTTGGAGTCGCCCTCAAACAAGAGAGAGCCCAACAAAAGGACCTTTCTCGCGAATTTCACAGAAAACCCCCGATAACTACTCAACCAGCAAGGATTCCCTGAAGCATGAGCAGGAGCAGAAGGACTGAACAAACCCCATCGCCGACAGTCGGTGCAAGAAAGTGCAGACAATTTAATTCACTTCATTCAGTTTCAAAGTGTTGCTACACTCCTCCTCTTCGGACTTGTCCTCGATGGCCTCGCTCGGGCTCAATTAAACTTCACTTAATCGGCGAAACAAACGAGACCATCCGAGCGAAGACTATAACGAAATCGACGTAAAATCATTTTGTGCACAGTTGGCGTCACTGAGGGACAAGACCGCCGCCGCCGTCGCAAACTTGTGTGCGATTGGCAAGCCCAACCGAGTGACATCTGTGAAATTAAGATTTTCATGTTGTGATCTGTGGAACGTGTAATTCAGTTAATTTCCAGCCGACTCCTCGTCCGGGCAACCTCTTCCCAATTAAATTTAATTCTCCTCCTTTTGGTTGGTTTCGTTTCTACGTGTCCTGCTCGTGCTCCTTGAGTTGTTTCTCTTTTTATCGTCACTTGGACGCGCCCCAAGAGCACGACGAGCCAACAACTACTCGTCGCGTCGTAGCTTTTGTTGTTAATTTTGCCAAAGCAAGGATAATAAACAGACAGCAGACGACGAGCAGTGACGGCAAGCAGGACACACTTCTTCGGGGGCTGAGCGTTAGTGTTGCTGCAGGATTTATGTTCAAATTTTATTTCGAAGCAACGAGGTAATTACCTCATCTGAGAGGAGCCTTCCAGACTGCCGACTCCCTGCAGGCTCACTGTAAGGACTTCGCTTTTTGGCCATTTATTCAATGTTGTGTTTTTTGTGTTCCTTGTGTTATTGCTATTCATCGCATTTAAGTGCGCAATTAATGAGATGCTTTTGTTGTGTGTTTGCTTTCAGGTACACCGTGATGTCGGGCACACCGTCAAAGATGTTGGAACACCTCCTGGAGACCCGCCTGGGCGGACAAGTCGGCGGCATTGACCCGTTCCTGGATGACTTCCTGCTGACGCATATTGTCTTCATGCCCGTGGTCCAACTAGTCGATGAACTCATGAATTAATATCCTTTTCAAAACAGAATGGTATTTTTATGTATGTAGGCTTTATGACCGGCACGAGTGGGGGGATGGGACTGTCTGTCCCCTGGGTAACGAGGGAGTGGGTGGTAAAGCCTCCTTCGAGGCATACTTCTGTGCGATTATATTCGTAATGTGGTCACCGCGGTGCGTCAACTGGGAAGCACCTCCGTCGAATCACTGGGAATGCGTCGCACAAGGTAGGCCCCCTCCGCTGCTGAGAGAGAACAAAATCACGCACAACCCGCGGCCATCCTGTGGAAGCTAGGTGTACATCTCGGGCAGCATTGTTTTGAAATATGAGCTCTGCGATGTAAATTTCGCGAACTGATGCACGATTTTCGCCAGAAAGCTCACATTGCCACGGCCGGAGGCTGCTCAAGGGAAACGAAATGAAATTTCAATTGTCTAGTTGGCTGTTCCTACGAACTGAAAAACCCATTCGATCCAGAGATAAGCTCGTCTTTCGTGGAATTACTCTCTTTGTTCACATGCAACCGAGCTGCTGACGTTGCTCGCAGCTGCAATTCCTCGATCAGATTAGATTTTCGCTTTTCATTCGGTCCTTGCATCGGGAATGTTGATATCTAGGAGCTATTTGAAAGGGAACAAAAGCCGCTATTCCTGCAACGTAAAGCGCTACACTTATCGCCATCATCCAGATGGTCCTTCATTGGAATCCATTTCATGGAATGCCACCCCTTTCCGCAGTCAACTCGTCAACCCGACTTAATTCAATGCACGTTCCGCCTTTTTCTTCGCCTTTTCTGCGAAGTAAGGTAGAGACTCATGCGAATGCATTTCGTTTGTAATCCACACTGAGAAACAAATTAAAAAAATTATTAATTTGATGCACAGTCGGTCTTAAAGAGGAAATCCAAAGGCAAAGGTGAATTTCCAGAGACTCTTTCGCCTGAAGCAGTAAATGTTAAGTGTACATGAGCCGCATGCGTACATGTATTGAACATCCGCCAGATGTCGTCCATACGTGTGGCTAAGGACCACGCACAAAAAATCGTACAAAAATATATTTAATTTAAAAGTTTTTGGAGAAGAACATCGACATGGAGCATAATGAGCTGCGGAAGAGCATTGCAAGTCCCGACTATTTGGTTCATTCATTCTGCTTAGTATCGACCGCGCAGATGAAGCTAAACACACGCCTCTTCGATATTCTGTGACACATGACTACTCACGACCATCGAGCTTGGTCCTATGTCCGTGGACAACTTTAACACTAACAAATCCATCGTAATCTATGGTTACAGTCAGCGATTTCGGAGTGGAACGTCGTCTCAGAAAAAATTTAACGCAGCAAAAATTGAAACACAATACTGCGTTGCTGCTACCGTGCGCGCGTCGTCTTTAGCGACAGGCAATTTAGTGGCAAAAAGCCAAGACTGCCTCTTGCTGTTTGTTAAAAAAAAAATGTCATCATTAATGTCGAACGTTGAAGGCAGAATTTTTCCAACATGTTTGACATTTTTGAGAAAGAGAGAGAGCCGCGTTCGTCTGGCATTTTTTCTTACAAATTCAGAGTTTTTTGTGCCAACTGACATTAGTGGAATAAAAACAGCTCACAAATTGAGTTATAATTTCAACGTGCAGTCTTGACGCCACCAAAATGTGATCTCGGCTGTTTGTAGGCAGGTAATTGGGTGCCCTACCGGCCTTATGACCATGGCTCTCTCAGACTGAGGGGAATGGTTTACCACAGTGAAACCTATTTTAGTCCTAAAACCAAACACAGGAATATTTTTTTTGTGGTGCGTTTATTCAGTTCAACACCACTTAAGTCCTTCAACTCTGCGAAGAAGTGATTTCCTAGGAACTGCCTTCTCTTCTTTGATAGCGATGGGCCATCGCAGAGTAGATGTTGGATAGATTCTGTTTCTTTCTCATCTCTGCAGCTCCTTCAAAAGTCGTTGTGCACTAAGTTCAGTGCCCGGTCCTATTAGCATGCAGACTTCATTGCGACTAAAGCTGATCAATGATGTTCATCTCTTTTTTCCTCATCGTCGACCATAGGGCCCTTGTTGTTGCTCCAATGTCCAGACCAAGCAATCGACTTCTGGCTCTATCCAGGCTTCATATTCTATTATTCTTTCTGATGATGCTAAGCGTCGTCGATGGATAAGGGATTTGCCGAGATTCTCCTAGTTCAGACGTATTGCAGGTGTTGCATGGCACACTGCCCAGTAAGGACTCATATTAGCACGCGTACATCTTTGTCACTAAAACCGATCAATGATGTTGATCCCTTTATGCTCAGCGTCGGCCATAGAGCCTTTGCTGTTGGCTGCAGTTAGTGATTTTGATAAAGCGTTGCAAATGACTGACACTGATGCACTTAGTTCAGCTAGGTTGTTGAAGTGATCGGGAGGGGAGATCGCTGCACAGAATAGATGTACAATAGTTTCTTCATTCTCCTCGTCTCTGCAGCTTCTGAGAAAATGATTAGAGGGAAGACCTAATGATGTGAGTTCCAGTGGCGCAGTGCTCGGTTATAACTCATTCTGAGTGAGCCTTTAAAATCGAGAGTAGGCCATAATTGAGGCATCCTGATCCAGTGGACCGTTTTCGATGTGCATGTGTCAAGCATCAGTAGATGTTTGGTTGTGGCGATTGGTATGGATGGCAGATCTCCATCCGAAAAGAGTACAGAGACTGTTCCATTTCTAGCGACTTCGTTCGCTTCACAATTCTCTGGAATGTCACAGTGTACCGGCACCCACATTATTGGCCATCTCGTTAGGACATTGATTGGATTTTATTTCAACGGGCCTACTCTGGCCTAACTGTGACTGCTGCCAACCAAGCAGTCAGCCACTCCAGCCTAACCTAACCTAGGAGATTGGGGGTAATTCAGGGATGTTTTTTAGTTAAATGTGACCGCACTCAAAGATTTATCATGACTATCAGAACAGAAGTGCACAAATTGACGTCAAAAAATTCGCAACTTCCATGTGTACGAAATGTCAGCGTTTTGTAAAGTTCGCAGTTCGAAGATTGCAAGACGTGCACATGGCTCAAGTTGTGCGCCACTAGAATGTCCAAAAGGATAAGCGAATGAATTTCAAAGGAGTCAGACGCGATCCACTTCGATGAATGCTAAAAGCTGTCTGTCAGCTGTCATTTATTGGACACAACCCAAGGTAGTGATGTTCAGTGCGAAGTGCGAAATTCGCAAACCATGACATTTCCAACATGGAGTTTTCTCACTCGCCGAGAGCAACGGGTAGAATTGCGAAATTCTTGATCCCGAATTTGTGCATTGCGTCTACCTCGTGTATTGTGTTCTCAGTTTGACAGTTCCCAAATAGAATTTTTGAGTCGCAGAGAAATCGTTAATTAGGCCATTCAAGGCAAAGTTTGTTGAGATTTTTTTTGATAATTGAATGAGCATCGTTTGCATATCAAGGAGTATACTTTTTGTCTTTTTTTTGCTGGAAAATGGTTGCTTCGAAAAATTTGCGTACGCACTTCGTGTCTCATTTGGACAGCACTTTACTCTACCAGACGGAGCCTCAATTATGAAGCTTAATAGTTGTCCAACGACGAATTTGATGGATGTTCACTCGTCTTTTGACTGTTAATACCCCGTCCATGAAATGCGTCGCATGCGTTGCGATCAGTCAAAAAACGACTGCCTTATGGGGGACAGAGAGACAACAAATGCGGACCAAAAGTGGAGTGGATCGCAACGGATGAAGTCCTAAGCCTGCGGTTGACAGATGTAGTCTTTAAAGGTCATGCTTTCATTTCGTCATTATGGAACTAATTTTTGTAATAATTCAAGAAATCTTTGCTTGTCTTATTTTATATTCATTTGGACTGTAGACGTAACGCATACATTGGCCACCTCTTAATGTTGTAGAATGCAACCGATTCTATGCTCCGCGCCGGGCCTTTATTCACACACTTTTTTGCGAGTTAATCACGAACAGCCGAACATTGTTTCATATTTATGGACACTTGTGTGCACTTACCATTCAGTGAAAAAAAAATCCTGTCAAAAAATGTTAATAGGCAAGAGAAACAGAAGCCGACCACGTCGAGTTTTCAGAAATCACTTCGCAGAAGAAAAAAAAGCATACGTAAGTCGATGATTCATTGGTAATTCAGAAATCATCGTTACCCGAAATCAAACATTAATCTTGTGTCCAATGCCTAGGCCGAGAGAGAGAGCAGCGCTCACCGCCTGCCGCCGAGAGAAATCCTTGAAAATACGACAAACAACGAAGCCAATAATTGAGAAGTGGCAGGAGCGAAAATTAAAGCACGTACAAAATGACAAATAACTCGTGCGCCACGACACAGAACGGTCTCGTCATCATTTTTGGCGCACACACTCCTGACTTCAGGCGTACATGTAACGAATTACTTTAGAAAATCGTGCCAAAAAATGAAGAAGGTTTTATTCGGAAAGTTTGACACTGAAAAAGTAATCGAAGCGTTCTCTGGGAATAGCTGACGGGGTTTGAGGGGCAATGAATTTTCGGTTGCAAGTTAGGCACGAAAATAACGCGGGAGTGCTCGCAAAGTGTGCGTTATGCCATTCAGCTGAGCACTTCGCATTAGCATTAGGAATTGAGACTGAAAAGACGGCATATTTTTGACTGTTCATCGAGGAAGTTTCCCTTCTGAAAAAAACGGACATTCCCCGAAGGAGGCGACGATTTTTCAAGCCAAGGCATGGGTGGACGTGGTCCTTTGAATTGTCCACATCCGAAGCAGAGCTTAGAACTGAGCACATTAACAAAACATTTGGGCGAGTGGAAATAGGAGAAGTCGCCTGCTCAGCTGACTTGTTGCTCAACCCCTGTCAGGCAGTCACATCTGTTCAAAGTTGGGTATTTTGCCGGATGTGCCAATGGATGTGGTGATCTGCACGATTCGCGAGCCCGAAGTAATCGATGCCACGAATGCGTCTATGAACAGATGTACAATCCACACCCAGACCACTTCAATTACTTTTGCCGCGGGACTGCCAATAGGCATACCTGCCGATAGGCATTATTTCAGGGGGATGGTTAGTAACATAAGGGTGTGAATATAAAATCGCAACTTAGCCCAACTCTAACTCAAGCAATTGTAGCCAGAAGTTGTCTCTTGTGCTCTTAAACAGTCTGCCCTTCGAAGATTTCTCTCTCTTCCAGTGTTGTCCGTAAGATTGTAGTTGAAGTCCACCTCCTGCCCCGATGTGCACTCTTCGATGATGAGTATGAGCTGGCCCTCTCATGGTCTTCTATGAATTTTGTCTCTTGACTGTTTTCGGCGTCATTTCGATTGTGTCATGTAACTGATTACGTTTCCTGGGCTTGCCAGGTCAGTACTGTCCTCTGCAAAGTGTCTTCAGTGGAACATCACGCACTTCGCATCATCCTCTGCACTTGGAAAGTAAGCCGAGTTGTCGGGATCTGAAGCCGCCGCGCTGTGCCCAGACATAAACTGCATAAGGTGGTGTCTTTGTTGCCTGTCTGCCTACATGTCCACTCTTCGATGATGGGTGTGAGCTTGTGGCTCCATCTGCCTTTCGTGGAGTTGGTTCACCGGTATTGCCCCAGCGCTTTTGAGCCACCCCTCTCCTGGGCTTGTATGCATTCTGTCTTTTGACGGCTTCCGGTTCACCCTTTACATCTGGTTTTCCATGAAGTTGGCCCTATTGGACAGTAATTGGTGTTATTTCCATTAATTTTCGGCATTTTTCTGCTGAATGCCGAGAAAAGTCAAAAGCAGAATGTACTCGTACACCTGAAAATAGCGGTATTTCTTGACAAACTTGCTTACCCTTTTACTCTCACTTCTCTCAACATCATCGAAAACATTCACTTCTCTCGGAAAACCCACGCAAATTGATAAAAAAATACTCGTTTTCGAAACCAAAAATCCGGCCAAGTTTGCTCCAGTTAAACAGATGCAAACCCGCTTCCCTCTAACTCACGAACAATACCGACACGACGGCGAACATAATCAAATGCAGGCGGTCCTTTTTGTGGCGGAGACAATCAGAAACTTTCACGAAACTAGATTTCGCAGAACTTTAACAAAACACTGGTTTCGTGGAACATTTACATGTTCATTCTCTTAAACAGACACATCCTGTCAGGACACACACAACCACAGGAGTGCCAGCTCTCCGGCTGCACGGTGGCGTGGTGTATGCGTCACTTCAGTGTTTAGGGAAACTTTTCAGAAATTCCCAACACACACTGCTCCAACGTGTCGGAATCGGTGATGGGAGATGATGAATGACTCCGAGTGTAGCGCGATATGTGCGACTCAGAGGGAGAGTGTGTTCGGCTACAGATGTCTAATTGTTTCGGGGAAAGGTGTCAAAATTTGCAACCCTCCCAGTAGCTGCCTGTGCTTACTCGTAAATTGAAAAATGTTCACCCCAACGATGACTGGACCGGAAATTCAGGAATTGTGAATAAAATTCTTGGCACGTTCCTCACTCGATTGAGACGACTCCTTTGCGAGATTCACTGGTGCGAGGGGATACGGCGTGCGTACGTGCGTGCAGAGTGGAGTGGAGCTACAAAAGTGCCTGCGGCGCCGCAGGGGGGGGGGGGGCACAGTGACGGTGACCTTCGACCACATGTGGTATTTCTCATATTTTCTCTGAATCAAATTTAACTTTTCCCATTTGTGAGATAAAGCGAAAATGTTTAGGGGCTCTTTTGTTGAGATTCCACAATTTAACATGTGGCCCCAAGTCTGGTGCGATTATTAAGTGAGATTCATTCGGTTTTTGGGCGGGTGCCTTCATGTTGAGATCTATTGTATTTACAAGTACTCCCCGTGGAGAGGAGATAGTTTCATGTGAGGAGCCTGTATGTAATTTTAGTTGAAATGTATACCCATTCCCCAGAAACGACAAAAGTTTTGTCTTCAATTGTTTCAGCAGTTGTTGTGCCCACAAAGAGAAATTCTGGAATTATTGATGTCACTCAGCTTGCGGTAGTAGGAAGGCTGCCCATTGCACAGCTCGTGAAGAGACTTGACTGGACACTGCCCGTTTGGTGAACATGCTAGAAGACTCAAAGAACCCACCAATGACTCTTCCAGAAGCTGTAGCTACGAGGAAGTTCATGTTCATTGGCCTCTCAAGAGTGGAAATACCTGCATACATGATTATGCCCACTTTGAGAGGCTTTTCTTGACAATCAAACTCAGTTCGTCCATCCGTCTGTCGGTTCTCCATTCTGTCGCTAATTCTATACTTTGCCAGATGCCACACTGAATACTATGCTTCCCTAATCATCCTTCGTCCACAACTGATGGATCGTTTCGACATATCTTCGACTCGTCTTTAGGCTTGAATCGAGGCCCAGCTACAAGCTGTTCAAGCCTCTGGCTATCATCGGCCTGAGCTTCGTCAGTGACTCGAGTGGGCTGGTTCTCGGAGTCAAACCATGACCCTTCAGCCTCTAAACACACTGATTCACTGGCGAGAAGTGCCTTGCAACAGAATAGTGTATGCTTTGCCATAATATACAAAGTGGACCAAATACAAGTTTCTTTTTAAAAATGCTATAAAATGAACAATATTGCATTTCGTCCATGTATTAAGGCTTCATTAGTAAGAACAAGCATTGTCATTAATAATTATGAAATGAAACGTCGTTCAAGTAGCTGCCTCCGCTGGCTTCGAAGTAGCGCATTCTGTCACCCAAATTTTCCAACGCCTTGTTGATGGCTTCAGGCTGTAGCTCACGGATTGCTTGGACGATATTGGCCTTATGTGCTCGAATCGTTTCGTTTTGAACGCAGATCCGTCCTTGCCACGAAACCTAGCTTAAAGTGCGCATACAGTGCCCAGCTTTAACCGGACCACAAGCTGTCGCAGTCGACCCAGATCCCTTTACGTTCAAAAGCCAAGCCCCTCAATGTCCGTTTGAATCCCCGACAAATCCCACGAAAAAGAGTGAACCCCCCCCCCCCCCCCATTCACTTCCTGTTTACTCCCCCTCCTTCGAAGTCCCCCGCGACACTCGTGTGAATGTGCCTTTGAACTTATATCGAAAACGTGTGTCTACCACGTCAGCAATGCCAGCAAATCAAAATCAATATTTGCGGCACGTTTGAGAAATCTATTTTTATCACGAACACATGTGTTAGCTCCTTAACTCCTTTGCACCTTCCATTGTGACAACGATGGCAGCCAGACGCCCGAGGACCGGGAGTACATAATAAATTTCAAGAAGCGAGTCGTTCAGTTCCTCCAGAAATGGGTGATGGCAGTGCGCCATGCCGCCTTCGAGGAGCCCGTCGTCTGTGATTTCATCGAGGTGAGTCAATGTGCACCCCCATGTCGCCGCCCACAGGCTAACTCCACATTTCAATAGGACCTGGCCGCTGACGTCGAAGCCGATCCGGATCTGAACGAAGAGACGAGCATCATTCACAATGTCCTGACGCAGTTGTCGCGCTACCAGGAGGACCGGAATGCCAACGCCGGCCAGAAGTGGAAACTGCCGCCAAATGGGCAGCCAATCTGCCTGTTCAGTGGCAACGCGGCTCCGTCTAGGACTGTAATTCGACCCGATGACGACAGTAAGTGAATCCCCATCATGCACACCAAAGTGGTTGCCTATAATTGTGTCTTTCTCCCCGTCATTAGTCATCTTTCGAGTGTACTGCGCCGACCACACTTACTGCACACTCCGCTTCCCGTTGCACACCACGGCGGAGATAATTAAGGCGTGTGCCGCCGACAAGCTGCAGCTGAACCGTGGCCCCGAGGATCTAGCCCTGGTCGAGGTCAAGTCGAACGGAGAACGTTCGAAGTTCAAGGACAACGATGTGAGCATTCCCACCGGACTGAGTCTCAACGGACGGCTGTTTGTCTCCGTCAAGGATCACTTGGATGCACTGGTGAGTTCACACGCACCAAGTGCACTTCCAACGGAACGGAAACTGAATTTAATTTGTGTGTTTCAGACACCGCTACCGGAACAGGAGGGCGCCACCGAGGGTGTGGACATTGATTTGGAGATCCTGAGCACCAAAGAGCTGGCCTACCATATAACCATTTTCGACTGGGACCTATTCTGGGCCGTGCACGAGTACGAGCTGCTGTACCACACGTTCGGGCGACACCACTTTGGCAAGGTAAGTTGAATAGATGCCACTGGCAAATTCTCAGTAATTAGTGCCAGTTGCCGGGACGAGTCCAGCTGGACCCTGGACATTGTGGAGTGCACTTGAAACCATCGCCTGCTGGTGTCGGCACACACTCGGGTGGGCAGTGTCGGCTCCCATTACCCTGCGGTGCCACTTAACAAGTTTCCATTCGGCAGAGGTAGAGGGAGTTCCAAACGAGAGCTAAATGGTCTCCGGGCGTCGGAGATGCGTTGGAATGAGGTTTTGTTAATTTTCCAATTGTGAGCCACAGTGTCGCAATAAATGTCGAAATGTAGTTTACGAGCATGTGCCAGAGTCGAGGTTTGTTTCCGAATTTAATTGGAAACCGATTAGTTTTGAATACAATTTCCATTTAGTGTTCGATTTTGGAATGGTTCGCATTCTCTTTGCTGTCATGGCATGACACATGCCAAACGAGGCAAATTACTTGCTTGTTTTGTGTGGCCGGCTGGACCACTCTATCCAGCGGAGCCTTCACTTTCGCGCATCGCATTGGTTGAGGTTCATCGCCATTAGTGTCGGCAGAAAGAGAGGGGTTCCTCTGTTACATTGCCCCAGAAGCAGGTACTCTTCGGGAGTGATCAAGCTGTACATGGGGAAGGTAAAGCGTCTGACATGCCTAGACACCTGGCGATGTTTTGATTGTGACTGATTAGTGTGACTGTTGTTAAAGGCTTCTTATTGCGCCAACTCGATCACTTTCGTTCTTTGAAAACGTCGCGGATGGTTTCTCATAGCCAATGTATAGAGAATGGCATGATGATGGCATGACGGTATGAATTAACATAAAGCCGAGTACGCACCTTACAAGCGAATTTTTTTATTCCGTCGTCGTCTTTGATTTGCGACCCCTAATTCTCTTTGTATACATTCGTCTTAAGACACTGCACTGTTTTGGAATGATTGTATAAATCCATTGCTTTTTGGCTTTGGTTCATAGGCTCAAGTACATGCATATAAAGAAGAGTAAGTACTGGACTTTTTATATAGCCGTGGTGTATTCGGGTATGTACGTCGACTCCTACACACTTAAACCTTGGTGTCTGAGTTCGATTCCCGGTACGAAACAGAATTCTTCACCGTTCCACTTCTTTCGAGTCACTGAATGCTCAGAGTATAACTTTGACACCGTTCATATGTTCACCACGGGCACGTTTGCAGCGCACATTTCGAAAGAAACGGCCGCTTTATTTCGTTCAGTATTGGCTCTGAGCTCCTCTTACGACTCCAGCATGTTGGCGTAGGCCAGTGATTTGACGTAGTCCCATAAAACAAAACGTAGAGCTGTGAAGTCACACATCTAGGCGGCCAGTCAACAGATCCATTTTTCGATATAAGACGTTCATCTAATCGAGACACCCACAGAGTGGCTTGTGGGAACGTCTTCTTGAAACCACATGTCTAGTCCATGCAATTGACTAACTAAACGACGTTGAAAGACGTCTCTGTAACGATCGCCACTGACTGTAGCGTGACGGTTAGAGATGAGTGTGCCCCCTACTATTTCTAACCCAATATCGACTTCGTTCATTCAAATAAAACGTTTTCGAGCTCGAAATCATTAAAAAAGCTTATAAGGCGGTTCTATAAGAAGCATCAAAATATGGATCTTTGAGAACTTTATTTATAGGATGTTATATGTATTCAGATTGTTATTATTTCATTGAATCATAAAGTACATAGGATGGTGTTATTTATGTAGTAGCACATCGAGCAAATGCCTCCACGGCTCTTTTGTCGAAATTCAGCATGGCGAGTCTGCAAAAATGTGTCTGAATTACGTTGATGCAGCGATTTCATCTAACTATATTCGCTATGCAAAGTTTGCATGGCAGGTGCCACCTAATACGAGCAAAGGCGGGACAGTGGCGGACAGATGAAGTGCTCTGTAGAATCGTCGTCTTCTCCACAGGCATCGGAGAAACACCTAAATGCTCCCTTAAGTCAAGCACATTTAGTTGTTTGGCGAAGGTGTTAGTACGCCGCGCCGGTGAGTCATCTGCAGTCTTTTCTGAAAAGAATGCTGCGGATTTCTTACAGGCGTTAGGGACCATGCGCTTGGTTTGTATACATCTTGGAGAGTCATGCGGTTGTGCCCAACCATTGAAGAGTACCTCCTTTGATCCTTGTCCAGCAAGTCCCTGATGAATCATTTCCCGTGATCCCGTGGTGTCCCAGGACCCAGACAAGTCTAAGCGAATTTAGACTGTCTATCAAATTCGGAGAAGACTAGTATTCCTGAACTAACAAGGAAATAGTTGACGGGTTGAGTAAGGCCTTAAGCACAGCTTGGCTGTAGCTACAGGCACAAATACTCCGTCACTTTCAGGGCAACTAGGATCGCCGCTTGGAAATCCGACGCACGAGGTGTGCTTTCCAACATTGTTGCCCTCCACGAAGTCGACTTTGTATGTACGTCGCAGCTAAGTTACTGGTGTCCGTGCGTCAGACGGCATATCCGTTAGACTAGGGCCAAAGGAAGCTCCAAAGACCACTTCTTTTTAAGCGGAATATGGCTTTGAGACATGTACACTTCTACACCATGATTCGGTTACCAAGGGAGGGGGAAGGTAGATTCAGAAGTGTATCAAGGGCAAAGCCAGGCATACTCGGGAAGGACCCTTTGCAGCCGTATAGATCCAAAGGGAACCTTTTGGCAGGATCGCAAGATTTGACACGAAAATTCTCTTACACAGCGCCTTGGTAGTTTTCAACACACTCTGGCATTTAAATGAGTCCTTTTTGGAGGACTAAACAGACTTAAGGTCTCCAACTGATCCCTCCCAATTAATCTCTTAACAGTTGACGAGGTTAAAACACTAGTCCGACCATATTTTGTATGAAATTTTCGAACTGTGCCCGCCAAACTGTAATTTTTTTTTTTGGGATATTGTTCAGTAACGGCGCGTTGCTTGATTTTTTTTGTTTTGATTCTTGGACAGCCTTTAAAATAATATGAAGTCTTTCTTCAATATTTAGAATTAACGAATCCTAATACCACTCGCACTGCCGTGAATTTTCACTATTTTATCACGTCGTGCGATTGCAAATCGTTCCATATTCAATAACCCCCGAGTTTTAACTCCTCCAAGATTATCTCAATTACAGCTGAATGCCCGCACTTAAGCAAAGACATCGTTTTTAAAAATTACACCTCTTGTTGGATGAGCTCATATTTCCTGCATGGAAACAAAGCTTTCATGGCCAAACAGCTGAGTTCTACTGAGAATAGTCTGCGTCTGCGTCTCCGAAGTTAGGATTAGCCTCATCCAATATTCTGGATAGTAGTCATAGTCGACGCACTTCGGCATCTTGTATGTACTTGAACACCAAAAGCAGAAGGATGACCTTTTTCAACTCCCTCGAGGCGGTGATGAACATCGAGTTGCACACTTTAATGAGCTTCATCGATGAATTTAAGTTCTCCATAAAAGGTCTGGGGAACAGTTTCAGCCTTCTTCTTATTTGCCTGTCACGGAAATCAATTTTCTCTTTCCGAACAACTTAAGCTGATGCTTTTCAAGTGCTTCCTTCCACTCGTGAGAGAACAATAGCATGTGCGAGTGGTTGCTGAGAAGCTCGGCCCTGGCCCTCTACGGGCTGTAGAGCCATCCATATTATCATTATCTCATGCCCCTGTCCTTGCAATTTACATGACAAAACCTTCCCTCTTGCAGATCACAGCGAATCTGGATGTGTTCCTGCGACGTTTCAACGAACTGCAGTACTGGATCGTGACAGAGATCGTGTCCACCTCAAGCATGAGCAAGCGCGTTGGACTGCTGCGCAAATTCATCAAACTGGCTGCATAGTAAGTACATCTCAAACCCCACTCCGCGCCCATAATCATCACCGGTGTCTCTTCCAAAACAGCTGCAAGGAATATCAAAATCTCAACGCGTTCTTTGCCGTCGTGATGGGTCTCTCCAATGTGGCCGTGTCACGGCTCCAGCAGACCTGGGACAAGATTCCATCAAAGTTCCGAAAGCTCTTCCAAGAGTTCGAGGCCCTCATCGATCCCAGCCGAAATCATCGGGCCTACCGGGTGTTCGTGGGCAAGCTGCAGCCGCCGGTCATACCGTTCATGCCGCTGCTGCTGAAGGACATGACGTTCGCCCATGAGGGCAACAAGACCAGTCTCGATGGCCTGGTGAACTTCGAAAAGATGCACATGATGGCGCAGACCATGCGGACGATACGGTTCTGCAGGTCACGAAGTCTGGGTGAGTTTTTGGGCTGAAGACGATTGCCTTGATGATCGATCTTAAAGGTGTTTATTTCCTCTTAGGTCTCGAACCACCGTCGCCAAAGAGTGAGGGGGAAATCCGCTCGTTCATCAGCTGCCTGCGTGTCATCGACAATCAGCGGGTCCTGACGGCAATGTCACAGAAAATCGAACCAACACGCAAAATGAATTAAGGCAGTTACCAGGAGGAGGGGAAGCAGTTAGAAGAAACACCAATTTTTAGTCGATAATGATTTATGACTCAATCATCGTCGTCCGCACTCGAGGAGGGTGGGGGACAGTGACTTTGGGTGGATTTTAAGAGCCATTTCAGAAGCTCTCCTTTTTTTCTTCTTGATCTAAACTTAGTGACCAAAACGCAAATCAATCAAATAAATCACATTTATTCTATCTCAAGCCTCGCCCTGCACGATGGGCAACCACATTTCGGTACAAGACACCATTTTGGGTTTTTTATGCATGCATTTCTTTAATAATTTTATGTGATATAAAGAAAAAAATGTGGACAAAATATAGAAAACTACATCACAGACGGCCCCTTTGTCTCCCAGTGCACAGCGGGGGATTGGTCCTGTGACTTGAAGACAGACAATTTTGTACGCAATCACATACAAACAAAAATTACCAGCGAAGTCTTATGATGAAAACAAAAAAAAAAAAAAAAGTAAAGAAAGCAAAAAAAAATGGAGAAGGACTACATGAACGTCCCTCGAAATACATATGCATCCAGCTGAGAATAAGCACCAAATATCGAAAACCAAGAAATGCGAGAAAACTTAACAGAAATAAAAAAAAAATAAAATATATATATTGATTTAAAGTAATTGTATATATTAAAGCTGTGATTGGTTAGTTTTAATGAAAAAAAAAAAATCGTAAAACATACTTTTAATGTAATTTGTTCTTAAGTTTGTATATTTTGAAATGCATCTACATATTCCGTATCACCTTTCTGTTTAGATTTCCGTTTTTTTTATTTATAATTTTTTTTTGTATAAAATAAATACTTCATATATCACATTTTAGTTAATTTAAAAAAAGAAATTCACTTTTTGTTTGTTTTATTTTTTGCCCTCTTCCCGTTTTTCTATCTAAAGTTAAAAAAAAACACCAGAAAATGATAATCGTTAGATGATAATTACCCGGTTTCCATGCACCTTAAAGTTTAAACAACAACAACAAAGATTAAGTAAACAAAAAAACAAAAAAAAATCTTATTCAATCTTAGAAAGAAAAAAAAAAACAATTTAAATATACTTAGCATAGTGGTTAGATTATAAGTGGAATGCAGTGCGTTGATTTATTAATTTGTTTAGCATTCAAATGATGAATATGTTTTCACATGAAATACAGAAACATACAAAACTGGTAAGGGACCTTTTTTTAGTAAATTAATTAAACAAATAGTGGTAGAAACAATAACAAAACAAAATACAGAAAATAAATAAAACCCATTTTATGTATAGTGAATATGTATTGCAAGCACATAAGTATTTCTTTGCCCTTTCCTTTTCACTGTCTTCCAAGTGGAGTACTCTCTGAACTTCATTTCACTTCGTTCGCTGTTCTGTTTTGTTCCCCTTCCTTGATGAATAACTCTTGTCGTGGTCCTGTGCCGGTTTATCGTTAATAATTCATTTATCATTTTACCCTCGAGTCAAGTTGACTTCGTTCAGTCCAGAGAGGTTTCAGCTGAGGTTGGTAATCCTTTTTCATCATCAGTCACCTTTATAAATTCAGTGGTCGAGAGTCGATCAACTGGTGGACGGATTTTCCTTGAAATTCTGTGTTCCGGTTGATGGATGGACGACATTCGGGGATTACGGTTTATTGAATGTCTACTGTTTAAGTGAAAGTTGTGCGAGATGTTTAGAAATTATAACCCAGTTGCGGGTGGCAGATGAGTGAGAGTTCAAGTGCAGGATGGCAAATTTGCCAGAGCTTCAAAATGTTGACCTGATAAGATAAAGATAATCCCGACGGGATTTTATGAGCGCTTCTTATCCAGTTCATGAGTCGTAGTATTTTGATTGGTCTAACCGATGTATTGAAACTCATGTTCCAAGCATAATAATGAGCCAGTACTAAGTAGACTAGTTTCTACAGCATGGCAAGTCTAAAACCCTCGTCCAGAGCAGTGAGTTGTGGTCATTGTGGTCTATTGCTTGTGTTTCAGGCTATTCCTCGAATGTAGACGTTGAAATGTTGCCTGTTTTTTCATCACTGGCGATTCGTTTCAAGTTTCACTTCCGTTCTTACTCATCAGACTATATAGCCCTATCGCAGGTCTGACTTAAAGTTCACGTCTGCTTCAATCCTTGGACTCGCTCTTTGAAACTTGAAGAGACGAACCTTCCCAGGATTCACTGTCTCTTCTTTTTTAAAGCGAAAATGCGGTGTTCTTTGCCTTCTCCAACCAACTAATTAGAACTCGCAGAATGAGGCTCTTTGTGTATGCTGGCCAGAAATTAATTGTCGGAAATGTTATAGAGCCCCTACATGCCACAGACACATCGCAGCAGATCAATATATTTTGTTGTTGCAGACCGTCTGTGTCGTGTGTATTCATGTCGCATGTTTGCAGCCACCGTCTAAGTGAATTCAAAATTTTTTGAATTTCGCATGGTCTGCGGCGACTTGTCTGTGTCGTGGATGGGCCCCGTTACTTCAAACGTCTTGTTTCTAGGTTTCGACATCATTGACTCGATTGACTCTAAATACACTCGCCGATCTGATGGACGTCGAATTGCAGTCAAACATGCATACTCAAGCATGGTTAGATACATTCTAAAATGCCTACACTCTAGCACGCATTCAAATTCTTGACTACCTGCGAAGATAGTGGTTTATTTACGTGGCACATCACGACGCACACATTACTAACCAGCTTCTTCCTTTTCAGAGGGGGTTATGTCGTCTCCTCTATTCGCCTTCGTTGTATTTGGTGTAAGCGAGGGCACACTTTCGAAAATAAGTTGAAGGAGACAGAAAGAGTCCAGACAAAATACCGCTTTCATGTTAATCCTTCAGCTGAATAAAGCAGTGCCGCCAATGCTAGAGGTAGATGATTAAGATTGCCTAAGCGCTATTTAGGCCCGTCTTATTGGAAGTTTTAAGATCAATAGTTTAGACTAGCTGCGGGCAGCAGAGGTGGTCCCTAGTGATTGCTCGTCGAATCTGCACTGAGGTGTTACTTCGAGAATTTATATTTGACCCTGAGTAGACTAACCCTGTAATAAATACAATACGAGTGGCACTACAGACCGAAGTGGATCTAGGGCTTGCCTAGGTCAAGTTGAGTTAAAGTGATTGTCACTAATGGAGCAGTTGTGATCCAGTTAGATCCTAGTTGGATCCAATGTCATATCACTGTTCGGTAATTGATGCACCGGTTCTTCTGTAATCAAGGGGACTAGCTAACAGCTGTGAGCTACCTACTGCTGTCCTAGTGGCCTATCTTGGATGATCCACTCCTTTGCTAGGTTACAGCCAATTTGTTATCTTGACCGTACATAATCCTTATGTCTGGCATTTCTTGCAGGCTGCTGAATGAATAGCTGCCTATCGTGCTTTTCCTAGTTCTTGCAAGGACTGGACAAGTGCGAGGTAGTGAAGCGTAGATTCTTCTTTCTCTTCGTGTCCTTAGCTGTCATTGTGGGGGACTCCCATTCTTCTGGTATATGTGCCGAAAAGGTAATGACCGCTACCGCCCATAACTGGTTCATTCCTGGTTAATTCAGGGAGTGTATTTGTTTTCTTTGGATATATGGAAGGCCCGATTTGCCTCGAAGTAGTGCAAGTGCCGAATTCGATCCATCTCCGATTGGCGGCATTGATGGCATCTGTAAGTAATAAGGTGTGTATAGCTGATAGCGAATAGTAGGGGTTTTCCTGATTGTTTGGCAATGGCAGGCCCGCCCCTGGTCTGGATTGGTCTAGCTTCTACAACATTGTGCTCTGCTGACTCCAAACAGCGAAGTCTTAGAAGCTCTCTGGGCCCGAGAATGGTGTATCTGTTGTTTGCTACATAGAAACCTAAAGACAAAGTTGACACACCTACCCACTGCGCCACGGGCTGCCAGATTAACTCTTCTACTTCTTCGAAATTACAACTGTGGGTTGAAATTTAAATTGTCTTAGACTGACTTGTTTAGCTCTTTCTTCAATTGCTGTGAATTGATCCCGCTTACAAGGATATCGATATCAGCCGCGTATGCCAGCAATTGTTTCATCCTAACGAGGGTAGTTATTTCCGTCTTGCCACCCTGCTGTCCTATCAAGTACTTACATAATTGAACAATCACCACAAAATAAGGTTTCTCTGATTCAAGCAGCTCCTTGGAATATCGACATTCAAATGAAAATGTATTCATTAAATATTGTATTTGATGGGAGTATTCGTGAACGACGACTGTGAAGCACCGGAATGACTTGAGTACTTGTGGAAGCATAAAGGCTAGCCTTTTGTTTGAGGAAAGGTTAAGTGAAAAGGTGGACTCAGGGGCGTACACAGGGTGTCCCTTTTATGCGATCTGATACGAATCGATGGTGGAAATTCTGCAGAAGTTTACAAAGAACATTCAACTTTATTGTAAGATTTGTGACAAAGAATGATCGACTCTCCTCTTTCACTCCTTGTACTCGTTTTTCCTGTTCACGCTTTACGCAAGTGGCAGTCCTCTGTACACATTTCTTGGTACTGAAAGAGTGTTTCTCTCTCTAGTCATTTTGCACTGTTTCATGAGCGTCACAGTCATTGATTGTTCTTGTTAAGAGTTGAATCAAATCTGTACCAGAATCCTCCATTTTATGTGGCATGCGCAAGACGAGTAGATGTTGTATGCACTTTTACGTTCCACGTTAACTATCTGCCGACCCGATTCTGGTTTCCTTAGGTAGGTGGACAAGTAGACTGCCAGCGAAATCGCCAGCAAACTTACACACCATGTTGGTCTATTGTGATACGCATACTCAGACCACTACCATTGATCGACAACTCCAGTAATAGTGTCCTTAATTTGATCGGCACATGGTGACTGGACCAGATTTGAAAATCGGATAAAACGTATTAAATTTGCCTTCACTGGGATTCGAACCGGGGACCTAAGACTCTATCCGTTTGTGTATTACCGACAGGTAAAGCACCTGAGATGCTGTTCCGCCTTCGCAGTTGCATCCTCAACCAATTTGTACTACTTTAGGGTTATCATCCCAAAGCCGACATGTATAGTACCTTCCGACTTGACTAGATGGCCCAGCGATTCGTCGTTGATCGCAATCACTGCGCCTCTGGTTTCCAATTGTGGCAAATTCATCAAATTCATCATCAAATTTCGTAAACTCAATTAATTCACAATCTTCAGTAATTTGAAGCCACATTAGTCGTTGGAACTTAGCATACTTGACTGGTTGGAATGTAGCTTATATCCAGTCGTGGTTTGGGGTATATCAATTTCTTGTGTCATCAATCTAAGCGAAGATATGTTTCATGATTGTTCACAGTTCTTTTCTGCGGTACGTAAAGACATATGTGAAGAGTCAGCTGCTTTGCAGGGTAGACTAGGCCAGACTAGGCTTCCTATGAGTGGGTACGGATTTTCTGCTCGTGATCAGGATGATTTGCATATTCATCATGTTTGGCTGGGGTCAAGTAACAATTCGAGCCACTGGATTGAGGAATTGAACGACAAGCAATTGAGCGATGAGCGATTGAGTGACAAACAGTAGAACCACTAGTCTTAGCTAGAAAAACCCTCGCCCGTGCTTGAGGAACTATCATCACGTAGGAATATAAAATTGCGATCAGAAAAATATGCATTTGCTATTTAGAGGCGAACTAAAAGCGTGGAAAATTGTGGTATAGAAAGTCGTCGCGTCCGATTTCATGTGTCTACTTTGGCTGACTTCAAATCGTGACAGAACAATAGCACGTACAATACGATTGGTTTATTAGAAGCTAAGCCATGGCTCCTCTACGGGTTGTAACACCACCCATATTATATATTTTTTATTTCGTTTACATCACTTAGCTCCTCGCTATGTCGCTCGACGCTCATTGTGTAATAGGTTCTAAGACTTTGACTTTGTGGCATTAACATCACAACGTTAAGGATTCATTACATAAAAAAATTTAAACAAATCAACCAGAGCCCTGGCTGAATGGAGATGCCTGAGATCCATCCTCACTTGTGGCGTCACTCGAAGAAGAAGAAAAGTCGAACATGAGACATAGTCTCTGCTTTAACCACGAATCTTGGTTGAAAGTCGCATTGACCAACATGTTACTGGACATCCCGAACCCATACCTAACTTTAGCAACACACTCTCCATCTCTCTGGACTTCTGTGCTTCTGTATTCAAAGCTTTGTACAACTGTCAAATTGTGTTGATTTTTTCCGATAAACTTGATTTTCTTCTCAGTATCCACACAATCACCTTACGTCCATTTTATGTAGAACCCTCATAGCAAATACATACACTCTAGACATCTAAGCAACAATGATAGATTATAGATACTTATAGATTTACTTAAAACTTTTCATAAAAATAATATATACACAAAAAAAAGAAACAAATAAAAGAAAAGAAGCAACAAACTTTCTCTTTAGAATCTCAGCTCAACAAAACAAAACAAAACAAAACAAAGGAAGAAGAAGAAGAAGAAGAAAAGAAATATCTCAAAACTAATTTAGGGACTAAAACTCATTACTTAAGTGTTTTTATGTATATGTAAATGTGATTAGATTCGACAATCCAACAAAGATACAAAACTATTTTCTAACAACTATGTGTAACCACAACAACATTTTCAACAAATCAAAATAAACTCCAAGGCTTACGAGACATTTAATATAAAGCAACTCTTAATCGTACGTATCTATATCTAAGGTTTGAATGGCAAATACAAGCAACAAAAGTATATTTTTAACGAACACTCTTCACTTGTGTATCTCTCGATGGCAGTGTTTAGATACAAAATCGAGTGCAAAAATGAATAAAAATATCTGCAATAAAAGCAAGCAAAAAATTAAGAAAAAATATACATAATCGATTCCGATGCAGTTATTGGAAAATCACTGTAAGTAACAAACTCCAATTTTATGTAATAGTCGTCTGCAATAATATTGTATAACAAGCAAAGTACTGACAAACAAAAATAACAAAATATATTAAATATGTATGTATGTATGTTTTGTGTGTAAGTAGTAATTCATTAATAGAAGCAACAACAACAAAAAAATAGTTTTGTGTAGTTTTAAAACTCTCATCATATTGCTCTCTATCTCTGTCTGTCTCGCTCTCTTTGCCTCTCGATTATAAGTGCACTGCAGGTGTAGAGAAAACGAAGATTTTTGGCGAAGAAAAAAAAAAGAGAAAACAAAAATTTAACGTAAGCAGATGTCTAAAGAAGGATAGTTGAGATGGAAGATTGTTCAAAATTTTTTTAGAAATAAATTTGAAAACTAAGAAAGTACGCTTTGTGTATTTTTTCTTAAATGGCATGCCTTCTGTTATGTATTTTTATTTACTAGCCTTGCCCATCGTCGAAATTCTACGATTATGTGATTAAATGCATGCCGTGATACGAGGCGCGTTCAATATATTCTCGGTATCGGGGTGAAGCTGTGGTTGTATATATAAATATATATATTTATCAAGTAATACTAATATTTTAGTGCATTCATGTAAGATTTCATATAAATGCGATTATTAATTCGCGTTTTATCTCTAGTTAAACAGAATCATAATGGCAACTGAGACGATGATGGTGAAAATTGAGCATCGCGCTGCAATTAAATTTCTCACTAAGCAAGGAAAAAGTCAAAAAACTATTCATGAAGAGATGGTGGCTGTTGACCAGGGTTCCGCACCTTCATTATCAACTGTACAAAAGTGGTCAAGTGCGTTCAAGAGAGGCAGAGAGAGCATTGAAGACGACCCCCGCTCCGGCGCTACTGCTTGTTCGGGAGAAAACATCAAAGAAGTCGAAAAACTTGTTCTTGAGGATGCCCGAATAAAGGTGAAAATGATGGCAGAGATCACCAAGCTTTCAATCGTTGCCATTCACACCATTTTTCATGACCATCTTAACTTTTCAAAGTGCAAGGTGGGTGCCACGACTGCTCACAGCGCCTCAGAAAAAAAGTGAGAAACGCACGCTGTAGAGAGCTTTTGGAGATGTGAAGTGAGAACGCGGGCGGTGTTATGGATCGAATTGTTGCTGGTGACGAAACATGGGTCCACCACTATGACCCTGAAAGCAAACAAGAGTCCATGTAGTGGCATAAAAAAAGGAACAGACCCCCCCGAAGAAGTTCAAAGTCACTCCGTCTGCCGGGAAGCTCATGGCCACAGTTTTTTGAGACTCAAAGGGAATCTGGCTCATTGAGTACAAAAAAAAAGGTGAAACCATCAACGCCACATCTTACGCTTCCACTTTGCATAATTTGCGGGAGGAAATTAAAAAGAAAAGACGGGGTAAACTCGCAGCGGGTGTGTTGCTTCTTTATGGCAAAGCTCATGTTCACACGGCGCGAGTTTCCAAGGCTGCTGCGCGAGATTGTGGTTTCGAAGAAATCCAACACCCACCCTATAGTGCAGACCTTGCCCCTAGTGATTATTTCCTGTTTCGGGATTTGAAAAAATGTCTTCGTGGAAAAATATTTTCGGATGATGAAGAACTCAAGTCGGCAATAAATGGGTATTTTGCAGAGAAAGAGGAAATTTATTTTTGTTGAGGGTTTAAAAAAGCTTATCTCAAGATGTAACAAATGCATTGATGTTAGGGGAGATTATATTGAAAAATAAAAACAATTTAAATTGAATTCGTGTTTTCCTTCATATCGATACCGAGAATATATTGAACGCCCCTCGTATTTTCTCGTAATGCACATCTATGCGAAATTACCTTGCCAATGGTGTAAGTATCATGCCATTCGGTTTAGTAGAACGACGTATAACCGTACTTCATCAACGGAAGTTAACGGAATCTCTTAAGGGGATTCATACGGCAGAACCCCTTGCCCAACGGTCCGACTTACGATGGCACTTGAAGGAAAAACAAAAGTGTTCCGCATAATAACGATTTTATTCTGTCCGAACTCGATCAAACTGTCGTCAGAATTAACTCCACCGACTGCCTGTCATCCCCATTTCAACTGCCCAGATTCGTCGATCCGTGTATTCGCGTTCCCAGGGTGACAAAGGTATTACGACCTGCGGCGTATCCGGTGAATGTTAAATGACAGGCGCGTGCATGCCGTTTCCATGCATTGACTGATGCAGTGCACACTCAAGGTTGGTAGATCCTATATTCGTAGGCGTCGTGTGCGATGTGTTAACTTGGACTGAAGGTGCAACTTTGTGACCAGATTTGGGCGAGATTTAATGGGTGTCCCAACATTCTGGTGGGTTGAGGAAACCTGCAAAATATTGCGTGACAAAGGTGTATACTTTCCTTGTAACATTTAGTCGTGTAGTCACTCTTCATGCGTGTCGATTGTGAAGCAGTTGTGACATTGACGCGGTACAGTTCTAACTTGGTATTCAAACTAATTGCATTTCTGGGCCAAATATGGAACATCGTGATTGATTCTTGTGACGTTTATTTCCTGAATTCCTCTCAAATTTTGGTGCCATTTCTTGGGGACCCATTATTGTATGCAAACGTAGGCGTACAAGCCAAACCCGTCAGTTGTGCAGCATGACGATGTAGAACTCGTGCTGCTCCATCGGTCGGTAAATAACTCACCGACACATGCAATATCAAAAAGGTTATGCCAGACTGGCATGTTCAGTAGAAGATAATGACAAAAATATACAGGTGCGGTCTTCCAAAAGTCCGTTCAGCTGTTAGCATATGTTAGTGGGCAATTTGGCTGCCATTGAGGGGAAAAAAGAAGTATCCTCAAGAAATAAAACACGATATTGACGACTTAACATTGAACTGTACCAACCACTTCAGTACCGACATCAAAAGCTTTTCTAGGGCTTAGGAGGCAATTGAGTACTAGAGCCCTCTCTCGAACGATCAAGCTCATTTCTGGTATTTTCGAGAGATGCCATCTGAAGGATGAGATGCAACCGCAAACTGTACGGAGTGTACAGATTCATCACCTGGGAAATGTAAAGCGAATGAACAAGCAAGCGTCTACACTCAGGCTTTGTCGACCGACGAACTTCTACACACCGAACAAATCTGGGAGCGTGGTGCTGTCGTCCAAAGGGCACCATCCAACCCCCTTGGACACCGCGCTGACGGCTGCAATTTGTTAGCTGTCTGTCAATTGTAGGTCAATGTCGGTATCAGAGAGATGCATTCAGGCGCTGTTGCTATCAGTGCCGTTTATTCAAAGGTACGCAAGTGTTCACCGTACACCCTACCAAAGTCTTTATTTTCCATATGTTATCAAAACACCTAAGTCTTCTCATTTGTTTGCATTAAGGTTGTCAATACCTGCGACGAAGATCTTGGTGGCTGTCGGAAAAAAATCCTGTTTTAAGCAGAGTATGTGACATGCAACAAGCAATTAAAGGATGTTCGTTAAATATCCGCCGCCATAAATTCGTGCAACAATGGCTAACGAATTATTCTCTAAACGTTCATCTAAAGGGAAAATGGAGCTATTGCCTTTTAGCCTCAACACCAAAGTTTGCTTCTCGGTCGCAACAGCCTCAATTGACCCACAAAACCATTTCGAGGATGAAACTAAATTTTACGACAAACGCCTCAAGCATCTTATTGCCTTTCCGCAGCCCACACTTGGCATTAATCCTCATAAAATTGCTATCAACTCCTCCTCAACAGAGTCCGGAAGATGAAGGCCAGCCGCCCACGGTGGAGTGCCATTTCCCATCGCAGAGGCCATTCCCTGTGATGGGTGTTTAAGTGCACGAGCTGAGCAAACTGTAGCATGTGCCTCAGTTTAAACCACGATAAATCAAACGGTTGCGCGTTAACTGAAATTCATACTCTGGTCGAATATTTGCCGGAATTGTTGGACTGCCTCCCGTGGCAGGAGAGGGCTCCACTGCGCACACCTTCTCGCCACCACGTACTTAAATGATTTGAATAATCCCTTAAGTGCAGCAGGTCCGGTCTTTTAAGGAGATCAGCTGGGAATCGATTGGAGGGGCTGCCGTGCTCACTAAGAAATCCCTCAGAGGGTCGCGCCAAGATGTCTCGCAATGGATCAAGGACTATAGGCTGATGTTACAGGAAGCGACGCCATCAAATGAGACGCTTGCCACTGTGCGCCACTGTGCGTCATCCAAGCCCAACAGTGTCCCTGGGCACTTCAATAAGTCAATTCCCCGTTTCAGCGACCACCAAAATGCAAATATCCACAAACAAGCACAAACATTCAATTAATGTTTCAGCAACAATCCCTCATTCCACCCGCCGGCCACCACAATTGCCCAGATCAGTGCTGTGGCTTTTATTGAAACCAACAAATGCGGTTGGTCACCCCTTGGCCACCGATTGATTAACAATTCGCATTCGTGTTACAGGAAGTACGTACATACGCTTGCAAAGCACTTAACCCACAAGAGGGGCTTTCGGTGAGGCCCCCGTCGCAGGACATCAAGCAGCCAGGAATGTGGACTGTGCACTCGGAACCATTGATTGATGTTAATTAAACATCGAGACAAGGACCGAATGTAATTCGATTTCCAATTGTACTCTGGACAGCGTTTGCGCAGGGGACCGAGGCCATCGAGCAGCATTCGGCATGTTCTTCGGAAAGGCCACAGGCTCCGAGTAATATACGCTTCGGGCCTAATTGAATGTGATTGTTTTGCTGTGCGGACTCGTCTTCCAGGCCGAGTGATGTGGGCAGCTCGCTTAATTAAGTTGCCTGTCCGAGGCGGAGTATGGGGGTGGCTTTTAATGACTTGATGACATGCACACAATCGGGGAACGGACTGATTTCGTTGCATTATTGTGATTGAATTACTGATGGCCATTAATGAGTGGCAGCAAAGCACTGCCTTCGGAAGCTGTCCGATTGGATTCGCATTCAAGTCTGTGGACATGCACTTTGACAAATTCATGCAAACTGGAATCAGAATTTGACGAAGGTAGTCCATAAGGACTGGTCGCCTTCTCAAATTCACAACAAAGTGGATGATGAACTTTAGCAAAGCCTTAGTTTGAAGCTCACATCAGGGGGAGTGATTTTCGAATTGTGCACTTGTGGCTTGTCTGTTCGGACTGTTCATATGGCGGTACTGCTCTTGATACCTGGTTCTTTACATAGAACTTGTGGTTCGTTTGGTGAGGCTTGACTTCGCTTTTACACACCAAAAGACTCCCAGAATTAAGCATGCTATTCGTGCTGAAGAATCAAGATGAAAGGGGGTCATACTGCCCGAGCGATGAACTCGGTCAATAATCTGATCTCTCGGGCGTAGTACTTCAGTCGTCAACACCACGAAAGAGTACGTCATACCGGCGACGCGTCGCCCTTCATGAACAATTTCTTCCCTTTGGGAAACACGGGCTGATACAATACAAAATCGTTCACAAATTGTGGATTGGCGAGTCAACCCCGAACACACCGTCGAACGCCTGTACGTATCCTTTGCCAGTAGACCATCAACGATTGGTATGAGCACGCGTTTCAAGCTTCAGTAGAAGTTTTGAAGTTGGGATTGACATGGATGGTAGACCTGCATCTGAGAAGAGCGCGACGAAACCAGCGCCCTTTCTAGCGAGTGCGACCGCTTCGCAATTCGCAGGATTGTCACAGTGTCCCGGCACCCACATGATCTGTGAATCAGACAGGACATACCATGGGTAGGGTACGGTCGTTGCTAGTGGTAGGAATTCAACTTAAAACTACGATGATTTGGTAATCGATATCATAAAAGGTGGTTCAATTTTAAGGGCCAAACCACACCTAAACTTCAAGTTTTTTTCTGCATTTCATTTCGGCATTTTTCAATTTCAGACTAACTCAATTTGAACCATGGAAAGATACACAATCGAGCAACACGTTAAAGTTATTCAGGCTTATTATGAAAATGGGCGTTCAAATCAAAATGCATATCGTGCACTTCGTGATTTTTTCGGTCAATTTAATCGTCCAAATGTGCGTACAATCGGAAAAATCGTGCAAAAATTTGAGCAAACCGGGTCTGTAGGAGATGTGAAAACACCAGTGCATGCTCGTACAGCTCGTACTGCAGAAAATATTGCTGCTGTTCGCGATAGTGTGGCTGAAGAGCCGTCCACCTCAACTCGTCGTCGTGCCCAAAATTGCACCTCTCACGCTCGTCGTTGATGAACATTATGCATAAAGACTTGCATTTAAACGCTTACAAGGTTCAAATGACTCAAGAACTAAAGCCTCTTGACCAATTCAAGCGTCGTCAATGGTCAGAATGGTGGCAAGAAATGGCAACAGTGGATGATCAATTTTCGAAGAAAATCATCTTCAGTGATGAGGCACATTTTCACCTCAGTGGATTCGTCAATAAGCAGAATTGCCGCATTTGGGCGAATGATAATCCAAGAGTGATTGTCGAAAAACCAATGCACCGACAAAGAGTGACGGTTTATGGGCTGGCTGCATCATCGGGCCGTATTTTTTCCAAAAGGGATGCCGGCCAGACAATTACTGTGAATGGTGTTCGCTATCGTGAAATGATAACGAACTTTTTATGGCCCGAATTGGAAGATATGAATGTGGACGATATGTGGTTTCAACTGGACGGTGCCACTTGCCACACAGCTAACGAAACAATGGCTATTTTGAGCGACAAATTCAATGGCCGTGTTATCTAACGTGGTGGCGATGTCAATTGGTGGCCAAGATCATGTGATTTGACACCGTTGGATTTTTTCTTTGGGGTTATTTGAAAGAAAAGGTGTACGTCGATAAGCCAGCAACAATTCAAGAGCCAAAGGATGAGATAATTCGGCACATTAACGGCATAGAACCTCAATTATGCTTCAGCGTCATCGAAAATTTGGACCATCGGATGGAGGTGTGCCGCCGAGGTCACGGCTGCCATTTGTCCGATATTTTGTTCCATACATAATTGAACCATACCAATATTATCATAATAAAAAGAAATGACAATAATTTCCTAAATAATTTGTGTTTTATTCAAAATCAACATCAGTCCTTAAAATTTAACCACCCTTTATATTAATAAGATTCCTTTGTGAAAGTAAATCATTAAGTTTTTAATAAATTTTCTTAATTTTGTTCAACAAACGCATGTTTTGTTAAATACATGTTGAAGTCGAAATGCATAGAATAAGCTTAATTTTATCTTGAAGGCCAGCAGATTGGCAATACAGGGTTGTTCTTTCAACTTCATAGTTTAAGTATTTTTGTCTGATGTGTGTCTAATAATAAACTAAACTCGCACTTTTATTTATTTCTTACTCAAACCACCCCCCGAAAGGATCGCCAGCATTATTTTATAGACTCCTTTGTACCGACGAGAGTTATTCTTTGGTAAAGTGCATAATATACTCCTTTATCTAATTGACCCCCTCTACAGGATACAACAATGTCACATCCCTGTGACGGAAATATGGACAATGGAGGCAATGGAGGTGAGAAGTAGGTGTGCTTAGGCATTTCCCTTTTTGCTGCGGATTTATTAGATCTTCAAGTTGTACACTAAATGAGAACAATAGCAAACGTTCATCATTCATGATACGGTATTGATAAATAGGTATCTTAGAAAGGGAACTTAGGGTGAGTCGACACTCTCGATTGGTTTTCAATACATTTTGTCCTTTGTCTGTTGCGTAAGGTCGACTTAAAGGGTATTTTAATCTTTTGTGCACCAGTGAGTTATTGCTTTTGTGCGTTGGAATCAAGTCCTAATCCACACTAGAAGCAGGTTTCACCAAAATTCGAACCGGAGCTTTGAACTGTGACTCCACAAATATCCAAGCATTCTTATTTGTAGTATGATTAGAACACATTTGGTGCCACTGGCCCGGGGTTCTTTTCAGAGTCTAGTTTCCACCACTTGGCCGTTGTGTTGGTGCACATTAATTCCTGCACTAATGATACAATTTTTTAGACAATTTCTTCTTGAACAACTCTTCGAAAGCCGTACCTTAAACCTGGACCCCAGTCAACAAGCTCCAACAAATGACTCATCCTTTTGTTGGTTATTTTTCAGCTCAAAGTAACACATTTGCTGGTAAGATAGTGTGGACTGTACGGACTCGAAAACAAACAACGGAGAACAGGTGAAGAAGTCACATGAATTTTATCCCCAGCAACGCTCAGCAACGACTGTTCACCGTCACTCGTTTCTTTCAGGCGATTTGTGATTTTCAGTGGCTTGGCGATGAAGATGAAGTCCACCTTCTTTGACACCTGCTTCCTTGTCAGATCAATGGCTCCTGTAGAGGCTGTGCTTTAGTCTTCCAAGCTTAACGCTGCTCGATGTGGTCGAGCCAATATAGTAATGGACACATCTTTGCCTTCCGGACTATGTCCACGTTCTTGTAAATGTCTTATGTTCCATGTCATTTGCCCTTCTCATCAACGTCCAGCATGTTTCTGACTCTTAGTTGTCGCCTCGCTCACCGCCAGTCCTGTATTATCCGCTTCCACCTCAATGCCAGAAAACCGCTCACTGACGGCAAGCTGCATTTTACCAATCATGTCAATGTATGCAAACAGCACAGCACTGCTAAGCTGCTAAGCAGCGAGTTATCATAGTCTTTTGAAGTCGGACAGCGTCCTTCAGATCGCATAGAGATCGATAGCTATCTGCTCGTGATCGGTTCATTGACAGCGTTCCTAATTGTTTCTGCATCAATTGTGCCGAAGAGCGTTCCTTTGTGACGTGGCGTTCTAGCCAAGATTGAAGTGGTTTGTGTCCCTTTTTGACAAACAAATGCTCCTTATTTCTCCTTCCTTTCCTCCATTAGATCCATTTCAGCGCCTGATTCACCGTTCATTGTGCTCGACCGATTCAAAATGCGAATGATCATAATTGTACGGACTTTAAGACGATCCGTCGAGTGTAGTCCCACGTGTTTGACACGACGTCATAGAAGTCCCATGAGCTCCCGGCGCTTTGTCCAAGAACCTTCACATTTGAGGGGAGATCTATAAGTTGGTGCCCTCGAGGTCCAGCCTTCGTACAGGCCAGTCTTACAGAAAGTCCTGCACAGACAGTCGAGCTTGCGCCTAAGCACTCTGCTTATATCGATCAAAATGTACTGTCGGCCGTGTGTTCAGTCAGAGGGGTCTCCTGTTTGTGCTCTCAGATAGTCTGTTACCTTATACCACTCAAACCACGGAACAGTAATATGGTCCAAGTTTGGGCGCCATGGCGTATTAGGTGAGTATACTGGACCCACCGAAGTTCCAAGGTTTGAATCTGAATCGATTCGGGCACCAGTTTTTCGCTCACTTCTCGCGAAAATGCTCTGAGAGATGCTCTGTCATGTGAAGCTTCTCCGTCCGTGGGCCCCTGATTTTGTTGAAGAACACTAGCACCCACCACCCGCTTGGTAGCTGTGCTAAAAGCAATTCGAAGTCGCCTTATTATTGAGTCGGATCGGAGGATCATATTCCTCCTCCGGACATCGCAATGGGTCGATATGGAGCTAAGTAAGACGTGTTCCTGCGCGTCTACCCACGATCCTATCATATCCTTGAGTCGGTTAACTCACTGGACACTCCAAGAGAAGGCAAACCAAACCATGCCCTGATTGCCAGCTAAACTAGAAGCATGTGTTTACAAACTTCTTCTTCTGGAGCGAACCTGCGCCTCAACCAACAAGCCTTTTCAATTACCATGCTTTCTCACAAGCCTCCTCCAATACACACAACCAGTTGGTTGAAGTCCTCCCCCACTTCTGTCCGCTATCTTAAAAGCGGACGTCCTCCCCTTGAGTCGCTCCACTGCCACGGCATTCGAACAGAAATATTTTCACAACCTTTCGACCTTTAAATGCTCACCTCCTCATCCGCTCACTCCCCATGTTTGTCCAATACTTCAACTGTTTCGTTGTCGAATCGATGAGAGCCGCTTAAGAACGCTCAATTGTGTGTCACTCCGTTTTGATGGGTCCCCTCGAAAGTCCGCTTCGATGTGCTTTGAATCATTTTAAAATTATTTGACAACCACTCCACCGCCCGGAATCCTTCATTTTGTCAACGAATCGCCAGCAAATCCTGTAAATTGATTATTTCCCCCCTCCCTTCGACGTCGAGTGTTGCCATTCTGTCGATTGGCCAGTGGCACTTCAATAATCTAACTTGTTTCCATTGTGATGCCATTGTAACTGGAAATGTCCTTTTATCCTTCGAACGTGACCCAAGCCGTTTACCATGTTCCAAGTGGAAAGAAAATGTTTTGAAAATATGTCGAAGAGGGGCACACCTGCCACCCACCCGCCACAGATGTGCCAGCCATCATCCCTGACGACTAATAAGGATAAACTGTCTGTCAACTGCAGCGAAAGATACTGACTGGCTGCCCTCGACACACGTCCCACGTGCCACACACGAGGAGAGAAAATCAAAAAGACATCCCGCCAGCGGGTGTCCCCTGATAGATGCCAGCGCAAAATGTGCTCCTAATTTCGTCGTTCTTTGAGAGAAGTTCAAGTGCACACTGATGTGCACCTGCTTGATTTATACTCAGTTAACTGGCTCCTTTCACTGCTCGGAGACCTTGTGCTGCGCTCGGCCCACCCCCTTCGAAGGCATTCTCGGCAGTGTTTATGCTTGTCGTACGTGCTGTGCAATTCATGAATTTTCGATGGAATGCGCTGCGAGGACTCAATTCTTTTCGGGTTCCTTCGTTTTGTCGTGAATTCCCCAACGCCGAGTGTGGGAGTGTGTGCCGAATGGAATGGCAGCCGATGTGGGGGTGGATGCAATTACATCACGGCAGCAGCATTCCCCCACATGTCCATCGGCAGCCGTGAAATAAATTCGCCAGTTGACAAGTTCACGCGACGGCGTCCTGGGTTTGGGTGGCATACTTTTTGCTTGTGGAGATGACAAATTTGGGGGCATTTGTTTATGCAAGGGTAGTACGTTGACACTGGCATGTGCTCCGACGTGCACTTGTGTGGCTGACTGTAGCGATCCCTTTGGAAGAGCAGCGAAGTGGCAATCAAAGGGGAACTCGGTGAGCAGAGATGTAATGCAATGCTTGTGCAAATGTTTGTGGTTCCTTTCCACATGCTCTCTGGCCATGCTGACGTTAAAAAGCACACTTAAAGGCACTTTAAACGCTAAGAACCAGCTAAACAGCCGCTGGCAAGCATTAAGCTGTACACATGCTCATGGTGCTTCTCAAGGAAGTCGAAAAATACAAGAAGCAGCAACGTTTACATCGGGTGTAGGTTAGGAGGAACGACCACAGCCACTTAGAGTGGATGGACAATTTAAGGGGACCTCTTTGCTGTGTGAACTCTGAAAGAGACAACTGACAGAACCCTTGAGCAGATTGTTGTGTTCTCGTGTTTCATGCGAATGGAGCCCTGTCAGTTACCTCAATCAGCTAAACATGCGTAGATAGAAGCAACTAGCACAAGACCGTGCTGTATGGCGAGGCAACTTGTCTGAGGCACAGGTCCACCCCGGACTGTAGCGCCGGCCAAAGAAGAAGAAAAGTTCTGTCTGTCTGTTTGCATTGTAATAAGAGGAATGACACTGAAATGTTTGACACTAACTAGATGTGGTTACAGGCGTCAGTGCCCGGGTGGTACCAATGGCACCCTTCCTTTAGTAAGTGCACTACATCTTAAGATTTCTCATTTTACGGATTGGTGAAACCGCTAGTGAAAACGGCTAGTGTCCAGAAACTAAATGCGGTTTCCCAAATTCAATCCGCATTTAGTTTCTGGACACTAGCCGGTGTCCAGAAACTAAATGCGGTTTCCCATATTCAATCCGCATTTAGTTACTGGACACTAGCCGGTGTCCAGAAACTAAATGCGGTTTCCCAGGACCAACCCGCATTTAGTTTCTGGACACTAGCCGGTGTCCAGAAACTAAATGCGGTTTCCCAGGACCAACCCGCATTTAGTTTCTGGACACTAGCCGGCGTCCAGAAACTTAATGCGGTTTCCCAGAACCAACCCGCATTTAGTTTCTGGACACTAGCCGGTGTCCAGAAACTAAATACGGTTTCCCAGGACCAACCCGCATTTAGTTTCTGGACACTAGCCGGTGTCCAGAAACTAAATGCGGTTTCCCAGGACCAACCCGCATTTAGTTTCTGGACACTAGCCGGTGTCCAGAAACTAAATGCGGTTTCCCAGGACCAACCCGCATTTAGTTTCTGGACACTAGCCGGCGTCCAGAAACTTAATGCGGTTTCCCAGAACCAACCCGCATTTAGTTTCTGGACACTAGCCGGTGTCCAGAAACTAAATGCGGTTTCCCAGAACAAATCCGCATTTAGTTACTGGACACTAGCATGTTTATTTTTGCTTTTAAACTTATTAAAAATATATATTCACGCATTTTTCATGAACTCGTTCCCAAGGTGAAGGTTCTGCAGCCCTGCCTGTGTACTAAATTCATGCGCAACTGCTACACAATACTCGCCAGATGTTCCAACCTTACGTCAGCATCAAAAAACCTCAACGAGAGGTGGCGCCACGGTTGACTAGCACGGAACAGAACCACGAAGACTAGCCCCACTACCCACTGCGTAACGTTTCTTTCAGGGGAAGGCAAATAATTGTGGGGAATTTGAATTTGAATGCTGTCACCCATCTGTCATTCATATTTATAACCAAAAATCTACCCGCCTCCACCCCCATCCAGCTGCCGTATTACGCGAACAGCCGGCCGACGCATGCCTACCAACTTGGCACACCTCTGCATTGTCAATGAGTAGCTCGAGGTGATTGTCATTGACGCGCTGGCACGGCAATGATCATGAAAAACAGCACAGAAATCGACAGCTAAAAAAAGTTCCCCAGCGCGCTTTCCTTTTGATATGTTTTTGCGCATTTCTGTGAGTCGCGCGAATTTTTTTTTTGTTTTTTGTTTATTTTCCCGAAGGTTCCCGTCGAATGAACACCCAGACGTGATAAGGTCGCCAGCGCTTGGCGAGCGCACACAACAGACAACTGACATGTCATATAAAATAATGAACAACAACAACAGCAGTTTCATTGAAGCGTTTTTATGAATCCCCGATGGATGGTGGAGCGGTGGTGGCGCGACGGCAGCGGCGCGTCGGTGACTGGGACGCGGCTGCAATAAATAAACGAAATCACGAGCAAATTGTATGGGCATGGGGCACTCTTTGTGATTCGGTTCCGAGTCGGATATCGCTTTCCGGAACAGTGTGTATCGCAATCACGGATCGTAAAGTGGCACATGTCCGCCATGGACTGCGAGCGTATTTGCGTAGGATTGTGATTTGATTGGAGATTGACGATCCGATCGGTCAACCTTAGGTGTCGACGGCGGTGGTGCGCTTTTTGGTTTTTAATTTTTTCGGTAAATGCCTAGAATCGTGACTCACATGATGGGGCAGCGAATAAATTGAGTTGATTCGCCCGAAGGTGAGTTGTCTTGTTTGTCGGGGACTTGGCTATTGTCAGGAAACAATTTGGTTTTACTCGTGAAAACCCAGATCGGTTGACTGTTGACTGTTGACACCTTGGTCCGGCTGGGGATTAGGATCTTCTTCTTTTGATGGAGTTGTTCTTTTTTTTTTTATTGCGCCGAGAATTGCTTTCGAGCGTGCGCCGCCGCCGCAGCACGAGAGGTACGGGCGACCGAGTTGATTTCTAATTTTGGGGACTGACTTGTCACGTGAATGATTCACTTGTGGGTCGAAGATTGTGTCAGGCAAAGTGGGAGCCGGATTCGGCTGAGTTTGCCGGTTGTTCTGGTTCGATCTGCTTAAGAAATTAGGTGACTATGCACATTTGATGGAGTGTATCCACTCTGTTTTCGACTGTTGGCTAAGGAGAACTCAGTCTTTCGTAATCCCACTTCGGGGCACGTCCATTCGATAGTCATCACAGACTCCATATGAAACATTTAAGAAGTCGATCCTCTGAGGGAAAGCAGCAGAGGATGTCTGACAGCAATGGCTCGGCGTGGTAAGAGTCAAAGACATCCTTGACGTCGAAATAGGTTGACAACTACAGACGAACTTTTTTCATGCGCACGACAGTAATCTCGTTGTGTTTCAGCAAAAGACCGACGCAGACATATTGAACGTAGCCTTAGCCTCGCTCTCGCGTTTCAAAGCATGCGTCTCGTCATTCAAATGTGCCTCAGACAGTACTTCCTACGCAGACAATATCTGTTTCAATCGAACAACGAGTGCTGTACATTATTTCATGCAACCCCTTGCGACATTGTCTAGCCGGTCCCATGGTCAGTGTATAATTTGGTCAGAGTATGGAAGAAATGGACGTAGGTGGCTTGCAGGAAATCAAGCGAACACACAGAAAGGATACACTGTGACTGCAATGGCAGTGAGCGTACACATTCGTTAAGTTTCGTTCAATTAACTTACTTACGCGAGTGGGACCGAAACGAATCGCTTTTTACGTACGTAAACGTCAATTGGTGTTGGAAAGTTCGGAGAAGCAATAATGGACACTTTGAAAGTCGACGATGGTTCGTTCGATTTTGGCATAAGTACGTCCATTATGGTTGCTCTGCAATCAAACCTAATTTCAAGTGTGTCTTGAACTGAGTGCAAACCGTGCGCAGGAATGCAACGTAGGGAGTCAACCCAAACCGAAAACGAGCTTCTTCAGGCCTTGACGTGGATTTGCCGTATTTTGCCGGCGTTACGCGGTTATAGCGGCTCTGTTCCAGCTGGGGGACCATCTTAATCCACTTCTAAATAAATAAGCCTTAACGTCTAACATGATAGGCTAAGAAATCTGATTGAAGAAACGTATACTTGTCGAACCAGAAGATGTGCTCTGAAAAGGAAACTGTTCTCAGAAGGTCTACATCGAAAAAGAAAATTGCAAAGGATAGGTTTTCAGTGTTTGCCTGAACAGTAGAGCAACACCCTAGCGTGGGCACTGAGCTGCTTCCCAAGTTTGAGCTGATAAGGCCAAAGACTAAGTGTCAACCCATAGCCGGAATGTCGGACATGAACAGGAAGACTGGTCCCAAATCCCGCTGGAAACGACAAGAGATCTGCGAAAGTAGCGGTCAGGATTATGACCGACAAAATCACGAGATGCTGTACAGCCACACACCATAGAAGATTGCCAACAGACCAGGATTGAAACGAGATGTGGCACGTCACTGAAAGCTTACAGAGCAGAAGAGATTTTGTAGGCAAGAAGACTACCTCCCCTGAGGACCTTTTGAACGACACCAAGTGGCCACGAACAGAAGGGATGTCAATTGTAGACACTGGGCTGGCTAAGATCAACAACAGCGCTCCAAGGAGATGAAAGAACGGATTGTCTTGCGAAGGGTGACTCTGAACTAGAAAAACGTCTTATGCGCACACACTGCTAAGCTTCATGAAGAAGACATGAGAAGACGAAGTTTGAGCAAAATTCAATAAATAGTGGATGGACATCGGATCAAGGACTTGGCCCATGTGACCGCCTGCTCTGTTTTAGTCGCAAGGGTTTACGCAGGCGTTGGAGTTCATTACGCGGGCCCTGTGCCATTGTTACACATACATTGCTTCTTCGCATCCCTCACAATGACTTTTATGGAATTTGCAGAGACGAAGAAGTTTGTGGAATCCATACGACAATTGCCCTTCAACTCTAGCGAGGTTGAGGATGAAGTTTCCGGGATAAACCCTTCTTTGAAGAGCTGGAAGATTCATATATGGTTGCTTGAGTTTCGTTAAATTTGCCAGTTGGTGCTAAATTCGAGGTTTGTGGCATCCTGGCACCTCTAAGCGTAAGTATCGACGCACCAAATCACTACGCCACAGCGACCACTAGCATTTCTAAATCTGTTCCTTCGCCTTAAACTCCCATTCTCCTTCAGAAATCCAAGTCATTTACATTTCAATTACCATACACAACCGAACTCTCGAGTATCACACTCTATTCTCCCACATTTTCTGCCCGAAAATAGCACTGGTCTTCAACTGGAACCCTGCGTGTTGCCTTTTTTCTGTTGATTGCACATTTACATTCGGGTGAAATTCATTGTTCATGGCACGACTTAAGTTAGGTAAGGGCAGTGGGTAGCCGCGCCAAAGCATGTCTAACTTAGGTCCTAGCAGAGAACAGATTCCTCTTTACACCTTTCTCGTCTCTTTCACCCGTCATATCGTGCCTGTTCATTGACATCCTGACTAACCCGCGACTATAGTTTGAGGTGACATTGGTTAGCTCGTGCAGTTCCTGGAAGAAGTGTTTTCCCAGAGTTCTGGTGGCAGAGACTGGGTCAGTTGTCAGCTTTTCTTCTTCACCACCACAGCCTCTGCATATGAAGTCATGGGTAAGTCCCATTTTGTTTTCATGATACAAGGCCAGACTGAAAAAACATGTGTTATCTCAACCCATCGCTCGTGAAGCAGGAACAAAATCATTCACTCAAAAAATCACGCTTGCGGAATCTGCTTACAGTCAGCCTGTTTGTGCCTCTGCCAAGGTCACGCCATTCAATGCAGATCATCCTGAATTTGTGATGCTGTGCAACGTAAACCGCTTCCCATTGAGCACGAAAGTGAATCTGTCAAAGACCCAATTCGTCAACTTGAGACTGGTTTCAAACTTGAACTGATTTTGAAAGCAAATCTCAGCGTGTGTGCCAAGACGTGCGAGTGAAGCATTGAGAAACTATGAGCACAATTAAGTTTTCATCTAATTCAAGGCCGTTGCTAATGAATGCTGAATGCTGAATGCGTGTGCCGCCCGAATCACTTGGCGTAATATTACAGCGGGTGAACGCTGAACAGCGCTCCATGCAGACAATGACGCAGCGGCGGCCAGTGTAAGCTAATACATACTCACTCGCGTGTTGCTGCCGTGCAATACTTTCACTTTCACGCGTATCTTCGTTACAAGCTATTGAAAGATCTGGTTACGAGTGTAGTTTGGTTTATTTTTTTTGTTTTGTTTTCATTTGTTTAAGAGCACCATTTAGTTGCGGCTGCGCGTTTCAATGAACTTGGAGAAAATTGCTAAAGTTTGTGTTACACTTCGGATTGTATCTGCATCTGCTTTTCAAGACATTCAACTGCATGGTAGAGTGTGTTCTGCGATATGAATGGGCTTAAAGTTCGAACATGATAGAAGCCTGTTAGCAGAGCAGTAGGGCTTATCAGCAACTCACTTTCTTTCCTTCTGAATATCATTGAAATAATCACCGATCAGTCGTCGGACATAGCACTGGTCCTTAGCTGGAACCCTGGGCGCTGCCACCTTTCATCCGACTTCTCATTTTGTTTGTATTCTGGTTCAATTCGCTGAACAGGGTGTGATGCCTTTTTTTTGCTAACGATCTGTTTCGTTAAAGAACTCCGCCTGAGTCAACCTGCAATCGACAGCTGCGGTTCTTCCAGACAGATGTGGGTTTCTGTCTTTCCCGATCACTTTCTCCAGTTCATGTTCATGATGCAGCCTCGAGGACGCATCATGAACATGAACAGTTGTGACGTCCGCATTTGAACAGAAGGGTAAATAGTGCTGTTCTTCTTGACAGCCGGGTAATTCCTAATTTCGTTCATTTGACAGTACAAGTGCTTCCGACGTACCTTTCTCGCACATGTTTGCATCGAAGACAAGGTAACTAATGACATATGGGCCAAATGAGGCGTATTCTAGTCGACAGAGGTTCGTCATTGTTCTTAGCCCAAAATGATCCTCTTTTTGCGATCGTTAGTCCTTTTTTGGAAACCAGACGCCTGTCATTGCAGTCCGCATTGGGAACGTTGCGCGTGAATTTTGATCGAATTCATGACTTGTGGACTGGTAGTTAGAGCGTGATACAAACGCTTAACAAAATTCAGTTCGTGGCCAACCGCTGGGCGACCCGCTGTTCTATGGCGACTTTGAATCTAGATCGCCCTACACACTTATATAGGATTAAAGACAAGCACGGGGGTCTTCTGCGAACTCTTCGAAAAATCCTAGGCACTTAGGGACGACTGCAGCGTGCCCAAGTGGCTGTGAGACAAGAGTTAAGTGACCACAACGTAACCGACAAATCCACCCCCATCTTCTCTGATAGCCAAGCGGCAACAGGCTGGTTGAAGCTGGTTAGGTTGTGGAATCTTAGCATCAGTGAGATATCATTGTTGAACTCGGTACCGGGGTATACTCGCATCCAAAAACAACTAGAAGCCGAAGCCATGGACAGAGCCACAACTCTTTGGCTTGGTCATGAAATTGGACCAAAAGCCGACGTCGAGCAAAAAGAGATCAACACCAGCTTTAGTCGCAATGTACGCATGCGTTTAAACTTTTGCAGAAGCTGCAGAGATGAGGGAGAAACAGAATCTATCAAAGATCTGCTCTGCAATTGCCCAGTCCTATCAAAGAAAAGAAGGCAGATCCTAGGACAGCACTTCTTCGCAGAGCTGGACTGAAAAACCTGTTGAACTGAAAAACCTCCTAAGATTCATGTCTGAATCTAATTGGATCTGGTCAAACGAATTCGAGTCTCTCGTCTCAGATGGCTTGGTCATGTAGAGCAATGGATACCACAGCTCCGGCCCGGAAAGTCTTTGACCCTACATGTGGGTCTGAGCCACGACCATAAGGCCGTCAGGGCATCCAATTACGTACCTGCCTAGTACCTACATGCCGACATCACGAGCTGAGAAGCCCTGTCTGTCGCGACGAAAGTGAGATCTCATGTTGTGTTGCCTTTTTCAGCTAACTGCACATTTTATTTGTAAACAGGGCCTATCCCCTGATAAGGCGCCAGATTTGAACAAAATGTCCATCAAATGTGATTTCATTTAAAAACGAGAGTAAATCTGGCAAGGATCTGATTTGTTAACTTTCCTAATCTTCCCCTGGCATCGAACAATTAACTTTCTGGTCTACGCACTCACAAATTCCGTGAATGCAACCATGATAGCAGTTAAATTCAACCAACTACGATGTCTGCAACAAATTGCAAGCACATACACACTAAATTCAAACCAGCTTCAGTCTAAGCAACAGCAATTAGTTCGATCCTGTCCTTGACTCGGAATGACTGATACCACAAGTGACCGGGTTCTGTGAATTCAAGAATAAGCCTCCATTCGACTCGCTTCGCAAAACAAAAACAAACGCATTTAAAGCGATGACTCAATCGAACAGGCATTCGACATCGAAGCTGATGCATAGGCTAGACAACGAGATCACCATTCGGATTTAGAGGTGTGCCAATAGCTTCAATTTGCGAGGGGAAGTGATGGATGACGCCGATTTCAGCTTCAGTTTGATAAACGAACTTGATTTCAGAAAAGTCAGCTAGTGAGTCACTTTAAATAAGTTCGACGGACATAAGCCTAGAAGCAGCGGCTGAGAAGTGGTTTTCGAAAATCATGAGCTCATCATTCTCTCTCATCTCTGCCATTCTTGCTAAAAAGGGGGTGGGATTACGACTGCCATAGCGACGAACAGCTGTGGCTAACATAGAGGAAACCTGTTGGGCCCTTAATGGGTTACTTTTAACAAAAACCAAGCAGATTCATGCACGAGGGTCGGGATTTCATCTCGATATCGGTATTCAAATGCCCGAGCTGGTTGAAGAAGTCTTTGCCCAGAAACTGCATCCTGCCTCTTGTTAGAGCTGAACAGTCACCGAGCAGATGTCAAATTGATTCTATTTCCTCATCGTCTCTGCAACTTCTGCAGGGATGGGGGGACGCAATGCATGTGTACCGATGTCACTCTATTCAGAAAGGATTCTCACTCACAACATGCGACTAAAACCGACCATTGAACTGGTCTCGTCTTGTTCAGCGCCGGCCATAGCGTCTTGTTAATCTGATGTCTGCGTAAAATCACCTTTTGACGTCCTCCCTGTCAGAGACATTCCCACAACTTTGTGCAACGATCTTAAAGAACGAACAATCGTTGGTATCGATGACCATAGCCCCATGATATATTGAACCTATTTTGGGGCAGCCGCTAAGTGGATCGACTTCAGGCAAATGGCACTGATATTGCAGCAGTCACGAGGGCTGATGATCTGTTGATCTCCTTGCCACAACATTGGTCGAGTTGTCACACCGAAGCTTAAAATGAATAGCTTGTCGTATGGGTGTACCTGTCTACCCTATGAATCCTAGCTTCCATAATATCAGCTGTCACATCATTTTCTGAACCGCATTATCCACTAAAGGCGTCGCGGGCGGAAAGCACACAACACAAAGATCTCCAGGCCACTCAATCCTCCGCTGTCGGCTCTAACTCATCAGAAGTTATGACCAAACGAAACAAGGCAAGTTTTTGGACTTGGTCCAATCACCTTGACCTTCTATACCATTAAGTACGATCGCTCGAAGCCATTTGTCGACCACCTTCGTGTACTTTTAGGCTGAAGTGCCAAGTGAAAAGAGTGTTTGAAGAAAGTAAGACGTTCCACAGGATTCCATATTAGGGCCGGTCGTTGTTTGCATGTAGCGATTGTAACTTAAAAGGAAGGATCACCCTTGCCATTCGCTGTCTGTTTGGACTTGAAAGCCAACTGAGGAACAAAGCCCTCTCTCGAAGGACTTAGACCTTGATAGTCCCCCTTTTCCTGTGTGGCGCAGAAGCATGGGCCCTGACTAAACCGGACGAAGAAATGCTGGGTCGATTCGAGAGGAAAGTTCTTCGTATAAACTTTGGCCTCGTTTGTGTTGATGGTGTGGATGAGGAGGAGATTGAACAGCAAACTGTGTGGGCTGTACAGCAACATGGATGTGGTCAAACAAGTTCAAGTCTCTCACCTCCAATGGCTGGGTCATGTAGAGCGAATGGACACCAATGTTCCGTCCCGGAAAGTCTTCAACAAAAATCCGGACGGACAACGCGGCAAAGGGAGACCATGCCTCCGTTGGCGTACATACCTGTAAAGGGACTTCAATCAGTTGAACGTGCGTAGCTGGGAGCAACTAACACAAGACCCTGCATGATGGAGGGGCACGTTTGCCGAGGCTCAGGTCCATCCCGGACTGAAGCAACTGCCAGCAAAAGAAGAAGAAGTGTGAAGACTTTCGTTTCCTTTCATGGTCAGGCCTCCTCTATCCTATTCTGGTGTAGCCAGCTACGCATCTGGATATTTACCTCAATAGTCAGACAGATACATGGTCCCATCTGCGAGGAAGGTGAATGGAAGAGAAGACACAACCGAGAACTCTACAAGCTGTACTAGGAGAATCCGAGGCTCCTAGTTCGAAACGGAGAGAAAGACCGAACCTCCGGTACAAACATCAAGTCATCTCGGACGTAAGACAGCTTGGTCTGGATGACTGGAAGCAGCGTGCCCAGGAGCGTCATCAATGGAAGGCAGCTATTGTTCAAATGCAAGCCCTCCAAGGGTCGTCGGCCTGAGAAGAAAGTAATTCCGAACAACACTAGTCTTGGTTTGTTTGTTTGGACACCCCTAAATAAAGCTGTCAACCGTAAACATTTAACTATCAGACCTTTGTACGTTAACATATTACTCCACTTTCCCCTCCTGGAATTGTTCAGCAGACAGCTAGCAGCCAGTATTGCTTTAAGACTCGACTACGACATAACGACGCACATTGTGTTGTATTGCACATCTAGGAAGCTTAATTCAAAAATCAAAAAGTCGTCCGAATGACAAGATTTTGATTTCAGACGATAGCTATAACCTAAGGCCTCATCGTTTTGTAAAACAAAAATTCCTGGAAGCGGCATTTAACGTTGAGTGACAACACAAACAGTAACCGTCTGAACTCAGCATTAGCGACTCAACGCATTCAATTTCTTTCCCAACGACGCCTGCTACGCGACAAAGGGGATAAGCTTCTCTACCAGCAATCCTTCGAGAGTGGATTAGAAGCCTACAACAATCAGACGCTGGATGATCCTCTGCGAATTTCGACAGACGGTTCGGATATGGATGAAGGAGTGGGTGCAGGTCTCTGCACTAAGCATTGTTCTTCCAATGCAACTCCTTAACTAGTGTAGCGTCAGAAAGTGCCACCTGTCTAGTTCTTGCTCTCATCATCCTAGGGTCCATGTAGTTCTTCGTACTCTGGCCAACTTATGCAAGATGTCTCTCTTCTTGGCGGGTGTGAGTGTCTGCTTGCATTCTTGCTTGACTTACTCTTATTGTGTCACTTGTTGAATGCAAGAAAGTCTCACAGACACTAAAAAGTCAAACAAACAACAAATCCCCCAAGAATACAAATCGGCAAGCTCGAACCTCTTTCCAGCTACAACCGGAGAATGCTTTCATAACTCCGAAAAATCAACTTCCGCACCACGTAGCCAAGCAAGACAGACAGTCTGGAACGCGATTTGGACACCCCATGCTTCCCAATTCCTTCAAACGCTCACGTACTGTACCGATTGCCCGATCTGAGGTTGCTACACCAGGCTGAACGTGTAGGGATTCACCCTCGCCGCAAAGTGAGAGGTGCCACACCGGCCCAGTCCTTGGCCACATTTTGACATTACAAGCAATTCAAATTCACCCAAAAAACATCCGCAATCACACTCCCTTCAGCCAAGTGGCCTTGCTCACCCCCTCAAGGTAACCTTTCGATTCTTATTTCGATGCAAGTCACAAGCGCCGATCACCTGCTCCAAATAGCTGGCGTTCTCTACGAAATCCTTCATCAGGCGGTGCTAGTTTGCTAGTGCTAGCCTTGCGCAGCACACCAGCCACGATCACCCAATTTAAAGGCAAATGCTTGACCCCACCGAGCCCCACCGAGCACATTCGTATTCCAAATGTAGTTCACTGCCACCACCTGCGTGGACCGCCCAGCACACAGCGTCGCTTGTGTATTCCTTTGGCGTCGCGCATTGCAAAACAACGCCGCCGCTGCTACCGTCCAATACCGTCAACAAATTATTGTCTAACCATAACCCATCCAAAAGAGACGTCAACTGAAATTATTATAACACGACAAGTGACATAATGCATCGGTCTTACGCGGACAATTGAATCCAATGAACCACGCCAGCCAACGAGTCAACTACCAGCAGCTCACCGACATGCAAAATGTGACCCGAATTTAATTACAGCACTTACCGCCGACGCTGTGCGGCCGACAGCGGTCTACAGCGGAACACGTCAAGAGGCGATAGAGCGCTTCAATTGGCTTAAAGTGCGTCACAGTGTTGCAATGGCCGGAGTGGCTACGACGACGCGTCCGTCTCGCAAATCACGTTAGACTTCAGCATTCACACACACAGACACACAGCCGCCGAGGCAGTGCCCGTGAGGCACGTGAATTTAACTCTTTTTTTTTTTTGTGCTTCGCCTTCTCCGGCAGAGCGGCGAACGGGGGGCGGCGGTCATAAAATAAAATCCACTTTCACGAGACCTCCACCTTAATTTCGCGTTTTGTTGTGCTCATGTTACACAATCCTCGGCACTGGCAGCGCACAGCGCTTGGCAAGATCAAGGAACGCAAACTACAATCGACGACGACGATGACAGCGTGACGGTTGACGGACGACGGCGTACCTTTGACGGATAATATGACAATCGCACGAATTTGAGAGAAAATAAAAGACCTTCGTTGCATAATTACTCTTTTTATTCGGTATAATTTTCATTCGTCTGCTTGACAGACGTCAAAAACTCTCCACATTTTGTCTCCACTTAACTAAACAATTACAAATCAAAACAAAAAAGAAAAATACGATAAAACTAAAAAATGACGAACAAAACAAAGAAAAATTGGCACCTAGACTCTTAACTCAATTAGGATAACAGTTACATGATAATCGAAACGTCACGAAGACTCTCTCCAAAAAGAAATCCTAAAATTACACTTAAGACTAAATCAAATTGCTATGGTCTCCACGGCACGCCCGGCAGACTGTTTAACCGAGAAGAAGAGGAAGAAGAACAAATAGGAGCAGTTTGAAGGAGAAGGAAGGAGGAAAAACAGAAGGAAGAAGGTTACTAAGCAATTTACATGTTAAATATTAACAAATAACATCATGGCCATAATCGAGAGGACACTGAGAAGCTGTGGAAGCGTTGCTGACAGTTGGCGCCGTGGTGTGCTGATGTCGTCCCATGATGTGGTAGGTGGTGGTAGTCTGTTCATCGGCGGAAGGCTCCACACGAGCGCTGGGCGGGCGGGCATCGAATTATGACCTGTAACGAGAGATGTGATGAGTCATTATTGCACGGGGGATGGGTTAAATAAAGCAATGACTGCTGTTTGACAGTCGCGCACGTAGTACGTAATCCGTAGAAAGTCAGCGTCAAGTGTCGCGCAGTGATATCATCACAAGCAGTTTGGGCATTGATTGGAATTCGGAGGGGACGAGCGCGCCTCCTACTGAGACGCTCCACTCAACTGATGGACTTGTTCGAAATGACAATTAAGCACAGTCTTGTGTGACTGACGTGTGCACTGTCTGCGGGGTGTTCATGTTGAAAGTCAATTCAAAAGTCGCGGTTATGGCAATCGATTCGGTTTATTGCTAGTGAATTTTATGACACGGTGATTAAATCTGGCTCGAGTGGTGCTCCTCGTAAATGGCGAAGTTTTGGGCTATTTCGATTTTGCTGCTGTCTCTGATTTATCGGCATAGACTAGCGGTTGATGGGAAGTGATTAATCACACGAACCCTGGGGGGCTCATAGACAGGTTGCATCACCAATTTGACGCTGAAGCACACGTCGTCTTGATGAAGCTACGGCTCATCAGGGGCTTAAAGCGAATTCCCTTTACTCTGGAGCACAGATGTGGCGGGCCTCATAAGGAGCAATGATTCTACCATGCAATAGGACATGGAATTGGTTGGGGTTCCACTGAAACGAGGCCGAATTAAGACGCATCGCACTGTGGACGAGGGCAAGAGGCTCTCTTACAATTGCTATCATGCGCCGATGTCATTAACTTAGTAGATTAGGTTAGGTTTGGTTGAAGTGGCTGAGTGCTGGAAAGGAAGACAGCAGACAGCCACATTTAGGGCAGCATAAGTTCACTGTGGTACCATTCTGGCATCTCTTCTGTGTCGAATAAATCTTTCGCCTGTTACTAAAATCTTCATTATGGTACCACACGGATCTGTGAATGCCTATTCCGCAAACCAGTTAGTGCATCAACTTGGTAAGTCAAAGACAACAATTCGTCAATGAGCCGTCCTCGGCAATCAGACAGGAATACAGCTAAAGCAAGTCTGGTGCTAACTTCGAACGAAATAAGTCCACATTTTGAAACTGAGCATTATTTCCGATTGTGAGCGCGAATTTTGCTTTCAAATGCGAAATATCCTCGAGTCAGTCTTACAACGCTTCGAGTCAACACCTGTTTGGACAGCGGTACCTGCCTGATAGCTTCTGACTTTAGAGGAGCGACGAAATCCCTCGAAAAAGGGCAGTTCGATCGTATTGAAAGCACGTTCTTCAAAAAAGACTGCAGTCCACCCATGTCCAAGATGGACCAAGATAGATCGTGGTGTTCAATCACTTCAACCAATTGTACTCAATTGATTCCTGGCAACATTAGGACACCCATTACAAGCAGAATTACACTTGGAAGTAGAATATCGCCTTTCTTCGAAAACCCGAGTTGTGAGCCTGATACAGTTCAGAAGACTGTCACAGAAGACGACATAGTTGGACATTTCGCGAGAAGTGTTCTGCTAACTGGGGTTCTTGATCGCTATTGACAGAGAATATTCATCCATAAGCTGTAGGGATTACAGTGACTTAAGCCCAGTCAGCTGACCAAGTAAACAGAGACTTAGACCTCTTGAGACGGAACAAGACCAACTTTCTGTAAGCCCAAGAAGTTTAACGATGAAATTCAAAGACTAGGCGGCAGTACATGACCACATGAAGGTCTTCGTCGAATCCGAACAAAATGATTGGGTCAACTTTTTCCACTCGTTTTTTTGTGCAATAGAACGACTCTACCTGTTTAGTTCAAGATTAACATCGAATTAAACTAAGTTTGAGGCGCATTTTTCAAGACTCTGTCTAGACTCTTTTTCTACTCCTCTCGCAGCACTGTCACAGTCTGGGAAGAGGTTGAACCGTGAATTTTAAAATTTGTTCGAGTTGGGAATTGAACCTGAACACTTAGCGTAGGAGGTACCCATAATGCCAAGGCGGCCACATTTTTCCATGAGCAGTTAAAAATTGTAACAAATAAACCAGGCTGTGGTGGGTAGGTTTGGTGAGACGAGGTTTTGGGCAACATTTTTTTACAACACTTAATGTGGTGAGGAATCATTCCTGTACAACCCAAGTTGATGTATAGTCTCCAAGTAGTAAAATTTACCACAGTGCTGGTTTTAAGCAATAAGACGTCAACCACCCCGATCGGCATGATTGCTGCACGTGCAAGTTTCTTAATATCAAATCCACTTTACGGGGCATTTAGCTAATGATCCCTTCGCTGGCAGGATACACCAGTCAGCCCTAACTGCAGTGTAGTCCCATTGTGACACCACGCGGATTCCTTTACCTGAAACCAATTGACGCCCTCAACAAAGCGGCTATCTGGTCTAAGATGGCCTTGCTCAAGTTATTGAAAATGTAGTTCCTTAGATATGCGTTCCTATGGGTAACCAGAGCACTGCATGAGTAGAAGAGGATACCTCAACAACTCTCAGTCAAGCGCCTATATCTCAAAAGATATATTCAAAGCCCAATGATATTCTATTTCGAATTTAAGAGCTTTGCTTCGTTTTTTCGGACCTATTTAGCTGAGCAGCCTCCGATGGCAACCAAACGAAATAAAGACCATAACCTGAGGCGGATCGTAGTAAAAAAGTGGGACAAAGCCACAAATGTGTGTCGAATGTTCAAGCATGCAAACTAAATGAACTCATTTTGAAGCCGTTAATATCGCATTTCAGGCCGAATGGTAGACATTATCTTTTTAATTACCTTTGGCTTGACTTGGAGAAAGCTTGAGTAAAGAACCGTCTCAAGCTAGACTTTTTTTAAAAATAGAACTGTCGTGAATTTGCTTTGAATTCGAATTCACAAAGGCAATTTTAGCGCCAACGTTCTTAGCAACCCTCTGTCAGCTCTCAACAAACAACGAGTCTATTTTTGCGGATGCAGACTTGTATTTCAAATTCAAGCCCGAAACTTATAAGATCAAAGCTTATTCAGCTTTTTTCAAATTTCAGTTACTTACAGGCATGCAGTTAGACGCTGTATTCTTGTAGACAAGCCGATTGGATTTTTGGTGGCTAGTTTAGCAAAGACTTTTCCACACTTTAAGGATAATTGGAACTTCAGCTGTGAACCTGAGACCCCATAACAGACTGGATTGTGGATGTACACCTTAAAATGCATGCCACATGTCACACAATGTACGATAAAGTCAATTTATTGAAGGAAGCTTTTTAAGAACGCTGAAGCTCGAAGCTGGGCCAGGAATTTGTCTCCAAGATCGTGTGATATCCGCAAATGTGAGTGCTTGTGTAATAGGAACAAGATCATAACCTGTGCATAGAAAAACTAACTTCTACGGAATCCAGCCTATGGATTGCTGTGCAAAGTCGCTTGTCCGTAGTGATTAGCCAGAGACATTCCAACATTTACCGTGTCGTTCCTGATGTGCTGCAGAAGGCCTTCAGAATTTTAGAGCGAAGACAACAGAGCACACCCTATTGCAGGCACAAATCTGTTCTTTGATAGACATACTCAAAGTAACAATCAATAAAGGGAATTTTGCATTCAAAGAATCCGCAGCAGAAACCTTTTGGAAACCGTATTCAAGGCAGAATCACATAAAATGCGTGTTCAAATAAGACGAAAACTTTACACCTTGTGTGTTGTCAAACAATTGACTCGGCTTCGAAATTCCAATATCAAGCCAATTTCAAACGATTTCCAACAAAAAAATCAGTTTTGGTGCACTTCTTTGATGGCGCTTGTCTGTTAAATGTGGACTCAAAAATTCGTCGCCTACATCCGCTGTCGTACATAGACGTCATTGAATTTGTCCACACCAACCCCAAAGCCTGGGAAATCCATCAAAAATGACTTAAGATTCATTCATGTCTCCCCACCATCGACACCTTGATCGCAGTAGTTTTCTTCGAGTTTACTTCGAAAAAGAAAACTGCCACACACTTCTCGCCTCATTAACGAGCACAACTGCTATCCGCATACTTGACCCCTTAATCGATATCGAATGAATCCATCTGTCGAACAGTTGAAATTCTATCCTCTGTTGACACGGCAACAAGTGCGCGCCACGAAACAAGAAACAAGAGCGGATACATTAATTTCCCGAAATCTCGTTGTACGCTCCATTCTTCGGCGCAGCACACTTGTGTCGATATGTTTGCGCACTTGACAGCTGCTACACGCCTGACACAATTATGCCAAAGTAAACTCAGTTTTTGAGACCTCATTACGCACCCGACTGGGTTCTTACTTCTTATCACTTTCACCCAGATGGACGGATAACCAGTGACACTAGTGACAAGTTGTGTCGGTTCGGAATCTGTGCGTCAGACGTTCTTCATTGCGGTGGCTGTGTGCGGAGCTTTCGAAAGTGAGTTGGCTCGCCCCCGCTTGATTCTCGGGTTTGGGTGCCTGAAGTGTCATTGCCTTCGAGTTGGTGGGAGGGTAGCACAAGAAAATTGTGGAGAATGGATTCGTGTAAGTGAACTCCGGACTGTGTGAACGGAACTAAAAGGAGAATGATCGTAACAGGACGTGGCATGGCTACAAGTGATGCCGAGCGGAATGAGGTCGACGACTCTGAGGTTGTTTTTGGGGGGATCTCAACCGACTACATTTGGTTCGGTTCGATTTATGTAGCAAAAGCAACAATCTTTAATGATTCAGGCAGATTGACAGGAACATTTTCCTTGATGGAACCTTAAAAGCAATGTTACCCGCAATTTTGGGTGTACTCCTCAAGGAGGAGCATTGTATGATTGGCGGGCTGTAGCTCATGCGGAAATCTCAGCAAATTCAAGTGCATTTGGAAAGTGGAATATGCCTGGGAATGGCCTGAAGTTTGAAAAATGATCTGTTTCTACTTTGAGAGGAGTTTGGAAAGCGCCCACAACGACAGCAACATTTAGGGGCCGCAAAAAATTTGCAGAATGAGTGGTGTCCGACGTCAATTTGAGAACAGCAGCAAGAAAGCTCAAGAATACTGGGAATCCTTTGAAGGCTACTCATTAAAATTGCAGCCACAAATTTAGTGAATGAGGCGATTTGAAGATGCTTTCTGAACAACGTTGCGTATAGAGCTGTTTAATATTAGACCACAAGAAGGGGGTACAATAGATATTTATGATCGCAGTAGTACTGTCTGCATGGCACACCCCAACTCAACCTTTTATTTTAGAAATGCAGAATGTCGGACGCTGAGGCGAGCACTTTGCATGAGCACTGGATGATATCGAATAGTCGCCGTACCAGCATAAGAGACGAAGAACTTTCGGAAGTACAACCACTGACGACTGCATTACTTAAGGTCACCCAATGGTACTGAAAAACTGTTGGAATGAAAAAGGGATCTGCTACTCCAAGGAGAGGGAGTGTCGTCCATGCTGGTTACGACACTTTAAAATTTAGCTTCAGTCCTCAACACCCAATGAGGATGCAGAGTCCTATGAATATGTCCCAAGAACGCTCTTGTCACATACTGGACCAAGATTTTGTAATGAGGTAGTTAATTAAGCGTTGGGCGCCACGTATGCATTCGTTAGACCAGAGACTTGCTTGAATGTAGGTACATTCATTTATTGACGCAAAAATGTTGTTTATAGGCGAGGAAGCCATCATCTCACAAGTAAGCCTTGTCAGACATCGCGAATGGTAGGTTTCAAGAACTGACAAGCAAAGACTTTTGGAGTAAGTTCGCACGATTCGCTGGTTTTTCATTCCATCTGAGTGGTGATCGGGTGAAATGTTTCGGTTACAATGGATGAGAATGGCCGTCAAGGATGTGATTAGAGGAATTGAACACCCACACATTGTTGCTTTAAACAACGATGTGAAACTTGCCCAATGTTCGCCTTTGACTAACAAACTTTGTCGTATGCAGGCTTTAAGGCGAATGAGTTCAACGTAAACATTTGTTTCTGTATGGAACGCTAGCCATATTCCTGATCAATTTTGCACTTGCCGTGAGGCTGTCATGGCTTGAATGGTTTGTGACGTAAAATTTGTCCCACAAGAAGCTTTTGAGTCCGATCTTACCACACTCCAGGTCCATTATGACTTTGAAACGTGACAAATCAATTCTGCATTCTCAGTGACATGCATGTAATTCTTCATCTCTCCGAGCTGATCCTGTTGAAACTGAAGGACATAAGTAGTATTAAACTAGTCCATCAGTGATGTGGAATGTAAATCAAGCATCAGTCAGATGGCCACAGTCTTTAGAAGAAGCACACTTCGTTAGGTTTGCTATTCCCTACGAACTCAGAGGATTCGTAGGGGAGAGATGAACCATCAATCTAGTGTGTACCGAGTCGACGAGGAGCGTTCACTTCACTGAGGTTTGATCTGGTAGAAGAAGTTTTTTCTTGGTTTCGGGGCGTCCCTTTCTAGAGCCCGTAGAGGGCCAGGGACTAACTTCTTCAGCAACCACTCGTGTTCAGCGTGCTTTTGTTCTCTAACAAGTGGAAGGGACCTACAGTTTTATGCCGACTCCGAACGGTCAAGTTTGAGAAGCTTTTACTAGACAATTACACCTTTGAGCATTGTCAGTGACTACAAATATGTGGGGCCTTGAGTATTATTTTTGTTTCGAACCTAGAAGCCGATGTTCAAGTGCGTAGGAGTCGATGCACAGGCCCACAGCGACACGGCCGTCACATATCTTTAGCTTCGTAAACAAATGCGTAAAAATCATGCCACCTTCTTCCAGATCACATCGACCAGCACACTTTAGACAAGTGTAATCAAGTCTCTCGCAGACTGGACTTGTCCACATGCATTACCAATTAAAATTTAGAATAAATTTGACATAAAACTTAATTAAAACAAAGTCAATATGGCGTACGGATAGGGTCTTAAAAAACTAACTGAATTAGAACGCATTTACTATTGCCTTAGGCTACGTGCACAGCGAAGTGTATTCACGTCGCACGACGCGACATGCATCGCTACTGGCGAATAATTACATGCGTACATGTGGAGGTGTTAATAGTCGGAGGCGAGTTTCTGAAAAGCAAATTGAACGACTGCAACTGGCACCGAGGCCCTGCCGATGATGAAAATTTTGCAATCAAAATATTTTGAATCAATTTAGCGAACGATAATTGAGGCGAGGTTTGGCGCTTTTAGAAGCGTCTACTGAGAAGCGTTTCCATTTGTTTATGCAAATGGCATTTTAAAAAACCGATCGTTACTTAATGCAATTAAAGTATTGCCTTGTAACACGATGGAATAAAAATGCAAACACTTCAAAAGTACGAGAATGTAGTGAACAATTAGGAGAGTGGTCTGAAAAAGCGGTCGAAGTAATGACGATTTTTTGACGTGTCACAATGCCACAAGGAATAACAAACGACCATCTATTGAGAAAAGCGAATGAGAACCCTCTTGGAGAAGCCATCAAGAGAAGACCAAACATAAGCACCTGCCATCAAGCCCTAGAGTGCAACTCCCAAGGACTTCTGTTTCCTTATATATATAATAGGGACACCTACCACAACTTGGAAGAGGTCCGTAGAAAAGAGGATAAAAGAGGGAGCAAGAATTATGGAAAAATAAAGCAGATGGCCCTGAACCGTGTACGTTTGCGTTATTTTATTGCGGTCCCCCGCGGGATTGTGCCCCCGCGAATGAGTGCAAGTCAAGTCACAAGGACACAAGACATTTCTTCTTAAAATTTGGTTTCACATATATTTCGTCAAAGCTGTGATTTCTTGGGCGCTTGAGCACTCTTTAAAAACCGTTGCATAGTACGTACTTATGTGCGTTGACTCTTAGGCGGTTGAACATGTGATGTCAAGGACTGCAGCTGATATAGAAACGCATTCTGTGAGAAGCAAGAACCCTCCGAAGAATAGCACGACCTTCAGACACTCAAACTAAACTCGCGTTCAGGTTTGCAACAAGGACTTAAGCTTTGAAAATTAAACTCTATTTTAGAAGTCCACTTTACAGATCTACACACAACCCTTGTGAATGCTTTAGATGCTAAGCCCAGCCCCAGCTCGGACTGTCGCGAGACCCATTTTATTGTTATAAGGAAGGTAGCACGACGCATTATTTTGGGCCTTGACTTTGTGTTGGAAGACTACTAAATCGACACACGTTTCAGGCATTATTCAACCACTAAGCACTGTTCAGAAGGACAAATTCGGGTCCAAAGCAGAGCGCTGCTTTTGAAAGGTCCTTCAATTAATTGAAAAGAAGTTCGGGATTGTTAGGAGTTGTTGTGTTATCGAGCTCATGGAACTACGGTCGAATCACAAGCTGACACAGTCGATTCCATTTCGACTTACACGGACAGACGCATGTAAGCCCGTATTCTTGTTCCTGATTATTGACTTCTTGACAGCATCCTGAGTCATTTGGTCAAGAATTAACCCAACAACATTCGCATTCCCCTTCGTATTGATTATGTTTACCTTTTCATGGAAGTGTAGCAAACTTAGCTATCTAGGGTAAGCTAGGGCCGGAGTTGTTTTGCGAATTGTGTGAATTTATGTCGATATTCTCAAAGCGTACCAAGCAGAATATCCAATGAGACTCACTTCATATTGAATGGCGACAATAATGAGATAATTGCCTGCAACTTCTGACCCGATGGACTCATTGGTCTTTATTGCCTTAAAAATGAGACCAACCAAAGCCAAGTCAACGAATGTTGGTTCCCGATTAAGTTGTCTTGTCGTGGAAGAACTTTGTGAGTGTACAGGCCACAGGCACAGTTGTTGTGTGCATGGAACGAATTTTGTTTCAATTCCATAAGATCGATGGAATTCCTTCACTCCTTATGCTCGGACAATGAAAGACTCCAGCTTAAAGAATCCGCACCCGGTTTTCAACAAGAACAAGGGCTATCTAGGAACCTGGCCCTCCTACTCGAAAAAAAGGACTGATGACCTCCTCAATAGAAATCGCTCCGAAATAGCTAGTGCTTCGTGGCTGTAAGCACTGGGCACTGGCCGATAGGCATTCACGCTCCTAGACACACTTTCGCAATTGCCTCGACACCCACGCAGAGAAGTAAGTCTGCCTCACTTTATCTGTGACTGTCCGGCACTAGGCAAACGGGGATATATCGTGTTTGGCAAACCGTTCCGTAGTCACTTCTCCGAGACTGCTAAACAAAGTAAATCGAACATAATCAAATTCCTAAACGCCACAGGCTGGATTTAGCTAACCCAGGTCTACGAGGTGTGGTATCAATAGCCAAATCGGGAAGCCACTTAAACCAACCAACAGTACGGGTACCTCGTGCCACAGCTGGATGGCGCACTTAGTTGACTGTCTGCCCTTGGTTAGAGCACTGGGGTCCCCGGTTCGAATCCCAGTGCATGCAAAGATAATACGTTTTATCCGGTTTTCAAATCCGGTCCAGTTACCATTTGACGTTGGGATCAAATCACGGGCACTATCACTGGAGTTGTCGATAAGTGGTAGAGTAGTCTGACTATGGGAGGCCTCGACTCCTTAGGGTTCCGGTTCCAATCCCCGAAACAGCTAAGCAAACTTCGCCTTGCAACGGTAGGCCCCCTCCCCCTCACGTGAGAGAAAATTAGTCCGAACAACACGAGTGGTTGCTGTAGAAGCGAGGCTCAGGTCCACCTCAGAATGTAGCGCAACCTATATTATAGACTGCCGATCACTTGACAGCCAACATTAGTTGACAAGCTTCTAGCCAAAGATTTCTACGTTTGACGGCCGGATTAGACTGTAAATTCAAAGAGTTCTTTGATGCCGTGGACTCTAAGATCAACCAGGCTTTGAATAGCAGAGCTAACAAATCGAACATTTTCGGATTCAAGCTCAGCTTCAACTTGTTGCTGACACTATCCGATCGTGTCCGATCGTTTCAATTCCACCGAACGACCACCTAAGGAAAGAAATAAGGTCTTCCTTTGGATCGGTTTTGGTTCGTAATAGGAATCATTTCTGACCTTCAACGGTGGCAGATGACCAAAAGGAGTTCCTTTGAAAACTTTAACGACCGCCATGCAGAGGTACGCCGCACAGTGGTGCTATTTGTGTGGAAAAGTGCCGTATCCCTCTACAATCAAGCAATTGGTCATTATGGTCGTGAATGCCGCAGTCACTATAACCGAACCAGCAGTCCAAAGAAATCAAAGCCGTCAACTTCTTGCAGAAACAACTGTGGAACAATGGAGATGGAGTCTACGTTAACATGCACACTTTAAGCTTGTGCCACGTTCCTCTCGGATGGCCCTTAAACGAGAGACAACGCTCTTCTGGTTCGGCCTTTCAAACCTAGACGAAATCCCACTTGAACCTCTAAGGATCATCCTAATCATCGAAGTGTTTCCGACTTCTCAAAGAAATGCGCCTCCAAACTCTAATGCGGCCACGAACTTCTGCACTGCCTCAACTAAGCATCCTTTTCGGAAGCTCACAGCACGGAAAAGTGATTCAAAAAATGCTTCAAATGCATCCAGTTACCCCTTTGAAACGTCACGAGAAGGGCTAGAAAATTCATTCGTTCTTCGGAGATGTTCCCAAAAATCAAGGAAAATTTGAATTCAGTCCCCTCGCTCCCCAACTTCCACAAAAAGTTTGAAAAAAAACGACCACAATTTTGTCAAAGTCAAGTTCAAGCCCAGAAAAGTGGTCGTCGTCCACGTCCGTCAGTCAGTCAAGGTCACTGCCATCCCACACACGCTCACTTACCTTATTTCTAAATCCAGACACAGCAACACACACACACACACAGCAAATTAACTCCCAGTCGATTCCAGCTCGGTTCAGTGCACTCAGTTGACAGGCGCCACAATTTGGCCGAATTTCCTGGTCCTCGAGCCGAAGCCCTTGCTGCCGTCCGGTCCAATCGGTGTCCGGACCACGTTCTCCGCCTTGTTGGCCGCATTCAGGAAGCTGCCGGTTCTGGAACGTGGCGACCCGTCGAACTCGCCGATGCCGCCGTTTTTGTAGGAATTCAAGAAGCTACCGGTCCGCGACCGCGGTGAGCCTTCGAAGTCCGAGCCGAACGAGTAGCGGCGATCGTAGCCGGAGTCGGTGGAGATGCGGCGTCCGTTGTGGTACTCGTAGCCGGCCAGCTTGCACTTGGGGTCGAAGTTGTTCGAGAAGCGGCGGTGCGTGGGGAAGTTCTCGCCTTCGATCATCATGCCCGTGTTGGCGTCCACCGAGGGCTTTCGCGTGAAGTTAAAGTCGTTCGATTGGCGGCGCGGCATCATCATCATCTCGTTGCTGGGGTTCGAGTAGGTGCGCTCGAGCTGGAAGGAGCCGTTCGAGAACCGACGCTGGCTGCAGTCGGAGTCGGAGCCGTGCGACAGCTTGCGATAGGGCTCGACGTTCTGTGAGCCGCGGCGACTGCCGCACGGGCAGTTCTCGGAGCAGCCCGAGTCGCGGCGCATCTCAGTGCCCTCGATGGAGCAGTTCGAGGGGCGGCGCGACACCTCGGAGCAGGTGGAGTAGCCGTCTGTGGAGCAGCCCGAGTACCTGCGGAGTGGGTTCATCATGTCGGCGGCGTTGCTGAAGCGGCGCGGCGACGAGGCGTAGAAGTTCATGTTGCCGGGGTTCGTGCCCGCGTTGTCCAGCGAGTTGTTCCGAGCCGGGATGTGGTACTGGCTGGGCATGTGATGGGGGTAGTGCTGCTGCTGCTGCGGCAGGTGGTGGCTGTGCGTGTGCGCGTGGTGGTGCATGCTGTCGCTCTTGACGTGGAAGTCTGAGTGGTTGCGGCGCAGCTTGAAGCGCAGATCGGTCTCGTTGGAGGGTATGTTGCCGCTGAAGCTGCCGCCTCGGGCGCGCTCGTAGGTGCTCTCGTAGTTGTAGTTCTTGTAGTTCTCGACCATCTTCGAGACTGGCGCTCCGACGGCCTTCTTGCCCGTCTTCTTCTTCGGCGCCACCATGTCGAAGACCTGGAAGTTGCCGACGAGGTTCTTGGCATTCCTCGCCGCTGACGATTCGACGTACTCCACGAGGGCGCACTCCTTCTGCTGCATCTCGGGGTACTTGTTCATGAACTGGCGCACGTCCACTGGGATCGCCATGCCCGGCTTGAGGATGCGGATGAGGGCGATCTCGCCGCACTTTGAGAAGATGTCGGAGACCTTTTCAATGCTCAGCTTGTCCAGCGGCAGATCGCAGGCGACAATTGTGCGGGACGGCATGGTCTCGTCGAAGTTCGGCAGCGCATCGACGCGGCGCACCTTGGTGCACTCCTCGTTCAGCTCGATCTTCTTGCCCTTGCGGCGAACAGCCTGGCCCACGACGCGCCAGTCTTTGGTCAGCTGCCGCACGCGCTTGAAGCTCGACACCAGCTTCAGGCTGACGAAGCCCTCCTTGTTGCGCCGGACGTGCTTCAGCAGGAAGGCGTCCTTCAGGATGCTGTCGTTGGAGAAGTAGAACTCGACCTGTTCGACGATCTCCTCGCACAGGTGATCGTCGGGCATCTCGGACGGTTCGAGCGTGTCCATCTCGATGGCCTGCGGATCGAACTCGGCGTCGAGGCACTCGCCACTGCCCGAGTTGCTAGCAGCGCTGTTGTAGTCCTTGGCTTGCATCGCGTCGATCTTGCCCTCGAAGGAGCCGCGCCTGTGCGTGTGCTCCTCCTGCGGGTGGAACTGGTGGTAGTGGTGCTGCACCGGGTGGTGGTGGTGGTGCAGTCCGTGGTGGTAGCGATCGTTGGTGATCTCGTTGAGCACCGGAGCCTGTGATATCTGCTCCTTGCGCAGCGGCTTCAGCTCGTCCTCCTCCTCGGACACCGACTCCAGGGAGTCGGCACTGTTGCCCAGATCGATGAGGTTGCGATGATAGTCGTTAACAGCGTACACATGCAGTCCGTTCTGCGAGATCGCGATCACATTCTGCTGCTGTGGATGCGGCGGCTGTTGCTGGCGGTGGTGCTGCTGCAGACGCAGTATTCTCGACGGCAGCGATGACGAAATCGGCACAATCGCCTTTGTCGACGGCTCCGGCACTCGACTCGGGGCACTTTCACTTTCCGTAGCCGCGACGCCGCACATCACGCTCGAGTCATTTTCAAATTGTCCACGGTTGGCCACAGTGTCGGACATTTTTTTTGCACGCAAAAGTCAATTCAGTTCACTTTATTCCGACGACGCCGAAAATGTATCTTTGAAGTTCAACGAGACACTGATACCAGTTCGCTCTTGAAACCACAGCCAGCAGCGCGGTTCGATTTCAGTTTCAACGTACAACGTACAGCCGATGTAATGCACAGCACAAGACCCGTGTAATAGAAGAAATTTCACTTTCACTTTTCAATTGTTCGTGTATATCTATGTATCTATGTATCTCTGCTCGTATTTGTGTCTGTATAATCCACTGGGGGTATAATCCGTTTAATTCGCTCGGGCGACGCGATGTTAAACGTAGACGTGAACGTGTGGTGAATTCGCTGCGATCAGGGGTAACGCATTCACATTTTGTTTCGAAATTACCGTCACTTATCACAGACAGTCCATGTTTTTCCGTGGATGCACTCGCGACTTGTTCAGAATATTGTAGCAACGCGCGGGCGGGCTAAATGTACGAGCGGACGAGTGTAATGTTCCTGGGGAGGGTTCGTGCCGAATGCAGTGCGGTGATTAGACTGAAATCGCAAATTGATTTTAAGCCGGTTATATACCATCCGTTGTGTCTGATGTCTGCTGTGAGAATCGTCTGAAAGGTGTGCGCGCAGTCGACATTCTCCTTTTTTTTTCCTTCGTTTTCCTCTCTGTTCGCTGAAGCGCTGGTGTGCGCACTGGTGTTGGTTTGTCGTCGGGTTCGCTTCGCTTCGCCCCACCGGCCGTGGCGAGAGAGTGTTGTGAATGAATGAAAAAGCTCGCGCGATGGAGCTTTCTGATTGCGTGCACGCTTGGTTGGCTGGGTGGCTGGAGACGTTTCAGCGACAAGAGGGAGGCGGCGGCGGCTGCTGTTTGGGCGGACACGCACAAGGCAACACTCTTGTGGCGCTGGTGCGAGCTTAACGAGTGCCCACGTGGTGGAGTGCACCTAATGGGCCGCCGAGCTGCCCTCGACTCGAAGAGACAGTGCACTTCGGTGCGTGTGTGTGTGTGTGTGTGTGTGGCAACCGAAAGGAGACGACGAAAAGCCGAACCTTGGCAGAGTACGAGCTGCTGTTACATGATCCGTGGTGGGGGCTTGGACTGTGTTGTGTAAAGTGCTTTGCTTTCGACTGCTGGCCAAATGACAATTGAGTGCTTCAATAAAGTCTCGCCCCCTCTGCGAGCCCGCTGCTGTGACATAACGACAGAACACTTGCATGCGCCCATTTGTTCTACTCGTCGCTGCGCGGCGAGAGAAATTTGTCGCACTGGGTTACGAGGAGGATTTGTGTAACACACCGTGTCGGTGGCTTATCGGTTTTTTATTCAAGCGCGAGAACGATACGAAGCGTAGTTGAAGCCAATATGGGATGTCGCTTGCGCGACTGACTAATTAACAGGAATAGTCTTTGGCAACAAGTGCATCTGAGTTTGTTGGTGTGGTTTTGAGTCTGTTCAGCTGTGCATCGCCCGACAAGTGGTGTCATTTTTGATTCCTCGCCATTGTTGCATTGTCAACATGTAGCATACTTTGGGATCACTTTTGGATGACTATGCACTCGCATGATGTGTTGAAAGAGTGAAACAACGCGGATGGTTTGGCGCTCAACGACTTTTCGCGAAGCTATACAAAACTGCACCCCAATGTGTACACACGTCTCACGCGTAAGCGATGAAAAGAGTTCATCTGGTGCTAGAAAGAGAACGGCAGGTGAAATCTGCGAGCTTGACTTAAAACCCAAGCGAGCCCATTTCGAGGCGTCCACTAGACTTTGGTGTAAATGCCTTGGCGTGCATGCGGTGACGTGAATTAAGACGAAACGAAATTAGGCCGAATTATGCTTCAGTTCGATCGCAACTACCTTTCCAATGACGTGCGCATTTTGCGCAGATGGAACGAGCATTTTTCAGAGCTGCTGAATCCCGAACAGGGCACTGAGAATGGCAGTCTTGAGTGGAGCGGAGAAGAAGTCATTTTGGCGATTGAATCCCTAAAAGTTGGCCGATCCGCCTGTGTGGATGGCAATGGGTAAAGAAGCAGTTTTACGGGTTTCTCGTGTCATTAAGCTAGCCTGGAAACGCGGTGGAACACCTGGCAATTGGAAAACTGGGGTGATTGTCCCTCTCTTCAAGAAGGGGGGTAAAAGAGATTGCTCCAACTACTGGGGCATAGCCGTTTTAAGTCTCCAGGGAAAGTCCGCGTCAAGGTGTTGGAGACGCGGTCTAGAGCTATAGTCGAGTCCAGAATAGGGGATGACAGTGCTTCCTCTAAGAATGGTAGAATGATACTCGAGAACGCTTGGGAGTATGCCAAACCGATCTACAGCTGTTTTGTAGATTTGGAAAAGGCAAACGGCCCAGTTCCTCGAGGAGTATTCTACAGGATTATGCAATTAATGGTCCTCTTTTGAGAGCCATTCAGTATGTATACACAAACTGCTGCAACCGTATTCGCGTTAATGGTGCTAAACCAATACCTTTCACCGTGGGATTCGGTAGACCGCAACTAGTTTCTGGACACTAGCCTCTGTCCAGAAAACAATGGGGTGGAGGAATGAGAAGAACGAACAGTAGAGCGGTTGATTCGGCAACATTCGGATGATTCTATAATTAGGGCGATGATCAGAATCCATCAAGTTGAAGGGACTATTAATATTCACTTAGAACAGACAAGGTTCAACGTCCACACATTAAACCATTTTCTACTGAAAGGAAACCGATTTGAGCTTAGAATGCAACTTACGCCTGGTACACTATCGACAAATGTACTTCCAAATTCCTACGCTTGCGGGACATTAACCAGAGCGTAGCAAGAACAGAGGGCGTTTTTCCGTTTCCTCAGTACACAAGTGTGTTCTAACAAAGTCACTCGTAATAACACACAGACTTCTTGCGCGGCCTATGCCATATGACTAGCCTACCATAAAACTGATTTTCCAGCTTAGGATAGGAATGTGGGTAGACGTGCGGAAGCACGTCTCACTTACGTCCGTGTGGACCCATTGTGTTGCCCATAGGGGGAAAAGTTCCACCTTGTACCCTAATCACACTCATCGAGACGTTGTATTCGTTGTTGACCTCTCGTCGTCGAGCCAGCCCGACATCCTAATGAACCTGAAAAAGTTAGATAGTCGGATGTTATGGATTTCTTACAAGTCATGGAAGAAGAATTCTCCCATGGTCCTGTATCGCAGTTGGCTGAGGCTTTGGCAGTAGCAGAGATAGGTAGTCCTCTCTATAGTCCCATTTTTGTTTCATGGTATTTCAGATGGTTATGACCCCTTAGAGCTCCGACTACCATCCTGAGTAGACTTTTGCCACACTGGAGGAGTTTGTCGGTTTTAGTTCTATTAATATCGGGCCATAGCATCTTAGTAGTCTTACAGGTGGTAAGGTTGAACCACCTATTTCTTGCTATTTCTAGAATTTTATCATCCACCTTCTTCCTGACATCTGCCAGTGGTGGTTGAATCAATTCGATTGCCTTTGATGGGTCTATTTCGGCCCCTATTCTGGCAAGTTCATCAGCTGCCTCGTTGCCGGATATGTCCCTGTGTCCTGGGACCCAGCATAGAGTTATCGTGTGTTGCACGCTTAGAGTTTTGAGCTCATCGCGGCAGCTCGCGACCAGCTTGGACTTGATTTCTTTCGCCGAAATTGCTTTGATGTCCGCTTGACTGTCAATTAGAATGGTAATATCAGCCGGTGGTATTTTCTAACATTATTATCATTCTGGCCGCTTCTTTGACTGCCAGGACCTCCGCTTGAAAGACGCTGCCATAATCAGGGATCCTGATAGAGCAGTGTATGTTTAACAATTCGGAGAAAATGCCCGCACCTGTGCCTGTTTCCACCTTCGATCCATCAGTGTATACTTGGATGCTCGAATTTTTGATGGGTTCTTTTGTGGCCCACTCTTCCCTCGTCGGGAAATAGCATCTGAAGGGTATTTCAAAGTCGAGGAAAGCTAGTGTATAGTTACTTTCGGACTGTTCTATTTGTAGTCTTTTCAGTATACTAGCATGACCAATGGTACTTGACAGCCAGCATTTTGATTGAATGCTTCTAATGGCACTTTTAGCAGCGTTAGCTTGCATGTAAAGGTCAAGTGGGAGAAGGTTTAGTAATACCTCCAGGCCCTCGGTTGGGGTAGTGGAGATAGCGCCTGTAACTCCAAGACATGCTAGTCTCTGCATTCTAGTAAGCAGCCTGAGGTTGGTGGATTTCAGTGCGGCGTGCCACCATACCAGCTTACTCGTAGCTTAGAAACAGCAGCTTTCGTGAGCATTTGTCGTCTTGTCTAGGGGAACTTAGTGACTCGAGAGTGGTGGAGCCTAAAGCATGAAAATTATTCGTTGTACCGAGAATTGAATTCAGACACCATTACATTGGAGTTGACGTCCATTGGAGTTGACGCAAATATCTCATGGCAATTGGAATTGATGAAAGAAGAGGCTAAAAACATGGCAATTTCCGATACTTAGAATGACTCTTTTAAAATTGTTCGTATCAATCGGCAGAATTAGAAGTCAGTTCGAGATATCCTCGTCCTAGGCTGCAAACAATAAGCCACTCCAGGCAGGTGCTTGTCCAGTTCTCCTTGCTTGATACAAGATACTTGCCATCACGTTGGACCCGACTACAGACCTCACTCGGGCAGCTTTTTATAACCGATTTAGCTTCACCTTATTGAATTACCATTTCATCGCGTTTTCTGTCTATGATTGGATCAAGAAAAGTGATGGTTTCTGTCAGACGACTATGCTCTCTGGTTGTTTCTCGAGAGGGTTTCTTCTAAAATTAAACAGAAACTTGTGTTTAATGAGAGGGAATGGATGGGAATTTAATCACAGTGAGCACTTAATTCTGATGCCATTCAGACAGACAGCATCTCAATCAAGCCCAAGCGAATGAGGTCGTCTCGCACTCAAGGTCCTTCAGTCATTAAGTGTCCTCGATAGCGAATCCATCGATATCACATCACCCTCTGGCCGGGGAACATATCACACCGCATCCACACCACCACGAACTCATATATCCTTCAGCCTTTAATTACTCCCACAATGATCATTCGTTGTGTGGCTCTTCAGCTGTAAATTGCAGGCAACGTCCCCCCCCCCCCCCCCGCAGAATGCATCATCCCACAAATGAGATACACACGATCCCTCTTCCTCTGGTCGTGGTTTAATGAAAGACTTATCTTCTGGTTCTCCTCCAATTGTTATGTTTCGAGGGCAGTTGCACGGTGGTAAATGAAAAAAAAATAAGAAGTAAGCCAAACCACGGTTCTGAGAACCCCCCCCATTCAACCTCGCATCTAAGGCGCATTCAAGCTCAGCTATTCATTAGGCGTCCTCATTCATTTTGCCACCATTCCCCAGCAGCCACCGCCTCCATGGGCGTTCAGCTATTTCAGTCTGACGTCGAATGCTGGGGGATGTTAATTTGAAAGCCGTGATGTATTGAAACGTCTCCGCTGCTCTGTTTCCTGATGTATACAGCTAGCTAGGTCCAACTTTTATTGCACTCTCAAATTAATTCAAGTTCTCCTCAAACATTCCTCCACATTGAACGAACGTCGCAGTTTGATCCACAAAAGAACACGAAAATGCGAGGTTCCAAGACGTCCGGCGCCGCGGTGGTATTAGCAGAGTAGCGCTTGACTCCGCTATATCTCCTCCTTGACTTCACCGTTCAAAGACGCCGAAGAAACGTCAGCATGATGATCTTCTATGTCATATTAGAGTGGCGGAGTATCACACTACAGGCGAAAAGGTTTCTGTAAAGTCAAGACCGAAACTGTTGCTGAAAGCCTTTCTCAGTTCACAGAGTTCATTGCCTACTCAGATCAGCTTAGATCTCCTCTTACTGCTGCGGGGTTATCGCACAACGTCGAATGATTAGTAAAATAGTTGTATTTGACAATTCATAACCGTGGTCTGTGACTGCTAAGCAAGAACAGTCTCATTTTCGCAGTCATCATCACGCAGTGAATCGTGATCATCTGCACCACTGCCATCATCGACTGTAGCGTTGTCATCATCTGTGTAGTCGATTCAGTCCGTGTTGTGCCGACTCCTATGAACATTCCTTGTTTTGGGATCATAAGGCCTGTATGCTTGGGGCTGAAAAGAGTAGCATATCATAATACAATCCACTCCACTGGCTTGACACATATGGCTTCCGGCCCTACCAACATTCATAGGGGGTCTTAGAATCGAGCCATTTCGTTGGAGAACGATTTCGCAAATATACAGAAGTGTGTAGGTGAGGTGTGATGAAGAGCCTACTTGTCTAGAAGCCTACTTGTTGATCAACCTGACCGAACTAAGTGGCATTGGTGGCAGTCATCTTCACCTCTTTATAAAAACCATCAACTGACGTTCTGGGAACAGTCCGTATTCATGTTAGGCTAAGTACTGCTTTCGTTTTCAGTTTACAGACGACTAGGCTTTTTGAGGGTCCTAGAGTAAAAAAACTACACAGGAACTCGTAAAAGAACAGCGCTGTAAGGAACCCAAATTTTAGCTATTTCATCGCGAATGTCTGTTTCCGGTTTTCCATACAGACGAGCAAAGATGCCAGCAATATCCTCAAACGGAGACCAGTCTTAAAAGCCCTCACATCATTAATCGGTCGGGTATTCGGTCATGTCTACTAAATGTGAATAATCACTCGATGAAGTCCGGATGGAAAAAGTCTGCCGACTACAAAGGTCGCCAGCAAGTCTTCGCCTATATTTCAAATTTCAATGAAAAGCATCTCGAAAATGATGCACATTGAGACCAGAACTTCACTTTCATTCGCCAACCAGAGGGTCGAGTGAGACACAAAATCATAATTTCCTTCGAAATGAAATCCATCAAACGGAGCAGCTGTTCAGACATTCGTTTCTTTTCACCAAATTATGGCACAGATTAAATTATTCAGCTGAAACTCAACGCCAGCGCTGTCAGTAGCTCACGCCAGTTACGAAGTATTTAATTGCTTTCTTTCGCTCTTTTCCTCCGCCGCAGCCACAGCCGCGCCGCCGTACTGTGCCGATTCATTTTCGTTTGTTTCTTTATTTCTGTTTTACTTTCAATTTCTAATCACTTAACGCGAAATGAACGGACGTGTGTGCGAGTGTCTCGGTCTCAATGTTTCGCGAAGAAATGCCATGTATCGGTCGGTGAGCAATTGGCAGCCGACATGATCAATGCGATCCGAGTGCGAGTCGATGTGTGTGAATGTTTTCAAAACACACAAAAATAACCAGATAGCAAAAACATCGCAAAAGCGCTCAATGCAACGGCCAACGCTTGACGGGATTAAATAGATCATTTCACGGCCTTCCATTGAGAGAATTTTAAAATAAATTTCTGTTGCAATTAGCTGAATTATAGACGTTGGCTTTGACTTTGTTCGTGCGGCTCGCTTTCGACGGACACTGTTGTGGTGCAGGAAAACTTTATTACTTGGCCCGATTCCACTTCCTGGCGAAAGCTTTGTTTGCTCAAATGGTGTCGGATTGAGTAATGCTCGGGTGGTGGATGGAAATGAATTGCTTTTGTAAAACATTCGCCAGTTTTGGCAGAGGGCAGTCGCTTGATGTATGCGCTGTCAGTTTGATTGAAGTCTTGGGCCATTGATTGGGTGATTGTGGTCGGGGAGGGGGGATCTGGTGAGTCGCATGCTGGAGGCAGTTTGTTATTCACCAGTACTTGTGATTTCGTCCGCCTGGGGCTGAGAATATTTCTGATGGTGGCTGCACAGTAACGACTCATGTAAGGCAGTGATTACGTGGGTAAAGGCATTGCAACAAAAGGCATTCAGTGCAAATCCAATATTAGAAGTTTGATATTTCAAAGATGCTTGTGAAGCTGTAGCCCATTAACGGCCGCTTGGCTTTACATGCAAATCGGGAACACGTTTACTTTACACCTACATTTAAAGTTATTTGTTCCTCAATACACCGGTCGATCATTTAATCTACAGCTGTGTGGCAAGTGTCAATGTCTTGCTGAAAGCACATATTAGCCACATTAATGTCATTCAAAATCAGCAGAAAGAACTGTGCTATCGTGTCGCTATGTCGAGCGCCACTGCTTGAGCAGCCCCATTTTCAAAAAAGTTTAGGCAAATTATGTCTCCAGTGAAACGTTGTGGATGCATTTCTGCTACATTTTTACTAACCTTAAGCTTTCAGCTGTTCCTGTGTTGGCAACAATTCCATGCACAAATGATGGCTAGTTCAAATCTTGCGTTCATTTTGGGGTACCCATTACGTACTGCAGAGTTGGCAGTCGTTGTGCACATCTACGCGCAATTACCTTTCCAATGGTGTAAGTATCATCCCATTCGGTTGTGTAGAACGATGTACAATCGTACCACAAAAATCTGCAGCACGTACATATTATATGTAGACAGTCTAAAGTAACGACTGAATACGACACAGGGGCAATTTGTTCTGCTGCGTCACTTATCGAAACGAAGAGAAGAAGAGGCCTACTAAGTGTGACGCTCAGTGAAAGGCATTATAAGAGGCATTCGATCATTCGATTGTGTATTCTTAGAGGAATTTCAGTAATTAATGTCATCACTTAGCATCTGCATCTACCTGCCGACTATCCCCAGATGGTAAATAATTTTAGGATCCACCTTATTTGGACGCCTGGACACTGTGACATTCCAGAAAATTGCAAAGACCACGAACTCACAAAAGCGGGTAATAATCATCAGACTATTCATGTGTAGGTCTCCATGCTTCCAGGAGCAAATCCTAGGAAACGAATATATTTTAAGGGCACCACAATTAAGGCCTACTTGCAACTCCAAACATCGACGTTGTCACTGGCAACTGGCACACACGCCATGCCAATGAGGAAGAGGAGACTTTCTCTCCTCTTGAATAGAAAGTCACTTTCAGGCTTGATAGCTCTTCTTTATTTGATGAAATATGGAGCATCAGTGTTGCTCGACTGGTTTGTCTTCAGTTCTTAATGTCTTCTGCGCATCTTGACAATGGGTCCAGCAGGTCCAGTTGAAGATTTCGATATAAGCTTAATGTGTTTGTATGTGGCTCAAGAGTGTCTTCAAATTCAAGGACTTGTTGTTAGAGAAGAAGCGAAATATCAAACCAACCATGCAAAAGCCTACACGGCTTGAAGGTACAAAAGTACACCTGGCCGAAGGTCGTAATTGCCAGCAGACGTACAACTGCTGGTGACATTACAAAACCAAACCCCAAAACAATCCTGTGAATGTACACAGCGATTGTCAGACCGATCTTGACATATGGCAGCTTAGTCTGTTGACAGGCTTCCCTGAAAACAACCGACTTAAAGACGCCAAGCAGCACTCGTTAACTCTAATCACTACCTTTGCCACTCTGCCAGTTGAGACATAGAACACTGAGAGCAGTTTTTTTCCAAGGCCTCCATGATCTAACGATAATCCCACATAATCTAGCAGATTCATCAAGTTATCGAGATGGCTGAACATCGAACAGGAGGCGCAGGCAGGATCTTGCCCCTATCGAGCATCACAATGGGTCCAGCAGGACCTAAGTGTGACGTGACTTCTGCCCGTCTACTCACCTACCTAAGCTAACCTAAGCATCTCAATATTTTTCAGAGTCTTCAAAGACTTTCAATACTCGGCATTATTCCACGACACAGCTTGTGATCCCCAAATCCGAATGCAACTGCCTCAAGTTCAACGAACCATTTCTTTGCAATGACGTACAAAAACTGAAATCAAGGGTAGCAAACCTAAACAAACACAACTTCATTCCGCAAAAGAATATTAATTAGCACTCCTCGTCGACTGATGAACGCATGCGAGCAAAAAAATTAATCAATTTAACATGCAATGCGTCAGTTTTGTGTCCCTATTGGATCGGGTAGCCTAATAAGCTGGCCTAGTCTCGTTTTGGTAGAAAAGCAGTAAAGCCATTAACTACCTCACGCAGAGCAAAGTTTCATCGCAGAACACTTGTTACTTGCGTCGACGTAAACGTACACAAAATATATGCTCGCTACATTTGGGTCACAACAGAATCGTCAATCAATAATTTGACTCGACTTATAGGCCGAAGGCGATTAGGCTTTTGAATCGGCGATGTTTTATCATTTATCGGTGCATTTTTGAATTGTGAATTTGTAAGCAGTTTCATAGATGAGTATGTTCAAGCATTTTATTAGTGCACAAGGTCATTGTGAGCACAGCTAATTGGTTACCATAATGAGGGAGATTAGCACGCGGCGAAGTTTTATTTAGAATTTGGTTCGCAGGATATGTAAATTCCTAGTACCAACCAGGTAGTGCGGTAAATTTACATTTTAAAACGAAGTACATTGTTCAAGGTGGGTTCAAGGCAGTGCATGATGGACCAGATTCTACCCCCTCTCCTGTGGGCAATTCTGGTGGATGATCTTCTCGATGCACATAGCGTAAATTTCTTGCCAACCTTTGGGTAAGCCGATGATTGACGAGCTGCCATAGTGAGTAGGAAAGCATGAGAATGCTGTCGACAGTCTCATGCAAAAGGACTTAAAAATGGCCTGAATTTGGTGCGATGATGAAAGTCTAACTACAAGTCCTAACAAGGAGAATAAACAAGCTTTAGACTCTCAAAACTAAGGACACACCCATTACGCTAATGGAAGAGGCAAGTTTCTTGGGTGTTACAATGGATCATAGTCTCTCCTGGAACGCAGATATCAACACAATTCGCTACAAAAGCACTTTGCTCATGAACATATATCTTAATCCAGAAATTAGCTCGGGGATATAAAGGCTGGTTTAATTCTAAGGGCCGATGTCGATTTTGAATAAAACACAAATTATTTAGGAAATTATTGTCATTTCTTTTTATTATGATAATATTGGTATGGTTCAATTATGTATGGAACAAAATATCGACCGGCACACCTCCATCCGATGGTCCAAATTTTCGATGACGCTGAAGCATAATTGAGGTTCTATGCCGTTAATGTGCCGAATTATCTCATCCTTTAGCTCTTGAATTGTTGCTGGCTTATCGACGTACACCTTTTCTTTCAAATAACCCCAAAGAAAAAAATCCAACGGTGAAAAATCATATGATCTTGGCGTCCAATTGACAACGCCACCACGTGAGATAACACGGCCATTGAATTTGTCGCGCAAAAGAGCCATTGTTTCGTTAGCTGTGTGGCAAGTGGCACCGTCCTGTTGAAACCACATATCGTCCACATTCATATCTTCCAATTCGGGCCATAAAAAGATCGTTATCATTTCACGATAGCGAACACCATTCACAGTAACTGCCTGGCCGGCCTCCATTTTGGAAAAAATACGGCCCGATGATGCAGCCAGCCCATAAACCACACCAAACAGTCACTCTTTGTGGGTGCATTGGTTTTTTTCGACAATCACTCTTGGATTATCATTCGCCCAAATGCGGCAATTCTGCTTATTGACGAATCCACTGAGGTGAAAATGTGCCTCATCACTGAAGATGATTTTCTTCGAAAATTGATCATCCACTGTTGCCATTTCTGGCCACCATTCTGACCATTGACGACGCTTGAAGTGGTCAAGAGGCTTTAGTTCTTGAATCATTTGAACCTTGTAAGCGTTTAAATGCAAGTCTTTATGCATAATGTTCATCAACGACGAGCGTGAGAGGTGCAATTGTTGGGCACGACAACGAGTTGAGGTGGACGGCTCTTCAGCCACACATTCGCGAACAGCAGCAATATTTTCTGCAGTACGAGCTGTACGAGCATGCACTGGTGTTTTCACATCTCCTACAGACCCGGTTTGCTCAAATTTTTGCACGATTTTTCCGATTGTACGCACATTTGGACGATTAAATTGACCGAAAAAATCACGAAGTGCACGATATGCATTTTGATTTGAACGCCCATTTTCATAATAAGCCTGAATAACTTTAACGTGTTGCTCGATTGTGTATCTTTCCATGGTTCAAATTGAATTAGTCTGAAATTGAGAAATGTCAAATGAAATTCAGAAAAAAACTTGACGTTTAGGTGTGGTTCACATTCAACATCGGCCTTAAAATTTAACCACCCTTTATTAACCAACCCTGGTTGGTGCTGCAATTTAGTGGAAAAATGGGAACAACGACAGACCGAAAGGGGAGGAGTGGGAAAACAGTCCTCCTTGGATGGATGATGACACCCAAAGGCAAAGATGGTACACAGACGAAGTTAGAAAGTGAACTAGGAGCAGGCATTGTTGGACCTACGAGGAGATGCAACTTACACATGCCTCCCCCCAGAGAGTCCACAATCTTCAAAGCTCAAGCTCTTGGCCCTAAATGAAGCAATACATTGCATCAGCAATAGAAACTTATTCAAGTCAACAATATCGATATTCTCAGATAGCCAGGCAGTACTTAAAGCCCGAAACAGCTTCACATTCAACTACAGAGCTGGGAATGCCACAAAACACTTACCACACTGGTAGAAATAAACAGGTTAAGACTGATGTGGGTGCCAGGACAAGAAAACCACGAGGGCAATGAGAAGGTGGACGTCTAATGCTTGCAAGAAAGGTGGCAAGAATTCATTTTATTGCACCTTTCCCTGCTCATGCGTTTAGAAACATGGACATTCAACAACACTGGTCGACTAAATGGCGCATCCACTTCGGGAACAGTCAGGATCATATAATAATATGATATGGGTGGTACTACCCATTCAGTGGACTCTTCGACTCCTAACCAGTGGGACAACACAATAGAGAACGCCCACGGAACCGATGGCGCACTCTAGTGGAGAAGGACCTCAACCAACTTGGAGCGTGAAATTGGAGACAGCTGGCTAAAGATCGTACCAGCTGGAGAAGCTTGTTGACTGAAGCCCAGATCCACCCCGGACTGTAGCGCCACTAGAACAAGGCACTATCGCCCGTAGAGAGCCAGGGCCTAGTTTCTCAGGAGAGACTTACACACTCCAAAAGATGCATGAAGGTCGATCTCAAGGGAACCAAAGAACCACGGAGGCCTTAAATCTGCACTAGCCTGACCTAAGGATATTATGTGGCGCGCTTACTGGCCACTTCTCTTGCAACTACCACCTACACAGAATGGGGCACAGCAGCTGTAGATACTGGGGGCAATCAAATGAAACCATGGAACACCTACTTGTCGAGTGTCCAAATCTGACATTAAGCAGACATAAAATGTCGAACAGAATCACCTTAACAGGAGCAGACTATCAAGATATTCCATCTAGCGAGATTGTCAAACTTCTCAAGGTAGCTCTAAAGTCCTAGATCAAGAAAAGGGGTCACAATAGAACTATCGTGGTTGCAGTGTTTTGTTATTGTTATAGTCACTCCCATCATTCTCTTCAATTGAATTCAAATTAGAATTAATCGATCATCCACTCTTAGGATCGGCCTTTCAATGTTGGTTCCTCTTAGGCCACGGCGATCGTTGAAGGCTCGTAAAAATCTGTCGCAAAGACGCTATTCTCTACATCGTCCCCTCTAATGAATAAATGCTCCTGCAGTAAACATTTCCCTGTCTGATAGATGTCTTTAGAGAAAGTCATTTCTTATGCTGTTCAAGGCTCAACTTGGGACAGATCGTCGTGGACGTTAGAGATATCGTTCCAGGGAATTGTGAAGTAGAAAGACTCCCCAGAAAGGGCACAGTCTGTGTACTCTGTACCGGAGGGAGATGTGCCATTCTTTACAATCGAAACTGGAAATCATCTACTCGCTGACACATGCAAACGTATGGTCTACTGGCACAGGATAGCTCATCACTATCAGCAACCATGCCTAACCTAACCTAGGGATGTCGTGCCATTCATTAATCTTGTGTTAATCACAACTCCTGCTGTTTCGCTCAACCATCAAATGACTGGTAGCGAGGGTAATCCCCAATGACTTGCTACTGGTTCAAATTAATAAAACTCATACTTCTGCTTAACTATATACCCGTAGAGGGACAGGGCCTAGCTTCTCAGCAACCACTCGTGTTGTGCGTGATATTATTCTATCACGAGTGCTTAGTCTGGTTAAACTCCGAATGCTTCATTCTCGAGCTTAAATTCCAGAATATTTCTAGAAAATCTCACTTCCCGGACCCGGCTATGAAAGGGATAGTTTTGAGAAGTACACACACAAATGTGCCAACAACCCTGTTCTGATTCCACAACCCCGAGATTGACTATGCACATTTGATGGAATCTAGGCACCAGGTTTCAGCTAACTCTGAGTTAATGGGAAAACGACGACGAAAGGCTCATGCCTGCAAATCCGGCCCCAGGGTATATGCGAACGCCAAGGGGGCCTCAACTTTCTGTTAAAATTCATTGCAACCATTTTTTAACGATGCAAACGCGATTAAATGCAGCCCCTAAGGTGATTAGCCCGCATACATGTAAATATATTGTGTGGCATTACGGATTACAAGCAGACTTATGTTCCAGCTTCTACCATTCGTGCTGAGCATGTGAAGGACGCCTACAATTGCATGGTTGTTGACTCTGTGTCGTGATCGAGATGAAATACACAATTTGAGGGGGACATCAACCAACTTGGCGAGAGAGTCTGAAGACAACTCAGAAGCAGATAGACCGCATTGTCGGCTAAGATCCGCTTTAAATCCGGACAGTACCTCGAAGGGAGTCTTGGAGTAAGTCATTTGCACATTTTTTGTTTCCAAAGTTAAATTTCGTTTTTTTAAAGAAGAACTTTCGTCCCGGCACAAGTACAACCGACCAGCTTTTCCCTCTAAGAATGGCACTTGAGAAGGCTTGGGAGTATGCCAAATCCATCTACAGTTGTTTTGTAGATTTGGAAAAGGCATATGACCGAGTCCCTCGAGGTAAACTCTGGAGTGTCCTGCAGGAGTATGGGATTGATGGTCCTCTTCTGAGGGCCATTCGGTCTCTATACACGAACTGTAGCAGCAGTGTTCGGGTAAACGGTGCTAAATCAACACCTTTCACCGTGGGCGTTGGTCTTCGCCAAGGGTGTGTCTTGTCACCTCTCCTTTTCATTGTATATGTGGACTGGATGTTGCAGCGCAGCCGAGGTCAGGAATGTTTCACATTGGGAGAGTTGAGGGTCAGTCATCTTCTTTTTGCAGATGACTTGGTTATCCTAACATCCGCGCAGACGGAACTCCAACGCGCACTCGATAGGTTTGTGGCCGTATGTGCTGATGCTGGAATGAGGGTTAACGTGGACAAATCGGAGGTTATGGTCATTTCCAGAACGCCTGTTCAATGCACTCTGCATGTTAGTGGAGTCCCATTGAAGCAGGTGGAGAAGTTTAAGTATCTCGGGGTCTTTTTCACGAGTGATGGAAGGAGTAATGCTGAGCTTTCCTGGAGGATTGGTCAAGCTGAGTCAGTTTTGACACAGCTTGGTAGTTCTGTAATCAGAAAGGCCGAGCTTGGTGTCCAAGCCAAGGTAGCGGTTTTCAACTCAGTATTTGTTCCAACTCCCACCTATGGTCATGAAATTTGGGTAATGGCCGAAAGAATAAGATCGCGAGTGCAAGCTGCTGAGATGAGATTTCTTCGTGCTGTTGTGGGAATTACTGAGAAACACGGCAGTGCGCGAGGGACTCAACATTGAGCAGCTGCTTCTTCGAACGGAAAGGGCTATGCTTCGGTGGTTTGATCACGTGGCACGAATGTCCCCATCATCACGACTTCCGAGGCGGGCGTTGAATGCGATTCCATCAGGTAGGCGACCGCTTGGCAGGCCCAGGACGAGGTGGTTGGACCAAGTTCAAAAACTCGCCGGGTTACGCTTGGGCATAGCTCCTGATGAATTAGAGTCGATGACGGAGTTGCCTGGAGATCTTTCGTGCGTGGTTTACCCCCGCGACCCCTTTAGTGGATCATGCGGGTCAGAAGATGATGATGATGATGATGATGACTTTGAATTATGGTGGTCATGAGTTTGTCAAAGTTTGGTGGCTTATAATTTGGATTCACTTGTATTTAAGTCTGAGAAACTTATGGATTGCATCAGAACCTTTTTCTTGAGCTTTGGAGCCTCTTCTAACTTTCTCAGCTTCAGATGATTAACCAGCGGTGTGTCGGGTTTATTAATTTGAACCATGTACTCTCTGAGCAGGAGTTTCTTTCAAACTGAAAATGAGGACTAAAGATTTTTCTAAATTCGACGTCTATGTGGTTGGAAAGGGGAATAGGCCTTAATATTCGGTTGCACATTAGAAAATAATGGATTTAGCAGTGAATGAGGGCAAATCGAAGTATATGCTGTCATCGAGAAAGGACGCGCAACATCGACGACTCGGACATAACGTCACCGTAGGCAGCTATAACTTCAAGTTAGTTAAGGACTTTGTCTACCTCTGCTCCCAAGTAAACGGTACGAACGAACAACATCAGTACCGAGATCAAACGCAGAATAACTCTTGTCAATCGCTGTTTCTTTGGGCTCAAGAGGCGATTGAGTAGTAGAGTCCTCTCTCGAAGGACCAAGCTAACATTGTAATCTTTAAGGTCCGTAATGTGAAACTATGCGGTTACCAAACGTTTCCTTAAATAAAACAATTGTAGCACTGGCTGTGTGACATGTTGCGCCATTTTGTTGAAACCACTGCTCCTGCACATCATGATTGTTCAATTGATGAACGAAAAAGTCAGTAATCATAACTCTATAGCGGTTACCATTGACTGTCACATTCTGGCCAGCATCGATTTTAAAGATGTACGGACCTATTATTCCACCAACCCATAAAGCACACCAAACAGTCAGTTTTTGTGGATGTGACGGTGTCTCAAAGTACACTTGAGGATTACCATCACTCCAAATACGGCAGTATTGTTTATTGACCTATCCATTCAAACAAAAGTGAGCTTGGTTAAAATACATATTTCGAACAGAACCACGATTTTCAAAATCAATTTTCACAATTTGGAAGCGTTGTTCAGGCGACAGTCTATTTTATTTAAAAAAAAAACACCCTTTATAAGACCTTGTTCATCCATGTCCTGCTCTATGGCGCGGAAGCCTGGATAATCTCAAGAGCAGAAGAAGAAACTCTTGATATTCTCGAGAGCGCACACGAACCCCATATCCCACAAATGGAACAGGCTTGTCCCCTTATCCTTCTTCGAAGTCACTTAGGAGCTAACTATTTCGACAACTTACTAAGTTAGTTGAGCAGCTATTTCAATCGCACAGAACGGTTTTCGAAGCCGAAGGGGACTATGTTGGCGGTTGGCCTAAGTGTGACTACTCCGTGCACCCAGACTCAGTAAGTGGTGAAAAATAGAGTAAGTGGAGCACACACAATGAGAAGATCAAGATTAAAATACTGCCAGCCAAGGGACTTAACCCATTTTACACCTAGTCCATCTATTCCATCTCAACAACCATAACCTTAACCAAGCTCTATGTCCAGTCTAGCGACTAATATTTGCCAAGAATACAACTGTGTCCGATGTTGCTCCCACATGTCCGACTGTCCATCATTCTGGTCAATCGACTTTCACATGCTAGCCTATGTCCTATCCCATGGTCGTGAGTTTCGATTAAGTTTTGAAATCGAATTCCTGCGAGTGGCGAGAAATGAAGTCGAATACGTGCCTTGTCACTTATTCAACTACCGTCGATTTTACGACACAATAAGACCAATTTAAGAAACCGCCTTCCGACACGTTCTCAAATCAAATTTAGCCTCAATTTTAGCCAGTAAATCGAAATCCATTCCGGAAGGTAGCTACTGCTGCACACTCAATCCACTGATCTCCATTTCATTTCGTAAACTTGCCTCAGATAAATTGAAGGTCTCCAAGCGATGCCTGCGTGCATGGCAAATGTAGATCTCGGTTGCCTTGCAACACACGCAGCCGCGTTTTGCGCGAATTGCGTAAGCCGCTGCTGTTCCTTAGCTGCCACGATACTGCAAATATAGACTCGGTGCTTGCCCAGTTTGACAAGTCAACTATTTAACCAGAAATACTGATTCGTCTTGTGGGTCCTAGTCGAGGCCCATCAGAGCCAAGCCACAGAGCCCACCGTCGATCGACAACCAAATCGAATTCCATTCCTACCAACCCACACGATTAATTCAAATTTACGCGTGTATCTGCATACAGTACGCGCCCGGCCCGGTTGGTTGCATAATGCAGCGCCGAACCCAGCCTATTGCCACCAGCAAGCGTTGCGTTTGCGTTTGCGTTTGCGCTCGCGCAAAATTCGTGCAAATGTGCAGCGAAATGGAAGAAAAAAAAACGACGCACACTCGTCGTCTTAACCCAATTCTGTCCCTTTCGATAGAGTCTGCGGTGAGGTCGATAAAATACGCACACAAGCGCTTAGGCGCTCCGAACGCCGAAGCTCTGATTAATCAAGCGTTGGAGGCAGCCTGGCGTATGTATGTCGCAGCACTTGTTCTTTTCGATCACAAAACGGCGCATAAACCCGTTCCGATGCAGGCCCAAATCGGTGAGAGACCGACGTCGCGACGTACCAACGCACCGCCAAAGGCTCAAGCGCCCAGTTTGGACGTGTATGCGTGTGAATGACCTACCACACCGCACGTATTAGGTGCGTGCTGGACCGTAAGCTCGCAGCCGCTTAAAGCGATCCGTTCGTAAGTATCTGCATTCCTTGCGACGATTGCAGCGAACCGACCGCGACGTTTGCCTTAGATGGCTAGATGGCGGTAGGCGTGGCGTGTGTTCAGTGTTCACAGCTACGCACGGCACGAGATGCATGGACACTCGCAATTGACTTGACTTCGTGTCACGTAACAGGATTTGCAACAGCCCGCGGCGGGAAAGGAGAAAAACTGCAGCGCTAGCAGGCCTCCAGCGGGGGCTGAATCGTGACTGCAAATCGCCGCAATGGATCTGAGACAATGTGTCATAACATTTGGCGTATCGATAGCCGGCCATGTGTGCACCGTTGACTTGAACTGACCGCACGGCTGACTGCAGTCGATACACGGCGTGGCGCAGAGACGAATGTGTGTTCGTTTTCCATTGTTTTTGCGGCTGGCTTTTTCAATGCCAATGACGGACGTTTGCGTCTATTCATCGATTGTTGTGGGAAGACCCCATTATCATTGAACCTGGCACCTGCCCACTCGTCTGCTTAGTGTCGTGGTGCTCTTGAAAAGAGCGAGCGTGAGTGCACTCATCGGGGTCTCGTAAGAATTGATGGCGTGACTCACATTGACCGACTGAGCATTTGTTCAGCGCCTTTGACATATTCTCAGCAAACCTTGTCGATTGTGGAAATTTCTGTCGCCATTGACTGGTGGCTCTAAGGTCATCAACGCACTAACTGTGCGTCTAGAGCGGAATTGTCTCTTAAATACCGAACAGATAGCAACTTTTGAAAATTGGGATTATGACGGAAATTATCCCTCGATCCTGTTCGGCAGGAGAATAGTGAATGTGGAGCCTGTTGGCACACATTCCTCGCAACTTTCTGACTACTGCAGACGGAGAAGGAACTAAGGAACAATCCAGTCTTGCTGAAAGCAGTGACACAACAGGCGGACACTCGCTTCCCAAGTAAGATCAATGAATAGATGATGAACCCAACATTTACGAGAAAATGATCAATAGTCTAGCCCTATGTCCGCCAACAATCCCATTCACTTTTTGCACAAGAGGACCAATAGAAGCGCCAACCATGATCATCATGAACTCACAATGGAGAGAAAAAAGCCCGTTCATGAGATGGGCTGCAATCGGAAAAAGAATGTTTTACTTGCAGTGTCTACGAAGCAATAAAGCGACACCGACTAAGACCCAAACGGACCTCCATGCCATCATGCCACTTGGAGAGAAGCATCAACTCGTGAAAGTTATTTGAAACGATAGTCAAAAGGGGTACTCACTTAGTTGAACACTGAAGAGGAATAAAGCTGCTCCAACGCTGGCTGGCCAGACGTCAGTCAGATTGAAGACCTACCTGCTTCGCCAGTCCAACGGTGGGTGTCCGGATCCAGGAAAAACTAAGCATTCACAGACAACGCTCCTTAGATGTTGAGGCACTCGCGACCCGCAGACATGGGGAAACAAACTCGGGAGACTTTCAAGAAACATTTTTAAGACACTCAAACCCGACACCGAACCGACACTCCCGACACAAAAACTCAGACCTTTCGAAACGAGCGTCATCTGTGAAGCAGGGTGTACATGGAAAAGGGAGCGACCGGGGATGATTTGTGGACTGAGAATGAGCTCTCGAATTTTGCGCAATCGACGAACAAACACAAAATGCATGTCGAACAATTTACCGAACTCGAGCACGCATGCGAAGCTAGATCTCGAACTCATATCCTCGAAGGACTACAAACTTCAGACGAAGGATGATCGCTCGCATCCTCCACACACGACGTCACTTCCGATTTCCACTTCGAACCTCATTCAAAATCGCGAAAGAAACTTGAAAAGAACCACTCGCGCACGGACCGACCCCACAAATCAGAGGAATTTCTTCCCTTGCACACCTCACTGTGGCAGCCATCTTGAAGCGAAGCACTTTTTTTCACGAAAACACCTTAAAATCCATGGAACTTCGGTCAAGACTCGATCAATCGCACGTTAGCTTGGATTCAAAGATGTTTTTAGATCTGTTGCAGTTGCAGAAGTTTTCGGTGCACTCACCCCAGAAGAGCAGTCATCTTAGAGTGAGCACTTCCAATTCAATAAAAAACCACTAAAATCCATCGAATTTCAACGGAACTTCATGGAATCCAGTGAATGTTGCACTCAAACTTCACTTTAAGCGTGTTTTCGAGAACAAATCTAAACTTTTTCACAATCTTTTCGATTTTTGAACTTTTCACGACGACCGGAAGAACAGTTTCTCTCTCTCTTCTTCTGTCACTCACATCAGTCAACGTGCAGAATTGGGCCATATTCTGGTACATTTTCGCGACCATGTGGTGGGCGAAGAATGTGGTGCACTGAAAGTAGTAGATGCATGAGAGTAGAAGTTCGGTTTGTTTTGGTATTGAACTTGGGGTGACAGGTGGGTGGGAATAAATATTAAATGCAGGTTCATGGTGGGATTTATGGTGAATACATCTTATCATGAGCAACCATCCGCTAAGAAGCAGGTTTTCGTTACTTTTTTTTTAGTTTTCCTATGACATCTATGACATCACACAGAACTGTCATCAATCCGACAACGTTTCTGAACATTATGCCGAATCGTTGCAAAACAAGTGTGTTTGGTAAAACGGCTCAACATTTGCGATTTCCTTTGAAGCCAGTAGTTTCAGGTGAATTTATTAAATGGATGCATTACGTTCGGCGAAAATTTAGTGAACTCTTTGTGACGATTATTACAATCTAAGTAAGAATAAAACTGAGGTTGAATAGGCCATAAAATCACGCTGTCATTGCAATCAAATTGAAATGTAAACTGAACCAATAATGCGCATGCACTTTGGATGATTCGCATCTTAGAGGAGCTCTGACTTAAACGTAGAAATGTACACACGCCTGCAACGTTCATATTGGAAGCAATACACTCGTGGTCCATGCCATGATTTGAATTATTAGCGCAGAACACGAACATCACCCTCCCCCAACTTCACTTCGGAAAAAGCTTCAAAACATGAATACTGGGCCACTGAATGGGCGAAATATGTCAGGAATGAGAGTAAGCTCATATTCCAGTGATGTCTGTACGCCTTTCTGACTTGTGTAGCATCATCCAGGCGCGGGAATATTGGAGATAGAGCCTCATATTGCCAATGGCTGGATTCGGAGCATCTTCAAGCTGGAGCCAGTGACTAATAGAATTCCACTGCAGAAATGGCACGAGCTACATTTCCTCGATGTTTTAATTGCATCTCCAGTGAGAAAACAAGCACCAAAACCAGTTTGCAACTTTCGGCTCGGTTGCAATTAGCAAACTGGTCCCCGAGCGAGCTTCGAATTCAGCGGTCTTTAACGACCGAAAACAGCACCTTTGACGCCTGAATGATTCACCCACAGAATCAATAATAAACAATCAGACTCGATAAGGTGTCGCTTTTAGTGTCGGTACTTAGATTTGCATTATCTCCAGCAAGCCTGTGTATTAACGAACTCTTAGCGCTTCTGTCTTACGCTGGCCGCGCTCTTAAGTTCCCCAACCACCAACTGGTCCAGTCGATGCGAGAATCAAGGATAAAGCCAACTAATTGACGGAGGATACACATCGTTAATAAGCGATAAGACGAGAATGAACGGCCGAAAGAGAGCGCGCACCCGCCTTTTCGGCGGACTGCCCTTCAACCGTTGCTCGCCTCATTTGAACCTGAATGCGACGAAGGGCATTCGACTTTCGCGAAACCCTTCCAAAAGGCTGCAATGAAACTCAATCAAGCCCAAGCGCGTCTCGGCAACCAGATCCAATCCGGCGAAGAGCAACGAACAGGTTCATGGCGATTCACGGAGAGTGTCTGACTGCCCGGAGGAGGAAAGGAAAAGGCCTGAATGCCTGACTGGGCCGCACTGCATTCACTCGAGTCGCACACCGAGTGCGCCGGGCATTTCCCAGTCAATCTGTGGCGCGTTAATTTATGCAATTGGGTTGCAATTGAGATAAAAGCCAGGCGGCCAATAGATCAGCATTAGATTGCCGGCTCACACCGAATCGCAGAATTGGGGGGACTAAGTGGTATTTCCATCGCCAGCCTGCCAGCTGACATTTGGAAGGCAGTTGAACCGGCCGTGAGTCAGAGAATGAATGTGCGGAGTGGTGGACCGTGTCTTGACGAGCACTGCAATTGGGCTTGAAATGTAAGTCGATGTGCCTATTGTGGCGTGGAGTCACTGCGACTGCTCGAGGTGTGAACTCGAACACGTGATGAAGTGATTTAACTCGGACTCAAAATTAAGTTGAGGACGTGATCGATTATCCAGCATGATTCATAACAAGCTCCCACGGCGTCATTTGTGACCGAACACTGGTCTGGCTGGGGCTGAGAAATGTTTTCCATTTAAATTATGCATACGTGGACAGTAGGGGGGAAAAGTTATTAGTCGCCATATTTTGTATCACCATACTGTGGCGTCGTGCAACAATCGTCATGTCGCATCCACGAATGTTGCATTCACGCTTACAGCTATTATGCAACAAGTACTTAATTTGGACTAACGTTCTATTACATTTTTCCGAATGTCTTTTGCAAGCTTTACGGGAGCAGATTGGAGGTGTAACGTATCTCCGTAGAAATAATAGTAAATAAGCAATTTATTTACCAATTCGCTCTTCAATCACGAATATCCCACAAACTTCCGCTGACAGTTCAGTGTGATGTCAGAAACGTCACCAGGAATTACATAAAATACGCCTTACATGGAAACATGTTCATTACTGCATATATAAACCATAGAAGTCATAGGCATTTATCTCGAAGGAGTGCCTTAATAAAATCCCATCATGAATTCGCATCACATCATTCGCATCACGTTCAAAACCAAAACAAACCGAACTTGTACTTCCATGCATCTACTACTTTCCGTGCACCACATTCTTCGCCGACCACATGGCCGCGAAAATGTACCAGAATATGGCCCAATTCTGCACGTTGACTGATGTGAGTGACAGAAGAAGAGAGAGAGAAACTGTTCTTCCGGTCGTCGTGAAAAGTTCAAAAATCGAAAAGATTGTGATAAAGTTTAGATTTGTCCTCGAAAACACGCTTAAAGTGAAGTTTGAGTGCAACATTCACTGGATTCCATGAAGTTCCGTTGAAATTCGATGGATTTTAGTGGTTTTTTATTGAATTGGAAGTGCTCACTCTAAGATGACTGCTCTTCTGGGGTGAGTGCACCGAAAACTTCTGCAACTGCAACAGATCTAAAAACATCTTTGAATCCAAGCTAACGTGCGATTGATCGAGATTTGACCGAAGTTCCGTGGATTTTAAGGTTTTTTTGTGAAATTAAGTGCTTCGCTTTAAGATGGCTGCCACAGTGAGGTGTGCAAAGGAAGAAATTCTTCTGATTTGTGGGGTCGGTCCGTGCGCGAGTGGTTCTGTTCAAGTTTCTTTAGCGATTTTGAATAAGGTTGGAAGTGGAAATCGGAAGTGACGTCGTGTGTGGAGGATGCGAGCGATCATCCTTCGTCTGAAGTTTGTAGTCCTTCGAGGATATGAGTTCGAGATCTAGCTTCGCATGCGTGCTCGAGTTCGGTAAATTGTTCGACATGCATTTTGTGTTTGTTCGTCGATTGCGCAAAATTCGAGAGCTCATTCTCAGTCCACAAATCATCCCCGGTCGCTCCCTTTTCCATGTACACCCTGCTTCACAGATGACGCTTGTTTCGAAAGGTCTGAGTTTTTGTGTCGGGAGTGTCGGTTCGGTGTCGGGTTTGAGTGTCTTAAAAATGTTTCTTGAAAGTCTCCCGAGTTTGTTTCCCCATGTCTGCGGGTCGCGTGTGCCTCAACGTTTAAGGAGCGTTGTCTGTGAATGGCTAGAGTGTTTCCTGGATCCGGACACCCACCGTTGGACTGGCGAAGCAGGTAGGTCTTCAATCTGATTGACGTCTGGCCAGCCAGCGTTGGAGCAGCTTTATTCCTCTTCAGTGTTCGACTAAGTGAGTACCTCATTTCACTAACGTTTCCAATTGCTTTCGGGTAACAGATGACTCCAAGAAGTGATGATTTGTGGCTTCGTTTGGGTTTTAGTCGGTGTCGCCTTATTAGTTCGTTGTCACATTCTTCATGTGTCGCCACAATCCGGTGGTTCTCAACAGTCTCTCTTGCCGGATGCCTTTAGTTTCGCGCACCGCCCCTTAAACTAGTTTTTATTTCTGCTTTGTGAGCTCATGAGTCTTTCAAGCCATTTCTGGCGATCTTCTTGTGCAGAACTGCAATTGAAGGGATTGTTGAAGGGCAGCGTTTAGATTATTTATTCTTTTTTCGTGTTTTTCAGACTTATCGGTTGAACTTCTTGAAAAAGGAGCTAGTTTCGTGTTGTTTCTCTTTTTCCTATTCCACGCCCTCACTCTTACAACAGTTTTCTCATCAAAAGGCGGAACAGAGAGTAGCTGTATCTCAGATGCTTAGACTTATAGTCTACCTAGGCCATAAGAGGTCAATTGCAACGCATACCCGTAACTCAAAAATTACACCTAACTAACAGCGACTGCTTAACCACAATGACGTGGAGGATTCTCACGTCTCGGTGATAAATCCAAATCCTTGATCGCTTCATTACGACCTCAATTGAATGGTTTTCCCATCGAAAAGCACAGAAACAAACATTTACCAAAGGAGTCAACGTCTCAATGATCAAAGTCAAAAGCGAATCATTTCGCTAAACCGATGCAGCATTAATCCAGTCATGGGAATTTTGAAAATGTCTTGAGACTAATAGAGCCAATTCGTAGTCAATTCGAGCAATTGGAGAAGTCGGTCGACTCAGCCGTTGTCGCGACTATCAATCATTGAGGTCAACATTTCTTTTAGTGGTGTAAACAACTTGGACGGACTGGGCTCTGTCATCGGTTCAGTTCTTCTTTTGTTTTGGTTCTTCCTGTTTGGCTTGTGGAACTGTATTGTTTTTGCGAGGAGGAATTTATATTTCTGTGGGTTGAATTAATGTTGACAATCATTGGCTCCAACTGCGAGCTTTGAGAGGAGTTACTCTCTACAAAGCGATGAAGATACCTGACAGTAATGTTGCTTAGTTCGGGGAGGTTATCAGAGAAATTAGTCGCTAGGTGAGTTTCTCTTCGAGAGGAGATGATGCTGCGAACCTGAACGTTGGTTCCTATGCGTCGACCTAAATTAGCTGAAACTTGCGATGACAACATAGTCTACGACGAAGGCATCATCATTTATGAGTCCCACTAATCGGCAGACCGTTAATCGCAAGTTGTCATAGAAAAGATGAGAGCACGACAACCTGTGGCGAACCTCTGCTAAAAAATGTTGCATTAGAATTCAGCTGTTGAAATTCTGGTGAAATACGGATCCAAGGGTACACCCCCGATCTCCCAGTTTAATTTGCGCGCGATCAAGGGATTGCTAATACCCTTAAGTGTCCGGGGTCAAGACACAGCACGGGCCGAAGGTATAGAGGGAGAAAGGGAGAGGAGGTACCTGTGCACATTGGTCTTAAATATCTGCGGGTTGTAGTCTGTGGGAAATATAGGGCTGGGAAGAGCATTCCAAATTCGCGTAGTACGGCTGAAGAACGAGTCTCTAAATTTAACTGTGCGTCCGAAAGTAGGCTTAAGGGTAAACTGATGAGCATTCCTGGCGAGACGAGTATTGCGGGTGAATTCATGGAGAGGAGGAATGCAGTTGGCTAACTCACTTGAGCATCGTTTGTTGAAATAGCGATAAAATACGGACAAAGAAGAAACAGTACGTCGATGTTCGAGCGAGTCTAATGACTTTGCGACATTGTTGTCTCCTATAAGTTTTATCGCTCGCTTTTGGATTCTATCTAGTAGGTGCAGGGTGGTCTTTGGGGCACCAGACCAGATATGAGCGTTGTACTCAAGCTTGGGTGGGATATACGCCTTATAAATGAAAGCCAAATCAGATGGGGTGAAATATTTCTTGCATCGATTAAGGAAACCTAAACATTTCGCAGCATTTTTGGCGACCTCAAATATGTGATCGTTCCAACTAAGTGTTCTGTTGATACACATACCAAGGATGGAAAGCTTTCCGGTTTCATCGACACAAGCACCACTCATGGATAATGGCTGATTAACAAGGGTTCGCTTGAGTGACAGCAGACAGCATTGAGTTTTAGAAGCATTGAATTCCACTCTGTTGTTGTTTCCCCAGTTAATTATGCTGTCAAGATCGGAATTCAAGGAGCTTAACATACGCTGCCGTTCCAATTCTACGGCCGAAGGGCAGGGTCGTGAGTCTCGGAACGAATATGAAAAGCTGAGGGTGCTGTCATCAGCGAAGGAATGGATTGGATTAGAAGTAGCAGACAAGAGATCATTAATAAAAATGAGAAAGAGTGTCGGAGACAGAACAGAGCCTTGGGGTACACCAGCATTTATTTGGTGGATATCAGACTTGAACCCATCCAAAACAACTTGAATTGAACGGTTCGAAAGGTAATTTCTAATCCATAGAAGAAGAGATTCATCGATACCATATGCACGCATTTTCGACAAAAGAGCTTGATGCCAAACTCTGTCAAATGCCTTAGAAATATCAAGTGCAACGATCTTGTTTTCACCTGCATTATGCAAAGATGTGTTCCACTTTTCGGTGAGATAAGCTATCAAATCACCAGTGGACCTGTTACTACGGAAACCGTACTGCCGGTCATTAAGAAGCTTCCGCGATTCAAGATATTTCATAAGCTGACGATTTATCAGCGTTTCCATGACCTTAGAAAGAAGGGACGTAAGTGCTATGGGTCGGTACGAGGTGGGTGACGAAGATTCGCCCTTTTTAGGGACGGGCTGGACAAATGCTGTTTTCCATTTGCTCGGAAAGAGACCTAAAGAGTAGGATAGATGAAAAAGCTTACGCAATGGTTTTGCCAGCGCAGAAGAACACCTCTTCAGAATTATAGGGGGAATACCATCCGGGCCAGCGGATTTGTGCACGTCGAGATCTTTAAGTACTCTTGCAACTGTACGAGTGCGGAAATGGATTTTTCCCATGGTGAAATCAACGCTCTCAAGTACAGGTGGAGACATATTGCAATCTGGCAATGTTGAGCTGGCTGCAAAATGCGCTATTCTGTACTTAATGGATAGTAATCGATAATAGTGCTGTAGCCAGTTGTATGTATTCGTTAGTAAGTAACGACTGTTCAACTGTCCACCTTGTAAAGAAACGTTGCTTATATAAATATCGTTACTCTCACAGTTTAGTTTTTTGTCTTTGGTGTTCTCAATTACACATTGTTCCTACATCGCTGTCTGCCTGGTTCTTCATTCTACTCTCTGGATTGTGTATTATCTTGCAATAGTATGGCACCAGAAATTCCTTTTTTACCGTAAGTAACAGTTCCAGTGAAAGTTGCTAAAGTAACTAGTAACGACAGTCACTTAAAGAGTATTCAGACGATCAAAAGTAAGAGTAAGAGCGGGTCTTTAGCTTAACGTTACTTCTAAAGCATTTTTTTTTCTTTGGTTCGATTTTCAACTTTGTCGCCTTGCTGCACTGTTTGCAGTGCAGTGATGGCCAATTTTACAAATCTGTCTCGAGACACCTTGAGGTACACTTTCTGTTACTGTGCTGAGTGCAGACTCTAACGAGAGAGGATTTCCAGTTTAGATTGTGGTTAGCCTTGAGTCTCCAACAGAACTGCCATTGGTCAAGACATCGTGGCTTCTAATAACGAAAATTCCAGCCGAATTTACAAATTTGAGTGGCGCTTCTATAAGACACTGTATACATCGCCTTCATTGCAGAGTATCCATGACACGCGGAAATTCAGATTCATCTTTTTTGAGGTACCGAAAATGAAATGAAATTACACACATTTTCAATTTTGATTTCGATTCAATTTTGTTCATTAATGTTGCGCACTGTACAGCGGGTCATATGTATTTATTCTATCGAGAAAATTCAGTATAATGGTATATATATAAAAGAACCGGGACATTCGTGGTCCCGGTGGCTCACCATACTAGTGCTCAACACAAAAATGGCATGAATGACGGAAATTAATCATTTATAGAGCGAATTAATGGGTTTGTACAGCGGCTTTATGGAAAATGGCAATGAGAGTATTCAGCGAGATGAAATAAGAGCTAGAAATTAGCAATAAGTAAATATTAACTAAAGATTAACAACTAATATTTTGACTGCAATTTGAAATAAGTAAAAAAAAGTGATTTTTTAAAGGTTATTCAAAAAAAAAAGCATAAAGTTCAGAAAAATGCATGAAATCTTTATTTGAATCGATAGTACGGTCCATATAATTTAATGCTTGAAGATTATTTCATGCAAATGTTGACCTTATCTGCGCCTCAAATGGTCCATCCGCTTAGTCCAATTTTGGCATACTCTTTCCAACATTTCGGCCGGTATCTCACGAATAAATGCTTCAATGTTGTCTTCCAATGCGTCAATTGAAGCGGTCTTGTCTGTATAGACATGAGCTATAACATAGCCCCACAAAAACAGTCTAAAGGCGTTAAATCGCACGATCTAGGCGGCCAATTGATCGGTCCGGAACGTGAAATAAAATGTTCACCGAACTCGTCCCTCAATAAGTCAATTGTTGCGCGTGCTGTGTGGCATGTGGCACCGTCTTGTTGAAACCACATGTCATGCAAGTCAAGCTCTTGCATTTTGGGCAAAAAAAAGTTGGATATCATCTCACGGTAGTGCTCACCATTCACAGTTACGTTACGATTCGCATCATCTTTGAAGAAGTACGGTCCAATGATGCCACCATCCCATAAACCGCACCAAACTGTGACTTTTTCTGGATGCATTGGTAGCTCTTGCAATGCTTCTGGCTGATATTCACTCCAAAATCGACAATTCTGCTTATTTACGTACCCATTGAGCCAAAAATGAGCTGACCATAAAATGGAAAAAGCGCGCGATGAACTTTCTTAACAGAGCACGCATTTTGATAACAAAATTCAATAATTTGCAAGCGTTGTTCGTTTGTAAGTCGATTCATGGTTAAATTATAGACCAAACTGAAGATGTTTGACAGTGAAACAAAACACGAAACGTGCGTCAGCTGTTTAAACCAGTGTTGCCAAAAAGATAAAAGCTAAAAAATCACCCTTTACATATTTGAATCGTCCCATTATGAACGAGAGCTCTTGCAGGACTCTATTCTGACAAGGATTTTTTCAATCACTTATCAATATCGGTATATCGGACAATAACTCGGCAATAATTTGACGAATATCTACTTTCAATAGCTCGATCATTTTGGATTATGTTGATCATGCATCAAGGTCTTTAGCGTAGACCCACAAAAAGAGATCTCTCGGCGACAAGGTACAAGAGATTGGCTGCTAGTTCTCATTACCAAAAAGGCGAAATGACTTGTCCAAGAGATAACTCTTGCAACAAAAACAAAATGGTAGTGTAACAGGTCGCATACTGCATTCCTCCTCTCCATGAATTCACCCGCAATACTCGTCTCGCCAGGAATGCTCATCAGTTTACCCTTAAGCCTACTTTCGGACGCACAGTTAAATTTAGAGACTCGTTCTTCAGCCGTACTACGCGAATTTGGAATGCTCTTCCCAGCCCTATATTTCCCACAGACTACAACCCGCAGATATTTAAGACCAATGTACACAGGTACCTCCTCTCCCTTTCTCCCTCTATACCTTCGGCCCGAGCTGTGTCTTGACCCCGGACACTTAAGGGTATTAGCAATTCCTTGAGCGCGCGCAAATTATAAAAAAAAAAAAATATGCTGATGCTTGTAAGATGAACAAAATTATGTTATAGTTGCATACGGGGATGTAAGTTGACTGCGACGCTTGCACTTTCCTCATTTTCGAAGAAGTGTGGACCGTTTACACATCCACGCTGAGTTTCTTGTGGACACCATGGGCTTTTGATGGATTTGCAGTTTCCCCATATGCGACTATTTTGTTTGTTAACATTACTTTTCTTCTTCTGTGGCGCCTCAGTCTGGGGTGGATTCGGGTCTCACCCAACAAGCGTGTCTAAGCTAGGCTTGCCGGTCTCATTTAGTTGGTTGAGGTCCACTTGAATGTGCTGCAGCCATGTTGTCCCACATACTCAAAATGTGGACGTATGAACCGCACTAACAACAAAGCAGAATAAAATGTGTGATAATTGGTCATCCAAACTCATGTTCAAGCACCAATCGACTTACACATTGCGAGGTCACCAAGATGGATGAGGTCTGGCTCCACTTGACTTGTATACGCGACTACTACGTTGCCCCACAAGCTCAGAATTCGGACGTGTCCAGCGAGTGAAAATTGAGCTTCGTTGCAGAAGGAAATGTCTGATATGTGCTGCAGGACAAGTCCAAATGCTGCCCTCGCGATGAAACCGATTCCTTAGGGTGTTACTCAACTCTCTCCCTGACGGCGGCCATATTTTTTTGTAGGGCGTGGATGGCAATGATGGACGTGACTTAAGACATCTGTAACAGAGCGTGTCGATTTTATTTTTGCCGCAGTGCTCTGAGGTTGGAGGTTTATGTCGACCATAGTCGCGGATCCCGGAATCACAAATTTTGTCAATATTTGAACATGTCCAGCGATTGTCAAACGACCCTTATTGGCAAACCTTCAGCTAATCATGTACAGTCTTGGATACCTTTTTCGGTTGGACGCCATTGATTGCAACAGAGCACGAGTTGGATGACCCTATGCATCATCCACAGCCGCATGAAATGCCACACGTGCCAACTGTCTCACTTTTTTCTGTATACTCCCAAGAACAATCTGCCAGCAGAACATTGAGTCATAAGCTCCGACAAACCCCTTCCGCTGATAACCAACCCAAAGCTGTACCTCTGCCATCCAACGATTGCTGAGGATGCTGACGCCATGGCATTCCATTTATTTGCGCACGCAAATCTAGATCGCACGAGAATGCCCTCGTTGCATCTTCCTGGTTGCCTTGCAATCCAAATCTGTGGGTTTATCCCTCCCTCCCCACTCCACTTGATACCCAAACAAACTGAATCTAATTCAACTTCCCTGTTTGCCATCGACGAGGTGAATTCGCGAATCGACGACCTTAACCTCGATCGTGCTGTGTTTACAACGCCCACACAGCGCGGAACTTATCTGGCTTAGAATGTCTCATTGACCCAGATGATAAGCAGGAGCGCCGCGCCGCGCCGAGACGCCTAATCAGCTATTTGCCATTCAAATGCCCACAAATGGGGGAGAAATCAAAGAGAACACATGGCTCGCATGCCTCCAATTCTGGCGCACACTTGTATTTGCGTTCGGTTCTGCGTCGGAAATGCGTGAGTTCGCTGCTCACGGCCAACATGAATCAACAGCATCGACAGGCAGGAGCAGCAGCCGAAACGTTACGCGCTACACCCAAATTATGGGCAATTGATGTCACCAGGGTGCGCAATCCGCATAATAGCGATGCAATCAGACACCCACTCGATCATTCTGAAGCGGAGCCCACTTGCTGGCCGGCTCCGGGCTCCGTCGACTCGTAAGGTCACTTCGAGTCACTCACCCAGAAGCGCGTACATTCGTTCGTTCGGGTGGCTTTTTTTTGTTTTGTTTCTGCGATGCGACGTGCTCTTTTTTGGTTCGTTGCCAGCAGCGGCTTGCTCCTCTTATCTGCGGCTTGCATCGCCGCACGGACTGCACGGGACAAGTGGGGAAACACGATATTAATCACCGAGACAAGCCCAAAAGTCTCATTACAAGGTTGCCAAAATGCCGGAGAAGGATTTCGTTGTGCTCCGCTTCGTCCGTCGTGTGCAATGGCTGGTGGCTTGTGGCTGGTATCTGGCTGGCTGGCTTTCGGTTTCGTCGCCGCTGTCGTGAACCCACATTACGAGGCACGCAACGCGGTCTATGTGCTTCTAGGTTAAGCAGGAAACGAAACATCGTCTGCTGCTATGCGTGCGTGACAGCACCGATGAACATGGGTTTTCGTTGTTCATTCGATTCGGATTCTCAAGTTGAACCAGGTTCGACCAAACCGGTGGCGGAGCACGGATGGGGGACAGAGCACAGAGCGAGCGAGAGTACCTGTCGGCTAGTAGGTGACTCGCCTTCGAATTCAGAGCTGATCCCTTAAATGGAACCTTTTGCATACCGCGCAGCAATTTTCGAAATGTTTCGTGCGATAATAAATTCAGAGCACACAAGGTTGTTCCTGGACGTGTGTGTGTGTGTGCCCGTCGCACAGGTTGCAGTCCTTGTAATTGCGATGTGAATCTGGAAAGGTTGAATAAATGAGGCTCGTTTTTATTCGAGCGCGCATCGTAATGGTCTCGATTGGTAGGGCTTCGGACACACAAGGACTACTGCTTCTTGGAGAGCACGCAGTCGCTTAAGTGATGATGGATGTGCTGACGGAATCGATGATTGCTGCCCCTGAGCGCAACCACGAACGGTGGATCGAGTTTCAGTAGTTCGCGTAATGATGGCACAGATATCTGTGCAAGGGGCAGCTGGTGAGTAGGTCGACTTCCTGGAAGTGCTCCGGAGACTGGGTGAATGCTGAAGAAGAACTTGGCCATGTCACTGGCAGATAGTTGGCGAATGAGAACTGCTCCTGAGCAAAAAGTTGCTGCTTTGGAAGCCCGTCTGTAAATGATGTCGTTACTGTCTGAATGCACTTGTGGCTGAGCTATGACAGCGCTTCTTCAATCGCCATAACTTCTGCTTGGAGGACGCTACCGACATGGACATGAGGCCAATGAAGTGGACGTCCAAGAATTCGGAAAAAAGTAGAGCAAGCACCGTCCCACAAATTCAGTCATTTCTGAGTGGAATGCTGGTAGAAAGCATTTCGTTGAAGTGAAGCTGAAAATGCGTAAAGAAATGTTACAGGTACACTTGGCATTACCCCAAAAACCGGCTTGGATGCAATACTGCAGTTGCAATACTGCGTAGGACCGCTTTCAGAGTCAGCTAATCTATTGGTTGAGTCTGGCGCAGCAATAGTTTAATCTTCAAAGGTTAGCAGACCCCTTTTGGGGATCAAGATAAAAACTAAACTGTGATTTTTACTCGACAGGAAAACCAACCTACTGGCCGTCGGATGTTACAAAAATACCTGACTTTGTTGATTTCTTTGTCATAAAAGGTGTTTCTCGAAACTACTTACGAATTGAAGAAAGCTTTGATCTTAATTCAGATCATTCACCCATTGTACTATGTGTAAACGATACCCTTGTAAAAAAGGAAGTTCCACCTACGTTAGCAAATAAACGTACGAATGGGCAAGCATTTAGAAATTATCTACAAGATAATATCGAACTTAGAGTACCGCTGAGAACAGCATACGATTTAGAAATAGAACTCGATAAATTTATAGAAGTAATACAGTGCGCTGCGTGGAGCAATACACCTCTCGCTAGAAAAACGACTATAAAACATGTATTGCGATATCCACCGGAAATACCAGAATTAGTAAGAGTGAAACGTAAGGCTCGTAAGAAATGGCAGCAGACCCGTGCGCCGCAGCATGAAACTCCCCTCAACCAACTGTTTAACCTTCTGAAGGCGAAAATTAAGTCGTTTAAAAATAATAACCTAAATACCTACTTGGCTTGCCAGTGAAAAAGGATACCCATTACTCACTCTGGAGAGCAGCCAAAGGCTTAAGAAAACCTCAACCACATGCGGCCCCAATTCGGAAAAATCAATACGAGTGGGCTAAATAAGATAAAGAGAAAGCGGATCTCTTCACAGATCACTTGGAAGCAACGTTTAAATCACGCGACGGACAAACGTTTCCTGTAAACTCCTACGGTTCAAACACAAATAATGAACATTTTTGTATAAGAAATGCTACTTTGACAGAACTTAAGGAAGAATTGAAAAACCTCAAACCCAAAAAAGCTCCTGGTTATGATTTATATCACAGTAGAATTTTTGAAAGAATTACTTCAAAAAGCGCTTCTTATGTTTCTCTACCTAATTAAAGCCGCCTTTAGATTAGAACATGTCCCTAGTCAGTGGAAAGTGGCGGAAATATGCCGAAACCGAGTAAACCCCCAACAGACAAAAAGTCTTCTAGACCGATTTCACTGCTTCCGATAATGTCTAAAGTGTTCGAACTCTCAGACGTTTAAGCCCGGTTGTGGAAGAAAGACGACTTATTCCTAATCACCAGTTCGGTTTTAGAAGTAAGCATTCAACTATCGACCAAGTACATCGAATAACTGATGTTATAGAAAAATCATTTGAACAAAAGCAAGTCTGCTCAGCTGTATTTCTCGATGTCTCGCAAGCCTTTGACAAGGTTTGGCACGAAGGTTTGAAACACAAGCTTCGACAGTTCCTCCCGAGAAGACTTTACACAATTTTATCGAATAATCTAACTGATAGAATTTTCCGTGTGAAATATGGGAAAGAATACTCCCTGGAGTACCTCAAGGAAGTGTCCTTGGTCCCCTTCTTTACTTACTGTATAGCAGCGATATACCGCAGGTCGTAGGCACATTTGCTGACGACACCGCCATTTTAGTAACTGCCAAAAAGGGTCGAAGAATCAACCAGAAAATTACAATGTGCTCTAGACCGGATAAACGAATGGACGAACACTCAGCGAATTGAGCTTAACGAAGCTAAATCCGTTCATGTAAATTTTACGTATAAGAATGTGAATAACTTGCCCGTTTTTATAAATAATGTTCAAATACCCTTCGGTAATGAAGCGAAATACCTCGGAATGACTCTCGATGTAAAGCTTAAATGGAAGGAGCATGTCAAAAAGAAACGTGAAGAGCTCCAATTAAGATGCAAAGACATGTACTGGCTTATTGGAAAATATTCCAAGCTAAGTATTGACAACAAATTGCTTATATACAAGCAAGTGCTAAAACCCGTCTGGACGTATGGTATACAACTATGGGGTTGTATCAAAGAAAGTAATAGAAACATACTACAAACATATCAAAATAAAGTGCTAAGGGCCATCGTCAACGCACCCTGGTATATACGAAACAGCGACATCATGATGAAATTACGAATTTTGCTCGTAAGCATAAACGTCGTCTGGAAGAGCACATAAACTTTGCTGTCCTCCCAATTCTCGACGAAAGCAACGCTTTCCGCCGTCTGCAAAGGACCAAACCCCTTGACCTAGCACGGTGAATTCAACCCGCGCTTAGCTGCGGTGATAGCAACAACTCTCAATGGAGAATTTCTTACCAAATGCGCCTAAACCAAGACAGTAAAACTGCTGGATAAGTGTAAGACTTAGTTGTAGTGGAAATATATTTTATTTGAAGAGAGGTGTTTTTACTGGGTAAAAATCCCTTTCGCTGTGTGAGAACGGTCCCCATTGTGTCTTTTAAAAATTTTCACCTACTCTCGCAAAAACAAAAAAAAACAGATCAGCAGAAAATCAGTGCTCTCCGAAAATTGTAGTTTCAAGTTAGGAACATTTTCAAACTTGTGAGGAGTTTTGAAAAGGACTCCACACATTGCACACGGTTGATACCATTGACATCCTCACCTAATGCTGTCAACCATACGCCGTTGAGCAGTATAGCTCTCACCACTGATACGCTATAATTCCCACTTCCATCCTACTGCTTTCTTGAAGCAATGAAAAGCCGTTTGGGCCTTAATGGCGCTCTCTCAGATGTTGAGTTTTGAGCTTTTATCGATCGCGAGTCCAAGAAATTGAACGCTGATAATCAGCTTTAGCGCAGTGTATGAATATTAGCTCTGTTTTGTGCTGGTTCATACCTAGACCGCATCCATTTGTCTAGTGCAGAGAGGGTTATCTGCTTAATATCCCTGATCGTGTGCCGCTATACCGACACCCTCCGCATATGCATTGACCTTGCATCCAAACCAGAGAAGGAGCCAGCTCAGTCATTACTAAGTTCCACAAGGTACGGGAAAGCACATCCCGCCGCGGTGTACTTCTGTCAACTGCTCTTGCAGATTCTGCTATCACCGAGTTTGTGGCTTATTGCCCTTGTACTGAATAACTGGGGAATAATTGCGCAAGCTATGTCATTCGGGCGCACTGAGTAAGTATCCAGGCTACAAAATATGCCCTGGTGTCAACTCAAGCAGAACGCAACTGAAGCTCTTCACCACAAAAACCAAGATACCCCAACATCGCGCTTCTTCACATTAACGGCCAACGGCTCTCTCTATCTACCAGCGCTGAGTACGTAGTTAAGTACAAGGCTAAGTGTAGACCAGAAAGGTAAGAAAACATGCATAGCTTTTTACGCATACATTAGAATCTCGGTAAAAACTGGGCTGTCCAACCAAAGTTGGATGTTGACAGCCCGAAAACATCTTTTTCCAATTCTTTTTTTCACCCTTAATCGAATGAGACAATTTTTTCAATTCGATAGGACTCACCGTTGTCGAGAGCCGTGGTGTAGATTTTTTGTCCGCTTTTTGGCAATTCGGCCCCACTGTGCCGCGTGGTTTCGCCCGATTCTTACATATGGATCACTATTGCGGTGGCCGGCCCTTAGGGAAAAGAATGGAATATCACAAAACTTGACAAGGTACAGAGAACAGCATGCATAGGCATCACAGGCGATCTATGGTCGTCTTCGTCAGACCTTCCGATGGTAATGCAACATCTTTTCCCTTTAGTCTTACGCATCAGATTCAGAGAGTCTGGGTGCTGGACATCAAATCTCTATGGTCATGGCACCATATTAGATCTTATACCAAAAGATCTCGGTCAGACTATACGGTCCCCGGACTTTATCTATCAAAAGGGTCTGAGACTCAAATCCCCGAAATAATGGAATGACATACATGGCAGATGAGCAGGGATTTTAAGTTGACAGTCTACACGGACGAAATGTTCTGTGTGCGATCTTTGGCCCTGTTTGCCTTGACGGGACTTGGAGGAGAAGATTCAGTCACGAAATGTATGTACACCAACTTGAGCCTAGTCAGACGTCTACGGATCCAACGTCGTGTAGCTGGGCCATGTAGAGCGCATGGATAACTTAGCTCCGGTCCGAATAGTCGTCGACTCTGAACCCGTGGTGCAACGCAACAGAGGACGCCCATTGCTGGAACACCCAAGTGGACAAGGACCAACTTGGCATGAGAAACTGGAGGCGCTAGCTAGAGGAATTTGTCGGTTGAGGCACAGGTCCATCCCGGACGCCATACGAAGAAGAAGAATCTACACTGATTGTAAAATGGGCGGTGGAGTACGGGTATTGTAAAGCCTACAGACTGCAAGACAATACCAGTGTGTTTCAGGTGGAACCAAGTCAAAATGCTCCTAAATATCTCGCCCATTCATTGATAGGTAAGCAGACATCGAAGCTAGTACAGGAATGCCGAGCTGTGCTAGCGTCGGCTCAAAATGCCCTTATACCGGTTCCAGGTCACATTGGTATCCCAGAAGGCCGATGGTGCACATCCCACAAGAAGCGCAGTCATGGCTAATACCTCAACGTACTTCCTTGAAGAAGCAAACATCAGATGGGCCCGACTGACAATCTGTGCAACATTAAGAGAAGTTTGGCCTGCGTACAACCGATCTAAAGCAACAAACCATTTCCGGCGAACTCGTCATGATATCGCTAGATTGGAGGATCGAGGCCACTATCCATAGGAGACCATGGCGTCAAACTAGGCAGCCCACACATCGCATATTGCCGCAGCTGTAACAACTCTGCTGAGAGGGACCTTAACATTCCCTTAACATGCTTTTCCTTAACATGCTTGTCATTAGCATGCATTCAACCTGAACATGCTTCCTTTGTAAATGCGTAGCCCGTGATAGAACCAGACAACGAGAGCTTGGTAGACTCTTCTTCAACTCACTTGGGACCTCTGCGAAGGATGATGACTTAAGTGCCTCAGGATGGATTGGGATGGACAGAGAGCTGTGGCGTTCAAACGGCACATAGTGTTAGTTAGGCTCTCAACGAACCACCTCCTTGAGATACAGAAGTGAGACGTGGCTAATATCAGTCAACCCTAGCCCTAGTCTAACCGAAATGCTTTTGAATTCATGGATTCCCTAGACACTCCAGTGAAAACATCCGCTCCTATGCAATTTGTTTTCCGGTTCTCCAACCGCACAGCCGGACGACACTTGTCTCGTACGGCTCGTCTGAATTTAACAATAAATCAAAAAAAAAGATAATCGCAAACCCAATCAACAGGAAGGAAGAAACCAAAAAAAAGCCAACAAATCTCCGACCATGGCTGAAACTTGTTTACATCTGTACAATGAACCAAGGCTCTCTCGCTGGCGTTCAACTGGCGGAAATAATCGGCGCGGCAGCACAGCGCCTGCATTATTCAACATCACTTCGACATAACCGTAAGATATAGTACGTACAAGCAGATACATCCTCATGTGACCAGCTAAGTACGCTTTAAAATATTCCCCCAAAAACACAACACTTTTCCTCAAAAACACATTCATTACCCGCCATCAGTATGCACGGCATGCGTTTCGCCTTCGTTTCATTGCGAATACTGACCTCATTTGCATACCGCGCTCCTATCAAATAATTCCCAAGCATCTCATCAATAATCGGAACGGAAATTTATTTTAGATCCTGACTTCACTCCGTGTTTGTGTCAGAATTCGCCTACGACGCGTCGCGGACGACGGGGAGCGACGGCTGCAAGGCAAACTGCGAGTACAAGCGATGCTACTCGGAGTACGAAACACTCGCTTTGAAATCTTCAGACGCCATTCGGCGTTCGTGGTGTTTCGGCGACGGCGTCGTCGGCAATCGGTATGCACGCCTCGTCGCCTCTTGTCACCCATTCCTCCGAACAATAAGCAATCAATTGCAATCGCTGGCGAATTCGAAGCCGAAGCCCACGCCAGTCTATGGGCACACCACAATCCGAAGCGTTTAGTCAAGTGTTCTTGGGCAGCGAACGACTTCTGTTCTAATTCGACGAAGGCGATCGCAAGAGAAAAACGAAATCGAATTTGAAAAAAAAAAAAAAAAAAACCACTCCGAGTGGCATCGGCACTCGCTGTGTCATGTCATCGGGCGATGCAGCGCGATTCTGACGCGAGGCCCTGACCATAAGAAAATCGCCAAAGTTTAATAAACACCAGCTCCGAGCGTGAATACGTTTTCTGTTCGAATTGCATTCGCAACGCACACGGGTTGATGCGACTGTGCATCTGTGTGCTTTGCTTACGATCGTCTACGCACGCACGCTAACCGATCGAACGCACACAATTGCAGTGGTGCCGTGAAACTGGAAGCCTCCAAGGTGATCGATGCGATCTATCGACACACTCGTCGATGGGAGTCGCAGGTGATGGTTGGGTGGAGGGAGAGGGGGTCAGTCGAGTCATTCTTCTCGTCTCCTGGGTGTCATTGAGTTTTCGAGTCTTACCCAAGCATCGCTCTTCGACTCAAGTTGACGATCATGGGAGTGACTGTCAAGTTCTCGAGCGTGGAGAGAATGCTTGTTAAATTACGTGTCTGCTGACCAGTTGAACGATTCCACGTTAATCTCGTAAGTGAGACACAATCTGAAGGGTAACTGGACGGAGAGTGAGGATCAGGCGCTGTGCCGGGGCGCAGGTGATCGTGGTTAAGTGGACTTGTCTTGATTGACGCTTGCATAATTTTTGATCAAGAATTTCTGTTCTTCGGATGGAAACTTCGAGTCCAGGTCTGGCCTTGCGTCCAGTTCTGGCCTTGCGCCACTGTTCGAGACAGAGTTTGCCATCAAGTGGCCTAGAGAGATGTAGCTTTGCTCGGCGAGTTGTTTGAACAGAAATTCTCTTTCGTTCATGTTCTCGTGGTTCTTATATTCCATGGTGGATGGTGAATGCAAGGCACAACAAGCTTTATTCTCCTCTGGGGCTGCTGAGTTAATAGCATTTTTTTTGGCAAGAACTTCAGCCAGCGTCAAGTTGGAATTTGTTTCTTGAGCACCTTCATCTATTTCCGTCGAAGAAACTATGCAGAGAGAGGATCTTTCTTAACAGACTCTGCATTAAATTTCATGATGATCAAGCTGATTGCGATCTGCATGTCGACTCACTAGGAAGGACCATTTTTGGATACTTTCAACCCGAAAAATGTTCTTTGGATCTCCTTTGGAGAGTGCATTGAATTCCTGGTAGAATCACGACGCAAGCATTCCTCCACTTTGCTTGGTGCTACAGTCTGGGATGGACCAGGACATCAAACAACAAGCCTATGTTCTGCCTTCTCTGGTCTGGCCAAGGATCTCATCTAGTCACGTTAATTGTTGGATCTCCAAACGCCTGCCTAGACTCATGTCACTCTATGTACTTAAGCCAGTGCAGTACGCAGCTGTTACCAACATCAGCAGTACCAAAGAAAGCAGACAGAACTCTTCTCCCGCAAAGACCAAAGGCTTCTTCATCCGCTTTCGTTGAGCAGGTCTGAGGAGGTCACTATCTTGTAAAAAGTCATGTGTGACGTACTACCACGTAGCACGTTTCTCTTCACATTGTCATATGTGGCGTTAAAATGGACGAATTTGTGGTGTCGACCTGCTCCTTTTCGGTCTTTGATGTTATGTGAATATCGGGTGCAATGCGGACAATCTACCAGACCGCGGTATTTGGGTCATCGTCATCGTCATCGGTTCAAAAGTCTACACAAATGACTGTTCCAAATCCTCGACGGAACCTCGACCGTGGAAGTCGGGTCTCTTCTCTTCTTTTCTGTTCATGAACAACTGTCGTAGTTCAACGCATGGTTAGCCTGTAGGCTTCCAGCTTTGTTACATCTGCCAAACCTGCACTCGTTGTCAAACCTGTTATTCTTCTTCGGTAGTGTCGGTAAATTGGAGGTACATCAGAGGCAGCTTCTCTAACTGCTTTTCTAATCTTCTTCGATTATGCAGGCAGCCTGTACCATCCTGGAAGTGTTAAGACCTGGAACATGCGATCCTAATGGCCACGAAATATTCTGTGAAGAGCATGTTGGAGAGGCGAAGTATTTGTGACAGACAAGCTGTGCTTAAGGCTTTGCTCAACCATTTAACCACTTCCAGGATAGATCAGAAATTCAAGTCTTCTCTGAATTTGATCGGTAGTCTAAATTTGCTAAGACTTGCCGGGATCCGGGCCACTACGCGGTTCACGGGAAATAAGATCGCCGACAAACTTGCTAGAAAAGAATTAGAGGAGAACCCGAACCTGTGTTGGGAGCACCTGTGTCTTTAGTTAAAGCTTCCATCGATGGTTGGGCCTCTCGAGAGAACAACCGGAGGTGGCATGACTCTTCAGGATGTAGACAGACCTAGCGCATGTCTCTCTTGACAGAAAAGACTGCAGACGTGGAGAAAACGACAACACTGCAGAGCACTTCCACTGCCACCGTCTCGCCCTTGCTCGGATCAGGTGGCAGTTATTCGGTGTTGATGAGGTGAGAGCTGATGATGTAGACTCCTCATCACTGAAGCGCCTGCTGGTATTTCTCCATAAGACCAAGAAGTTTCAGTAAATGTAGGAACCAGTACTTTTTTGTTTCTGAGTGCTCCATTGTAGATAGTGTTAAAAACCTCCGATCTGGGACACACCACCAGATCAGATCAAAGCTCCTACGTTAGAAGAATGGTCCTCGTAAAATTAACCGAATCAACAGCTTTATCTCTTTTTAAATTTGGAAGATTAGTGGCCGTCGCTGTGCTAATTGGAGTAATTTCGCCGCCACATACTGCGAAGGTCCATGGATCGAATCTCCGCAGAATTGATTTTCATATTTTATGACACTACCTTCCTTCAGTTACTGACATTGCGCAGAGCATATAGTTACGTAAGCAGGTGCAATGAGTGTGTGCTTATTGTAGAAGAACCATGCTCCACTTAGACTTCCACTTTTGGCTCCCCATTTACCCCGATGACCCCAGAGTTTTAACATCTTTTAAATTGATGGTGTTTCCAGACTTATGTATAAAACTGCTAGATCCACCGTCGGACTCCTTGATGGCCGGGGATCAGTAGTTCTGTAGACGGGGAGCCATAGAAATCTCTGGAGGCCTGGAGTGTTCACCCGAACCTGTGCCTGCATCCGATTTGGATCTGGCGGTTTAAATTTTCATTGCGGCCGGGTTAAGGGCTTCGTCTACGTTCCCATCCTCTCTCGTGGGGATTGTTGTATTGTGCGTTATTTGGAAGTCTAGAAAAGGCCTTAGATAGTTTGATTTCATTGGGATCACCGAATTTTGGGCTACCTCCATGTTCTGTGAGTTTTACCCCAGCGGTTGCATTCTATTAGTCTTATTGCTTCATGCATAGCTGTAAGCATCGCATAAATATCCATTGGAAGAAAATGCAGCGTCATTTCTGAGGCGGCTGTAGCCGTTGGGTTCCCCTGTAATGCAGATGCATGCTGATCTCTGTATTCTCTTTATCTTATCAAGATTTTCCTTCCAGTACTCCACCAGACTAGAACGCCCCACGTCACCATGTTATTGCAGTGTACAGCCAGTGTGTTATTCTCGGTCGAATTACCAATTTGGATAAGACGAGTTTCTTGAATGCGTTCAGTGCGATCGATGCGTTCCTGTATGTTATGTTTCCAGCTTAGATTGCTGTCGCATATAACACGTAGGTATTTAGCGTGATCAATGAAGAGTAGTGTAACTGTCAAGAAAATGATTCGGTGCCCATCAGTGGTGAAAGGACAATAGCACGCAGAACATGAAGCTGGTATAAAAATAGGCACTAGTTCTTCTTGAAAGCAGACGTTCAGAGCCAAATCTGAAAAAAAAAATCGAAAGAAACCACACGTGATTGTTATTTGACCACGATATGAAACGACACACTCAACCATGAACCATGTCACACTGCGACATCTGGCTTATCACACCTCAAGAATCATCATGATTTCCAAACACTGGGAACTAGTTCATTTGGGCGACATATCTCCAGAGCGAGGAATTCTTGACTCCGTCCACAACGCGCACGTCTACAGTATGCCACAATGTGAAAGCGACCTCAACTTACTTCGCTTTCTATTTCTAACCAGCGATCGTGATTGCTGAAGAGGTCTGCCGACTCATTTTAAAGTCTGATTGCTCAGCAAACTGTATCACCAGGATCGCCAAGATACTCTCTTTTCGATCAATCAACTAAAAACCATCTCCTGAAAGAGACTCCTTAAACAACGACAACCTCTAAGCTTTACCCAGAATTAACGACAGACGCATGATTGTCTGTACGTTAAGTAATGAAATGGAATAACAACGCTGATGTTGTTCTGGCGAAGAAACAATCGTTGTGTCGGTGAAATGAAGACGATTGCGTTGATGGCAATTGGAGGAGAATATTAAACCAGTAGATGTATAGTGTGAATAGCGGCATGAGGGTATATATGTAGGTGTCTTCGGATCCAATGCCAATCGATAGGTAGGAGATGTAGGGCACATGAACAACTTTGTCCCAGCTCGTGGGAAATCTTCGACTCTGAGCCTATTGGATAATGCAACAAAGAAAGTCCACAATCACTGACTCTCATTTAATGACAATCCCTTCATCCCTCATTGGAGAATCACTTTCCATCAATTTCGACGACTGCGACACCTTGAAGAAGGCCTGTGATTTTCATTTATTTGCTTACCTCTCAGGCCATCGACCCATGACCTCCAGCTGCCGTCCACCATCTACAGACCCTAGCACACTGATCCTAATTCTAAAGGGTGGTTAAATTTTAAGGGCCGATGTTGATTTTGAATAAAACACAAATTATTTAGGAAATTATTGTCATTCCTTTTTATTATGATAATATTGGTATGGTTCAATTATGTATGGAACAAAATATCGGCAAAATGGTAGCCGCGACCTCGGCGGCACACCTCCATCCGATGGTCCAAATTTTCGATGACGCTGAAGCATAATTGAGGTTCTATGCCGTTAATGTGCCGAATTATCTTATCCTTTGGCTCTTAAATTGCTGCTGGCTTATCGACGTACACATTTTCTTTCAAATAACCCCAAAGAAAAAAATCCAACGGTGTCAAATCACATGATCTTGGCGGCCAATTGACATCGCCACCACGTGAGATAACACGGCCATTGAATTTGTCGCGCAAAATAGCCATTGTTTCGTTAGCTGTGTGGAAAGTGGCACCGTCCTGTTGAAAGCACATATCGTCCACATTCATATCTTCCAATTCGGGCCATAAAAAGTTCGATATCATTTCACGATAGCGAACACCATTCACAGTAACTGCCTGGCCGGCCTCCCTTTTGGAAAAAATACTGCCCGATGATGCAGCCAGCCCATAAACCACACCAAACAGTCACTCTTTGTGGGTGCATTGGTTTTTTTCGACAATCACTCTTGGATTATCATTCGCCCAAATGCGGCAATTCTGCTTATTGACGAATCCACTGAGGTGAAAATGTGCCTCATCACTGAAGATGATTTTCTTCGAAAATTGATCATCCACTGTTGCCATTTCTTGCCACCATTCTGACCATTGACGACGCTTGAATTGGTCAAGAGGCTTTAGTTCTTGAGTCATTTGAACCTTGTAAGCGTTTAAATGCAAGTCTTTATGCATAATGTTCATCAACGACGAGCGTGAGAGGTGCAATTGTTGGGCACGACGACGAGTTGAGGTGGACGGCTCTTCAGCCACACTATCGCGAACAGCAGCAATATTTTCTGCAGTACGAGCTGTACGAGCATGCACTGGTGTTTTCACATCTCCTACAGACCCGGTTTGCTCAAATTTTTGCACGATTTTTCCGATTGTACGCACATTTGGACGATTAAATTGACCGAAAAAATGACGAAGTGCACGATATGCATTTTGATTTGAACGCCCATTTTCATAATAAGCCTGAATAACTTTAACGTGTTGCTCGATTGTGTATCTTTCCATGGTTCAAATTGAATTAGTCTGAAATTGAGAAATGTCAAATGAAATGCAGAAAAAAACTTGACGTTTAGGTGTGTTTCACATTCAACATCGGCCCTTAAAATTTAACTACCTTTTAGTTCCACACTCTCTTGGTCTCACCACCGAATGGCCAATCTCGAACCAGGTGACCCGGATCCCAGCTCCCTCTTATCGGATGTTACTAAATTTCCCCACAACAACGGGTTCATCTCAACTAACCGCCAACATAATCAAAACCTATTCATAGCCGCCAAGTGTAATCGAAAATAAAACGAAAAATTACATCACATCACGGATTATGACACTCCCCCCCAACCCCGACCAGAAGCGCGTCTATTCATAGCCATCCTCGAGCGAGACCTTCTTCAAAGCCAATCCGCACCTCTTGCCAACACAAACACACTTCTCGTCACAAGCGAGAGTGTCCTACTCCACCCCGTATAGCGGTGAATAAATCATAGCAGCTTCCGAGTGCCAAGCACTCAGAGCGAATTTATTTTCGAATTTCGCCGTAAAGCGAAGAATTAGGTGAAGGCCACGTGTCGATACAGATCTCTTATGAGTAAGTGCCCGTGCCAAAAGCGAACAAAAAAAAAATGATAAATTCGCGGACCCAATTAGCCCGCCATAGGTGTTCCCCTAGTAACCAGCGAGCGCACAGAGTGCCGGTGATAATCTGAAGCCGGCCCAAGGGCACGCCGTTGCCAATCCGATCGAAGTTGAAATCACAATTGTTTGCCTATTGACAACCCGACGCGGTCCGACAATTGGAATAGTTATCGCAATTGTCACGATCATCGGCATCACTCGGGGGCCCGGACCAACTCAATCATTTCTGCACCGCACCAAGCGCATACGCGCAGCGAATTGGCATTTGTAATTGATCGGTGACACGGTGAACGCCTTGACTCAGTCTGAGCACTCTACACAATGTAGTCGCTATTTTTATTTTCTTTTTTGTTCTCAAACGAGCATGCGACAGCGTCATCAGATGCGCTCGCAGCGCGTCCTTGCATCACGAATGGGTATCATCGCGAAACTTTTCCATAAATAGTTTCGCTAAACAAAACAAAGCTCAAAAAAGCAAAAAAAAAAAAAATAAATGAAATAATGCAATCTTTTTTATATCAATTCCGAATACCGTAAGTGCGGGCAGTGCGCAGGGGTGGTGCGCGCGAATGCTGCTCGCCTCAATTGAGAAAAACCGAGGCCTTGGCCTTAGCGAGTCGCGCAGTGTGCTGTGTTCTTCGATGTGTCGTGTCGTGTCGCGTCTGAGTGTGTGTTCGAGTTGCATTCAAGATCGCAGTCAGAGTTGAATTCTTAAATTCCAGACTTAACGATCGCATCAGAGGCGATGTGGGCATTGATCGCGATTCGATAAGGGGGCGCTGTCGCGGATCAATTGATGGTGGCAGTTTTAAATGTAAGGGACTTGTTGATGGGGTGATGTTGGGTGGTGGAGAAAATGCCAGGGGCTGTGGGTCCAAGCTCCTGGGATTGGAAGGATGGAATTCAGGTCGAAATTGGGCAGTCCTGTGGGGTCCCTATGGGGGCCTATACCTTTTGATTCGAAATCTCGGCATGTTGACCATGAAATTTCATTAAAATGTTCTATTGATGCTACAGATAGGTAATTCTGTTCCACCAAGTCGATTGCAAGTTTGACGTCAAAAGTCGGCTAGACAAAGGATCTTTAAGAGTTGCATGCATCCACAGGCAGGCAGTCCCTCGTATAAATACCGAGGAATAATTTTTGAAGCCAAAGCCGAAGAAGAATGTTAGCACAAGGTACTGACTTTCAGGACGCAGGGACAACATGGACTTGTGGATCTTGGCCAAGCGCTGCCTTCTATCGTTGACGGTTGTAAGCACGCTTCTTCTATTAATCAAGTCATCAAAACGAAGCTCTAACTAAGTCTTGCGACTGCGATGGCCTGGCCTTTATACCAGAGGTTTGGTGATCCTCTTCGTCTCGAACTAGGAGACTTGTATTCGAAGACCTTCATGGATGAAGCACTGGTGTCCATGAGCTCGATGTAGCCAAGCAAAAGGCAGTCGACTGATTTGTTCCTTCTGGTCTACATTCACATCTTGGTATATCTCGTAGATTACCCGGTAATGTCATCTCTTCCATTCGCCTTCCTCGCAGACAGAACTATTAGTCCGACACTGAACTTTTCTTTCGAAGGCACCAAGAAATGGCTCTACTGGTTTGCTTATCGCCCAGCTTGCAGCTAGGCCCTTACTGTTCACCTTATTTGCTTCTCAGGCCGACAAATCATGGACGGTCTTATAGTTCACCTACCGTCTCGAATATGCACTCAGTCCCAAAAGAGCCTTCTCGATGTGCACAGCCAGACCACTCAAGACCACTCATTACTTACGAAACTTGTGCATCGTTATGGCGCTAGAGGGCGATTCAATCTCGCAAGTCGAAGTTAGTCACACTCCTAAGGCTAGTCTTGCTCCCAACTTCCACTGCAGCTCTATAGGCCAGCTGATAAGCCAGAGATAAGCCAGACTCTCATGCATCGCACTAGGAACACAGAAATGATCAATCCTTGGTTGAGACACTATGCCCAAAAAGTCGAATAGCTCCGTACACCGCACTTAATTTGGCGAATTCATATCCAATCGACGCAACTGAATACCTAGTGTGTTGATGTCCGTGTGTTGATGTCTCCTCATAAAAAAAGGTCTTCTATGCAAGAAGATATGGAGTGCGACCTAGAGCGTAGACAAACATCAGAGTTGACCATTTTAACAGAGCATGTCAGGAGGCTGGATCGAAGACACAAGCATCCTCTCGGATCGCTCAACTATAAGTAAAATCCAACCGAAACAGTTGTAGAGCTACTAACGACCTACGGGAGATCTTGGAAAGCATCCAAAGAAGGACAAAACCCACCACCTGCTCGTCTATTTCCAGGCCCCATATAACAGTGGACAGAGGGACCAGCTATACGCCGCCAAGCTTAGTTTTGACATTCCATGACTTGACGAGTTGTCAAGTTGTGCAGGATGACGATGGAGAATTGGCACTGCTTCATCAAGGTCGGTAATAAAAAAAAGAGGTTTAGGATAAGGCGACGAACTGTCATGTGGCTTCGTCAAGATCGTTCTGGAGAAGATTTTACAAGACTTACACGCTTACACTGGAGGCACGATCGTCCATAATTCCCTAAAATGGTAAGCATCCGCTGATGAGTAAGTGATTGGCAGAACGAAGGGAACCTTCAGTGCGGTGTTTGCTGGCATTTAGACGGAAGCTGATAAAATGGGTCTGTAGGTAGGTAGGCCGGGGCTCACTAAGACCAACATATTGGCAGTGAGGGATAATGGAAATGCATGCTGTCCTCAAGTAAGGACATACATCTTCGACGCCTTGGACAGAGCGTCACAATGGACAGCTATCATTTCGAGATAGCCGGGGACTTCGTCTACTTCCCCGCCGCCGTGAGCAGTACTCAGAGGATCAGGGCCTAAATCAAAGGCAGAATAACTCCTGCCACCCGCCCCTTCTTTGGGCTCAAGAGACAATTGCGGAATAGAGCCGTCTCTCGAAGGACCAAGTTGACTCTATATATGACACTGATCGCCCAGTCTGCTGCTGTATGGTGCCGAGGCATGGACAATCTCAAAAGCGGATGACGATGTCCTTGCTGTCTTCGAAAGAAAAGGTCTGCGTGGGATTCGGTCCCGCGTACGTTGATGGTTTCTAGAACAGAAGATGCAACCACGAACTGTACTGCACAATGACAAAGCCTAGCCAGGCGTCTACACTCTACCGATCCAATGCTTAAGGTGGCTGGGCCTTGTAGAGCCTATGGACAACGTGGCCATGATTCTTCGATTCCGAGGCTGTGGGACAAACCACCATGTACAGCCCAAGTCAAAGGAGGAGTACTCAAATAGAGACGGACAAGGATACGACGGGGCTCATTCAACAAACCTCTCCAGCATGGCACGATGTTTGTATGCACTTGTATGAAGCAAGTGAACAGAGAAGGTGTTCAGACTAGAGACCCAGAGATCGCGCTTGTTGGTTGAGACTCAGTTCCATCCTTGACTAAAGCGCTATCAGAAGAAGAAGACGGCTTTGAATAGTCTCCAAGTCCAAACATACTGACGGAGTTGGCTGCAATTTAGAAATGAGTTTCGAGGGAAGTTCAATCAGTTACAGGCTCATTGATCCTCTTTCATTAAGTTGCATCAGTCCCCACAAGGCGATCTTAGAAGACCTCACCATCTTAAGCAATACAGTCCACTTCCGGTTTCGGTGTTCTTGTTTTGTGTTGAGACGTTTACGGATCTGCCTTGCAGCGCACTGGTGAATAAAGCAATTTAACGTGAAGAGACACCGAAGCAGCTGAAGAAGTCAAACCGATGCGGAAGGGACTTGTAATCTCCTACCTAACCTCACCAACATTTGTCCGTTAATCTTCGCGCGAGAAATCGAGGTCTAGACTCAACGCTAGAGTTTGTTCAGCAACAACTTGGCAAGTAAGAGTTTAAGGTCAAGCGCGCCGATGTCGTGGATAAGTGTAGTAAATCCCCCGTAAAGGGTCCTTGGTGCTTAACCGACAAGCTTCCTTGCTCAACAGCAATGCCTTCATTTAAGGAAAAGCCGCACAAAATAAACGACTTGTTTACAAATTCCGTCTCATCAGAAGTTTCTCGAAAAATAGAGAATCCAAAACAAGTCACTTGCCGGAAGGTGTTAATGGCCATTCGCCTCGGTTCTAGATCGAGTCATAAAACCCCCGCATTCTATGCACGTACTATCGCTGAGGCAATCGGTCGGAAGACAGATCAAAATTAGCGAAAAACATCATTTTAACTGCCCACAAAATCAGATAATCGCGACAACGCCGCTTCCTCATTTAGCATAAGTGCTCCACGGTCGCGCGGTTAATCGCTTTCGGTTGAAAGGCAAACAGAACCGAAATTGCAAGGTCCACCGTGACACTTGTTACATGTGACAAAACCGGCTGGCAAAACACAGCCGACGTTCTTAGTTTCGCTTCGGACCGTTCTTTGGCGCCCCGTGCGCCTGACCTGCGAGCGAATGTCAGCCGGCTCTGACGGCAAGCACTGCGTCTCATTTTTAATGTGCGCCGTGCGAAGGCCGACGAACGGAACGGCGGAAGTGATTTCAGCTACCTATCGCTTAATTGTTCTCAGATAAATTCTATTTGCAGTAACTTCACCGCCTCTACAGACAGCTTTCCGTATGCATATCGGCCCGCCACCCCGCCACATCTATGCGCGCGATCAGGGCGTTCTTGAACGGCAGTCTCGCCGCCGCGCCGCGCCATACTCTAATTGACTGCAACGGGCCGGCCCGTAAGTGGTGCTGATGTGCTCATGTAGATAAACTGTTGATAGGAACTAACGAGCGGATGACTTCCTCATAGACGTTCAAGTTCACCCACTGGTGCAGCGTGAGATATTCACATTGATCGTGTCACGGGGTACAATGACTACAATTGTGTGACACTGACTATCCCACACTTGGGCATGCAAGTGATTACCCGGAGCGTTGCGCGTTGCGCGTTGCCGCTGCACAGTCTGTTGATGCCTAAGGTGACCGACTACTCTTGAATCCACTCGGATCAGAGAAATTATTGCGCTCTTCCGTGCCGCGCTTCCACTCGGAATAAGCGATAACGTGCACGCGGGCCAGCAGCGATGCTATTTTTAATTCGCCAATGTCACTTCCGCCTCGAGTTTTATTAATCAAGTGCGTTGCATTGAAGTGCCGGCGCGCGGTGCGTCGTCGTTTCTATTTCTGGGACGACGTCTGTTTTCGAACGCAATTGCAAGGCTCTACCGCGATGAGAGCGTCCTCCGTGCGGTGATTATAGGTGAAGGCGCCTGCCCCTTTTTCGGGCGGGTGATGCGTGCGAATTCGTTTGATTGACTGAATGAACTGCTCGTTGTGGGCACAGTGATTTACGCTGCATCCACATTTGGCGTTATTGTGGCGACGTGCTGCTGCGTCAACTTGGATCAACTGCTTTGACATTCACTAGCACTACACACGAATGTGTGTGACCGTATGTTGTCTCGTAAACAATGCTGGCTGTCAGTTTGTTTTTTTGGGTTTTTTCGAGGAATGCGTCGTGTTGTCTGTGGCTGCTGGTGACTAAGCGACGAAGGTTTATGGGTTTCTAGCGCTGCCTTCATCTCGGTCGGAAAGTGATCGGATGGTCTGACTAAGGGGTATGGTATTCATGCCAAATTTGAAATCATGCTCCATTTTGACTGGAACGACGACTCAGCCAGCTTCAGGGACCTATTGAAAGTCTGTGGACCCATGACGTGTTGCAGTTGCAGGTGTGCACAACTCTTGATTTGATGCAGACACCATCGATGGCCGGGTGGTCGGGTGCAGCTGTGACTATACGACACCACATGTGGTATTCCTGTTGGATTATTCCAGTATTTTGGAGTGACATGCAGTAGGACCTAGCGAAATACAAATAAGTATGAAAAAATTGTATGTTAAATAGAAAGCAGAGTTTCTCAATCGACAAGTAATAAGTCTTTTAAAATGATTCCTTCTCCGCAACGTGTGATGTTAGCGGTTCCGCTGATTGGTCTCATTGTCTTCCGGTGACAATTGCATGCACAAGGCCCAGTACGTAAGTAAGTAAGCACAAAACGACTTCAAGGGAGGTTGGTACAGCAAAATTTGTTTCTGCTCCTCATTAGGGCTGTGTATCACTGTCTCAAGGTCGTCATAATCCTGACATCCATTCTTATTACCTTACCCACGGATCTAGTAAATGGCAGCACACTCGGAATGTAAGTCATTGGAGCTCAACGTAAGCATAACCTCGGTTGAGTCCAGCTTACCACACATCATCGAAAGCGATCGCTTTTAGAAAACTTGTGGAATTGTAGTGAACTCCAGCTGGTCCTTAATACATACAATGTGTGCATTCTGTGATAAGCTTGCTTGGGTGTCTCTTCGAGATCATTGATGCTCATCGTCATTATCTTCTGACCCGCATAATCCACCACAGTGGTCGAGGGGGTAACGCACGCACGAGAGATCACACAACTCTTGATTTGGTTCAGACACCATAGATTACCAAGTGCTCGGGTGCAGCTGTGAATACACGGCTTCGCCTGGACTTGGAACTGTTGAGAAGCTGTTGAAGTTTGGTGTGTAGCGAAATAAGACATTTAAAGTTGATGCTTAAAATCGTTCCCTGGTACGATGTTATTTGACAACTGTGAGAAGGAAAAGTTCACCAGGCGATGGGTAGGTGGTACTACACTCAGTTTTCTAATCCACAGAGTCTACAGTGCCAATTGATCAAATATTCATGCCATAGAGAAGAAAAATTCCGAAATTAGTGGATTCAGATCCTTTATTTACCTGTATGTCATGATATTCTTGCATTTATATACACCGCGACAATTGGTTGAGACATCCCTTCAATTTTGACTGCGTTTAAAAAGAAAACCTGCTCCAACTCAACGTCATCGAGAAGCCCAGTAGTCCAGTTTCACAGTGAAGGCTTAAACTTAAATTCAGCTGCACCTTAATGCTTGGTATAATTTGGTCAGTTTCAGAGTGAAATCTGGAAGACGTTTGTGTTATGCGATCGAAAAAAATGATGGCAACACTATCCCCTTGGTGCGTTTATTGGCTACAATTTGTAAGGGCTTTCGATATATTTGCCATGCTTTGTAGTTTTAAAATGCCTTTGGTGCATTCCTTTTGAACTTTTGCAGCGCGTCTTTGTTCTTATCGTCTTTGTAGATCTTGATAATCAACCGAGGACGGAAAAAGCTGCCGTATGGTCATCCATTGCAAATGATTTCAATACACGGAATATATCCCATTACCGAACATCAGATACCAGAGAGAATGAAACAAGATGGGTGAGAAGCAGAACTAAGGTTTAAACGACTGTGTACTCTCGTTTGATTTAAGCTACAATTCTTAAGTCAGTTCGAGGCTTAAACGAAACTGTGAAACCGAACAAATCGTTGAAAAGAAGCTTAAGCCAAAAGTGGAGATTAAACAATCACAGCGAAACTGGGCATAAACAAATTATTTAAGGTGTGGTGGAAAAAGGTCATGTAATCTTCGCGCTAGATGAACGATGAGGTGAGGGTTGAGACACCCCAGACGTGTACATCCAGCATCCACGATCACTTCCGGTGTTGGTGTCTAAAGTTTCTGCTTCTTTAAGCAACGATTTGCAAGCAGCTATGGAAATCAAGTTAACTATTTCCATTACGGGTGCAATATTATGTTGTACAACCTAAACTTAGCTAAAACCTTTCTCCGACTTGTAGGCATGCTCAGGAGTTTCAAAGTTCTTGGAGTCGATCTTGAGATTTTATGCACTCGTTATTTATGCACTCCAAAGTAGGGGGGATATGAAAATCCATGGTTAGGCTATGTTAGGCTGACTGCCGATATGCAGAATTCACACTTAAGTCAGCGTAGGCAGTCCAATTCTGTACAGCAGTCAGATGTTCGATGAATACGACCAACAATAATGTTGCTTTATTTGGCCAGGTTTACGAAAAAGTATGCCCCTGGGTGGCCTTTTCTTCGGGAGGAGAAGTCGTTGGAAATGTAAAAAGTTGCACAATGGTTTCCTCACCTTCCTCGTGTCTGCAACGTCTGCAGAAGTCATTATAGGGCAGTCCTAATCTGAAGGATAACGCCGATAAGAACCCTGAGGGTCAGCCTGCCCAGTCGGGATGGCAAATCTCCATCCATGCCTTTTCTAGAAATTTTGTCAATTTCGCTTTAGTACTCCCATGCATTCATGAATATTGTGTTTCCAACTTGGTTTAGCATCGATGATGAAATCCAAGAACAAGCCACTGGCAGCATTAGCGCATCCTTGCACGTAGCCATTGGCCTGACAGTGTTTGTGGCACACCAAAAAGCCGCTAAATCGAACAAGGACGGGTAGCTGAAATTAAGAAAGCTCACCAAGCGCTTGATTGCTTGTCCAAGAACAAATTGGTGCCAGAAATATGAGTTACTAGCGTAAGCACCCACCGCTCTTTCATTCTTTCTCATTGTCGCTCGTAAAATAAATTTAAATCTGTTTGGTGAGAGTGCAGAAAAATTGAGATAAATCACAAAAAATGGGGAAAAAATCGAATATAAAAATCTCAGCCACATCGCCACCTATCGGGTCCACAACTAATTTTTTTTTTGTCTGCCTATCACCTTTGTACCGTAATTTATTTTATTAAAAAAACCAACTAAATTGGTTCAGAATTACGGGCGGTAGAGGGAAGCATACGCTTGTAGCCATTTTGTTTACTTTGTTTTGTCTCATTCCTCTGGAATAAGCAAACACTTTCTTGCTGGACAATGACAACGAATCCTGCACTCAACAGAAGCATTTTCTGGCCAACGGAAAGGAAGGGTTCACATTCTATTGCGGTGTTCCTTCATTCGCTAACCTTGTTATGCTTTCGATAATCTTCTCCCACGTTCTTAGCAAGCCCCACGAAAAGACGGTGTATCCAAAGCGACCGATGCCTTAACCACTCCTACATCGACGGAATGCGGAAATCAGTGAGGTCTTCCATTTTTCGAAATTTCAATTTCAAATTTACGCACACTGCTACCGTTTCCTCTGCTTTCACAACACCTGTCAATCGGAAACCTTTCACATCCCCACCTCAGCCCAGCAATGCCCTCGTAAATATCCCCTCACTAAGCCTACCCAATGTCACCGAGCGGACCCGCTCAAGACCCTGATCAAGTCTAGACGAGGGTCACCCATCAGACAGACAGACGCACGCAAAATTTTTGGCAGAGCTCGCTCGCAAAACGGCTCAGAATCAATTTCAAATTCAAGGCGACTGCCGTAGTGCTGACCATTTGCATGCTTCTGACGGGTCTGTCACTAATTTATGTAACAGTCGCTTCAGTGATGTGAAAGGCGCTGTTGCCGCACTGGAGGTGGTTGGTTACACACGTCGTTGCCTGCCAGTTACCCATACGCCTTTAATTCAATTAACCGATGTTCGTTCATGACCTATGCACGAGAAAATAAGGGAACTGGCTGACTGGCAGGTGGTGGTGGTGGGAGTGTTACCTGCTGCTGGCAATTAGTCGAGTTGACTTTATTCTCTTCTGCTTGTTGTGACATTGTATCGCATGCCTGGGTGATAAATAACGCTGCATTCAATCGAGTGATCACACGTGGGTTCTGTGGAACGTTCAACTGATGCACTGCTCTCTTCGGATTGACCTTTTCGTCTGTCATGGAGGAATGACGGCAACGACAATGCCGGCGTGATAGATGAATCAGGGAATCTGACTTGTGTTAGATAAGAGAGAATTGCTCGTGAATGGAATTCATTGAAGACAATAGTCAAAGCATGCCAAGGGTGCTTAAGGAACTTCAATTAGATTTTTGTGGATCCGTAGAATAATGTTCGAACCTTGCTTTCAATTGACGCCGAATTTTAGAGAGAAAGCCAAACAATTTCTGGCATAAATGCATTCTATGAGAGAATTAGGTCCAGTCGACAAGCAATAGTGAGCGGACTGTAGCACGTCACGCGCTTTCTTTATTCCAACTCTACTTTAGAGTTGGCGTAGCGCATGCTCCACTAATGGTACCTCAACCACAGTCAGTCAGGCGCACAGGCCAAAGAGCGGTATATATAAAGCGATATAACGCCGATTAGGCATTTGAATACGGAAGACTGATTTTCAAAAATTAGTCTTATTTCGCTCGCCGTCACAGCCAAAATTGCAAAGGAATTCCACCGATTTTTACAGGAAACGGTGTACAGTAGAAGGGCAGCCGTGTCGGTTTCGGGAGCTGCGTAGAAACTGAGCCGAGTTTTTCTAGGTTTCTTGGTCAAAAATGATAAAAGACTGTCATAAAGCATAAAAGATGCACAACAAGCCGAAGTGCATGCCTTAATTAAGATTAGAATAACTTAGAGTACCCGCATAGAGTCAGTCAATTTTAATATGAATAAAAAAAAGCAAAAAATAAGTGCGTCGACTCCTGTGCCTGTAGTTCTGGGTTCAAGTCCTGACACGACGAACAATTTTCACAAACTAATCCCAGATCCACTCAACCGTGTGCAAAGACTGGGCTCCATGCGTATGAGCGGAGCGTTGAGAAGCACCACATTTGAAGCATTTAACATACCTCATCCTTCCTCCACTAGAACTATTAGGTAGACAAGTACCAGCCAGCACAGCGCTGAGACTCAAGACACTCCGACTATGGTCAGAACTCAACATCAGTCACTGAACCATTCTCAACGAATTAAACTTCTTTCTCACTGACCTCGATGGCCTTCTGCCCAAGCTATCTTCAAGAAGAAATTCTCCACCAGCAATGGATGGGTTACAATCAGAAGGCGGACGAAGGGGTGGGTGTAGGTGTCTACTCCAAAGACCTGAATATTGCTCTTTCCTTGAAGTTCACTGACCACTGAATTGCAATAAAAGAGGCAATGTGATATCCAAAAGGGATTCATCTGTCCATCTGTTCGGCCGCCAATGAAGTACAGGGACAGTGCCACCCTCAATTAAAAAAAAGTCTCCTAATTGCAGGCTGTCTCTTAACGAGATGACTGAGAATTTCAATATAAACCTGATGTGTGTGGCGCCGGGACACTGTGACATATCGGGAAATTGGAAAGCCGATGAACTCGCAAGGTGTTGTGCAACGTCTTGTCTCTTAAATCAGGAGGAGATCCACCTTCTATGCGGATCGCTATCCATCGAGCCATCCATCTTCTGAAAGTGCACACAAATCGAACAACAAACCACAAATGGCTAGAAGGCCGCAACTGCCTTAATACAAAGGAAATATGGCCAGCATTAAATTTTAAACGAGTGATCACTGAGCACTGTGCCGGCCTTCACTCAGCGCACTCATCGGGCTTCATAAGCGGACACTGTGCAATTGGCATACACGCAAGATGGGTTCAATCATTCTTGCAGAAGCTGCATGGATAAAGAGAAGAAAAGAGGTAGAAATCACGATGCACTGCCCCCCACTGCATCGCTCTGTCAAGTCTCGTGTGGTCACATCTAGAGGCCTACTATTTTACTAATCTCAGCGAACTAAATAGCGTTAGCATTAACCAGCTAAACCGCTTTGTTATAAACACGAACTGGTTTCAAGTTTAATAGTAGTCAAGCCGGGCAGTATCACTTTTCTTTTTTTGACTAAGTTAACTTAACCTTACCTGGTCCCAGATCCATCTCTTGAAAGTCGCGCCGCCCATGTGAAGTGAAGTTCCATAAACCTCTGAGGAGTTTTAAAAAGTCTCTATATCCTTCAAAGGCCTGACGGCCGGCCATTCTACTCTACATCTTCGTCCACAAACCTTCTTTGTGAACAGGACAAATTACTCTTACTCTTACTTACCCCCTGCGACATTTATCGCATGCTCCACAGTCCTTCGCTTGTAATAGACGGCTCTGTGAGATAAGATATGTGTATGCTTAGGATTATTTTGTCTGATTTGACATTACGTTTCTATAAGTCCATTCCCGTCATCTGTCGGAATAGAAATCAAATTAAAAAAAAAAAACACGGGGCCCATATCTCAAGCTTGCCTTTTTTATAAGTCTGATGTACCATCAAATATCTTCAATTAAGCTTCTAAATGCCCGGCAACAGGTCTCCTTGTCTCTTTAGATGCATAGTTCACCTTAAAGTGAATCGCCACCACCTGGCCGACTTCGATTTCGATTACAGCCTCCGCAAGATTGAGCATATGGCTCACAACTAGGTCGGGTGTTCCCAAGAGCTCCTTAAGCATTCATTACTTCTTTGATACATGTCAAGAAAGAAACTTGAGCTGTCAAAAATAGAACTCCGAAAACCAAAAAATCACAATTTGCAGTTGGCACAGTTGGCAAATGACGAGTTAAGAGATATCCTTAAAAACTCACGAACCACCACCGCATGACTTCATAATTAATGACCACCTTTTGTTGTGAGAAGGGCTGCAGAGAGGCCAACGAGCAGCCATGGTCTTAATGGAGACAATTGAAGCAAAAACCATTCTTCCACCTACTCTACAAGCGTCTGTTCTTGAAATTGACTTCATCACAATACCCTCTGTTTCCTCAAGGACTTTTCAGACGTCTACGTCTCGTGAAAGTGCATCTTCTCACCCAAATCAGCGTGAAATTGTCCTCCCAACAGAGCCAATCGTTTATATTTGCCTTATCCAGCTGACACCTATTCCACACATAAACTCGAAACTGCAATTATTTCAACTCAAAAACTTCCTCAATGAACACACAAAATTCCAATTGGAATAAAACCTCTGCCTCTTGCCAGACGATTTACAAGATCATTAACAACACAAACGACTCTTCACAGTTTGACATCCAAGAATGCCCACAAAACGTGAGCAAATGTCCCAACCAAATCATAGACACTACCACCACAGACAGGCACCTAAAATTGAGAAGCTCTGACGCGAACAATTCAGCACTGTTTTCCCCTCTTGAATCCAACACAATTAGCAAGCAATTTACGACTGTTCTAAGTACGTGTGGTTCCAGTAAAACGGAAGACATGGTATTGATTGCACGAAGGTCATGGCAGTCGCCAGCAACGAATTTGGTATTCAACACACTGCTCTCCAGCGGACAGATTGATGTGTGAAATTCGGAGCAAGGAACTCATAGCCTCGGTGGCGCAGTAGGCAGCGCGTAAGTCTCATAATCTTAAGGTCGTGAGTTCGAGCCTCACCCGGGGCATTAATTTTTTTTTCCTAACTTCTTGCAACGAAGTCATTCTTCATTTGTTTATGAGCAGAGCGAGAGGTGATTTTAATTTATCTGGCTATGATGTTAATTTTTATTCGCTTTTCCCGTAGCCGAGAGAGCAAGAATTAATTTTAGTTCAGCCTTTGCGGGGCTGGAATAAGCTGAAAATGGAGGAGGTTGTTCGTTGGAGGAGCAAATTCTGTGCAAGTCAGGTTCACCTCGACTTCGAGGGCCACTCAAAGATGAAGAAGGTGTAGAGATTGGAGGACCATCTGATTATCCCTACACGCGCTCGTTTATGAGCCGTGAGTGCATATGGCAGAGGGGATCCCTCTACTTATATTACCAATTGTTCCTGCCACAGTTTCCGGTCCGGAAAGCATTCATTGAAGCTCTTCTTCTTAAAGACTGTGGTGGCTGGTAGGTAGCCTTTTGTCCCAAACTTTGTGCTGCTGTCCAACTCGTTAATATGGCAGCGTCTCCCTCCACAAACTCACTTCTCTGAACGTCAGGGCAGATGAGGCTGTTGCTGAAGAATATTCCACGTTTTACCGAAGGCCGTTTGCACGTGTAAAACGCCACATACGCCTTCTTTACACGTTCACCGTGTTGTCTTTCCAAATGAGTTTGGAGTCGAGTATGACGCCTAGGCACTTAACGGTGTTCGAGAGTTTGAGTTCAAGTCCATTAATAGATGGACCTACGTATGAACTCAGGAATATTCCTCCTTCTGGTAAATTCAATTCAATTTATTTTCAATTGGGTAAAGTACATTAAGACTTAGTCTTTTATAGTACATATAGTAAAGAGTACCACTTCTGTCTTGCTGGCTGGGAGTGACGTTCAGTCCTCGGTTCTGCGTCCAGTTGTTAACTAACATTAGCCCAAGTGACAGTTTTGTATCCATTCTTGCTCCCGTCAATTTCTGCATTGTCCCACGGTGGACTTCTTACTTACTTATCAGGCCGGCGACCCATGGAGGCTCCGAGCCTGAGCATGATTGAATAATCTTTCCAAAACCACACACTGCTGCTGATAATGGTAAAACTCTAGACAATTGGAAATCTACGCCGAATCACATACACATCGATTTCAAAGCCATGAAGAGGCATATCAGCGAAACACATCCAAATCCATTCTAGCCTTTCCTCGTCATGATGTCTACAACGAATGGAATGGAAACAGGTTCACCGAGATACAGTCAAGGTCTTCAGCCAAAGAGACGCACCTCCATGTGCTCTTCTTCCAACATCGTGCTTGATTGAAGATCGTGCAAATTTCACTGGGGAACACAAAATGCACGACCATCCACTTAAACGGGTGACATTGACGTGACTGGGTGAACACAAGCGGCGTGCTGCCGACTTAAACGGGCTTCGCACTGACCACTGACAACGACAACGAATTGTTTGCGCTAAGTGGGAAATCTTTCACCGCCCACAACTTAGGCGAACGTAAAGTTTGAAAAATCGGTGGCATTGTGGTGGATCAGGGACCTCGTCCTCCGAGGGTCCTTCAAACAGAGACTTCGAAGATGCCGATGTCAGGATTGTGCCTTTTCTGCATTTCAGGTGCAAATAGGGTGGAATGTTTTTGGAGAGCTCGACAATCCAGTCCTGCTTCTTGGCCTCGATGTGTTCTATATGATCGTTCATCCTGAATCCACTAGAGGCATAATCGGAAAAAGATATCCAAAGAGACACGCTGTTACAGATGTCTTAGGACAAGTCCATCATCGCCATCCACGGCCTACAAAGCATGTGGCGGTTAGTGAAATAGTTGAAGAAGACACATAAAGCACAAATTATGCATCCACCTTCTGTCAAAGTGCAACTCCCTCAAGAATTAAAGCTGACCACGGAATGCGGATTACACACGCTGATTGGGTGGTTCATCAGCAGCGGTTGGCAGACCAAGACTCAGTCCCTATTTTCTCTTCAGCGATGGCGTTCATTTTTCACTCGGTAGATACCTAATTCGATTCCCAGTCGTTACGACGCAGCCGTGGCAGACACAACTGAATAAGCACGTCATTCAACGTGGTGTACACAGTTGGAGGAAGCTAGCCAGAATTCTCGCTAGCTGGACAGACTTGTCAGTTGAAGCACAATGCCAACCCAGACTGTAGTGCATTAAAAAAAAGCAGAACAAGAGCGATACGTTAACAAACCACATTGTCGCATGTGAAAGTGTAAAAATCCACTTGTAACTGTCAAGAGCTCATATCCTCGACAAGAAGTCACTGTCCTATTCTTCGAAAATTAAGAAAGCTTAAGCAATTCGCATAGCTATAGCCAAATGGCAACGGATTTCTTTTTTGACTCAAGTCGAAGACGTGCTCTTTCAACAAAATCGTGATACATCCCACATAACACGGCTGTATTGCAAAAATAGTCCCCAACTTGTAGCCATAAGATAAATCAGATGGGATTCCCCTCCTACCTCATCAAAATCGTCTATAGCTTTCTGCAATCGAGAGGATTCTACGTTCAAGTGGACGCCAGTCAATCAACTGAGCGAAGCACCTAGGTGTCAGGGTCGAAGATGGTACCGATGCTCTTCAACATCTCCACTGCAGACCAACCGCCCCAACCAACACAGTTAACTGTTGCCTATTCGCAGATGACTCACTGACTAATGCTAGTTCGAAGTCACCACTGATCGACACGCCAAGGGTCGAAATCCAGACATCGAATTTGACCAAATTCACCAAATGGGATGTATGCTATACAAGCAGCTTATACGGCCGATCTTAACGTACGGCTTCCCCATATGGCACACCATTCCAAAGACCAACATGAAGAAGTACGCAATTTTCGAAAAGAAAATACTGCGAATACGTGCAGGTCTCAACGCACCAGAGCAACAAGAAGCTTTACGACGAAGCACGCATCATCGCCTTGCACCAGCACATGGTGACACTGTTCAGAAAGTAGCTTCCTAATGAGGCAATCAGGAACCAACGCAACTTTAACGAGCTAAATCTGCTAAGCGCGCAGATCTTCCCAACGACATCTAACAACGAACTACAGGGCTTCTACCAGAGCAGCGACAGCAGTCATCATCGAGGCTAAAGCGACTACCACACCGATCAGAATAAAGATTTTTAATCGCTTTCAAATAGTCTCCAAGTTATGGCCGAGTTATGGATAATTCATCTTGCAAGCAATCAAGAAGACTTTTACCTCGGCGATTTAACAACGACATCAGTGTGAGTAGTACCGTCGTAAGGACATCTCAATAGATCGAGAGTTTTGTCTGGATCCCGATCATGCCGACTACCTTGTGAGGTAACGTTGAAAGAGAAGTTTTGCATCGGGTCTCCACTGCTCGATCCACGTTGGAACATACCCGATATTCATTTCTGGTGCATAGTTGTTCCCTAGAGAATGTCCAATTATGTAAATACGTCCTCCACCTCTCAAAGCTGACAAGTTAAGTCAGATGTCAAGTCGCAGGAAAATGCAGTTGTCCGACAGTTTGAGGCATCCGCCTTCGTTGATGTGGATCACAGCCATTTTCTCGTAAAACTCGTCATCTTCTGAAGAACATTTAAAGGGACGTCGTCAAAATTATTTATGTCAACTACTGAACGACGTGCAGTGAATCTATTTTCCAAATCGCATGCAAATCTTTCTGCCATCAGTCAACATTCCCCTTGATCACCGACAGGAGTGGAAAAACCCTTCGCTTAGCAGCGCACTGAATCAGCCTCTCAAATTTGAATCTCCTCCAAAAATCCAAAAATCCTCTAATTCACATTCATTGCCTAATCAAGCGGAAAGGATCAGCGGAAAATGCCAATCAATCGGGGACCGCATTAGCAGCGCTGACAGAAATGAAGAAAAAAAATTCATTAATAGCCGCTGACGGAGAGTGACGGCATTCCACCCCTTTGAGCTCTCTGTTGAAACCACCCTTGCCCCTGGGGAGGGGCGCACCAATGATCGTTCATCAATCAAATCAAGAAACAGCATTGGCATCTCCCCGTGACATGGCAACAAGCACCAACGGTTACACAGAAGTGCAACAAGAAACATCTGCCTGTCGCTTCGTGAGCGAGTACTTGCCGATGCAACCCTCTTGTAACTGCAACGCCGCGCCACCCCGGGGGAATGGGAAGTCGAAATGCATGTCCTCCCTTGGTAAACCATTAATGTCACCTCTTCTGGTCCTGCGTGCAGGACCAACTCGCATTGTTCGTGTCCATGTCCGTGTTCATTATGAAATTCAAAATAGAACGTCAACCCCTTTGTCAGTGCAGTTTGATGCTCTCGACTGCACTTCGTTAGGCACTCACACCACCGTCGAGGGACGGCCTGAAGGGTTGGTGGCGTGTCCTTTGAAGCCGGTTCTTGGCAAACATCAAACCCCCTCGGGCGCCTTTAATAGGCGTTAATGCATGCGACTATCGGGTGTGGATTACAACTTCGGCGGACTGCGATTTGAGATAAATCAATTCTTTGGTGGCATTTGACCGCGATGTTGAGTCAAACGTGAAGTGGACGGATGATGAATGGGCTGAGCTGGGTGCATACATTAAAGGACTGCCAACAAAAAGGCGTCGCTGGAGATCGCCGACATGGGAGTGGAGATGCTGATGTGCGCTGTGTGCTGTGTCGAGCGGTTGAAGAGAAGTTTTGCAAGGGTTGCCTGTTGCAGCCTTTCATTATGTCAATTTTGCAAATAACGACGTGGTAAAGGAAGGGGTGCAGAAGCAGCACTGTGACTACGATCGACTGTAATTTTGAGTTAGTTGAAGAGTTAGTCGTTCTCGGGGCGAGCTGAGCTCAGCAATCGATGTCAAAATTGTTCGCGGCAACCGCTGCTACTTCGCATTGTTCGGAAGACATAGCTAAAAGCGCTTCAAATTTATTTTTGGCACAGTTGGCATTTTCACTTCAGACTTGTTACGAGTAGAGGGAGCTGTGCGATCCAGCTACGATCCAGGATTTGGAAGCCACAATTACCCGCGTAACTGGTCAAATACCTGTGTTGCAGGCAGTGTTCCACAATTCTTCAGATCTTCAGAATGGACCTTGGACGGAGTAGACGACGGCAGCAACGAAATTATATTCAAAATCTAAATGTCAGGCGAAGCCATGGGATACGAGGAACGGCGGTATTCGTAGATATGGTAGTGCATTTAGCAGTTATAAAAATTAAGAAATATTGCCTGACTTACAAGGAAGATCTTTTTCACTAAGCCAAAGGATCAGTTTCCGAGCACGGTTTCAGGCCACGGATGTGCTTTCAGCAATCATTTCACACTTGCTGGTGGACTCTGCAAAAGCGCAAAAAAATGCAGAGCGACACCCATCGTCTACTCGTTGGCCTTGGGCTTATTGTCCTTCATTACGCGCTTCCTCTCTTTAAATTGAAGTAAGGCAAAAATGTGTGTGAGATATTAACGAACATTTTTATATTCGTTTGAAAGGCCTATGGATGCCATTATGTATGGAATACATCGTCGAAAAACTGCGATTGTGCAACCTATATCCAAGCGAGGTAAAGATTCTTCGAATCCGTGCAACCTCCGGTCAATTAGTCTCCTTCCGAACATCAGCAAGGTATTTGAGAAGGTGATAAATAGAGCTCTGACCAACTGGACAGAGGACAAACATATAATTCCGGATAAGCAATTCGGTTTCAAAGCGGGGCATGACACAATTCATGCCGCGTCGAAACTGGTGTCGGATATCCAATGGAACAAGAATCAGAAACAATGTACGGCTGCCTGCCTGATTGACCTGGAGAAGGCCTTCGACACCGTATGGTTAGAAGGACTTTTTTACAAGCTCAATGGTCTAGGCATTAGTAAACCACTGCTGTACCTACTGTGTAACATGCTTACTGGCAGAAGGTTCGTCGTCAAGAATGGCAATGTGACCTCTGCAGGTATTTTTGAAGTAAAAAATGGTCTCCAACAGGGTGCCGTTAATTCGCCGATCCTGTTCAACATTTTCTTGAGCGATCTGATAAGTTCTCTTCCTCACGTAATTGCGTACGCCGACGACTTGACTGTGTACAGATCAGGTAAAAAGATCGAGGACATCAGTACTCTCGCGCAGGGTGACTTCGACTCATTCATGAGAAGTTGCGATGACTGGAAGTTGAATATCAACTTTCAGAAGTCGGAAACCATAGTGTTCAGGACCCCGTTGTATAAGGCTTCGGCGGATACAAAAGCGAATTGGCGAAAGTTCTTAATTGTTGGGCGTCACGGGCAACCACTGGCGCAAAGGACTGTAGTGAGATACCTGGGGATCTGGCTGGATCAATATTTATATTTTAACAAACATGTAGCCCGAGCCCGAGGCGCTTTCGCTCTTACAAAGAGACTGTTTTACAACAGCCAACTCGATGCGAGGGTGAAGGTAATCTGCTACATGGCCCTCATCCGGCCAATGCTCACCTATGGCTGTCCCGTGTGGTTCAACGTGAGTGCAAGCTTGATGGAAAAGATTCGGGTGTTTGAGAGGGTCTGTCTTAGGGCTTGCCTTCGCCTTTGCAGAACACCAGAGTCCCAGTACAGAAAATTCTACTCCAATGAGGTTTTATACAACAGGGCGAACCTGATACGAGTGGACAATTTCCTGGTGAAGATGAGACGAGGTCATACTGACAGAGCGATGAACTCGATCAATAACTTGATCTCGGGGGCTTACTACCCCAATCCTCAGTACCATGACAGGGTACCCCCAGAAGCATTCCTCTATTTTGATAAGCACGGTCTGATACAAGACAAGAATGCGGTACCGCTTCTCTTTCACATCGCCCGTTCAACTGTGGATGGGCGACTCAACCACGACCGTTCCGTCGCACAACGAGCTGAGAAGGGTCTCCTCCGGTTCAGTACGGCGGTATCAAGGCGATATGTTCGGGCACCGAAAATTCTGGTGGCTGTGCAGTGACGGAACTCCATCATCGAACCCTTTAGACCCTGGTTAGGGAAAGGGTAGTACAGATCCCCTTAAGGGGTGCAGTCGGTCTCTGTCTTGCAGCAGATTAGTTCAGCTGCAACCTATGGCCGACCTACGTATCTAAGGTAGTTTGTAAGCTGTATACATATAAAAAAATAATAAAAATTACGTATACACATTTGTACATGTGTGTACTTATGTGTACACACTTGTAAATAGTTAAGTACATATATATGTATGTATGTTAAGTTTAAGGTAGTTTAAGTTATTTTAAGGTAGTATGTAAGTTAGCTTATAGGTTTTAAAATAAAACAATTCTGTTATTAAGTTTTTTTTTTAATTTTTCTTAATTCAAATTGTACAGTCAATTAGATAATTTTAAACATATGCATTGTTAGGTTAAGTCGAAAGGCATAGTTTAAGATTAAGTTTAGCTTAGAGTAAGTTAGAAATAGTACACTGTTCGTTCAACTAGTTTTAAGCATTTTTGTCTAGTATTTAAGTTATGGTATGAATTAATTTAATAAAAATGAATTGAAAATGGAAAAAAAAACATCGTCGTTAAAATCTCCACACAGCGCATAGATCAACCAGAAAAGCTCTAATGGGGTAAAATCGCACGATATCAGTAGCCAGGTCAACACATCACTTCCCCGTGGAATGACCATGCTCTCGATTCGCTCGTGCAGAATTTTGAATGTTTAAACCACATGTCGTTGGTGTCCATATCGTCCAATTCAGGCCAAAAGAAGTAAATAATGATCGACTTATAGCGGTCGCCGTTGACGGTGATGGCCTAGTCAACGTCGTTCTCAAAGAAATATGGAACGCTGGAGCCGCCTGCCCAAAATCCATCCGGTCTTGGATCTCATATCGATTGGTATCGTCCCAAATTCGTCAATTTTGTTTATTTGACGTACACATTCATCATCTTATGGCGACCGTAAATGGAAGAATCGCAATTGTAGCATTTACACTGTGTTGTTGAACGCTATGTCCATTCATGGTGATTTGGCAAAACAGACTAAGAATTACAGCCAATTTGTAACTTCAACAATATGGCCGATATCAACTGTCAAAGTTCATCAAGTTCGGTAATAGATTCCTTGAGATCCTTGATCCCTTGAAGGAGAATCGGTTGCCAAGGGAGATTCTACATCGGATCTCCATCATGATGTCATTTGTGGAGTTCCCGTTCGCCTCAGGGTAGACAAAACTCCTCAACTGCGTCGAAAGTGTAGCTGTCTTTCGTGACGGTATGTAGCAACTGGTGTGTGGCGGAACGCTTTTCGCTCAATGGCATACGCTTCGTCTTTTCCCCATTAACCCTGATACCAGTTCACTTCGACTGTTCTTCAATCGGCTTAAGATCCTCGACCATGTCACGTTAAGAACGCGCAATTTCATCTACGCAACCCAATAGTAGGACTGATTTGTAGAAGGTCCATCTTTACGACTGCCTGCCGCCTCCATCTTTTCAGCACATCTGCTTGCCGAAATCCAGTACTTGTTTCAAGGGGCTATGAAGTTCTTGAACTAAAGTGCACGGTGGATCGCGTAAGTGTTGCGACACAAGCTGATTGAATGAATTTTCCCCAGGATCCCGAATTCGCCCATCACATCCAGTAGTTCCCAGCGATGACTGCTGTCGTATGCGGCTTTAAAGTCGATAAAAAGAAGGTGCGTGTTGATCTGTAACTCGGTAGTATTCTCCATGATTTGCCTTGGTGTGAATATTTGGTCTATAGTTGACTTGCCTTTGGTCTATAATGCTGTGGAAACCGGCTTTAGACGTTCACACAGTACGCTGGACGGGATCTCATAAGCAACGTTGAGCCCCTCTGCTCAACGTTGTTTATGAGATCCCGTCCAGCGTATCATCCTTTATAGCTTATGAAGTTGGAAGGCCCATCTTTTGTGGATGCAACAAATTTCTGGTGCATGCTTCCTACCAGAACATCCCCACAAGCCTTGACTAACTGAACCTGAGGCCATTGACAATGAATTGATCATTAAGAGGATTTGGACACCCATCCGAGGAGTGGTTAAAGAAGAAACCTACCATCGCCCAAGCACATCAGAAAAATCAGACTACAAGTCGAAACGTTGATCGGATCATTCTTCTACAAGACCAAGGACAGTGCGATGAATTTGATGGGACTTCTGACACATCACCGTCTTCATTGCGCACCATGGGCTCTAAGGATGTTCCACTAGCTGCTTCCACTTTCGCGCACTAAATTCGATGGCGTCCTAGTTAACTTGAGCACATTACCTTAAGCGGGAGCATCATTTGCGTCGCAAAAGTTCACAAGCACAAATATGAGTTGTTCATTGCTGGGTTCAGCTGTCTGTCAGTTGGCTCAATTCGTCCGCCTCTCCAGCCAAGCCACGGCACAACCGATAGTCGTCCGTTCCACTTTCTGCCAAACGAAATGTCTGCGACATTGTTATGCGGATGCGATCATAAATCAAAGCGTCACAAGCAGTTCCTAGTTCCTGCCGTCGAATTATGCATGCGCTTAAGGGTTGGATGAACAAATCATAAAACTGCCTCGAACACGCCTAATTAAATTCACCACGGTGGAGCGACGGGCCGCGCAGCTAGGGGAACGCTGTGGGCCACGGCAGCACGAGCACTCAAGTCAAACATGTCGAACGACGCGACGTCGTGTTTCTGTTTCGGTTTCTGTGTCTGTTTCTGTTTCTATTGGAATTAGGGCAACGCTTCGTGTCGCACAACTGCGGGCGAATTGTTTTCGAATCGAACCACAAACAAGCCAAAATAAAAGCAAAATCACGCCCTTCACCGGCGCTGTCAGTCGAATAAACCATTCAAAGGCGTGTCTCTGCGTCGCGGCTCAGCATTCCGCTGTCGCGCAGTCCTGAGACGGTGCACCGTGTGACAATATGTCGCATGCGTTGGCGTCTATCTTCCTCCAGAGGCAGTCGCTGACGGTGGTGGAAATCCATTAGAGGTGCGCGCTGCCTGCTGTCACTCCGTGCAATCTCACAAGCCCCATCACCGGGCGGTCATGAATGACGGTTTGATTGACTTTCCACGGCACATTACGGCATCGGGTGGCCCCCGTTGGCTGGCTATGGATGCATATCCCCTCCCCCGGGCATCCGCTCATTTGCATCGGGTGGGCGAGCAAGTGATTGAATCGAGGTTCGCTTTGGTTTCCCAGCTCTCAGGTCTCACCACCCAGCAATTAAAACCCAAGATGTCAGCGCCATGGGAATGCATTCACTTACATAACGCCATCGAGTGCCGGATCGTCACAGCAAATGGGTTCACCGGTTGACATGATTCATGATTGGCACGCTCGCGTCACACGGACGCCCGAGAACGTTCGCACAAAGGACTCCGCCGGTGCACTGCAATTCAATTACGGCGATGGAAGGGATGATGCCATGGCATTGTCTCGCTTTTCCGGTTCATTGGATCGCAGAACACAGTTGTCCCCGCATGTCAGAGATTCCCTGCGACTCGGGGACAGTGGGTTTAATGATGCGAGGATTTTTTTCGATTCATGCTCACCCTCGTCGGTCCTTGGCTCGCCGGGATGCTTGTGCCTGCACCGTGTGGTGCACTCGAGAGGAGATACTTGGAAATGCAAATTCCGTCGGTTCTCGAAGTGGAAGCCAGTGATTATTGGAAACAGACGCGGAGATGCGCTCATGGCTGCGCATACATTTGATTCTTGTTTCGGCTTGGCCACGCTGGTGACCGACACCGAAGTGGACTGTACGTCCGCATGGGGTGCAAGGATGCATGCAGAAAGGCATGTGGTTTAGTTCTGTGTGCAGTCTCTGGGAATAATCGGGATTTAGATGCGGTTGCCTGTGCATGAGCTGACCGATTTCTGTTCAATGCACTTCCATTTAATTTCATTCATTGTTGCTGACTGAACTGAGGACAGCGTGAAGGTCGTGAGGTATGGACAGGAGTAGGAGAGCCGCGTACAGTTGCTACTTAGTTGGTCTGCAATTGGATCTTCGACCGTGAGACTGTGAGACAACTAGGGGAACCTCTTGGTATGCGAAACTGGAGACAGAGAAATCCTGGCTGGCTGGAGAGGCATGTTGGGTGAGGACCAGGTCCACCTCGGACTGTAGCGTCCTGAAAATAAGAAGAACTTGGTCTGCAAGCGTGATTAGTTTTCGGTTGAGCTTTGCAGACTCACTTTCCTTGGTCATTGGCGACACCAGTACTGCGACCATAAAGATCTATTGTACCCCCTTCTGTTGGTCTAGAGTTGTTGCCTCAGCATATCTTAAGTCATCTTGGGTGTGTGAGTAGACGCAACTCAAGTAGGTCCTAGGTAACCCAGTGTAAAGCCTAAGAGGGAGCATCCTCTACGTCTACCTGTCCCGGAAGTAACGTTAATGCGCGGGATCCAGTCCTCCAATAGGTCGTACAAACCTGAAAAGATAAAGTAGACGTTTATCGGCCATGTCTTGAAGATCTGGGTAGAAGCACTCTGTGCTGCCACTGTTGTGACGGTCAAGGTGTCACTAAATGAGTTTCCTTTTAACTTTTTTACTTCAACTCCCAGTCGGGTCGATTATTGTAAACCTACAATGGTGGGCATAGAAATGCTCTTCGACTAAGATTTATGTACTTTCGATGCGGCGGAGGTAATAGACTCCAGTCTCCAGAAGTAAAGTCGCAATCTTCCTTGATGCTTAGTCCATTTATGTGGCACTTTATCGTCCGTCGACGGCTTCAAAAAGATTACCACAGAATAAGAAAGCTTTGTGTGTCGGGGTACAGCAATATGGACAAGCCCAAGGTCTAGTCTGACAGCAGTCTGAGTGCCACACCACAGATTTGCACAAAAGTAACACTCCTTAATCATTATCTTCTTAGAACTCCGCATAGAACCATGGATTCTGCTAGCATTAAGGCCCGACGCACGTGAAGAAACCTAAGTCAACTCAAGCAATCGCAGAATCCTACAGTGTGGTCATAGTACCCATTTCTCTCTGTTTCGTTGAGTTTCGTTCACTTTTGATTTTCTAAGTGGGAGCGAAATAAAACTCTCTTGATGTACGATGTAAGTTTGCCTAAGTTTAGTTGCGTTTTTGAAATGACGCATAGTGGCACAGTCAGTCAGGCACAAAGAGGATGATGTCCTCTATTCCCCTGCATCGCTACAGCGACTACATGATGACTTCATTGGAAAGTCATAGCGTGGCTCTTCAGACGATTATATGTGATTTTTTTGCTGTTTGATTTTTCATTGTTCTATTTTTGACAGCTCACCCGTCATTCGTGACATGTGTCAAAGTAAAACGTGCTCAGGTAGCATTGATATTTCATCATAGTAAGATTTGCGAACGAACGAACTACAACAGCGTCTATTCTACCGTTGTTGTTAAAGTTGGACGAAGATCTGCTTTTTTATCGAAATATTCTCTTTAGCCGCAGCCCACGAGGCATATTTCTGCTTGAATGGGAATGTTAATCATTAAAACCGCTGTATTCCGATGAGCAACCTCAACAGATACAAGAGCTGAGGTGCCCTGAATCAATGTCGTGAAGGGATGCCTTGCTTGATGCGGTTTATTGTCCACCTGAATCATTGGCCTGTACTTTTTTTTTAAATTGTAATTCTACTGTCAATCGCGTCCACTATCGTTCTTCTTCTGCCCAAAATAAACAAGCTGGTCTACATGTTGATCCAGCAAGACGGCGCTACATGCTTCATAGCCAACTAATCGATGGAGCAATTGAGAAGTCGGCGAGGCTCTAATTTTGAATTGTGAATTTGCTGGCTATATCGTGCAATTTTACACGTTTAGGCTATTTCTTGTGAGGATACGACTAATGATTCATCTATCCCCCGATATGCCAGCGCCAACTGCAGCCTTGAAAGACCATTACATGTGATATTAGCTAGATACCAGCCAAAATGCTCGATAAAGTGACCCAAAATAAGACTCACCGTATGGACCACATAAAATGTGGTCATTCTCAACACTTGAATGAAGTTGTCCTGTAAAATTAAATGGCATGCATTGATGTATCACCTCAAATGGAAAATTTATAATTTGTTTTAATTTCCGTGTACTTTTGCTTGGCAATTTAAAACCAAACGCTTAAGAAATCACTCATTCACTGTTGATTAGTGCTTTAATTACCATTGCTGGTAACTTTATGTCGTCTTAAATGAGTCTTTGGCTTTGATATCGCTCTCGAATCTTCCTTTATTCGTAACAATTATTGCTGTTCATTATTACTTTGCTCAAGCGAAGTGCATTCAAACCGACTAACATTTGTCACATTCCTTCCATGTCACCTAATATCTCTGCTCCATCAAAACTGCGTTCACCAAGCACAAAACTGTCAGGCAACTATTTTTAGTACAAAATCTCATCTTTCTAACGCCATTTAATGTAGGACGATACGACGTATACAACACGAGATACCGAAGATAGTGGATTTCATTTTACTACACCTCATACTTCAAATGGACGTTTATTAGATGGCGCTACGACAGAATTTAAATTCCGGCAACATTCCGACGCAAATCCAGTTCGCCGTTAATATATTTACGAGGTACAAGTTTGTATGTTTCACGTCCACCACGTGATTAAAGACCAAATTATTGAAGAATGACCAGAATGTAAATCTTCTCCATTTTCGATATGATTATAAAATCTGATGACTTTTTCGGCAATAAATGGTAGAGCAGGTCTGTCTGTAGTTACTCTTGTGACGCTTTTCGAGATTCATAGAATTTCTTTGCCATCAAGGGGAGCTTGCTTCCCGTTGAAGGCGCCACCCATGATTAAGTGATTTGTTTAATGCTTCTGTATCAAATTTTCATGTCTTTCGAATTGATTCTGTCAATTAGTGAACGTGTGCGTTGACTGCAGTGGGATAGTGGTCTTTTTAAACGTTTGACAGATTTCATGAGTGCTGTGATCACCATGATAAAGAATGTACAATAAAACACTCGAAGTAGTGACATCTGAACAAAAAAGGAGTTATATTCTATTGACTCTAAGTTTGAGCGCGTATCAGCCTTCACAGCTGGTTGTCGCATTGTCCACCGACGAATTTATGTGTTTTTCTGTCAGTTAATCAGGCGATTTGTCTTTTTAACAAGTGAGGTAGAAGTGGGCTATCTCTAGAAACCATCATTTCTGCTCTAAGTCAAGTGCAAGAAGTTGACTGGCAGTCGCTGATAATCTAATGGCAGCTCTTGGGCTCGACGAGTGGGATCGCGAGAAGAGCTACGCCTCAGACTGTGCCAAATATCGAGCGATAAGTCTCTATCTGATATTTTAACTTGATGCAATACTTGATTAGTTTCGAATCCCAGTATGATAGAAATAATTTGCACAGCCGCACCACCTTCGAGTCACTCACAATGCTCAGAGAGTATTCCTGCCTAAAAAAAAGCTTCACAAACAACCATTCGGAGTCGGAATATTGTTGCAGGTCCCTTCCACTCATGAGAGAACAATAGCACGCACAACGCTAGTGGTTGCTGAGAAGCTAGGCCTTGGCCCTCTACGGGCTGAAACGCCACCCATATTATTATTATTAATGCTTGACAACAGACTTAGCTTTGAGATCCATGCCAACTATGCAAGCAAGAGGACGTCGCTGATGCTAGCAGCTCTCTACCAGATGCTGCCGAACTTTGGTGCGACTGGATTTACTGTCGGAGCCTGCTATTTAGAGTGGTTACCTTGGTCCTTCCTAATGCTGCCCCGTTTGGGCGAGAGCACTTGCAGTGGAACAACAAGAAAAAAGGAAGATGGCGTCTGTGTACAAGATGTGAGCAGTTCTATCTCAGTCGAAGCAGCTTGGGTGTCAGCCAGTATGGTCCCCATAGACAATATCACCACCAGCGAAAGGTGTACATTCAGCGAACCGCAAGCCGTCAACAGAAAAAGTTCATACAAGCCCAGGAGAGGGCTGTATCAAAAGCGCTGTAGCAAGACCGGCGAACCAACTCCAAGAAAGGAAGACCCACAAACTCATACCGATTATTGAACCTTGGACATCAAGGCAGACAGGGGATTTGCAACTACCACCTTGCGAAGTTTCTGTCTGGGTACGGGTATCCACAGTGGCAAGTACTTATCAAAAGCGAACACGACAACTCGTCTTACTGGCCGTAATGTCCAAATACTGCAGAGGATGCGGAGCACGTGATGATGATGCCACTGTAGAAGGAAAAGACTCACCAAGTCTAGAGAACAATTAAATGACGCAATCAGTGCAAAACTGGACGGAGATCTGCTCATACGTAGTGTGTGTGAAAGGCACAAAGAAGTCCTTGATATTGTCAAGAGAAAAGTTATTGCGTTGACAGACGATTCAACCACGAACAATACAGGCTGTACAACGATACGCTTTTTTTCGTATAGACGCAGTCTCACCATGTACTTGCACATGATTCCAAAGTTCTTGTCTCGATGACCGGCGCAATGATTGTAACGATGGTCTGAAAAGATCTTGGATTTAGAAAGTCTGGTCGAGGTGGCAGTACCACCACTCAGGTTTCGCAAGCGTGAGTTTTTGTTCGTGTGTATATATTAAACTCCCACGAAAATATGCAAGCACCCTCGCCGCGCTAGTGTGGTACATGACTCAGTTTCAGTTGCACTTATATTCACAGCAACACTGACCATTGAGTGCTATTGCCGGATCAATCCGATGATGCCTCTTGCTCAAAGTCAACAACACAGTGACCGTTGATTTGCTTTTGCTTTGCACCTCTGAGAAACCAGGATCCATTCTTGTGCCATAATCCATTCAATGGACTCTCGTCGCAGTGCGGTATGAAAAGATTTCAGATCTTGTCTCAGTTGCACTTTGGATGCATAAAGATGCAGAATATCCTCTAAGAATGCGCTGTAATGGGCTTCAATTGTCTAACACTTGCCTCCTGTGTGAATTGATGGTCAGGGACACTCAGCAACACGCTTGCAAAATGTTTTTGTTGAGCGACAAGCCGAAAAGCGGTCAAGGTGTAGACTTGCAATTTTCCTCGACGTTTAGTGCATTTATGTGACACTTTTTTTTCTGTGTCACATATGTCACATGCTGTCAACGGACAGCTTCAAAAAGATTAGCAGAGAACAAGAAAGCTCTACGTGTCGGGGTACAGCAAAATGCCCACGAGACACCAGTTCGATTACCACACCAAAGACTTGCACAAAAGTCGCACTCTTTAACCATTATCTTCTTAACACTCTGAACGGAACATCGGATTCTGCTACCATTACGGCCCGACGCACGTAATGAAACCTAAGTCAACTCAAGCAATCGAAAGAAACCGCAGAAATGATACAGTGTGGTCATAGTACCCATTTCTCTCAGTTTCGTTAAGTTTCGTTATATTTTTGATTTTTTGATTTTTTCTCGGTGTATATAAATGGCAGCAAATTATGGACACACAATTCTGACATCTGACATCTCAAGTTAACTTAAGTCAATTGTGTTTGGATCGGAGACCGGGATGACTGATGACGTACGCAAGAAAGCTCATGTGTCATTAATTACCTACTTGTTCACCTGCATCCGTTGAGGAGACTATTTTCCATTGCCTATCAGAAAGTATGGCTTGACTTGCCTCGCGAGACAAACTCACATTCATCCGATCTCATGGGTTGAAGGGATGATCCGAAAGATTTTCTTAATTCCATAAGACTGAGCCGAAAAAAATAAAGGGGACTCATTTTATCACCTTCAAGAAACTCAAATGACGTGCCTTCAATCGCATGACACGCGATGAAAATCCACCCAAATCCGAAACTGGTCTTAATTGCAGCTGCAATGGTGATTGTTTTTTATGTCAACTAAAATCTGCTATCTCGCATGTGGATCAGCATTCCATTAGAAAATCCGATGCTGTCCCATGCGACCGACATTCGAGAACCACTGACCTCACACCGTCAAGTGAAATGGCCTACATCCCGTCGACTCGATACCGGTCCGTGAATGGAGTCCAGGTACTCGTATCCGTACCTCCAACCCCGGCAATTAACGCACGTAATCACTGAGTAAATAATCATCAAGCACTTGCCGCCCGAAACACCACACCACAGCAGTCAGCCTCAGCACACCTCACCACAGCGAACATGTTCTGTTTAGTTCGATTCGAGCGCGTCTGCACGTTCCGATTCCACTTCGTTTTGGGGGTGAGTCTGTCGTCGCGTCGCACAGCAAACCTGCATGCAACCCGTCAGACACACAGCACAGCACAGCAAAGCAGAGCAAAGAAGACGCCAAGCCGGGCGGTAGATAGGAACAGTGATTCAGCCAAGCAACACCGATTGCGGCGCTCTTCCGTCAGCTGTGTGTGTTGCGTTCTTCTTCCATTCTCTGCGCGCTGCGTGTGTTTGTTCGTTTCGTTTCTTGGAAAATCTAACCACGGCCGATTCGGGTTTGAATTGCACCTTTCCTCAGTCCAATTCGAACCTCTGCGCCGTGAAGTGCGAATACGGATAGTCGCCAGCTTTCGATATACAAAACGATATTCGTGCCGTTGATCCTTGAAGTCGTCTTTCCCATCACAACGCCCCTCGATCGTGTGTGCGTTTCGCTTCCGTCGCTCAGTTGTGCATCCTTTTCTCGGTTTCGACAAACAATAACATCCTGTTGTTGCGGGGTTTTCGATATTTCGATATTTACTCAGTGTCGCCACACCATACAGATGTTTAGATCAAATTACTGAGACAGTGGATTCATTGAGTGTCGCTGGGCCTTTTGTGAACGAGAACGAGTGCGTCAAAGTGATCGGTTTCCAAGTGCAGTGTCCGGGGGAGGATACACATCAGCCATCCGTCAGTGGATACGAACGAGGAAGGAGTTAAAAATACACTCACCCCATCGAGGGAGTAGTACCTAGCTGCGCGTTGATCGTTTTCATTTCCCTGCGGCCTGTCTGTGGTAAGTGGTGTCGTTGTATCTAATAGACTTCAACTCGTACGTGCGTAGACCGTGTGTTTTCAATTTTGTTCTCTGCCCGCTTTGACGTAAGAACTGAACTCGGAATCAGAATCAAGCAGTTCGCTCACGTGCACTGCCCGGAGCATAGTACAGCACCTATTGGTAACATTTTTTTTTTTTTCCAATAGACGCCGAATTATGTAAGATTTCTGATCACGTCCAGGCGGCCAAGATTATCGTTCCTCGTAACATCGATTTGTGGCAGTTGTCCTGGCGATTCGTATGGAATACGCAAATCCAGAAAGGAAGGCATTCTTTCTGCCGAGACGTTGAGCGTCTGTTTTTTTTTACACTTCTTTACACTGACGCGAGCGGGCTTTATTCGGCGGTCAGAATAAGCGCGCGATTTATATTCAAACCGGGATCGAGGAGGTTCACGGATGAGTCTGTTAAAATGCGACTTCGATTGTTCGACATGTGGCGCGTTTTAGGGCCTGTTCGTAACTAGATTAATGGTGAGCCTCGTTTCCACGTGCCAGGGGGTTCATTTTACCCGAGCGGAAGTCAGGTGCCTGTCCGATCGTTGGTCCCCTTGAAGGTGAGAGTGGCTCAATCGGATTAGTCGCGCTGTGTCGTCCGGGGATGGAGGGTCCGGATCTTGATTTCACCTGCTGGCAGTTGCTTCTCTCGATCGGAAGCTTCGTTCACGCCTCTGTGATTGTCAAACTGTGACTGACTTTGAAATGGTCCGTCAAATCTGACACTTCCTTTGAAGAGACCAGCAGATGAGCCTTGTGAGTTGTGCCCCAGGTTCACTGCGAACTGCGAGAAGAAATAACCTTGAAAGGCGCGCACGTCTTCAGTCTTGCGGCGAACGCTAAAAGAAACGTCAAAACTGACATTTGTTTTTTGATTGATTTCAGCTGTCAGTTTTGGGGCCGTTGACTTGTGTTTCAGATAAATTGCAAGCATTCGAGGAACACGATGTTTTGGCCGTGAAAACATTGACAGACATTTGGGATGTCGTGGGACAATCGGCATAAATTGAAAATAAAAGAAAGAATGGCTTTGCTGCTGAGTGGACCCTTCGCCAAGCGGAGACTTTCACAACTGTCAACGGCTGTTGGGGCAACCACACCTAATGAAAGCTGACAATTGTTGGCAGGTGATTTATTGGGTTGTGCCAAAAAGAAAACGATTTGTTCGGATAATGAATTCAGTCGTCACTTTAAGTCCATTTAGTTGATTAATTGCGTTATTAAATCAAGTTTGATGTTGGACGCTGGCGGCGTCACTTGGGGGCATTTGTGACAAGGGAAAGGGTCATAGTTTAATTTGATTGAATCAGTTCCTGCTTTGGACAGGTGGGGGACTGCCAATGAACATACTTTTGTGTTTAGTGCAGTTTGCTGATACGGGCAATCGTTTGTGAATCAGAAAATCGTTCTAAACTTTCTCTGTGGCTGTCGTTCCTCTATTCTGTCCTTCTCTATAAAGCGGCTAACGAAAACGTAAATATTCTCATTCTCTCTTCAGTAGAACGACAGTCGAGTTGATAATTAAACCATTGCCAAGGCGAAGGCAATTGTTTTGGACTTAGTAGAGCTGGGGTTGGATTGCGCCGTGTGCACACTTAATTCACTGGCGAACATAGAGTGAGTAAATTCCATTGAATGTGTACAATCAGTTTCGATTTTGTGGTCCAGAATATGTTGTCTACGAAGCAAAACTCACGCTTGAGTTATGCGGACCGTGACTTGTAAAAACGAATGTGGTTCACTTTTGATTCAAGCTCGACGTTGACTTCTTCTTTCGCGAGGCAGAACGTTGACGTCCTCTATTGCAATCCCACTACTGCCGCCTCTGCCAAAGATGATTTTGAAGACGCTTAAATTTGAGTGTCCACCAATTTCTCGAATTTAGGCCGTCCCTTCAAACCAGTCATCAACATCTTGCGGTCTTTTCATTAAGATCAAATTGAGGTGCGTATGCGTTCCTTTTTGTCTCATACTGACTGCTCGAATTCAAAGACTCTATTAGTTGAAGCAGTGGTGCTCAGTGGCTTCTGATCGATCTTCCGGTAGACGAGGGGTAAGCCAAGGTCTCATTTAGGTTCACTTAGGTTATGATTGAATTTGTCGTTTAACACCTTCCTCGCACCAGTCATGTCAGTGTGTTGCACATCATGAAACCAGAAAATAGAGCTAAGAGGGATTTTTGTTCCTGGCGTTCGTGGAAGATATGTTCTCCCCAGTGTTCCATGTCTCAACTGGCAGAGATTGAGGCAGTGGCCGAGGTAATGAGTTGTGTCCCATTTTTCCTCCATGTCGCTGCAGACTCAGCATATATGGTCGTTGCCTAGTCCCATTTTCATTTTACGTTACCTCGGATGATTATGGCAAGATAGGGCTCCACCTACCATCCCGAGCAACTTTTTGTCGCGTTGAAGGAGTTTGTTGATCTTGCCACTGTTCAATTTAGGCCAGAGCATCCGAATGGGTCTCGCAGGTGGTTAGAGAGATCCACATTTTATTAGTTTCTTCTATGATTGTGTCATCCACTTTTCTCCTTACATCCGCCAGTGCTGCGGACTGAGAACATTAAGCTCTTTACGGCAGCCTGCGACCAGCTTGGACTTGCTGTCTTTTGCCGAAATATAGTTAGCTTGAATCTTCTTTCTGGTGGATGGATGCTTTCTTCCTATTTCTCATCCGCACATCGTTTCCAGAAGTCGCTGTATGGAACTCCCATTCTTCTCCCGTGATTTTCTATTCGTTAGTGACCGTTAATAATGCTTATAATCTTGTCAGTATTTTTCCTATTGATCGATAGGTGGTTGGTGGTTGGTTCTTCTTCGAACTTAGTGAAGGTCATCACTTAGCCTTGCCGTCCTGCAAGTCTCCAATTCATTCGGTCTAGGATGACATGATAGTTGTGATGGCGTCTGCGTAATAAGCTTTAATTGCATGTAGGAGTTTGTCTACCCTGGGACCCAGCAAAGGGTGATATTGCATGGGGTAGAGAGGAATCCACAACGTTTTACAATTTTTGAATTTATTTCTCGTGAAGCCAGATCCTTTATGGCCGCCTGACTGCGCATAGATTCGCCGTCCATCGCACCCATTGGAACTAAACTTGCAGCCTTTTGAATTACTTTGAATTCTTGGAACACATTGCAGTGGTCGGGTTGTCGAAGGGAGAGAGAGAGAGAGAGAGATCTTGGGTGAATTCTCAAACAATGCATGTCCCTTCGTTAGGCTGTAGAGTGGGTGTCTTTTTGACTTGTTCAGTTGTCCAGTCTCAGAGGGAGCTCTGTTTAGTCTGTTTGCTTCGAGATCTTCATATTTCGTCTCTGGTGTACGATTTGTTGGATTGTGTTTTTTTTTTCTCGGAGGTTTCACCATTAGTCCATTGGACTACCAGGCAGCAACCTTCATTTACTGAAAATTCTTGGTCTGCCGGAGTAATACCAGCAGGCGCTTCTGTGATCATCAGCTCTCACCTCATCAACACCGAATAACTGCCACCTAATCCGAGCAAAGGCGATACAGTGGCAGAGGAAGTGCTGTGCAGTGTGGCCTTCTCGTCGCAAAGGGCTTAAGTTTTTAGGACAAAAACATTTAGGTGTTGTGGCGAGGGTATAATGGCCTGTTAGTATGCTGGTAACTGCCAAGCGGTAACAAGAATGCAGCGGATCTCTTACTGATCAGTACGCGCTTCGTTTGTCTACAACCTTCAACCATCGACGGAAGCCTTAACCAATGATGCAGGCAATCCCAGCGCAGGTTCGGATACTAAGAGTACCTCCTCTCATCCTTGTCTAGCAAGTTCATCGGCGATCGCATTTCCCATCACTTGCATTCCTGAACTGTCCTGGAAGTAGTTAAAGTGTTGCGCAAGGCCTTAAGTATAGCTTGGCAGTCGCTACAGACACAAATACTGTGCCCAGAAGAACACCTCCCCGAATTGAGAATATCACCTGAGCGCCTACTAAACGTCTTGAAGAATATCCCGAAACTCTTGTGAAATAGACTCGTGACCAACTAACGTCCGACTGATGGTCACCTGAAAATATGCCACCGTCTCGCACGTCAGAAATGCAATTAGACAGCTTAGCCAGCATTCGTTGTATGCCTTCTCGAATAACTTGTAATTTCTACAAACAAACAGACAGAAACATTCTTGCAGTAATTTCCGGTTCTGCAGTTGACTAATTCCTCAGTTAACAGAATGCAGTCATTACCGATACGAAAAGAGTATCATTGTCTCTTCAATCAGAAGACATCTCAATCATCCGGCTCGACTGGTTCCACTTGGGCATTTGATGTTTCCATTCTAAGCAGCCGTCAGGCACAAATCAAGACCGCTGACAAGGCGAAATACGAGAACGAAGTCCAATTGCTAAACGCTGGATGATCCCACAAGTGCCATGACACACACAAATGTTAAAGTTCACGTGGTTTACAATTCTGCTCTGAATTTTGTTGGGTTTTGCACTTTCTCTAAAATTGGGAAATGTGAAGCATTAAAGCGGCGTGACTTTGAACATGTTTCATAGAACTGGGGAGACAAAGAATACTCGTAAAAGTTCTTTGTTCTTGAATGTGTGGCTCATTTTTTTTTTTTGTCATTTCAAATGTGCGCACGATTAAGTTCTCATCATGATCGTGACAACAATGGAAAGCACTTGATCGCTGACCTTTTCGTTGACTTTGTGATTGAACATGGGTGTGCTGTCACATACGTGCACTTGGAAAATGTGGAAAAGCAATGCAATGCCATGGAAACTCCCTTAAGGCAGCCCTAAACGACGAACATGCTCGCCATGGCGAACATTAGAACCAACGAACACGAAAAACAGCGAACCAGCCCTTAGCCGGCGAGCATGTTCGTCGTTTAGGGCTACCTTTAGGCTGCATTGTGCTTTCTTCAATTCGTATGTCAAGTGAACACATGGCATCTACGCAACTTGGTGGCACATTGGCCCAATTCCTATGAGCGTCTAGAAATGGTTTCCATTCACACTCTCAGCTAAACGACGATATGTTTAGCTGTCCTTTACGTTCTTGATTCTTCAAATCACTACAACTCAATGTCCTATAGCTGCATGACAAGGCGCTTGATGAGGGGCAACGGCCTTACAAATGTTATGGAACTTCCTGTCGAGAGATTATCGCTGTTTTTATGGCAACACTATCCACCTTGTGGCAGAATCAGCTTAAGTAGCCCCAATGACCGTAGGCCTCGCGTCTATTTGAGGATCAAAAACTAAGAAGCCTAATGTCAGTGGTGGCATGAGCAGATAGCAAATCGTGCATAAGACTCTAAAGTAGCGAATCAATCCAACAACGAACGAGCTGCCTCAGGCGCCTTGTCGAGGGTCTGTTGTACAATATATAAGTCCTCCCGTGTATTGCGGCTCTGCACTGACAGACCATTAATTTTCACAGCGAGGGCTCTATGGACGACGTTGAGCAAGGAGACATCATCATCTATGGTCAAGATTTAGTCGCCAGGAAGTACTCATGCTACTAGATGTCCTTTATGTGCACAGTGACATAGGTACACAGGCATTGTGTCTGATCATACCTCATAACGACTTCTTTAAAAGCTGTTTAACATCTCCTCTGTGAATATACAGCCTTATTGAGGAAAAGGAAGCGATTCCTGGGAACACACTTCTGGAGCTGGGTCACTGAAATATAGTTAAACTGAAAAACCGCCTTAGGTTCATATATCCTCTTCTTCTTAGGACGCCACAGTGCGAGGTGGACCTAGGCCTCACCCAACATGTCTCTCCAGTCAGCACGATCTCTCGCCCGCTGTCTCTAATTTCGCACACCAAGCCGGCTGAGATCTCCCTCGACTTGTGTGTGCCACCTGGTGCGTGTGCGTTTCCTGTTGCGTTGTCCCACAGGCTCGAAGACTTTTCAGGTCGGAGCTAAGTCCATACGCTCTACATAGCCTAGCCTAGATTCACATATAGATCTGGGTAATTTGATGAATATGTAAGGTCTCGCGGTAGTAAAGCGTTCACTTTTATGGCCACAATGGACCCCAAACGTTGGTCTAAGTGGTCCACGGACGTATGGTCGTTAGGTTTAGTAAGCGAATTCCCCCCGTTCCAGCAGACTGTGTACGTATACGTCGATTCATAATTGATAACCTCCTAGCATGGACTTATTAGATTTCAAAACAAAGGCAGTTAGGTGTTGACAGCCGAACAATGGTGCGATCTTTAAAATGACACCTCTTGTTGGATGGGGATTTTGCTTTACGTGAAAAAATCTGTGCACGGGCTGTTCTGATTTGATGAGCTTTTCTGGTTTAATTTGTGTAAAAGGTTAGTCCGTCTGGTGCGGGAGTTTATACATGGGAAGACTATATAGCCGGCCCAGTAGAAGAGGTACCAACGGTGAAGCGACGGAGTCGTGTTAGGGACGAAACAACTTCGGAAAGTGAACGAAGGACGTCCACAATTTTACAAATAAGCAGGAGTTATGTGTAAAAATGTGATCTAGTAACTGGAACTTAAGAGGGAATGTCTTCATGACATCGTCTGCTGCCCGATTCAGCAAGCGTAAGCTTTTCACCGTGTATGCATGTGACTAGTGCGTGCTTTACCCTTTAGTGAATCAAGCGGGTCACAAGGTGATGACGATCCATTTGACTAACAGTCGAAAAGAGAGTGCAAGCCATTTGACTAACAGTCGAAAAGAGAGTGCAAGCAGTTCATTAAATGTGTACACGACCAAAATCGAGGACATGTGGAATGGTGTCCTTTCGATTTTTCGATCTGAATAAGCGACTTGTCGCAGATTTCTTGTGTTGGCCGCTATTTCTCCGAAATTCAAGTCATAACGAGTGATGGCCAAGGTTCTACGATAACCACATGCCATTCGATCCATCCTCTAAGCCACGCCAAGCCCATGGAATACGTCATCCATCGACTTTAAAGAGTAACATAACCAATGTCGCCTTCTGGCATTAAGTTGAACGCAATAAATCAACCCGGAACATGATGAAATGCCAAAGCCACTGGCCAGGCCAATGAAACTCATAAAAGTCGCCCAATCAGTCGCGACAGTCTGCAGCAACCGCAGCCTTCACTCAATCACTCAAATATGCATATCCCTGATCGTAAAGCCCGACATTAACCACATTTCTGCCCATCAACGCACATTCAACATGTAACCCCGGTTAAACAAACCCCACTTTACGTCACTCATTGTGCTTTCAATTTTACTGATTGACCCGTGCCATTATTTGCATTCTTACATGACGGCGATGACCATTTCGCAAAACACAAATATTGTTTTCCATTCCAAATGAAAGCCAATCCACAATTTTATGCTCATTAAGACGCACAATTTGCTTTAATTTTTTTCTGCGCGCGGCGTAACCCCGCCAAAGTGTGACAGTTTCTTTGTGGTCGCCACTTAACATCTGTCAAAACGTGAAACTCTCTTGTCACTTGTACACTGGCACCGGGCATTGTTTATGGCCATTATGACATTTCGAGTTGATGTTGCGAAAGCCGAGGCTGACAAAATACGCTGCTCCTCCGTGTCATCTCCAAATGGGGGTATTTTTTGATAAGCAAAGCAGTTTTGTAGCATCTGGCGACCTTCGAATTAATTTCGATTTCAAATCAAAGCAGAGCCAATGCATACATTTGCTACGGCTAATGAGATGCAATTCGACAGAATGGATGTCATCACGCGCCAGATGAATATTAAAAGAGAGCACAACAATGAAGATGATGATGCGGAGGGTTTTTTCTGTTTGTTGTTTTGTTTAGACTTTCGGTGCATTTGTTAAGATGATGTTATTTCATTTCGATCGAGTGGATGGAGGCTGAAAGTAGGCCATGCCGCGGCTGAATTGAGTTGTGGGCATGCATTGGGTTAGACGGTGAAAGCTTTGCAGAGTCGCGGACATGGATTTGTTCTGAGACTTGGTGCGTTGCCGTTAAGAATCGGGTAGTTTATTGAAGATTACACATTCGTTTCGACACTGATGCTGTTGTAAGTCTTTTAATGGTTGGAACGAAAGAAAAAAGGGGGAAAGTTGGCATGGCGCATGGCGAGAGAATGAAAGTGAAAACAAGGGGATTTGGGGAAGTTTTTTGGAACAGATTAAGAGGTTTGACGTTTTAGTGAATGGTACACAGAAGAGACATTCTGCCGCTATTTCTCTGGAGACACTCCGGGATTCGGTAATTGAGAGCTCGAAATTTCATTCTTTCCATTCAAACAAAAGGACGAGCAAGAAACTGAAAGTGACTGACGATCGATCGTGTCAATTTGAGAACTTCTTATGTTAAAATGTGTGTCACTTGGTATACTCTGAATGGTGTAGGAAATGCACAAAAACTGCCCAACCACTTCAGACGTGTGATCAAAGAAGTCTGTGATCGGCGTTGTCAAACTCGAAACTGCCTAAAGCTAGCATATTCCTTTATTAGCAGTCCGCGAGATGGTTAAGGCCACTCCTCGATTTACGTGTGCCATCCGAAGCGTGGGCGTCCTCTGTTGACTTGACCCACAGGGCCGGTGTCAGCTTTACTCAGTCAAATTGTCCACTGTCGGACAAGTTGGAGTATGCCCTTCGTCACACTACTCGACAAAATTCCCCCGCTTGAGTTTAACGATGAATTTAACTGAGTTCAGCGATACAAACTTGTTGATCCTGAACGCAAATTGAGACTTAAAAGAGACATGTTAAATCAGTACTTAAAGCCTCACAGAATCATCAGACTCAGGCAGTGAAGTAGGTAGGTAGGTCGATAGAGGTCACTGCATGAATATTCAAAATCATGTTCACTTAACCAGCTGGTCCATTGTGCTGCCACATTCGGCTTATTTAACTAATTACTCTTTTGACCGTTCCATGTTCCTGTTTGGGATTGGTTAAATGAGATTATCTATGGCCTCCTTCATGGCCATTTTGTAACTTTGATAAATGTCCTTTAGATCTATATATGTTCTTCAGATCCTAATTGAAGCAATACTTGCCACGTATTTTTGTTTTTCTGGATTCTGCAAGTGCAGTGCATATTCCGAGGTAATGTAATAATGTGTCCTCCTCTTCTTCATCTCTGCATCTTCTGCAAGGAAGCTCGCCGCTCGAAGGATTCAGGCAGTGATAGTGGTGTGGAAAAGTCAGCAGTAGTCCGCAATGAAGGTTGGCGCAAGTGATCTCCACTTTCAGAGTATAAGCCTATCTCCAGCAAAGCGAGAAAAGCAAGCAGCACAATCGACGTCCGAAGAGGATGAAGCAGGCAATGATGTTGGTCTAGGTTATAAGTCCAACAAAAGCGCTGTGCAGCAAGTACCAACAGATCAAGGTGCGAAAGCCATCAACAACTCGATCGCGATACTCAAGCTATTCCTGCAAAGGCTATGAAAATCAATGAGGAAGAGGAGAAAAGAAGAAGAAGATGATAAAATATATCGAGTTATCAACAACTATGCACTGCTCTTCAAGAAGAAGGACACCGCAATCGGAAATGCTAGCTCGGCCATGGTTAGAAAGGGTCTGATGCGAGCTCTAGCACACTTGCGAGCAACCTTTCGGTGGGATTATCAGCCTGATATGTATATGCAAAGATTACAGGGAGACTGAATGTAAGTAGGCTTGTGTAGTTCAGGAACGAACTAATTCAAAAAATACCTCTAACAAGGGAACCAAGTGAACTAGTTCACAATGTCATTTGATTTTTTAGCTTAATTAGTTCAGTAGTTCAACAAACCCAGGTATACCTTACTCTGCATACATGTTTTACATTCAGTAATAGCAACTTAACTAAATCAAGTGTTTTGTGTGTGTATGGGTATGGGTACACATCAGGGTTGCTTCGGTTTAACTGCCGCAGCACAAACACATCGAGCATCGTTGCATTGCCGGTGGTGAAGGAATCTTAAAAATGTATGTGATCCGACCAACCGGCGAAAATCGCGCAAGACTCAATTTCATGAGTAGTGAACTACAGTCAAAATGGGGTACAACGACAGCGGTTATAGCGACGTATCGGTTGATGTCCCGACTGAACTCAATTATATACCTTGATATCGGTAACAGCGACCTATCACTTATAACGACCAAATTCGTATTTCTCTCATACACAAATCTTTTGTTGTTGTTGTCACCTCAGTTTTCCATACAAAAAACCATCCTCTAAGTCGAACTCCCTCTAACTCGGTATAATTATGATATCCCATGAAAATTCGAATTAGAGGGAGGCGACTGTATATTAATTAGTTCAATGAATAGATTTGAACTAAACTGAGCGCTCTCTGGACTGAACTAAAATGCACAAGCCTAGTTGGAAGTTCTTGCATAATCGCAGTGACTACAAAGCGAGCAGTTGGAGTTGGATGAGTGTACAAAGTTCACTCCGATGATGATGCCGTACCCTTTAAATGCTTCGTGTGTAGAAATAGCTTCACCAAGTCGCTTGTAATGCTGGCATTTCATTGTGCATAGAGAGCGAACTTTAAAAAAGTCAACTTGATGCTTTGTGTGCTCCGTTCAATCAAATGGAATCTCGAATCGTGCCAAAGGGCTCATAGCTGATGTCGGCGCATCGTCAGACATTGACTTATGTGCTTACTTACTTATCAGGCCGGCGACCCATGAAGGGTCCGAGCCTGAGCAATTGCTGCCTTTCATCGTTGACGGTCCTGGGCACGCTGCTTCCAGTCATCAAGGCCAAGCTGTCTTGCATCCGCGTTTGGTGGTCTTGGTCTTTATACCGGAGATTCGGTCTTCCTCTCCTTCTCGAACCAGTCGGCTCGGATTCAAAGACCCTCTTTGCTGGAGCATTGTTGTCCATGCGCTCGATGTGGCCGAGCCAGTGCAATCGACGGATTTTTGCCTTCCGGACTACATCCACATCCTGGTACAGCTCGTAGAGTTCGCGGTTATGTCCTCTCCTCCAATCGCCTTCTTCGCAGACGGGACCATATATCCGTCGTAGAACTTTTCTTTCGAAGGTACCAAGAATCAACTCTGCAGTTTTGCTTAGCGTCCAGCTTTCGGCTCCGTAGAGCAGGACTGGCAAAATAAGAGTTTTGTAAAGCAGGAGTTTGGTCCTTCGAGTCCGGAGTTTTGAGCCCAGTTGTTTTGACAAACCGAAGTAGCACCGGTTGCCCGGTTGGCGATTCTACGTCGGATCTCCACTGTGATGTCGTTTGTGGAGTTCACGTTTGCCCCGAGGTAGACAAACTCCTTCACTACCTCGAAATTGTAGCTGTCGATCGTGAAATTTTGTCCAAGGTGGTGTGTGACGGAACGCTTTTTGGTCGACAGCATATATTTTGTTTTGTCCTCATTGACCTTGAGACCAGTTCGTTTCGCCTGTTCTTCAATCGCCGTAAAAGCCTCCACTACGGCACGTTGAGAACGCGCGACGATGTCGATGTCATCTGCGTACCCCAACAGTTGGACCGACTTGTAGAAGATAGTGCCTTCCGTGTTTACAGTTGCCCTCCGCACTATCTTCTCTAGTACCAGATTGAAGAAGTCACACGACAGCGCATCTCCTTGCCGAAATCCAGTGCAAGTTTCAAACGGCTCAGAAATCCTTGAGCCGAACTGCACGGTGCATCGCGTGTGTGTTAGCGTGGTGCGACACAACCGGATCAGTTTTCCCGGGATCCCGAATTCGGCCATCGCATCGAATAGCTCATTGCGATGAATGCTGTCGTATGTGGCTTTGAAATCAATGAACAGGTGGTGCGTATCGATTTGAAACTCACTGGTCTTCTCCAGTATTTGTCTTAGTGTGAAGATTTGGTCTATAGTCGATTTGCCGGGCCGGAAGACGCACTGGTACGTGCCGATTAGTGCGGTGCAAAACGGATTTAGACTTTCACACAGTACGCTGGACAGGATCTTGTAGGCGACGTTGAGCTGGGATATACCTCTATAGTTGTTGCAAGAGGCAAGATCGCCTTTTTTGTGGATGGGGCCTTGACTTATGTAGTGTTTGTATAAATTCCATGAAATCCAATAAAACAGCATGTTCCCCCGTCAAAATGTGAGTAAAGTTGGAAAATTAAATCTTGAATTGAGGAAAAAAGAGGATTCTAAAATTATTCCTAAGTCTACGATGCTTCGGGTGACATCGTTACATCACATTCGTGATGCGTCGCGTTCGTCACGATTTTCTACTTTAAATTATGCACTGACTCCACAATTTTTCCACAAAGATGCAATGCTGGTTTAGACTCTGTGGGAAATTGTTAATGACATACATAATTCGCGTAATTTGTGACAAGCTGTGTTGTGTTTATGATGACGGGAGCGACAACGTCACTCTGAGCGGGTTACTTTGAAGTTTCAATGATGTGATTCAGAAAGAGGCCTGCTGACGTTGTTGTAGAGAAGTCAGCTGAATCAAATTTGCATTACAAGTCACGACATATTGCATAAACTTGTTTGACAAGCCTCTCTTGAGGAGAACTTTTCACCAGCAAAACCGTTCCTCATGGACAGGAGCAGGTGGTAATCACTTGGTGCTATGTCCGAACGGTAAAGTGGAACCTCCCGACCAAGCTTCTGGCGAGTCTGTATCGATGTGAGTTGCCTGTCGTTGTCCTGATGGACACAATTTCTCTCCTATGGGCCGCTTCTGAGCGATTGCTTCCTTCAGACGTAGGAAATCAGTTCATAGTAGAACTTCAAGACCTTCATGTCCGTCAATCCCGGCATGGCCACCATTTGCGCCGACTCACCGCGATTCGACCACGACCGCTTTCGCTTGATGTTCTCCCAAGTGATTCACTTTTCGTCATCAGTCACCATCCGCTTCAAAAATGGATCGATGTTGTTGCGATTCAGCAGTGATTCGCAAATGGAAATTCCGTCCATGCGGGTCTTTGGTGTTAACTAATGTGGTACCGATGCATCGAGCTTCTTTTTGTATCCAGCCTTGATGAAATGGTTCCAAACGGTTTTTTGTGCAATGATCTTTCAACTCCTGTTTTTTTTCCTCAATCACCGCGACTATGAGCTTCTAGAAAAACTAGAAAAACTGACGACGTGGACAATCCATTTCAGTGATGACTTCTTCGTGTAACATCGTGTAACATCAACGGTGGAAAAGCTTGCGTCGGAAACTCCATGGGGAAAGTCACACAGTAGAATGAAGCGGGATCCAAACGAATCGAATTAAGTCATAGCACAGGTTCACGCGCCGTGCTTTCATTCCGTAGTTTTTTTTTATTTGCCCTATCAATCGCATGACACTACAGTCTACGGTGGATCTTGTCATCTCAACAGTATGTTCGTCCTGATCCGAGGCTTGTTCTTCGTCGTTTCATACGTGCAGAGCAACTTAACGTCATGGGTATCTCGCAACTGGAAGGATGGGTCGCACGGTAAAGAGGAAGAAACCTTTTAGATGTAGGTTCCAATGTGAGATGAGCTTATACCGGCCGCAGTGGACGACCACTACGCTGTGTGCTAAGTTCAACTCTTCTAAGACTTTCATAATTGAGTATGCCTGTCAGAGAGTATGCCTGTCAGAGAAAAACTTCATTGATCGTATTCTCCACTCGTGCAAGAACAATTGGATCGACTCCATGAGTGGTTGCTGCAGATGGTAGGCAAGGATCTACCTCGCTCTTCAAGGCACAAGGTAGTTGCAGCCTACTGAAGCTCAAGTTGATCTGAACAGCTCCTCCGCTTGAAATGCGAAATGAGCTCTGGTACCCTGGATCACACACTCTCTTCTCCTATTTCGTTAGCAACAGCCAAGGGTATCACGGGCATTGTTACCAACACTTGAAGGTATGAGTAGGAGCTCGATAAAAGAGGCTTGTGTCTGCAAGAATCGCAATCGATTATGTTGAAGCAGAAAATAATGTTGTTTTTCTAATTTTCTACTTGGCACATACCCCACCCCACCTCAAAGAGTCCATTCCAACTTAACGAACGAGTCTCCCTTCAAACTGATGTCCACAGCAGTAGGGTAGGGTATTCTCATAACTTGAGGTGTGCAACGCTGATGACTTCATTTCGACACAGTATCGACGTTGCAACAACAGAAGCAAATGCGGATAAGCCTCTCAGGTCTAGAATTACAAAATGACACCACACCAATCATGACCTCAGCAGATGCACACATTCAACGTGTCGCTCGTGTCCCAATCGCTCTGCCCAGTCACTGAGTCTAATTCGCTTGAATTATTCATTGAATTCCGATTCTATAGGTTTCACTTTTTTATATTCCATGACAAACGATCCATCGGATTGCAGCGATTTGTTTAACCGAACGCTGGTTACGAGGTAATTGCTGACATCCTCTCGGCGCGGCGGTGGTCTGATTGTGGATTGCGCATTCAATTTGAGACGTCAGCTGCCGCGGCGCGTCGCATTGCTCATCTAGCAGGTGACTCTTGCTGTTGCGCGCACATACATTCGGATTGATGAGTTTGTAAGGAATACTTAAGGTTGTCGCTTTTTTGTGTTCGGACGATAGACGTAAGGTTTTCATTCATCTTTCAGCTGATGCACCTGTCACAGGTTCGGAGATGACTTCTTCATTTCGTTCATTGTCGAGTGATCGAGTGACGAAGGCAGTGCGGTTGAAGTTGACGATCTGGTACTTTAGACCGACGTTAGATAGTTTTGGGTTTCAATGCGAGGAGTCCATATTTCGGTCGCACATCGTTCAGCCTCAACATCCACGTAAACCCTCCACCGAATGTTGCCCACTTGCAATAGCCACCGAGAAGTAACTTCCTCCGGAACCGCAGTCATTTTCTTTCAACTCCACCGTTCCACCATTATCAGCACAAATCGGTAAATGATTATAAAAATTTGACGATCGCCTCGTTTTGGGCACAAGTCTGCTTCCAGTATTCGCCTCGCGTTCGAATATCAATTCCGTGCCGACACCACACTCGTATTCGGCGGAGAGTCACGTCGTTAAAGCAAATGTAAAAACGTTCCAAAAAAAAAAGAAGCACGACTTGCCCCGAAAAACCGATCAAGTCAGCAAGAAGTTCAAGCGATTCTCTCTCTGGCTCTGCAAAATGCGAAGATGCCCTCTGACACCGGGTACGTGATGCAGGCCGAGTCGCAGCGAATATCAGTTTCAACTGTCAATCTCGGCGGCACTCGATAATCGCCTGCAACGTGATCAGAAATGTAATTCCACTCAAACGCAGATAAACCCCTGCAGAGCTCGTTTTAATGACAGCTTGTCACCGCGCACATTGAGCGCCGCGATCAGTCAACCCGAGACCGATGGGAACCACTCACACTCGTCTGAGAAACTGAAGCACATTTGACCTTAATCGTTGCGTACCGCCATCCTCCGCGTTTTGCTGCCATTTGCTTTGACAAACATTTAAGTGTCTTCCTTTTCCACTTCCTCGGCGCTTCCGTTGACTGTGTCTTCGGCTTTGCACAACAGCGCTAGCGCTGCGACCTTATTGTTCTTCGTCATTAACCGTGACGACCAAGTGACTGTAAAGCAATTTTCGGTGAACCTAGCGATAAGCTATCTCGTAGTTTTGTTTTGAAAGAACACCTTACTTGGCGCTGCTGCCTTGGAATAGCAAATTGATGGGCAAAGGTACTCGCATGTCAAGTGTGCGGGAGTTGGCGGTGCGGTTGAATGTACCTGTTGACGGTTGGATGGGGTTCACTGCTGTTAATCGACGACTGTGGTGCTGTGTCATTTGTGAATAGAGCGAAGTACGCATTTAAAGGGCTTTCAGTTTTCGAACGAACAACCGGAGGTTATTACTATCACGGGTGACGGTTCATCAGAAAGCACACATTACTGAGCTACCTTTGAACAGAAGAAGAAATGGACTACGACGAAATGAGGAAATTCTGGGTCTCGTCTCTCCCAATGATCTGCTGGGATTGAAATTAAATTTAATGCATACCACATGACCAGATAAGAGCGATAGGAAAAGATATTTAAATAAAATAACAACAGTTTGTGATGTAAAATTGATTCTGGCTTTATTTTGAAGCCACATTCATGCCATTATGTATGGAATAGCACGTCGCTTAAATGGCGCCTCGGCTTTGCTGGCAGTGCTTCAAGCGATTTGTCCAATTTTGTCATGTCCAATATGGGCGGCACTCTTTCGACAATAGCGTCTCGAATGTTGGTCTCGAGATAGTCTGAAGTGGTTGGCTTGTTAGCGTAGACTAAGGACTTGACGTAACCAGATAGGTGTCAAGCAGCATGATCGCGGCGGTCAGTTGATGAGCGCTCGCAGTGAGATGGCCCAGTCGCCAAATTGTTCCTTCACAACTTTGACCGTTGCATCGCTTGTGTGGCATGTAGTGCCGTCTTTTTGGAAGCACAGCTTGGATGTATGGATGTTGTCGAGCTCTGACTACAGAAATCCGGTTAAGATCGTTCTATACCTGAGACCATTGACAACTACCTTCCTCAGTTTGAAAGAAATAAGGTCCGATGCCGTAAACTGCACCAAACCGTCAATCTTTTTGAATGCATTGATGCTTGGTCGAGTACGTGTTCGCTATAATAATGGCAATTTCACTTGTTCACGTAGCTGCAGGTCCAAAAATGAGAATCGTCCGAGATTTGTTTGCCAAAATCCTGGTCTCCGGCCAACATTTCCGGTGGCGAATTAGCTAACTCTCGGCGTTGTCTATGGTCGCTCAGCTTCAATTTTTGCTTCAGCACAATCTTATGCGGCTGTAGGCCCAAGACATATCGAAACAAATAAGCCGGCGATGCCTACTTCAACTGATCCGCCCCGAATCGTCTTCTTCGATCCTGGCCGCTACTGCGACTATGTTTTCCTTTTCAAAGCAATCTCTGTCTCGTTGGAGGCTTAATGTCCAACACAGTATACCCACGCCCAAACTTGACGAATAGCCTGCACACTGAAGCCATGATGACTCGACAATTCTGTAAATTCCATATTTTCAATAGTTTTCGGACGATTGACAAGCGTGAAATGATGCACGATGAAATGGCAAACATTGCTGGTTGTCATTGGTAACTTTGACAGCTGCTGCAACATAAAATTTAGAAAAACTATCATTGCTATCTGGTCGACGCTTTAGTTTGTGCTGGATCGGAATATGGGCTCAATATCCAAACATTAACTTCAACAGGGCCAAAACAGCAACACGCATGTTAACGAGAAATCATAGAGAATTGGAATGGAATGGAATTCACTCAAATCACTGCATCCGACTCAGCTACAGTCAGTCTCAGAAGTGAGTGTACAGCGCTCTCAAAAACAGTTAAATTCAAACGGAACTCCAAAGAAATGCACTTTGCTAGAGTGTTGATAGTAATGTGTTTGAAACAAAAATAAGAGTATATCTCAACAACTATAGACACAGCAGGTCATGAACCCAAAATGTAACGAAATTGCCATCACCAACAAACGGCCCTCCTAAGCTTTGCTTGCAAATGCTTTTGACGCAGGTTGCTTTTGAGATTGCTTAAGTAACCGACCTAGACCAGGCTAGATGCTGCAATAAATCCCCATATTATGGCAGGTCTCTCTGTGCGTGATCTACATACCTTTTGCGGCGTAAATTTTGCTTCATTTTTGGTCTATGACCAGCTGTGCATATGAAGGGTGATTTTTTAGCTATTATCTTTTTGGTAACACTGGTTTAAACAGCTGACGCACGTTTCGTGTTTTGTCTCACTATCAAACATCTTCAGTTTGGTCTATAATTTAACCATGAATCGTCTTACAAACGAACAACGCTTGCAAATTATTGAATTTTGTTATCAAAATGCGTTCTCTGTTAAGAAAGTTCATCGCGCGCTTTTTCCATTTTATGGTCAGCTCATTTTTGGCTCAATGAATATGTAAATAAGCAGAATTGTCGATTTTGGAGTGAATATCAGCCAGAAGCATTGCAAGAGCTACCAATGCATCCAGAAAAAGTCACAGTTTGGTGCGGTTTATGGGCTGGTGGCATCATTGGACCGTACTTCTTCAAAGATGATGCGAATCGTAACGTAACTGTGAATGGTGAGCGCTACCGTGAGATGATATCCAACTTTTTTTTGCCCAAAATGCAAGAGCTTGACTTGCATGACATGTGGTTTCAACAAGACAGTGCCACATGCCACACAGCACGCGCAACAATGGACTTATTGTTCGGTGATCATTTTATTTCACGTTCGGGACCGATCAATTGGCCGCCTAGATCGTGCGATTTAACGCCTTTAGACTATTTTTGTGGGGCTATGTTAAAGCTCATGTCTATACAGACAAGCCCGCTTCAATTGACGCATTGGAAGACAAAAATAAAGCATTTATTCGCGAGATACCGGCCGAAATGTTGGAAAGAGTATGCCAAAATTGGACTAAGCGGATGGACCATTTGAGGCGCAGTCAAGGTCAACATTTGCATGAAATAATCTTCAAACATTAAATTATATGGACCGTACTATCGATTCAAATAAAGATTTCATGCATTGTTTTGAATTTGATGTGCTTTTTTTGAAAAACTTTCCTATAGCTTTTAAAAAATCACCTTTAGTTGTTGGAATATCCTTATTTGTTTTCCTATTTACATTACTAATTACTATAAAAAAAAACAACACCTTTTTTCCTTGGAGTCCCGTCTGAATCTAATTTTTGTCGACGCCGCTGTACACTCACTTCTGAGACCGACTGTATGGGTAAACAGAATTTGATGTGCAGTCCTCAAAACATCTCAGATTGGAAAAATTCTCAATCTGGCAACAACCGTCAACGTGTACTAAGCTCCCCCGTGTATCCGATTAAAGTCGTCAAATTCTTTTCTCACACAATTATCGCCACTTGCCGAATGACGCCTAATCACGTACGCCACAAAAGCTCTGTCGTCGATCTGTTTGCAGATACGCCTATCTACACAGAAAAACAATCGGCCAGCGTGTTGTTTTTGATTCCATTGTAGTGGAATATTTTTTTACGACAGCTGCTGCGTCTGCATTCTCTCACTCGGTTATCGTTAGTCTCGTGAGTTGCATAACCGCCTTGCAATTCATCATTATAAATCACTGGGCGATCGTTTTGAACCACAAACTGACAGAAGTCACTCCAATCAGGAGATTAGAGAGCCCTTAGCGCCCAAGAGGTGTTACGAAATGCGATTGCTTCTGTTTTGTGACTCTTTGTTCGGGTAAATGTATAAAAATAGTTTATGGCCACCGTATCAGCAGCTAGATCATGGGCAGAGTCTAACTAATTCCGGAGCAGTCGCTGACTTTTGGGCGTGCTGTGCTTTGAGATACGCTTGAAGTGAAGTGATTAGTGGCGTGTGATGTTTCGAAAGCGTGTCGTCTAATGATGCATCATGTTTGTCAGACGAACAAGAGGCTCGGAGGCGACTATCGATTGTGTGTGTCGCACTTGATGGATTATGAGCGGTTGAATTATTGACTCAAGAGACGCGAGTATGATAAATCAATTTGTACAAAATTGAGGCTAAGACAGTGAAAAAAAGACAGTCACTCTGCCAATTAGCTCGAAATAATTTCGACAAATTGTCTAGCTGCCAAAGTCTTCGTAGAAAGCGCATAATTCCGGCGTGAAAATGTGTTATGGATGCTGTCAGAATCTCGTAGGCGAGTATAGACGCGATTTTTAGATTTGTGGGGTTAAACTCGTTGCTCAACAGTCTTGTCAGTCAGTCTCGTCAGTCAGTCTCGGCAGTCTCGTCAGCGTCGTCGCCTCGTCAGTCGCTTCAGTCTCGTCGCTTCGTCAGTCTCGTCGCCTCGTCAGTCTCGTCATTGTCGCCAGTCTCATCAGTCTCGTCAGGTTCGTCGCCTCGTCAGGTTCGTCGCCTCGCCAGTCGCTTCAGTCTCGTCAGTCTCGTCGCCTCGTCAGTCTCGCCAGTCTCGTCAGTCTAGTCAGTCTCGTCAGTCTCGTCAGTATCGGCAGCCTCGTCAGTATCGGCAGTCTCGTCAGTCTCGTCAGTATCGGCAGTCTCGGCAGTCTAGCCAGTCTCGGCAGTCTCGTCAGCCTCGCCAGTCTCGTCAGTCTCGTCAGTCTCATCAGGCTCGTCAGTCTCGCCAGTCTCGCCAGTCTCGTCAGTCTAGTCAGTCTAGTCAGTCTAGTCAGTCTCATCAGTCTCGTCAGTCTAGTCAGTCTAGTCAGTCTCGTCAGTCTCGTCAGTCTCGCCAGACTCGTCAGCTCGTCTATTTTCGTTACGTGCCCTATTTTCTGTGTCGTTCTTCGTTGTTTACCATCGCCAGTCGTCGCCATTTGTCGTAAGTCACCACTTCCCAGGATCCCGCAACTCACTCACAGTCGCCCGTCAAAAAACCAAAAACAAAGTGAAAGCGTACACGTACTCGTGCAAAGCGCTGCAAATGTCAATGCTCCAAATGCCCATGCATCTACGACACAAGGCAAACCAGTTGGACGTAAATTACTTCGGCGCATTGAACGTCACATCCTCGCGCAACAGGCCACACAAAGCACTGACAAAGCCATTTCGTAGATAGATACCCACGAACAATGGCCACATGCTAGCGAGCCAATTACCGTCAAGTTGTTGAACGTAAACGCACTTCGGTTTCTCCAGCCTTGAAGTGACTAGCTATTAACCTCCGAAGCGGCAATTCACTGCTCATCGTTTGCCAGAACGGTTGGCCAGCCACCGCATTCGACCTACAGCAGTTAAATTTGACTGTAAGCCTGCCTGCGGAGAGAAGTTACAACCCGCTCCCGACTTTTACGAGCCTTAATTCGCGACCAACGCACGGAGAGTCGCGGGATTTGGGCTAGTTATTCGCTACGACTACTTTTTTTTCATTCATTATCTTGTCCAATTAAGTGGGCTAAACTCATTTGAGTCGTTCGGTGGGTAATGTGTCTTTGATGTCGGCTGAAAACGAAAGCCATAACTCATGGTTCACACGGGGGAAAGCACATCTGGCTGCGTTTCGTGACTGCTCGGCTGTGTGTTAATTGCGATTGAAGATGAATCCGCGTCGCTGGGTGGCTGTTGCGTAAGCGCATTAGACAAGTGTTAAGCTCCGAGGGCCCAACAAACAATTAACAAATTCTGTAAGGTAAATAAAGCTGAACTTACATCATCAGCCTTCGCGCACACACGCACGATGAATGGCGCACGAGTGGTTTCCTGATTATCTTCTTTTGCGAATTTTAAGAGGAAATGTTTGAGGTTTTTTCCGTTGCTCAAGTGCAGTGCAATTCACTTCATGGGCCGGGGTAACTTTGGAGACTTTTTAAAAGAATCTGTTTGACGAAGAAGGTCTACCGTCCTCAAACCAAATTTGTGCACACGGCAAGGAGGCGTTTTCTTTGTCGAAAGCTGTGAAATAGAAGCATTTCGCGATGTGAGTGTGATCAAATAGGAGGACTGGTTGTCTGAAAAAGGGCAAGCAATAACGATCGCTTGGCCAGAATGGAATAATGGGGACCTATAACTCGGCTCAGACTCAGGTTAACTCTTGCTAAACTGCTTTTCCTTCGGCTCAAAAGCAAATAGTAGCTCTGAGTTCCTAAGTTGGCTTTGTACATGTCTCTGATCACCTCTGTCTAGAATCTTGGTTAGTTCCGAGAATGGAGGCCAACTTGTCTGGTTTCTCTGATTGATCGGCTTTGATATTTGTTATAGGTGTCTCTAAGGACTCCTGGATTAAATGGCTTCTCGTCAGCTCCAGAATTTGGTTTGAGCCGCTCAAAACAGGAGACACCCAAGCCCTTGTCCGAGGTCTTACCGGAATCTAAGACCAACTAGTGAACAACTAGCCTCCCACATGGTCATGGATTGACCAGTCTAGAGATTGTCACTTTTGCAATTTCCGCTCTGGTTGCAACATTTCATGAATTTGTCAACGTTGACTAACCAACTGGTAGCAGTGAAGGTAGGTGGAGTTGCTAATTGCTTCTCTGTTAGGAATGTCGGTATTTCACTGTTAGTCAAGACCGTCTCATTCTTTCAACACAACCGGCCGTCTTTGTTGTTTAGCTCTGAGGCTTCATGAACCAGATTGTCCTCAACCACGACTCCCTGCTTTGGAGTCTGATGAGCTACGTCCTGGGGATGCACTTTTTTGAACGTGCTTCTTTTTGGCGTATGCTTGGAGGCAAAAATGAAAGATGCAAAAAATGCATCGACTACACTCGGCCACATCGAGCGGATGGACACTAAAGCTCCAGCTAAGAGGTTCTTCGAAAACACGCCTCCCGGTTCGAGAAAGTGGGACAACCGAATCGCCGGTAAAAATATCACGGACGCTGACCCAAGACAGCTTGGTATTGATGACTAGAAGCAGCATGAGCGTCAAGAATGGACCGCAGCGCTAGGTCAGCCCAATAGGACAGTTTCCTGCCGAGTACTGTGGGATTTATGCCGTCATACTTCGGAGAAATTTGCTTAAACCAGTCCCTTCTCCTGCTGACTGCTGTTCGGTGTAGTTTAGCATAGATTTCAGAAAAATGATGCTTAATACATGGTTTCAGCCTCGTGTACATGTTTTCTACTCCGCTCCTGTGGAGTAAGGCAAAAGAGGACGACCACGAAAATAATGATGGCTCAAACAAGTGGAGAAGGACCTCATTAAATTTGTCGTGTGTCATTGAAGGCAGTTGGCTAATGATCTTGCCAACTAGAGAGGCCTGTTGGTTCAGGCTCAGGTCCATCCCAGACTGTAGCGCCATCAAAAGAAGAGGTGACATTTACTCCTAGCTTGGTCAACTCGTCAGCTATTTGATGCCTATGAATACAATCGTATTCAGGGACGAAACATCGTCATTTCGGAAGGATAGAGTATCATCTTAGAATCGCTTTAGTTGTGCCCGTACAGTGGATGTGAGTGCTTTAAGAGACAGGTCAGGGTTCACCTCGCAATTGTAACACCAGAAGTTTGAGCTATCTCATCTGGCGGTCCATATTCGTCGTATTGAAGCTGTCCAACGAAGGTTTCTACGTTTCACTCTTCACGATCGTGCCTGGACTGATAGAACCAAACTCTGATCGCATTAAACTTATTCGCCATGAATCACTCGAAAACCTTGGCAAAAACTAAAAAGATATTCACAGGCAAGCTATCAGTGTACACATGAGACTTTCCGAAAATTCGGGTCTAAATTATACTGCTTTCATCTAACAGCCTACAGCATTGTGTGTGTCAACAGAAAACGATGGCAGCATCAGTGCACTCCAGTGCTCCAGTTTAGGTACTTCTCGGCTATCTACCTAACCTGGTTAAGTGCTCAATCTAATGCTCCTGATATTTGCCCCGCATGACCATCTGGGTCACAAAGTATATATTTTATTCAACTGATATATGCCTTATACTGACTTACAGCAAATTCAAGTGATTAGCGCCAATGAGACTAATAATCGAATTCGTCTAGCTGCCTCAAATTGGGTACATACGTAAGCGAGTACGGATAAGAAACTGCTCTGCTTTGGTGCGCACATTTTAAATGTAAGGGAGCGCTGTAAAACTGTCCACGTAAGCAACGACTGTAAAGCCATGTAGAGCGAGGCTGTGAGCTGTCCATTGAGCAAAAGTTAATAGAATGAGTAAAAGGACCCCACATTGTGGTGCGCCTCTTATTGTCCCAGTGGCACAAGGTTGATCGCTTTTCATAGGACAGACTTTGCCTTCAAAATGAAGGAGTTTTGAGTAAACTTAGCGTCGTGTTATTCACGACTTGCCGGAAACTTGAGAGTTGATCAACTTCGGAGTTAGCCTCAACTAAAGATTTAACCGGAGTGTTTAAAATTGATTTTGTTCACTATTATTTAAGAGTCGTCGACTGCGAGCCAGTTGAGAAATCATCAACCGGCTCTCTGGCGTGTAGTTAGAGGCAAGTTGCAAGAGATTTCACTGGATGGTCATGCCAACGGAGAGGAAGAAGAACAAGTTTACTCATTTTAAACACATTTTTACAGAAGGAGACGTTGAATATTACGACAATTGCCGCAGTTTCAATTGTGTTTACTCTTCAACATGTTGACAGCACATTCAGCACGTCAAATGTTGACTAGTCAACAAATGCACTCATAAACATCAACAAATGCTTGATTTCGCCATGTCTCTCAATCGAGATGATATTGACCTTCCATTCGACAGCAACCGCTTGCCACAAACATCGACTCCTTCGTTTGCCGTTTGCATGAATTTCAGGCAAAACCTATTAAATTCAAACAAAACATTTCCCAACGCTACCTCCCCCATGCGTGGCGCCCTTCAAATTGCTCAGGCAACCGGCAAGCCTGTGGCCACTCACAACGGACGACATGCCACTTTAACTAGTTTGGGCATAAAAACCCAAGAATCACATCGTATCGTGTCATCAAGGGTCGCCGGCCAACACGAATGAGACATTTTCGCTTGAATGCCGCCAAGACGGAGGTGACGTTCGCCGCAAAAGACTGACTGACAGCAAATGAATAACCGGTAGTGAACTAACGAAAGCGTATCCTAACGCGTGCAACCGTACAAATTTGGTAACCACTGTACTTCTAACCCAGATCAGACCCCCTGACTGCAGTTGGCCAAGCGTAACGGTCGAGGTTAGTTAATTGGTGCTGCCGGGTACTGGTGCGGCTGAGAGCTGCAGCTGAGAGTTATGAAACTTGCAAGCACAAAAGGCGAAGCTAATGACGCCGTTGGACGCGTTTGTACTGACAACGGATGACTCAATTCATCAACTTTCGGTGTTACATGCGTATGTGCTCGCTCGTCTTGTAATTAGGTGGCCTAATGGCTCACATTACATCCGCCGGAGGTTCGTAAGCCATCACATGGGCCTAATTGATTAAGAGGACGGCGCAAGACGCGCGGTGTCCGTGATAGGGTTATGTCTTGCATAACGTTTGAGCGCCGTTCGATAGCGAAGTGTGACTTTGCGCTGCGCCCAAAAGTGGAGGAGTGTACGACGCATTGCTCGACTGACTGGCTTCTTATCGACTTCCATTTGGGATAAGGAAAAAAAAAGGACAGCAAAAAGGGGGGATCCCTGAACTGCCTCCTGTGAGGATTGAACTCACGACCCCTGGTTTACAAGACCAGTGCTCTGCCACTGAGCTAAAGAGGCTCACATCTCCGCCCCTTTCCAGTGCGAAACGAGAGTGTTCTCAGTTCTACCACACCAACTGGCAGTTGCTCCCATTCAAGTCGAATTGGAGATGTACTTCGACTGATATGCGTCACACTGGTGTTTGAAGTCGGTCTGAAACAGATGTCGACAACTGTTTGTCTTGTCTCGCCGTCGGGGGGGAACGTGGAAACATCGCTTCTATCTAGATTGTCAATTGAGCTGAGTTGACGGCACGGTGCGTCGCAATAGGTTACCGACCCAGTTGGTGACGAAAGGGGTTCTATCAGGTTTCAGTTTCAACGCACTGGCAAGTACATCGTGGTTACACTTTAGTGTGATTGATTGGAATTGTGGTGCGGTCGATATCACTGATTTCGGTGACATCGGAATTTACTGTGTCGTCGAACTCATCGAGGCTTGTGCCATGTGAATTGTGTCAACGAATGTTGTGATAAGTACGCGAAGCAAAATTTATTCAAAATCAACGTCTACTAACATGTGGAAGGGAGGCGATGAGCATAGTGAGACGTCAACAAGGCACTGACTGTCGCTGAAATGGAAACGGCTCAAATGCAGGCTCTTGCAAATTAGAACGAGCCAACTGATGAGGATGTAGTGCACTGCACACTGACAACCTGGAAGAATGTCAAACTTGGTAGCTAGCGTCAGACAATAGAGGTTGTTAAGGCTCAAGAGACATACATATGTACACATTTGGAATACTCTCTCGAAGACGCAAGTTGGCTGCATTTGGTGTGGTATTGATTTCATCGAAAATGGAAGAAGCTGGCTAGAGGGTTGTATCGAGAAGAAAGTTCTGTTGATGGTGCTGTGAACGGAAAATTCAACTACAATTCATACAGACTGCACAGCTGCATGAATCTAAACAGCGGTCCTTAGATCCAATGCCTAATGTGCATGGGCCTTGAAAGGCATTTTAGTCTTGGGAGTCTGGATACTCAGATTAGAAGCAACTTTAGGGACCTTGACAGTCGAACCACGATAAAGTCGTAAAGATATGGTGGAATTTGGAGAGAGACTTCTTCAGTGAAGCTTAGGTCTGCCACATCCCCCTTGTCACTGTCCTTTAACACTGTTCTCATTTTAATTTTGTGAATGTTAAGAATGTACGTAAAAGTATACCGAATTTTCCGAAACATTCCGAATGTTCAACTAAGGAGTAGATGGAGGATAGATAGGCAAAAAATACAAATCATGTTCATCAGGCAACCGTGCTTAGGATCATTATCATGCATAAAACGCGATATTAGTGTCATATTTCCGTCGGTAAAAGGTATCATGTGCTCGTAAATAATGCGTTTGGGCGCAAACCATGCCACGAAAAAGCTGTCCACAACATCACATTCCGGCCAGTTTTTTGTGTGTACTTGTGGTTGTTCTGTTGGTTAAGTGGTCCGACCCGAACCTGCAAAGCATGGATTCATCAGTTCCTAGCACAGTTTTCCAAAAAATCTGCTACCAAGAAAACGACCTTCTTGTTTTTAAAGTTTTTTTTTTTTTTGTCACAGTTGACTTTGCTGTTTTCCTATTAATTTTTGTCCTTGCAGGGGCTTTCTTATTGTCCTATTTGAGACAGAACTGATGTTATTATTGAGAACACAGCTCTTTATTTGGTTAGAACTTGCAAATAGGTTGGCGGCCCTAGTTCTGTATAAAAGACTGTCTTCTTTTCTCGTGGTTTTTCTTGGAGATCTTGGAGGTCTTGGCAGTCTTTAGCACTACCATAAGGCTCCAAGGATTGTAAATAATCGTTTGGAACAGTGCAACTGGTTGTCTATATATGTAACTGTTGAACCCTCAATCATCAAGTCGTAGATGATTCCACGCCTTTCTTCTGAGCAATGTGGGCCTCTTCCAATCTTCAAATACAAACAAATGACAAATGTACAATGTTTCAATGTTTCAAATTAAATTATTATTATAAACAAAAAGTGTGCTATTTGTGTGACCAACAAGAAACACACTGAAATCGATCTGCTGAATGATTGTTATTGATGCTCACGTTTGGAATTGAAAGTTAAACATGCACGAATACGAATAGAAGTATATCTATTCGATTCCTTGCTATATGATTACCATAATTAATTGTAAATCCAATTTAAACTGCCTGCGAGAATAGTGTGATATTTATGTGTCCACCACCGTATGTACATATGTAATAGGGTGATTTTTTAGCTATTATCTTTTTGGCAACACTGGTTTAAACAGCTGACACACGTTTCGTGTTTTGTTTCACTGTCAAACATCTTCAGTTTGGTCTATAATTTAACCATGAATCGTCTTACAAACGAACAACGCTACCTAACGCAACGTAAAATTTTTGGTGAATGGGCTCTTGGAAAGTTGGGTGAAGATTCACTTTTTTACCGAAAAATTGTGTGCAGCGACGAAGCTCATTTTTGGCTCAATGAGTATGTAAATAAGCAGAATTGTCGATTTTGGAGTGAATATCAGCCAGAAGCATTGCAAGAGCTACCAATGCATCCAGAAAAAGTCACAGTTTGGTGCGGTTTATGGGCTGGTGGCATCATTGGACCGTACTTCTTCAAAGATGATGCGAATCGTAACGTAACTGTGAATGGTGAGCGCTACCGTGAGATGATATCCAACTTTTTTTTGCCCAAAATGCAAGAGCTTGACTTGCATGACATGTGGTTTCAACAAGACGGTGCCACATGCCACACAGCACGCGCAACAATGGACTTATTGTTCGGTGATCATTTTATTTCACGTTCGGGACCGATCAATTGGCCGCCTAGATCGTGCGACTTAAAGCCTTTAGACTATTTTTGTGGGGCTATGTTAAAGCTCATGTCTATACAGACAAGCCCGCTTAAATTGACGCATTGGAAGACAACATTGAAGCATTTATTCGTGAGATACCGGCCGAAATGTTGGAAAGAGTATGCCAAAATTGGACTAAGCGGATGGACCATTTGAGGCGCAGTTAAGGTCAACATTTGCATGAAATAATCTTCAAGCATTAAATTATATGGACCGTACTATCGATTCAAATAAAGATTTCATGCATTTTTCTGAATTTTATGTGTTTTTTCTTTGAAAAACTTTCATATAACTTTTAAAAAATCACCCTTTATATGACCTAGAGCTCGTTACGAGTATTCCAGAGAATCTGTAATCTCCGTGTGTAGCACGTTATCCAAAATGTTTCATTCGGAACTAACCGGAAAGTTCACTCTTTCTTCCTTTAAATATATGGGAAATTATATGAAACAAATCTCGCTCTAAATCCACATGAAACAAAGTCTCTGAGCTATGAACTAAATTTTAAACATCGAATACAAGCAATTTGTCGCAACTTTTCTAAATTACCAAACTAGCGTGTTATCGTTAATCATTCACGAATTAAGGCACACATTCGAATTTGTTAACCCGATCAATTGGCACTGCATACGGTTATTAGCCAGTCTCCATTAAATGTGAATTTTCGTACCGTGAAAAAATAAATTTAAATATGTACTTCACAAAACGAAAACCGCAACACGATCGACTGGGCACGGAGTACGGATGGCACTATGACACTGGCAAATTGGAGAATATTGAACAGTTTTGTAATTTATGTAGTAGACATTTCTGCCAGTTTCTAAATATCGCTCCTCCAGTAAAACAACGACGTAAGTGCTAAAATGATTCTAAGAAAAACGAAATTGAAATTGTTTTAAGAACGAAACGGAACAAAGCGTTCTAGTGGCTAAATTAGTGTTTATTAAGTAGGTCTTTGTTTTATTGGAAAGAACTATAATTGTTGATGCTATTGACTTCCACTCGTGATAGAACAATAGCACGCACAACACGAGTAGTTGCTGAGAAGCTAGGCCCTGGCCCTCTACGGACTGTAGCGCCACCAATATTCCATTATATATTGACTTAACTCAGGAAATCAATTTTTTGCACTCACTGTGTTGTTTTACTGGATTTGCGATATAGAGGCCTCATGGGGGGACACATGTAATTCTTATTCGAATTGCGTTGTATGCGAATATCCCTTTCGACTCTTGTATGAGGAAAGCGGAAAAAGCTGTTGCTGGATTCCGATTCCTGATCGGTCCTAACAAGGTATCAAAATGTAACAAATGTCGTTTAAATAGTTTAGAATATTAACCAGACCATACATCTGAAGAAATAGAAAGTCACACACCACTTGGGACAAGACATAACGATCAGCAGCTACAATTTTGAGGTTGGAATGAAGTTTGTCTACCTCGAGGCAAATGTGACCTCCACGAACGGCATCCTAGTGGAGATTCGACGTAGAATCGTCAGTGGCAACGGATGCTCCTTGAGTTTGTCGAAACAACCGGGGTTTAAACTCCTCACTCGAAGGATCAATATCAAACGCTCATTTTGACAATCCTGCTAGATGGAGCCGAAAGCTGGACGATGCGTAAACCAACAGACTGGCTTTGACAGAAGAAATCTGCATCGAGTATGGTCCTGCCCGCGAGGAAGATGAATGGCGGAGAAGAGCTAGGTAAAGTCCTTTATGTAGTCTGGAAAGCAAAACTCCGTCGGCTGCTCTGGCTCGGCATGGACACATATTTGAATCCAAGCCCCCTGGTTCGTAAAGAATCCGCAGATGAAAGACCGGTCTTCATGATTCGAAGCAGCTTGGCCAGGACCGTCATGATGATGCCCAAATGCCACCCGACATGCAGACTCGTCGCCCAATATTTCATTCGTTCGGAACTTACTACGTGGTCTTAGACTCAGACTAACAAACATTATGACACTGCCCTCTTCCTCCATCCTTCCTCGTTTTGTTTTCAATTTCGACGGCTATTTCTTCGTAGCTATACAGAAATCGTATTTGTTCTGAAAATTACATTTTCCCTTAAACAAAAGTGCTTGAGAAAATATCGTAATCATAATCGTCACTCAGTAGCCCTTCGTCCAGCCTCACAGCCACTCATCGGTCAATCTCTCAGTCAGTCCCATCTTTCACTTCAAGGCGCACCATCGTTGTCTGGAAGTGCCTAAGGGAGACTCCATTTAATACAGACCTCAACGGCAAACTCATGTCTGCACTTCGGTGCAAACACGAAACCCAAAATTGCAAACGGTTCTCAGGCAAAAATATGTGTAAACACGCAATTAAACCACACTCCCGGGGGTACTGGCGGCCGTTACATTAAGAACAAAAAAAAATACTCCCACAGATCCCTCGGCACACAGGAAACTGCCCGATTAACAGGTGCACCCTTCCTCTCCTCACACGACCGCTCTCGTCTTAACAGCCTCGCCTCCTCATTCAATTTCACGCAATACTGCTCTCGTGCGAAAAACGAAATCAACCGTTCCACTCCTTAGGCTGCCGCTCCAAGATCAAGGCGTGCATGCCATCCAGAGATGGAAATAAATTACCTTCACCCTTCGCTGTGGTTCAGTGAGCACCCCATCGGCAGGCGCGGCGGCCGACAACAACATGTTGCACAAGGTGGCGTCGACAACTTCTTTTCTACAATTTCCTCGCGCGACCAAGCACTTCCCTAGGGAACATCAATTGCGCATAAACTATGAATACATTCTGGAACACATTTCCACTCGATTGCGATCCCACCACCACCATGAGCACCATCAGAGCCTGTTGCTCGAAACCGTTGGTCGCCTCGAGGCTGAGAATCTCCCATTTGCCAATTAAGCCGAGGCGTGTCGTCATGGGATAACCGCATCAGTTAGAGAAATCCCCAATCCATTAGGCAAGAGCGCATTTCGTCTGAATCCGGTTTGGCGGCGCGGCGAAATGTGGAACACTTGCAGCGCAGCCGCACCGCAACTGGGTGGCCAGTGCAGCGGAATTAATCACAAGTCGCAGTCGCACCGGGGTCCGCAGGTGAGACACACGAAACGAAACGAAATGACACTCAATCCGAACGGCGGAAGGCCATGGGATTTAATGGAAACCGCTGGTGGATCATCTCTGGTGGAACGATTCTATGTACGTGTGCTCCCTGTAAGGCTTCCGTGCCGACGCGACGCGCCGTTGCAGCCGCTTCGTTGCGATGGAGCCGCTTCGATGGGAAGCCAACCCGTCTGACCGCCTATCAACGCAGCCTGGCGTATCTACGATCGGTAGATCATTTGTTCCGAGTGCTAAATGAAGATGCGAAACGACTGTAATAATTCTGGAAATGTTTCTGCGACTCCAGTGGACTCTCGACTCGATTCAGTGCTTCCTTGTTTGAGCCGGAATCCATGGCGGTGGCGCGGCAGCTCCTTAGTAAGTGGCACACTAACAGTCCGCATATGAATTGCCGGCATTTCACGGCTATTTATGGACAGGTGGGATGCGAGCGCTGTCCTTAGATAGGCCGCCGAGAGCGGTGGCAAATGGGAATCGTCCCCGGGGACAAATGGTGCCATCGGGGAAGAGGCCACTAACTGGACCGGGAACGGTGGACAGTGGTCGCAGTTTTTGATCACTCGCTTGGACCATTCGGAAGAGCATCGATTGCATCTGCAGCTGCCATCGTGTACCGGGCAACGGTTAATTTGAATGTCGACCCATTTCTTCCGACTGCAGGTCCAAATTATGAGCGAATGGAATCTCAAGCGATGTGTCACAACACCGGCCAGCTCACATGGAGTCGCTAATCGTTCGCAAATTAAGGAACACACTCGAAATTGTGAACCCGATCAATTGGCACTGCACACGGTTGCCGGCCAGGCTCCATTAACGGGCAATTTGCGTGCTGCCAAAAGAAGTGTTTGTCAACTATTTCACCACATCTCGCCATTCCGGGACACCTCAATCGTCGCTCCAGACGGCAGGCAGATCGAGTAGTTTGGCATTCAAATTGGGGAGAAGACGACGGGCTCTAATCGCTTCGTTGGAAACAGAAACACTTCTGCGAAGCAACGTTATGAGTTGTTCACCTCACTTCATTAGTTCGACCTCGTGGTTCGCTAATGACATCCGTTCTGTATAACTTACCGACCGCGAGCATGTGTCTCTTGATGAATTCCCTTCGAACTGTAGTGATGATCTCTCAATCTCCGGTGACACCTTGATGAGGCACGCATCGCTGTTATAATTCCCTGCCGTGGCCTGGAAGTGTGACCATGATGCGCCGTGTCAAGAGGAAAAGTGAAAAGGTTTATTGAATTGAATGGAAATGAATGAAAGGCTTTCACTGCTTCATGACCCGATTCTGAAGGCTTACTGTGTGCTGCTGCTGCTGCTGGTGGAGTTTTTTTTTTTTTTTGCATATTTAAATGTATCAACTTAAGGTCGACCGACGGACGGCGGTATTTGTGGGAAAGTTAAACGCGGGAATAAATATTCATGGCGAATCGGTTGATTACAATAATTCCCTGGGTCGGTGACTGCAGCTGGCGCTTGGCTTGAGTTGAAGAATCGACAAACTGTTCTGATCACTAGCCTCACCGGTACACTGGCTTGTGAATCGTAATGCTAATGAGCTCGTTTTGTGGCAGCGACCGGATTAACTGCCGCTCGCACTAATGCGACATTTATTCCAAGTGTGCTGGGGATTCTCACGGATTTTGTGATGGAATCAAGAACACATTTCGTTGATCTGTCAAGTCTCACCAGACATTTGTACAGTTAGAAGGGGTGTGATGATATCACCTTGATGTGTACCAGAGTTTCCAGGATTTCCCTGAGTGGTCTGGGGTCTGAACCATTGTCGCTATTGAGTACGAGCGTCGTGTTTGAGCATCTAGTTAAGGTAGTCTGAGGACAGCTGGATGGCGCTATCACTGGAGTTGTCGATCAGTGGCAGTAGTCTAACTATGGGTATCACAATGGACCAACAAAGGGCTAAGTGTGCTGGCGATTTCGCTGGCAGCCCACCTACCTGCCTAAGGTAGTCTTAACTACTTTGTCTAGCAATGAATTTAAATAAGACGAAAATGCAAAGGAGAGCGTTGGCTCCGTTCGGAGATCAAACAAAGCCGTGCCCGTTTCCAGATGATCGTCATTTTTTAGTAAAATGGGTTCAAGAATAGAATCGACTTTCTTTCTTTGCTGCTTCATCTGGTGTGGTTTCAAATTCGTCATTTTGACGATCCAGACTTTAGTTAGCTCATTGCCGTGCTTTCTGGTCGGGAGCTGAATTGAAAGTGAACGTACAAAAAAAAAACAAGCCTTTCGCAATTTGTGACTTGCAGTAGCACACACCAAGCCGTTGCTGCTGCAGTCGTTGTCCACTTGTGAGTGTCAGCATAAACGCTGGCTTCCCCGTTAACCTTGTCCATGGGCTCCACATTTTCGATTCGTTAACACACGGCTAGACCCAATTTGGCCGTACAGTCCATGATTGATCCCTTCAATACAAAACGGGATCAAAGACCACGCAGGACTTCATTCTCGGACTTCTACATCCGCTTTTGAAACTGCCCGAGCGTCCTGTGCACTATACGACAGGGCTGTGATGATAAATTGCTTCTTGTCCTGTAGTTTTGGTTTTTCAAGCTCTATTTCTCAATTGTCTCTTGAGGTCCTGACTTATAGCTGCTAATTGTGACGCTACTTTCAAGACGTCGAAACCTGGGCTTGACTTTATATCTATGCAAGCTGCATATAACAGGCCTTTAAATCGACGAACAGGTTGGTGACTGTCGATTTTAACTTCTTGGGTCTTTGCCACCATCTATCGCAAATGAAAAATATGGTCTATTGTAGACTTCACTGGCCTGAAGCCACACTGAATAGGACCTCTAAGATTGTTCATCAGCCTTACACGTTTAACGAGACTTATCCCTAGCCAGTTGTGACGGTTAAAGTGCTATCCTTGCTTGTGGATCGGGCAAACGAAACTGAGTCTCCACTTATCAGACATGCTTCCTCTCATGTCTTACAGAGGAGCTGATGCATGCGACCAACATGAGCATCTCCAGCTGCTTTAAAGATTTCAGCAAATTCTAAATATTGACTGATGGCAGTCAGTCTGCCCTTGGTCAGAGGGGTCACCGGTTCGAATCCCAGTGAAAGCAAAGTTAATACTTAGTATAAACTGAGACTCGTCAAAACTTTCACGCATCACTCCTTTCACAGCACATTTCTCACGCCTCCTTCTCAGACTCCTCCCGCCTTTTCTGTTCACAGAGCTCACGAACAGCTCTCGTGGTTCGATGCAGCCTTGCCTTCAGCTCCACTGCATGTAACAGCCAGTACTCGTTGACAAATCTAGGATTGTTCCCCGATGGTGTAGCAAACTGGACCACATCAGTGGCACTTTTTTGGCTTCTGGAAAACTCCTCAAATCATCGAGGCTCGTTTCTGGAGGCGGCGTCGAAGTAGGGTGTACTTCGTTGTTCTCTCGATATTCGTGTTCTTCTTCTTCTAGTGGCACTACAGTCCATGGTGGACCTGGGCCTCAGTCAACAAGCTTCTCCAGCTGGCACGATCTTTAGCCAGCTGCCTCCAATTCCGCGCACCAATTTGGTTGAGGTCCTTCTCCACTTGTTGGTGCCATCGGTTTCGTGGGCGTCCTCTATTGCGTTGTCCCACTGGTTCGGAGTCGAAGACTCTTCGTTCTGGAGCAATGTTGTCCATGCGCTCTACATGACCTAGCCATCTTAGGCGCTGAATCCGTAGACGCCTGACTAGGCTCATGTCGCTGTACAGCCCGTACTGTTCATGGTTATATCTTCTTCTCCAGAAACCATCAACGCAAACAGGACCAAAGATGGAACGCAGAACTTTTCTCTCGAAAAGACCTAGGACTTGTTCATCTGCTCTTGAGACTGTCCAGGCTTCTGCGCCATAGAGCAGGACAGGGATGATGAGGGTCTTATATACTGTTAGCTTGGTCCTTCGAGATAGAGCTCTACTACTCAATTGCCTCTTGAGCTCAAAGAAACAGCGGTTGGCAAGAGTTATTCTGCGTTTAATCTCGGTACTGATGTTGTTTGTACTGTTTACCTGGGAGCCGAGGTAGACGAAGTCCTTAACTACCTCGAAGTTAAAGCTGCCCACGGTGACGTTCTGACCGAGTCGTCGATGTTGTGCGTCCTTTCTAGATGAAAGCATGTACTTCGTTTTGCCCTCATTCACTGTTAAACCCATTTTTGCAGCCTCCGCTTCAATACCAGCAAACGCTTCATTGACTGCTCGCTGTGTTCGACCAATCACGTCAATGTCGTACGGACCTCTGGAAGATCGTGCCTCTAGTGTTGGCGTTTGAGTTTCGCACGATTTTCTCCAGGATGATGTTAAAGAAGTCACATGACAGCGCGTCGCCTCGTCTAAAACCTTTTTTGACATTGACGCTCTCGGTATTCGTGTTACAAGAATGAAATGATGTTGGCTCCTTGGAAGTTTGGGACATTAGGAATTCCTACTAGAAGTGAAGTCGATCGCAACACGTTCAATTTGGTTGACGGTCGATTGATCAGAAGACCGCCATGATGTTGGGTTGCATGAACCGCGTGCTAGCTAAAGAAAGGCTCCGCGGCAGGACAAAGCCCACCAGCCTAAGTCAGTCGGGCACGATGTGTTTGCCGATGTCCTTCTTAACCAACTTAGTGCTAAAAATCTAGAAAAATGATCTTGATCTTGGTACAGAAGCTTTCTAGGAGATCATAGAAGTTGTCTTTACAGTTGTCAACCTTGTCCTCTGTCGAATTGTTGGCGCAAATCAGGCTGATTCTTGCCGAATTTAGCCTTGATGCGGAGTTCTTCGGCTGCGCTCTTAAGATGTCTCACATTCCAGCTGTAGAACCGAACATCGTTGTCCCCAATCCGTTTGCTGGGAGGATCAACAGTTTCTCCACATCCGAGGATTGTAGTTGTCCTAAACAAAAGTTTGTACATGGTAAGGCAGTTAATTAAGCGAAAACCGCAACTGGCAGCCCTGGTCTTTCTTCGATCCTCCGACGAAGGGTCCGGATGCAGCCGGTGTCGGTAACCTCGTTGAGAATTGTAAGAGCCCCCGTTGGTCCTACAATTAAGAATAAGGCTCGTACGAGGCCAACTCTATTGGCAGGTCCCAACCTGGGCTTGGGTGTACTATTTTCTTCGATTCCCGGTAATAGATGATCGAATATCGAACCGCGAAGTAAACTCACGTGTGGAAGTAGATGCACGTGAAATTCAATCACGGAGTGTAATGTAAGCTAAATGCACGCGAAAGATGAAATGCACGTTCAAACATTCGTCATACACGTGAAATTATAGTTCTCCTCCCAGCTCTCCGGGTGACGCTTCTTAGAATTTAGTCGCAAATTTTAAAAGAATCTGCCAAAAATACTTTTTACAGTTGCAGTGAAAAATTTGTCGCGGTCTCTTCAAGAACCGCTTCTCTCTAAACCCACCCCAAAATGCGCACCTACTCAAACCCCGATTAGTCGCAATCGACTTCATCGATCGACGACTTTCCAGTTCGACTCATCCGATGACTAACAGCCGCCCGTGACTGCGCCGCAACGCCTTTCGATTACTAATCCGGCAATAAATCATTTCAGATACGAGTACACGGCTACATGTATCATTGAATGCACGGAATAAATTTGTGAATCTGTTATGCGCACTGACTCTTTGTGCAGTTTCGAAAATCTTTAATTGGCCGACGCGTTACGCAACTACAACTGCAACAGCATACAATGGTCGTGCCAACGCTCTCTGTACCAACGCGTGGTTAACGTGCTTCTCTGCGATTCAGCCGAGCCAAGGAAGCATAACCATATCCATGCAATAAACCACTTCGCACTTCAACCACTCACAGTGCCCCGAAAACCGAACTGCGTTTCAAATAATAGATAGATACACTTGTGTGGTGAGCAGATACGTTTTCTTTATTTGGAATTGATTTGCATCTAATTACAGCGGGAGACGGGCTTCAATGACCTTTGTTGTGCCCACCATCCGTGGTGCGGTCTGTCCTTAAGAAGAGGGAAACCCACAGTCAGTCTCGATTCCAAGATCAACGACCAGGTACCTAGGGTCACATCGAAAGCAATTCAAACTCAACACACTGCCACCGTGTGTGTGTGAGCACAATGGACCAGGGAGCAGCGAAAGCAAACAAGACCGTCTCGATCAATTGTGCCTGCGCATCGGAACCGCGAACAAAACCAGCCGCAAAGTGTTTTGGGCCCCATTTCACTTTCATAATAATGACGATGATGGTGATCGTGATGATGGCTTGTGTCCGTTCACGATGTAGGTTGTGCACTCGTAAGTAGAGTTCGACTCGACGAAACTGGTTTGGATTCGAGAGCAGTAGGTAATTCCGCTGAAGAGGCGGATTCTAAACGGTTCATCGGAGTAGGACGTGCGTTATTTGCGGGCTATTTTTGTTTCTTTCTCTTCTAATGGATTTTGGTGGATTTTTTCACGGTTGAATGGGCCGCATTTCATGCCCGGCTCAGAAGAAGACTTGATGCCCATCGGACTCCCACTTCACCTCAAGTGCATTGACCTGCGTTGATTTTGGGTTTGTTGCGCGTACATCGTGGCTGGCTGTTTGTTTTGACGTGAATTTGTCTGTCTGCACAACAGTAGCGCATCTACGAAACCTTGAGTGGTTTGGAGTCTGAAGTGTGGGTTTATGATTCGAAAATGATTACTTTGTGGGACTTACTGGAGATTGACTGGCCATGGGAACCAGCACTAATGAGGGAGACAGTCTAAAAAGGTGAACGAAAACTGATACAGCTCCAACTGCAACCCTGACCCAACAGATATCATATTCTCGTTATGACACACTTTTAATTGCTTCTCTGTGAGATACTTGAAGGTGGACGGTGGATTTAAAGCTGATGTTCTCCTTGAAGATGGAGGTTGATAGAGTGGGGAGTGTGAGGCTTAAGAACTAAGAACTGGGCAGAATTTACTCGTGAAGTGGAAAGCTATTACTTGTCCGCCTTCCAAGACAGACCAGTCTCAGATCTTGCAGCAATTCGAAGACTAGTGCAAGGATATGGTGTGAATAGAGACGGCGGCTTAATGGCATTTTGGTAGGAGTCGCCTTCCTCCGCTCCGCCGGTAACAACATATAACGTCCTCAACACAGATGTTAAATTCAGACGTCAATTATGACCCCAGTTGACCAAGTAAAGCCCTAACTTTAAGTTACTTAAACAAATTAAGCAAATACACAGAAATGACACTCAGTAACTTTGACAATCACATCGCGTAATCGTGACAGCTACTTCGTTCAGTTTCGTTCAGTTTCGTTAAGTTTCTCTCACTTTTGCTTACTTCAGTTGGAGCGAAATAAATCACTCTCTACGCTTAACTGAGCTCAGGCCTCCATTCCAGAACTGAGCTGACTTCACATAAGACCATAATCATCCAGCATAGACTATGTCTAAAGCGAATGGGATTGGCTGACCGTAGTCGTTTTGGAGAAAAGCTATTGTTATTCTAGTTACATTGAAGGTGAACGCAAGAACGGAACAGATGCATACCATACCGTGAAGCGGCTGTCTGGTTGCAAGACGATGTGGTTTTTCTAGTCGGAGTCGTTGAATCTGATGCAGAGATACACATCACAGGACGACACGATCAGAGGTACTGTCTCTGAAGTCAACTCACTTACAGTGCTACACTGGAGACATCTCACAAATCATCGATCTCACAGGAGAGAAGTATTTTTTGAGGCCAATGTCATTCCAAAATATCGCGTCACTTTGCCAAAAACTAGAAGGAAACTGATCGAAACGCAGGAAGGAAGGAGAACCCATGCATTCCCAAGATGGGCATCATGGCTAAGAAATCGGGAATCTAAAACAGTTAGAATTGCTTCACACAACCTACTCCTTCTTCCAAACACAAGTCTTCACAAATCACTTCGTTCACATTCGCAAAACTCGAAAGACCGAACAAATGTGATCGCTCTTCAGCCGCCAAATGCTTCCATGCCATTGTTTAAAACACGCAACCCATTCCAACATCTCATCCAGCTCTTTGGCCTTCAACTTCACTCGCATCCATATGCAAACGAAATGCCATTAAAGCCCCCGTATGCCAGAATGCGCGGCACTCACAAGTCCATCAGCAATCCCCATAAGGTTAACAGGAAAACAATGCACATCTATAAAGTACATTCTCGATTCATCTGCCTCGTGCCAATCAATGTCAAAGCAGCGGAGAGCCATGAAAATGCAAATGTCGACATAAACGTCTGCACAAAACGTTTCCGCATTTCTGTCAATTTGAGCTGTCAACTCGCCATGTCTCTCCGTCATCTCGGTTCCAATATGGAACGCGGCAAGTCCTGATAGATGAGTTCTGCCAGCGAGCTGCTCTTCCCGTTGCAGTTGTTCCCACTTCCTAGGCGAGGGTCGACATCTCGAATTTCATTCGGTTAACGTGCGTGTGCGGGTATATCATTACATCGCTTGCACGCAGGGGGAGGGGGTACAGTTCTGTTTTGTAATTTGCATACAATGCGCTGTAAAGGTGTTTCCTTCGGTGCAGTCGTCCATCCGTCCATCGGTGCATTCAACCCTCATTTGCATTTGCATTTGATTTTCGATGGAATAAACATTTAATCCCGCTTAGACGAGGTATGTAAGAATGTCTCGTGGTACCTCAATTTGTCAGTCCTGTCCCGCCTCTGAAACAGTCACGGTCTCTCAGGTTACAACAATGGAGTGGGGAAATCGCCTGTAATGACTGGGTTTTTCCGAGGATTTTCAAGGATTTTCGAGGAAATTATCCCGGGGATGGTGTGGAAAACCTGGATGGGAACGGGTTTCTGCAACCCGATTTGTAACGGGCGTTGAGGGAACTTGAATTGATTCTGTTTTGATGCCATTTGCAAATGGAGTTCATCGGCACCTGGGAACGATACTCAGCAGCTTGGCTTTAAGGAGGGGAATGTAAAGAATAGCTGACGTACGCTTGAATTTAATTGACGAAAGAGCAGTCGTCTTCTGTTTGTTAGACCACGATATTGATGTTCAAAGTGCCTGTTAACTGGAACAGCAAAGTCAGCTGTCATTACACTGTCTTTACCCCAAGACCACTTAGCTTAGTCCGCAAATAAGTTTGGGAACCTAGTTTTGACATCCCTGCAAAACTCGTCAGTCTTTCAGCAGAATGACAATAAAGAATGCCCGTGGATCCATTAAGACAAGGCGTATAGTCTTGACTTTTGATGTAAAAAAAGGATTCAGACAAAGCGACGCATTTTCACGCGATTCTCTTAACATCTTTCTCTAGAATATCGTGCGTTCCTCAAATGTCAGCACCCGAGGCACGATCTTCAACAAGTCTGTACATCTGCTCGTAGATGCAGATCACATTGACATCAACGGAAGGACACAGCGGGCTGTCAATAGGCTTTATGAGAGCATCCAGAAGGACGCGACTTAAGTGAGTCTTGTGGTGAATGAGGGTACGACAAAGTACATGCTGTGTACAAAAAAGGTCCACCAAAACCGACAGCTTCGACAAAGCGTAGCGATGTAGTGAAAGAATGTCTGCCTATATGAATGACACCACTGCGGAGATGAAACGAAGGATCGCCCTTGCCAGTCGCTATGTGCTTGGCCATGGAAGGCAATTGAGGAATAAAACCCTCGAGGTACCACGATGTCCCTACACAAGACATCGATAGTCCCAGCCTTGCTGTATGGAGCAGAAGCATGGACACTAACTAAAGTGGACGGAGTTATTCTTGGCTGTTTTGATAGTTCGATAGGAAAGTCCTTCGAATTATCCTTGATCCTGTATGTGTCTTGTATGGTGTTTGGAGAGGAGCGCGTAAAATTGTCTCCTGTCTTAGATGACTAGGTCATGTAAGTAAAATGGACACCGTCCCGAAAAGTCTTCGACTCCATCCCTGAGGGACAATGCAGTGAAAGGAAAACCACACCTCCGTTGGCTCGAGACATCTGACAAATTATCGGTCCGACAGGAAAGAAATGTTTGTTGAGACCAATGCCATTCCGAAATGTCGCCCCAATTTGCGTAGAAGAAGGGAGCCGAGGGTACACAGCTGGCAATGGACCTCGATCAGCTGAACGTGCATAGGTGGAAGCACAATTCCGTACTGGATTGAGAGGCACAGTGACTGAGGCCCAAGTCCACCCGGACTGGCGTTACAGTGGAGCAAAAGAAGAAGAAGGCTAATTTCATCTGCCTAACATTGCCACCCAGACTGATCATAACTCAAATGGCTTCCATCTATGAGCCCACTATCTCTCTAGAAACCAAAGGACAGCGCCGAAAGGGTTCTAAACACTTGGGGGATTATGGTGACCCAATATTTTTTACTTAATTTCGTCCTTGACATTCTAATTCCCGAAAGAACGGAAAAAAGGGGCCAAAAAGGGGCAGATGTGCAGAGACTTTAACTGGGCAATCTAAACTGACGGCTCTAAAATGGGCGCCGAATTCTGTGTTCTCCGAGTTCCTGAACATTTCGAAAAGCCTATAGACTGCCGGACTATTCCAGTGTGTCGTCAAGTCAAAGTTCAGCCATCAACGCTATTGCCTCCTACACTCCATATTCTAAACTTGTAGATGAATGCCGGGTTGAGCTAACATTATTAGAAGGCCAGCCCAAAATGTCCCTTATCTGGGAAATGTGATGGCCGACGAACTGTCTAGGCAGGGATCTGTCCTTCAGTGGAAGTGGTAGTGCACATCCCAATACAAGCAGTCAAGTCTAATATCTCTACGAACTTCCTTAAAATAGCTAACCTTCGATGGGCCAGTCTGACAAACTGTATAACATCGAGAAGTATCGTCTGAATGCAACCGATCCAAAACAAAATATCTCCTTCGTCGAACTCAACATGACGGCGGTCTGTACAGGACACTGGCCAATAGGAGATCATGCTAGGTATCATCTAGGTATCCCACACAACACTCATTGCCGCAGTTGCAAATCTGTAGCTGTGCCTGGCCGGCTTTTGCTTGAGCCAGACAGCGAACTCTTGGTAAACCCTTTTTCAAGTCACTTGATGAGATTTCTGCAAAGGATATTAGAGGACTAATGTCTTTTTAAATACCCCAGATTCGATTTAAAGGTATCTAAATAATACAATTTTTACACAAGGTACCAGAGCTGTGGCATTAAAAAGGCACTTAGTGCTATTTAGGTTATCAGCGAACCACCACTTCTAGCTACCTATGGTGACAACTGCGGTCGTATACGTACGACGATGAGTTGGCTGGCAAACCTCTTAGACGAGTGGGGGCTCTGTACTTTTACTGGGATCGATGAAGCGATGCTAGCCATCGAATTGTCCATTTCCTAGTGCATGCTTGAATCTTAAAACACTTTTAATGGGCAGCATTGAAAACTAGTGTGCTTCCTGGTTTCACTCAGAGACATTCATTCAGTAACAGGAAGGCGTGAATAAGAACCCCCGAAGGGACTTGAGCATTCATGAGTCCCAGGAAGTTGCAGAAAATGACGGTAAACTCCAAATTGCTTGAACTGGAATAAAAACTCCGCCCAAGGCGCCTTGTTAAAACCAGCACTCATTTTTACAAATATGCGCAAATTCAATGCCTAAACACTCCTTAGCTGTCAGTGCTCTCAATCTCCGGTGCCCCCACGCGTATACGTCGCTCGTCCAAAATTTGCTTTAATTGGCTTAGTTGGAAAATTATTAATAGTCCACACCGCCGATGAAACTTCCGTGACTCCAGCACAGTCAGTTGGTTGAGCCCATATCCTACGATCTGCAAATCGCAGCCATCAACATGCAGTTGGTGGTGATAGCCCCGTCCTCTGGTTCGGATGTAGGAAGTAGTTAGCGGTGCGGCATAGCCGTCGTCGCCACCGGCCCCCATGTGGCTCTCGTGAGGTGTTTAACCTCTTTGTGGTGAGTTCTTCGTCCATAGTCATTATCTTTTGTGAAATAATTAAACTCAGAGCACTGCCGCGGGAGTAGTGGTGGCGGTGGCACGGTGCCCACGTTTTCACCGAGCGACAATGGGCCCCTCGATACCCGATGCAATGCGAGCTTTCCAGGAGGGGGGGGGGCCGCTTGAAATGTAAGCCACCAGGAGAGCGTCTGCGTTCGTATGGGCTTGCATCTGTTTATGGTCTGATGGCTTGAAACAATGATTCGGTTAAGAATGCTCACTGGCATTGTGTCGGCTGGTTGTCGTGCTCAGCGATGGCTTTTGTGAGCCAGCCGAGCAGACACAAAACATTGTAGCGCGCTACTTTGATGTCATTTGCATACGTTTTCCAGGCAATTACTGCAATTAATTTGCCCTAATGCACATCGCTGTCATAGATGCATCGGATTACGATGAACAACAATCTGTACTGATGCATGGATCTTGTGTGCTGAACGGTGAGCGGTGAGCGAACAAGAAACTGTGTCGGGAAGTAGGAAGTGGGATTTTATTCTATTTTTTGTTTGCATCTACCTCTTCTTTGAATAGGTCATTGTTGGCAGAGATTTGCTCTTTTGATAGTCTGCTTTGTGTGGACTGTTGCATGGGACTACCCGAGGGTTACCAACTGCGGTAGCGAATCCTCCAGACTGAGGTCTAAGACCACTTGTTGCAACCATGGATGAATGGGGGCAACTACGCTCACTTTATTTTTGTTTGGTTGTTCGAATTATTGCCTGAGGCTTAGTAGAGGATTAATCGTGAAAAGATGTGACCAGGAGCACATTGAAATCCGTCTGATAACTCATTCGTCCTTCATCCTATTCGCAGTGGTCTCGAAGAGGTTCAGCCCACAGTAGGATGCCCAGAATACGAGGACGTGCCTGATAACCCACACAATTTGACTGCCTAACGGATGTAGATTTTTAAAAGAATTGTTTCCGACTGTGTGAGAGTTTGATCGAAGAGTCTAGTGTTGTTCATTGCTCTTTAAAACCCGCATGAAAGGGTTAGTACATGGCATGCATTCCCATAACGCCTAACGAGGCCACTGCAGCAACAGGCTTGCCACCAGATGCTAGCAAAATGCCACCATTCAAACCTGGATCCGAGTGGGGCCCTGGTGCATCAGTCGATCGCTTGGCACACCCAGGACGAGGTGGTTGGACCAAGAAATGGCCTGGTTGTACTTGGGCATAACTCCTGAGGCCATGGAAGAGGATCGAGCTCGACCCCTTTAGTGGATAATGCGGGCCAGATGAGAAGATGTGATGAGATGAGTCTGGTCTAGTCTAGTTTAGACGAACTTTTGGCTACGTGTTGCATTGTGGAAGTGATCGGAGTCAACGCTTGCCCCTCCGAATGTTGCCACATCCAAGAGCCTTTCGGTTAGGAGGCCAATAGGAGATGGTTCGGCGGCGCCAAATGAATAGGAGGACTTGACTTCTTGAGTTGACTTCTTTTTGCAAGGATGTAGGCCAGGTGTTGTCTGTACCCCGATGTTGAACTCAACGTTGGCATGATTTGCCAGATGCGGCAAATGTTCTTCGGCGGATTTGCCAGGTTCACCGAGTTTCAGCGTTGCTTCAACATGCTCAGCGTGAACTCGGATAAAGGTAGCTCACTCCTCATTAGCCCCTCATCACTGTCTCAAGTCAACATTCAACGAAGACCTCCCATTTATTTCCAAAAGCCAACACAAAAGAGAGAAAATCAAACAAAGTCCGGGCAACATCATCAAACTGACGTGCCCCCACAAACAGATACGGCATCTTGCCTACTTTACAGCCCGTGTGTCGCCCCAAAAAACGCACTCTTTCCACTCAATCAAAACCTACGTCAACGTCAAAGCTCTCAATTTGGTGCCATCACAATGCACTGGTGCAACTGCTGCTGGGGCTCGTTCGTCTAACGACCATAATCGGCGATTGAGATCACAAATGACACTCCTTTGTTTCCCAAATAAATGTTAATGAGTCGCGCCAGTGGTGATGCTATGTGGTGACGGCTCTAGGCCGCTTATGGACTTTCACAAGCGAAAGGAACGCCCACCTTCGCATTGTTTTTGGGCAATCCACAAGCCAGATGTTTTCCATCCAGAAGTTCTTCGGGCACAAATTGAAGCACTTTAACGAGTGCGATAACTCCCGTTTGGTGGCACTTAAATAAAAGGGGATCCAAGCGACACTCGAATCGGGAATCTTGACTTAGACAGTTGTGGGTGTACGTGGGCCGTTAAAAAGGTGCATAAAGTCTTTATGGCACTCGTGGGTTTACATCTAATGGGAGTTTTATGAGGTGTCGCTCATGTGACTTTTATTTCGTTGCACGATTAGTGAGCGATAGTGTCGAGGGGTTTAGTTGTAATTGTTTTGTTTTGCTGTTCTTGATGCAGTCAACGGATTTCGTGGTTATCACGCATTTCGGACTGACATCTTGTGCACTGCGTTGCCTTGTTTTTGGATTTGTTGGGTAGTGGGTATATGCGACGACTGGTGGAGATAATGTGTCGTTCTACACGCGCAAAGGTGTCTTCGGTAAACCTTGGGGTCTCAATCCACGGGTGTTACACTGGCTATACACCATGAACTAGGACCCATCTTGACTTTTAGTTGAAGTCAAACCAGACTCATACATCTAACAAAAATCCAGAAACCGACAGGTTGTCTTAAAACTACACCGACGCACAGCAGCACTCGAGACGATCCTTTTTCCTCGGTCCCCTTGACCTATTCTGCATCGGCTTTGAGGCTCGGCGGCGTTGTCTATGAACAACCCCGATAGCAGAGAGTCGGGTTTTTGGAGCGAAAAGCAATACGGTCACGCCGCCACACTAAAGTAAAAAGTTGGAAGTTGGAACATAAAACAAAGCGACTACTTAACACCAACCCTAGCCCCAGAGTAGTGGTTCAGTCAACGCTTTCCAGATCCGAAGGAATGGCAGGAAGCAATGGTTATAGCAGACGGCGGGTTTGCCCTATACATTTACGGCTCAGAAACGAGTGCGGTTACAGGCGCAAGGGTCTTATGTGACCTCTTCGAGGAATCTCTGGCCCAAAGAGCTGACTGCAGCGTTTTTTAAGCTGAAGTCTCTGCGATATACGAGGCAGCACTCGCGTTGAGAAACCACAACACAACCGTCAAATCAATCACCATTTTTTTCTGATAGCCAAGCGGCTCCGAATCTGTTGGACAACGTAACAGAGGACGCCCGCGTCTGAGGTGGCACACCGAAGTGGAAAATGACCTCAACCAACTTGACGTGCGAAACTGGAGGCAGCTAGCCAGAGATCGCGAAAGGTCGAGAGGCTTCTTGGTTGCCTATGTCCACCCCGGACTGTAGTAGAAGAAGGCCATTAGGCCATTAAGGCCATAACACTGGACATTCTGACATCAAAGCTGCTCAGGTTATGCAGACAGAGAGTCAGTGAGATATCCTTAGTGGACACAGCGATCCTGCACTGGGAACCGAGGCAGATAGGAATCGAAAGAAAAGAGAAATCGGATTGTTTTGCGAAAAGGGATCCGAGTTGAGAGAATCTCTGGCGATCCCGTGTGCGAATCCTGCGCTTAGCTCCTGGAAAACGAAGATCTGCATAAAGCCAGAACCAGATGTCTTGGTCGGGATATTGGAGCAACAACAAGGGCTCTATGGACGATGCTGAGCAAAATGTGATCACCATTGATCAGCTTTAGTCGCAAGAAAGTACGCGTGCTGATAGAAGCCCATGTGCGCTCAAGGGGTGTACTCAAGTGCCCGGGTCAATACACAGCACGGGCCGAAGGTATAGAGAGAAAGAAGAAAGAGGTATCTGTGCACATTGGTCTTCAAATCTGCGGCTTGTAGTCTGCTGGGAAGAGCATCTCATATTCCTGTCATGTGTGCGGCGAAAAACTAGTCTCTAACTTTGACTGTGCAACTGATGGGCATTCCTGTCGACACGGGTATTGCGGGTGGATTCATGGAGAGGAAGTATGCAGTTGGCTAGCTCACTTGAGCGTCGTTTTTTACAATAGCGATAAAACGGGGACATAGAGGACACGGTACGCCGGCTTTCGAGAGAGTCTAATGACTCTGGGATATTGTTGCCTCCTATAAGCTTAATCGCTAGCTTTTGGATTTTATCTAGTTGGTGTAGGTTGGTCTTTGGGGCATCAGATCAGATACGAGCTTTGTACTCAAGCTTAGGGCGGATGTAAGCCTTATGAATTTGCGCCTGATCATATCGCATAATGACTAAAGGACCAGAAACTATCCCACATCAGCTCTGCGAATTCCCCGCCGTAGCAAAGAAGAGGAGGCAAGGAGAGTACTTATTCGCAGAGTTGGAGGACTTAAGCGGTGTTGAACTGAAAAACCTGCAAAGATTCACAAGCTCATTAAAATGTTTGTTGTGTGTACTTTGTACTGTGAATCTGGGTAGTTTAAGAATTAAAAGTAGGCCTCATGGTAGTAAACCATTCCCTCGTAAGGGCACAATGGACACATCACGTTTGTCTGAGTGAGCCCAGGCCATAAGGCAGTCAGGGCGTCCACATAGCTCCCTACCTACCTGCCTACCACTGCTTCAAAAGAACGAACATTGCTCGTGAGTGGAGAATTACCCAAATGTCAAGGAAACCTGTCATAACTCATTCAATTTCCCCTTGAAAAAGCCAATAAATTCCACGTAAATTCTATAACTCCCACTTCAACCTCGATGTCAATCTATGGACATAATCATCTCATCTCTTCCATGGGCTTGGCAAGTGGGTAGGCAAGTGTCTGCCACAAGTTAAATCACTCAAACTGCACTCGCTGGATCTGCTGATTCATCAAAAATAAATTCATCTCTTGTCGTCTATAATATCTGCTCGTTAATCTCATAATTTAATGTGGTAATTAAAATAAAGCAATTATTTTCAATTGTCTCTCTTGTTCACTTTCAGTTATGCTAATCGTCTAAAATGGACTCTGGCAGTGTAGCGAGCGAACCGATAACCACACACCATCGATCATATGGAAAACAGAAATCCGCATCAATGGTAAGTCTCACAATTTGCATACGTAATGAATATCCAATGTCAAGTACGCGCGAGTGCATGGGTAGGCCTTATGATTGCTGTGCAGTCGGATATGTCAGGAAGTTCGGGCTTAAGTTTGCCGTTTACTCTGAATTATCGGACAGTTATCGACTTTCATTCGTTATGTGCTTTCAAAAGTAGATCTAGACTTTGTATGTAACCTCAATTTAATCATCTCCATCCTACGGGGAATGAGTCTCTGCAAAGTTAACTTTTAAATAATAAAATTATATGATTAGCGATCTGCGATCAGCGGTACGATCTGAGGAGAGCATTGTTGTCGCGATGAAAGTTTCAGTGAGAGTGAGAGTTCAATTAAGCGACGAACAGAAGCGGAAACTGAAATTTGCAGCATATGCATGTGTCAGAAATGATTTCTGATTACAAAGTATCAAAATTATGTGACTGCAAGCACGAATTGCTGTCATCACTAATTTACTCTTGACTCTTGGCTCTGATATGCTGGGCAGTTAAGACGTCAACAATTATACCAACGGAAAGTGTCATACATCATCAGGAAGATCTGCAAATTTATTGAGCTCTTGGAGCTCTCTTCGAAGCTGGACTAATCTCTTTTCTCGTGGCAATTGGTGATCATTGAAATTTGATTTCTGAATTGGAGGAACATACAGTTTTAGAGCAACAAATACTCCGAAATTTGGCAACTTCTCTCAGTATCGTGAGATGTTAAAATGATTTGAACGCACATGCTAAACATGCACTCACCTGCGGGACCCAATTATGGATAATAGTTGGTTACAAATGGTTAGAGAGCGGCTCATTGTGCCACGAGGCGGATCGAATTATTTCTACTCCACAAATCACGTTGTGCTCATAACGCTGACATTACTTGGATCGCCCAGTTTGTCGGAGAAGCGAACCTTATTCTTTAGGGCACTCCTGCTCCTCGTCTCCGCAACTTCTCCATTCTCCATCTTGCAAAGAAGACTCATCCGGCAGTTGAGACGAGACTTCGGTGTTCTACGCATAATGGTTGAACGCCGTAGCCGTTCGCACCCTTTCGCACATGTTTTGGTGTGTCCTCAATGTTCGCATAGCCCTAACATCAAAATTTTGCATCCAAAATGGGTAACTTACGTCACACGCCGTAATACAAAATTATTGATGTAAGTTTACTGACTGCATTCCGGGTCGAAAGGAGCAAAACAAATCAAATTCTACATCCAAATATTTAGACATGGACTAGATCGAGAAAAACGTTGCCTCTGAAATCCATCCAACGGCACTAAGACGACATCATAATAGGTGGGACAAGAACTGTCAAAGTATGAAAATGTTGACAAAGCATTTGTTGGCTCATGAGTTGTCAATTGTTTGACATTACACAACGCATGCAACGGATTCTATTATTTTGGCCCTTTAACGCTAAATGCCTCAGTATCTTACTTTTGGCAGCTCGGTGTTTTTCGGTAATACAATTCCATCTTTCGACGGAAACTCAATTTTCTATTCACTGCGTTAATGTGACGTTTGAAGTTCTGAAGTGAAACGTAGTCTTGTTGCTGCGGGAGTTAAGTGCTGTGAATTGTATTTTGTCATGAAATGTGGAACTAACCAAACCGTGTCAGAAATTATAAATAATGTGTCACTATTCATTAAATTATCTTATGGGAGACAAAATTGTATCATATCAACTACCATGGATATCTACAAACTCTACATACAACAATTTGTTGATATTTATTGAAGTGGAGTACTAAATTGTTGGTTAAAAAGCCACTCAGTACTTCCTGTTTAGAGTAAAGTACCATTGAGACCTCTTCGAATACTGGCACTAAGAGACAACTGCAGCATTTTCAAGACGAAGTGGCTGCAATACACGAAGCGCCACTCGCATTGAGGAATCAAAACATAACCGGCCGAATAAAGACATCGTCGTAATTTGTTAGGCTTCTAGGAAAGCACTTCCTCTTTCGACTTCCGACGAAATAATCTTAAAAATGTTTTTTGCTTTTTATTTATTGTATATTTCTCCAGGATTAGAGAAGTGGTAAATTCTTTTCAATATATGGTAAATTTACTGGTGAATATCACTTTAAAATAGTGGCACGACTGCGTAAACGCAACGAGCATCAGCGGAGCAATTAAGCAACTTCGCATAGCGAGAGGGTTCATCGCTCAAGGTTCATCGCGTGATCGTTGTGACCGATTTCACATCGAGATGGCCAAGTTCAGTTGCTATAGCTCTTGCAGACATAGACGGATCCTTTTTAATTCCCCGGAATGTTGTGTGATCATCACGATTGCGAGGTCTTTCGCAATAGCGAATAGTTTCAAGGCATCTAGAATTAACAAATGACAGAATGGTGGATCCCATATTTACTTGCAATGCAGTCAACTGCCTTAGAATCCGCAAATATTATTTTGCTTAAATTCAGTGAGATATTTGTTACTCTCCATTTTAACACCGTTTTTTTAACCTTAAATCCCGATTGCTCCGTGTAACTTACAACTTGCAAATGATCGTAGTCTGAAGCATCCTGTGATCGTATCTCATGTAACATTAATACAGAAACAAAGACGAACAAAAAAGCCTAGGAATAATCGGAGGGCAGCTGCTGCAATACACTCGTGCTTAGTTTTGTCGCAGCTGTTGTTTTTGTTGTTTTTTCTTAACTAGATAAGTAGCATCATTTAGTTTTAAATATTTTAAGATCTATTATTTCCCTATGTTCCACAAGTTAAATTCATTTAATTCTATCAAAGTTTATCAATTTTCTTTGTCAAAATGCAAACAAGTGTATTTAAGTGATTTTGTCGGACACTGTATTTTGATTTTGTTTACATCGCTCAATCGCTTGTCATCCAGTAGGAAACAGATCCCAATTATATCTACATAAACAATCATTAGCACAACATTTGATTAAGTCTGCAGAATCAACATGATCTACTTCCGCGTCGCCAATCAAGCTTGGTTATCGCTCAAGGACTACCAGCGCACATTGGCAGCTTTCATATGTTTCGTCTTTTTTGCACCGTTTTCGCTTTTCTACAATATTGCAGCTTACTCTTGGGGGTAAGATGCTGCTTGAATCGGATGCACTACGTCTAGGAGAAGTCGTATTACGCCACTTATTCACTTCGAGAGAAATGTGCGTGCGATATTTGGCCTTGATTGCCTTCAGGGCTCAATCTCAAGAAAGTTCACTAGTTGTGCACTAGCTTATAAAATGTGAACTAGTTCCTCGTAGTCGTCGGCGCTGTAAATATGTTCGTTAACAAACGATACCGGAAACGATTGTCGGTGCAGAAAGGTGTAGTCTACGTAGTTCCCATTTGATGTTCGAGCACAAGCAGCAACAGACGGCGCGCTCCCTTTGGCAGAGCCTTGAGCGTTCGAAATTGTTTTGTGGACATTCAAGGCAACGGGTTCTGTCCTGTGCTGTGCTTAGTTGGCATATCACGACACTGAACCAATGGAGGAAGGAATTCCTATAAGAAAGCAAGACTTTCCCCTTCATTCTCAACAGACCTTGAACTCTCAGTATGAATCAAACTCTGAAAGCGAGAGGAAGTCAACAAACATCAAGGTCACTTCAATCATTCGCTCCAATTAGACAATCGCTTGCAGAACCATCCATTTGCTCATTAAGACTATTTCCCCAAACAACTCAAGAATCGCAATTCGATGATAACGAGAGCGCCAAGGGAAAAGGGCACCCCAAGCCAAGCGCGCGATGCACCTCTCCTCCGTTCATACGTCACTGAACCAAGACGACACACAATTTGGCTCCGAAATAAAACATTCACTTTCCTTCGCAGCAAAAAAGAACACTTTCTTCCATTTTTTCAACTCGAAAATGAATTCACTGCGGTTAGCTGAGTACAAAACTGCGGCAATTAAACTGAGCTATGAACTGTACAAAAAAAAGCCGCCTCACTTTCACTATCGGATCCCAATTAAGGCACTTCTGCTTGTCTCTGCAACGCATTTGGCGCAGAGCTGCGGAAAAGAAGACGAAAAAAAAGCTAAACAAATACATTTCTCATATAAATTGTTAGCTTCTTTTCTTCTTCCATCCAAATTGTCTGCCTCGCGCTGCACTCTTCTCGTTTCCCCAGAAGACATATCGGAGTGAAAATCAGAAGAAGAAGACAACGACTCTGCAAAAGGTGTTGGCACCAAGCGCGTTCTTTTGTTGGGAGCGGAGTCAATAACTCAGCTGGATCTGACTGTGTGCGCCTAGGGAGGGACATCCGAACGTCGGAAGGGTTCCTTCCAGTGACAGCGAAACTCACGAAAACGCAGACAATCAGTGTGCGCATCTAGACGAGCACATGCCATCGGATGAGGCATGTTGCCCTAATTGAGGAAAGGGATAATGCAGGCAATTTTGAATGTGGACGACATATGCGAGGCGATGAGGATCAATTGATCAAGGACGGAATGGCAGGGAGCCGGGAGAACCCACTGATTTGGGTGATGAGCTGGGTTGATGGACATATGCTGACTATCGCCACATGGTGGGCACACTTTGACAAAGAACGTGCGCATATGTAGTTCAAAGGAATTCTGGTGTGTCCTGTGAAGTGGAAGGGATAGGGATCGATTTAATTTGAAATCTAGACGGGATAAGACGATTTTGGGACGGACTCATAAATAATCCGATCGAAATGTGTGTGACGCGGAGGACGTGTTCTTCTAAATTCTCGGATGGTGATGATCACTTCAGCTGACAGAAAATGAGTCTGGGCTTGTGGCACGGTAATAAATAAATTGAAGCACACACTTTGGCGGAGCACAGTGTGCAATTTTGCGAATCTAGCAGAACTTTATTCAAAAATCAAAGTCGTCCTAACGAAAATATCTTGGTACAAAACGACAGCTAAAACCACATGGATTATTGCTTTCTGCCACGGCTTTCGGATTCTACACACTCAATTTAAGCGATGTACAAATGCGCCACGATCTGCGAACGTGCAAAAATCGCAACTTTTGACATTTCAATGACATGGTATTTTTCTTGATCGGAAATTCATTGCAATTCCAACACAATTTTGACTCAAAAACATTGACATTAACATTTTCCGAGAATAGTAAGAATAGTGATTGAAACTGCGGTTATTTTATCCGTATTTTATTTTTTGTGGATTGCCATCAGGAGTGTTGGGATTTTTTCCACAATTGTGGTAGATCTACTACTTATTTTGAGGAGATTTCAAAACCTACCACATCTACCCAAACTATAAAATCGACCACATTTTGTAATTCTTCCCCTTTATTCCATTTAAATGTTGTTTCTTGTTTCTTACCCCCTTCTCACAGCACAATTTCAAAGAACAAGGTGTATATAAAATTACAAAGAAGTGTTATAACTGACGTGAGAGTGCGAGAAGGCGGATCTATTATGTTTCATTTCATTTATGACAGCGTTCTCGTTGAATGTGAAATTTCTTACAAATTGAACCGGCAAACAATTTCCACACACCTTTTTTCAAATCAAGGTTAAGTCCCAACATTGCCCATGACGCTCCGTAGATCGCGATGTCAGTTTGACAAGTCGTCAAGATTTCCTTGAACCGCGGAAAAAAAAAAACGTAAACCCGACAATTTGGATAATTAAACAAATATCTTTAGAGATTTTACACGATAAAATATTGGATCACTACAAATATGTTGGTATCCTATACATCCCGGTTCGGGTTTAACATCGCAGTTCCAATCACATGCGTCGAATCGAACTGTCATCCGACGGCCGAGACTGTACACGTTTAATTTAAGGTTTGGCATTTTACAATACGGATCGCTTGACAATCACTGACACTTGCGGAAATTGTAAGATGACACTGCACAAATATTGATCACGTAGTAGGTACGTTTCGCGCATTACTAGCAGATTATTTATTACCACAGATTCTGCAGAGACTTTCCTTGATTCTGCAGCACTCTGGTAGGAAGCCTGTTAGGCTACGGAGTTTGTTCTTGCTCATTTTGATACATGCCTCAAACCTCTTTCGGTTAAATTGACCAAAGAGTTTCTTGGCCTGCTTCATGACATAAGCTCTGTTCCAGGCATCTGTTCGGTTTCTTCTTTATAATTCCCTTAATTCTTCCGCGAGGACATGTGCTCCTACAGCGCAGAATGGTTCTGGGTCTGTGAAGGGTTCCGATGCTCCTTTCCTTGCTAGGGAGTCGTCTCCGTGCTGCCAGGTATCCAGCAGAGTTTTAATCTGCTTCTCCTGTTCAATTCTTTGAGCTTGGACTGAAGACTAGACTGTCATGATAGCAGCTCGACTGTCCGACATTATTGAACGCATCTGTCTACGGCATAGATTTCTTCTTGAAAGATGCTGGTGCGTTTGTCATGGGTTCGATGTAGCTTGTCAATGGTCCGAATAACCCTGCCGCAGTTCCTTCATCAGTTCTTGATCCATCTGTATACCATTTAACCGTATTGCTGCTCAGTCTGTGGACTAAGGACTAAGGATTCATTGCTCCAGTCCTTTTTGGTGCTGAGGAAATTGAATTTTCTAATAATGTCATCCTTGGGAATGGCCAAGAGTGGTACTGCTCTGACGAGTGCATCGAATTGTCTCGAAGTAATGCATTTGACTTTTCCTCTTCCTTCGTTTTGTTTGCAGATTCTGCAATCACTAGATGCAGAAGAGTCAGCTTCAATAGCAGCTCCATGGCAGAAGTTGGGTAAGTTCTCATGGCCCCTGTAATACAGAGACGTGCAAAGCTTTGAACTTTGTTGAGAGTTTTCCTCGCGCCGATCAAGTTGTGGTGCTATTGCCCCGTGTGTCTTACAATAGATATATATATATATCAACCTTAGGATGCTTGTACTGCATCTCCGGGATTTGTCCACCAAGCTTGGACTACCTCAGTTACAGGTGTCTTATGGCCTGTCTATCATCGAAAGGACCGCTCGACATAAACTACGGCTGTCTATATGGAAACTGTTGAAGAAGATCCAAAACTATCGATTTCATGGTATGTATACCATTTGTACTTGTCTTCCGACACAGTTTGGCCTATTTTGCATTTGAATTTGCCTCTGCAACCTTACAAGGTTAAACTCCCTCAAGAATCGAAGAACATACACCGATTGATGCTTCAACGTCAGCTATAGCCTACATGTGGGATAGGTACTTCGGTTCCGAACCTGTGGACAACGCAACAGTGTCACACCCAAGTGAAGAAGGACCTCAACAAACTTCGTGTGCGTAGCCAGAAATCGTTCTAGCTGTTCCTTGTTGATTGAGCCCCAAGTTCATCCCTACTGTCTGGAGGATACGTTAATAAAGTAAATTGTCGCATGTGGGGAAGTGAAAATCCACGTGTAACCACAAGTCATGTCAATAATCCATTCTTCTTCTTCGAAAATGAAGAAGGTGCAATCGTCACTGTCAATACTTTTTGTTGCTCCAAATAAAATATTTGGAAGACGTAAAGTTTCCACGAGACGGGTCCACATTTCACAAGCTCTTCTGGCTTTGTTGTACGACGGATTTGCAGGAGGACTTATTTGGTGATCTGAACTGGTCACAAAGGTCTTGTAACTTCTCGCCGTTGGATTCCTTTTAGTGGAGCTATGCTAAAGATTGTGTCTGTGAAGACATTCCGTCAAATCTTGACGCGTTCAGGGCGAACATTCGCCAAGTTATCGCCGAGTTATTGCCCGATATGTGCCAAAAAGTCATCAAAAATTATCCTCCCAGAATTGATTCCCGCACGAACTCCCTCGGAAAACATTTGAATGAGATTGTAATCTCCAACAAAAAATGACTACATCCAACAAACTACCAATACGCTGAAATAAAGATGTAGTCGAAATCGAAATCGTTGAACCTGTTTGAATAGCACTTAATTCTCTTTATTTCTTTCCTCCTCGAAATGCAGTCGAAGATCCTTTAGAAACAGACAGGGCTCTCAAAAAACCTTCCGATGTTTTCTTGTAACAAGCAATCCCCCGCCTGCCGACCACATGAAGATCAAGACAGAAAACCTGTTTCCATTTTTACCAGACAGTTGATCTATCAATTTAGTTCCATCCGGTTTCCTCCACTCCTTCGTGAACTCAATAAAGTGATTCAACGTGCACCCCTTGCGCAATCAAATGACTTATCAATTAACTCTTCAAACTCCCCAACCACGACGACGCGACGTTGCGGCGGCCAGAACCAGGGCAAGGGACCGCCTTGCATTTCCCACATGTTTCCCGGCCGATCCTCTTATTTTCCTCCATCGCCGTCCCAGTCGGACATCACCGACGTACAACTCGTTGACAGATTAACATAATTTTTCAATTAGTGTGCCACATTTCCCACAGTGCGTCGGTTTTTTGGTCGAAAATCCTCCGCATTAATGCTTGCGATGAGAGAATTTTCCTTTTTCCAAGGAATAAAACTGGTTCTCATTTCAACTGTGAGTATCGGTGTCAAGATTCTTAATTTATGAGCCATCAATGTTTCGTCCAGCCTTTGAGGAGCAACGCAGCAACACATGCATGACGGTGTGCAGTCAATAGATGACAAGAGATGATCACAATTCGACTGGGAGCAGGGGTTGTTACATGTTTCGTGTTTGGTCTGAATACGCTCAGATTAACGTGCTTCCATCCCATTGCTTGGCAATTATTCCAAGCAATTCGATTTAATAGCTGTCTTGATGGGGAATTAAACAGAGACCTTGTCGGATCTTGGGCAGCAACCTTAACCGGCAGCTCAGGCAAAAAAGTCGTGATCTAGAACCCCAGAAAACGGTGCAGCTGAGTCACATTAATTTAATGCGATCGCTTGAGAACGTGCAATTAAGTGTGGTTAAGTTTTTCAAAGTGACGCTCGGATGTGGTCGAATGAAGAAAACTAAGACAAATGGGTTGCAACGAGGCTTTTGAGTCTAAGGTCTACGTAAGCGTGATTAACAAATGATCGCGAGGTGTTCTTTATGCTTCGTCACGTGCATTGGACTCGATTTGTAATCTTTACGGCGCGGGGCGTGAAGTGAACTCCGGTTGTTCATTGGCAACACTTTCTGGCGGATCTGTTCGCTCTGAAAATTGTGTGGAAAATCATAGAAATAGAGAATTATTCCTTAATTTAAGGCGATTGTGGGCATCAGTATGATAGAAGGCAGCTATAGCTCAGGCTCTGACAGTTCATGCGACGCAGGCTTGATAAGAAAGTAAATACGCATCGTTTTCAGTAATTTTAATTGAGCTCCAGGAACAGCATAGAGGCGAGGGAACACCGTCGTATCTAGTTTTAACATTCCAGCCAAGCTCGTGAGATTTTGCAGAATCACGAGTTGCTTCATCAAGTTCGGTAACGAACTCACCGAGACCTTAAATGTCAAAAATATACGGCGTCGTAAACGTGCAGGCAACATCAATGCCGCGATTTAAAGGAAGACTAACTCTTGCCAATCGCTGCGTCTTTCCCCTCAAGAGGCAGTTCTGTAAAGGTGCTTATCTCGAAGGATCAAGCTGATATGAACTATTAATCGTCCCAATTCTGCCCTACGGAGCAGAGGCCTGATATACGTGCGATCGTTGGTCCAGTTTCTTCTGATTGAATTTGGAGGAGAACATTCAACCACGAACTGTACGGATTGTACACCTACATGAGCTTAGCCAAGCGTCTACAGATTTAACCACCAAAATCGCTGAACCTTATAGAGCTCATGGACTAGCTCCGGTCCAAAGAATCGTCGATTCTGAAGATGTGGGACACCACACCAGAGGCCGCTAGCGTCTAAAATATGTGGAGAAGGACTTTAATCAACAGAGATCACGCTAGGTAGAGAGTCTTGTTGGTTGAGCCTCAAGTGGCCCACACAAGGAAGAAGAATACCAATTGCTGAATCATCAAATTAAAATTACTCCGCGCCAAAATCTGTGTTGACATATGGATGTAGCATGTGCAGAGTGATTATAACTCGCCGGAAAAGGTGCCTACACAACATTTCCCTATGTTCTGACCCGATTGTGTCTCTAACGAACGTCTATATCAGAGAATGGGCCATGGAACCAACAGGCACGACGACGGATGAGTGGACAATCGTGCATTGGTCGCACTTTGCAAAATGGAGACAGATGCTATAGGCTAACCATACAATGCAAAGGAACCCTTTATCTCGAGACGGAAGACGAACTGGGACTCCCAAGAGAGCATGATGCAGAAGAACAGAGAAAGGCACCGTGTTAGTTGGAAAAAAGTCGGAGCTGATTTCAAACACATAACTACCAATCGAACAGAATGTCGCGTATCTATGGTAGAGGTCCTAGTCCCGGACCGGCAATTTTTGAAGATCCCTCAAGCCGTCAAGGAAATAAAGCCAAACATTGAAGAGATTCTTATTTACAATGTTTCAAGCTACTGTATAAGCAAATGTCAAACAATAATTAAACCGAACCAATCCCAAACCATTCAGTCGAAGGAAACGATACTCGTCATTGCTGAGAAGAGATAAATGAAGCCACCATAATTCAAATATGTCCAGAAACGGACTTCCGAACTTTGACAGTTGATAGCAGCCATATTGTTGAAGCTAGATCTGTCAGATTGGCTGTCATTTATTTAGTCTGTTTTACCAAATCACCATGGACGGACATAGCGATCAGCCACACGTCCAAATGTTGTGGCAACGTTCCTCGCTCGTCGCCCACTTTACGGTTGCACAAGAAATTGTCGAATTTGGGACGATACCAATCCACATGAGATCCAAGAGCGTCCAATGCATCCCGAAAATGTCACTGTTTGGTGTGAATTTTGGGCTGGCGACGTCATCGATCCATAATTCTTTGAGAACGACGTTGGCCAGGCCATCATCGTCAACGGCGAGCACTATGGGTCGATGACTACCAACTTCGTTTGGCCTGAAGTGGACGATATGGACACCAACGACATGTGGTTTAAACAGGACGTGCCGCACAGCTCACGCCGCATTGGAGATTCTGAACGAGTGATTCGGGGGTATGGTCATCTCACGTAAAGGCGATGTGACTTGTGTCGTTCTCTTGTGGGGTTGTCTGAAGTCGCAGGTCTATGAATAAGCCACAGCGGACCTCAAAGCCATGTCATCGGTTAAATTCAGCCCGATGTATGCGCTAGAGTCATAGAAGATTGGACATTTCGGATGCGCACCACCCAAAGAAGCCGCGGCGATGTTGTATTCTTTACATAATGGCATCGATAGGCCTTTCAAACCAATAAGAAATGTGGACGAAAGCTCACACACATTTTGCTTTGTTTACATTTTAAGATAGGAAGCGCTTAATGAAGCACCCTTTGTATCAATAATCTTAATGTCATCAATTAAGATAACGAGATAAACAGCGTGAATGGTGCTTCTTTTGTGAATATCTTAAGAAGCAGCCGAAGCTGCTAAAAGAACGATTTCAGCAAAACGAGTTTAGGCCGTCTAACCAACTAAGTGCAATTAGTTGACGTCCAAAACTGAAATGACTACAAAAGCTCAAGTGTCTGAAAACCGCTTTAGAGACATCGTGCTCTTATTCACGTTCACCATTTGTCCACCAGAACGAAATCAATAAACACAATAACATCCGGTGACACACCCCTTTCTCTTTAAAGCCATTTCCCGAAAATAAACACCCATCACGACTATCTGGCAACACCGTCCACCATATGATAATTGCACTTTGCTCCCCACTTCTTTCACTTGTTGCTCGCTTGACTGCTCCACACGCAAAAAAGCTCCACGAAAGCACCATTCTGTCACACACAGCTGATTCGTTCGTGGATTTTGACCGCAACAGGCAAGATTCCCATTCCCTTGGACAAATCCAAAATTCAGTCGCTTCGACAAGTTCGATAGATTTGTTTCCGATACTTTGTGCCAACAGCTCTGCAGAGAGCTAGCCCACTGACGTCATAAAGTAGAATTGACTATTAAACTATTTATAAAGGTGAACATCCGATTGTTGTTTATTTACGCGTGAGAACGTCATTCCGCTGAGTTGCTTAATCAATCCATAGATCTCCAAACTGCTGGTAAGTGAAAGATAATAATTTGTGGCACGTGTGTTCAATTGTATGGATCGCATTGACCACGGAAACAAGTTATTCATCACAAATTGGAGGGAGACATTCACACATAACCACACTCTTTCTATTTACAATTCAACACACAGCAGCAGAGAGAGAGAGCGAAAGAGTGAGTGATTGTACAGACTATCGACTGACGTAGCCCACTTGCCTTGACTCACCTAATCACTATGAAGTTCCTAAGACCAGCCGTTAGTTTGCATTCGGCATTAAGAGCGTTCGCAACACGAAATTGTGCTGCCTCAAGAGTGAATAATAGTTCATTGCAACTTGCAACAGCTGTGCCAGCAAATAACGTGAATTTCTGTCGATTGTGTCACCTGAAAACCATGTCCGTAGCACCGATTCCATTCTCGTCGGATTTCTTCTTCCGTCAGGCAAGCATACTCATCTTGGAATTCTATTCTAGACGTTTGTTAATTGTTTCAATGATCCACTGCAGCTATTCGACACGGTCAGCAGTACGTATACTTATCTGTTGGCCGATGTGAAGAGCGGAGAAGCTGTGCTAATTGATCCCGTATTGGAGCATGCCCAGCGCGACGCCAAGCTCATCGAAGAGTTGGGCTTTAAACTTAAATATGCGAGTAAGTTTTTGTTCTTTTTTTTTCTTTTTCTACGTCATCCATGGGAGATTTCTTTTCGGCGAATTAACGTGTGTTCATTAACAGAAATTAGCTTCTGCCTGCGATTTGAAGAACATTGGCTCGTGTAGGTTTAAGTGTTTCCTAAAAAAAACCTGTTTCATTATACGAATTATTTCGCTAGAAGCTTGCGAACTAATCGGAGGGGCTTAATAAGGTTGTGTGTGCGTGGCTGTAACGACAAGTAATTTGCTATTGTATCAAAAGCCTGAGATTAAATGGCTCCATTTGTCGGCACATCTGTGAGAGTTCGTTCAGCATTATGCATGGATTTTTTTACTGCCCATGTTAGTGAGCAAACAAAAGCTATACAATTGCCATTTATTAGCGCGCCTATGTGAGGTTTCTCAGAGTGATTAACATTTTTGATAGGTCGCCAGTTTCACGAAGAGAAAGTGCGAATGACTTTATGCATAAAATCAGCCTCGAATCCGGATTGAAGAGTGTTTGCTTCAAAAATGTAGCGACTCATATCTCCCGCGAAGAATCTAGTGTTGTAAATAACAAATTGCTAGTTAACTGCTCGTATGTTTGCGAGCTGATTAGGCTACAGGTGCTTATGTGCGATAGGCAGCGATAAGCGCTTGATAAACATTGGATGAAATATGAGCTCTTGAATAGGAGTTCTGTTTATCTTTTGATAATTATTAGTCAGCGATCTGATTTCATCACATATTGTTTCCAATTGTCGTTGGGTAGGAGGGGTATGGCGCAAGTGCCACTGGAGTAGTTGAGTAGGGTGCTGGCCTTTGAGACTCAAAATCCTCTGCGTTAGATTGAGTTGCAATTATCACAGATTCACATGTGAGCAAGCATAAGTAAACTTCTCCAACATTGTTCATCTCTCTGAAATGACTCTGTTGAGACTAAGAAGTAGTGATTCGCAGATGGTGCAGCTTCTTTTAGGTACAGTCACACATCTCTGCTCCTGAACCTACTTCTTTTGGTAGCTTTGGCGAGCTAAATAATGCCAGCGTCGAAATCTTTTTCAAAGTTACATTGTAGCACAGCCAGTATACTCAGTTCGCCTTTAATTCAATGAAGTTAAGATCGGTATTTCCCTCAAAACAGATAAAATTGAATGAATTACATAATTATAGCGACACGCTCTAGCATGTCTCCCTTCAAATGTTACGTAACCTCTAAATGAATAAGCGATTCCCGACTCGTTTGCCCACTTATCCATAATTCAGCCTCGAAATTACCCAGCAATTAACTGAAAACGCTTATTTCGAGCGTGCCACATAAAGCGTATCGATGAACCTGGTGTGAGAACGCCACAATGTTCGACCCTATCATCGATCCAATCACCGAGCAACCGAAAACCTACAAAAACGCAAAAAAATGTCTCCAACAAAACATCGCCATGGAAATCTCCCAAACACCATACCTTCGAGTGGGCCCATTTTAACGTATCCTCTTCCAGTGAACACGCATATGCATGCCGACCACGTCACTGGCAGTGGCTGGTTGAAGCAACTTCTTCCCAATGTGCAGAGTGCCATCTCCAGCCAGAGTGGTGCCAAGGCTGATAAGCACCTCGACGATGGCGAAACCCTGAAATTCGGTAATCACGAGATTCAAGCGCTATGCACTCCCGGACACACCAACGGCTGCATGACATTCGTCGTCCATCAGCAAGGAGCTGTGTTCACTGGTGACGCTCTGCTGATTCGTGGATGCGGTCGCACCGATTTCCAGGAAGGTGACCCAAAGAAGTTGTATGAAAATGTCCACTCGAAGATTCTATCGTTGCCGGACAATTTCCGTATTTATCCAGCTCACGATTACAAGTAAGTAGCCACGATGAAGGAATAGCCATCGACTTTCTAACGCAATCACTACTCTCCTTTAGAGGTGTACTTGAGAGCTCTGTGTTCGAAGAGAAAACTTACAATCCTCGTCTGACCAAATCGCTCGAGGAGTTTGTTGAAATCATGAACAACTTAAATCTCCCATATCCCAAGCAAATCGGTAAGTATAGCTGCTGAAGAACCACCACAATTTGTTGCTTAAATTATCGTATAACTTGCAGACAAAGCCATCCCAGCAAATCGTGAATGCGGTGTCTACGATATTCCCAAGTAGAAATTGACCATGAACGAATGAAGCAAAAAGTATTACAAAAGATGTCGTCTGGGGATCCCGTTGAAAGCTCAAGAAATATTATTTTCATATACATAGTTAGTATATCTTGTAATTTAAACATTTCTCGCATTCGATTGCGAAGAATTGTAAAATTGCAATGACATCTGGCTTTGACAGATCTCCTGAGTGGAGTCGTCTGTCAAAATGATAATCTGGAATGTACAGTACGAAACGACATTTATGAAAACTAAAAAAATACATTTCAATTTTATGTACCCACTGTATTGTAGAAGCTTTAATAAAAATATTTTTGTGAAAACTATTTAATTTGTTTACCTGTGTGAGCTGTTGTGATTGAATTAGGATGGATTTGATAATCTGCACGGCAAGCAGTAAAATGCACACGCGCTTCAAATGCAGATTTGCATAAATCACATTTCGAATTGAGTCTATTAGCGGTAATCAATCTTATTTGCAAGTTTAATTACACGGCAAGACATTTAAACCACTTTGAAAGCTGAGCAAATATATGTATTTGCAATTCCAATTAGAAATGAAGAAATTGCAAGTTAAACAGGTTTTCTTTTTTAACAACATTTCTGACGCTGTTCGTGGTTGGTAGCTGTTATTTGATACTGTTATCTGTTGTTATTGCTTGTAATTGGTTTTTGACAGCACTACTGGTAGCCAGATGATAGGGTGCTGCACACTAAGTTAAATTATTTATCTTTTTTCAAATATCGTCGACTATAAAATCTTTACAATACCAAGCCGAGAAAGGAAGGAACACAATTCAAAACCTTGTCTTCGGACTTTTAAATAAAGAATGCCATCAAGTCTACAGTCTTACAAAGAACGTTACTGATGCAGATGGGGTGTCTGTGAAGCTGTTTAAAGGGCATGCAGGCTGGTCGCAGGACCTTGATCATTTGTAAAAGAAAGAGAAGGGACATGATTCCCGAATACCGTGAGATTTTCTCCGTCCCTCCTGAGTAAACGTCTGAAACATCAATAAGTTTTGTTTTTCTTCATAAATGCTGCCTTTAGAGTGAGGTTCTAACTCGTTCCTAGTTAATGGATTGTGGTAGGAAGTTATAATGGTACCCGGGGAACCGCTTACTCACAAAAAAGTCATATATACCGTTACTTTCAAAACATTCGAACAAATTTTACTTAGACGCTTAAGGGCTGAACACTCAATGATCCTCAGCGCTATACCTATAGACACTCGTCTCATGATACTTAACTCCTCTTCGAGAAGAACTTCTCAACCACCTTCCCGCACAGATCTTACTGGGAGTGTGAACACCTGACGCGGAACACCAGATGGATCGAAGATGGACGCAAGTGTGAGCGCTGGCGTCTATTGCAAGGATCTAAATATTCAGCTATCTTTACGATTACCAAACCACAGAGCCCTTCAGACTGAAACTATGGCGATTAAGGAAGCTCTGTCCACGCTAAAATACAATGAACTATCAAGCACAGATATAGTCTTCTGTTCGGACAGCCAGACAGCAGTAAAATCTCTGATCGCAGTCACTTTTATCTCCAAGACTTCTCTGAATTGCCGCCTATATCTTCACGAGAAGGACACGTATTTTAGAATGCAACTTATGTGGGTGCCGGGACACTGTGAAATTCCAGAGAATTGCCAGGCGGACGACCGCTAGAAAAGATACAAGCTCAGTACTCTTTCCGGATGGTGATCCGTCCTCCATTCCTACCGTAAAACATCTACTGAGGCTAGATATACAGCTCAAGAAAATCGTAGATGGTCAACTGGCACAGGATGCCGCATTACCAAACAAATCTGGCCTAGCCTCGACCCTAAACGATCGCTTAGCCTGATCGATTTGCGTAGACCGAATCTTAGAACTGTTATTGGCGTTATAGCAGCGCATCGTGCCATTAAAACTCACGCCTCTAGACTGGGCCTCCCCTACAATGACTTCTGCAGAAGTTGCAGAGACGAGGATGAGGATGAAACCATTGTACACTTGCTATGCAACTTCAGTGCTCTCTCATCCCGGCCATAATAATAATATGGGCGGCGCTACAGCCCGTAGAGGGCCAGGACCTAGCTTCTCAGCAACAACTCGTGTTGTGCGGCCTATTATTCTGTCACGAGTGGTAGGGATCTACAGTTTTAAGCCGACTTCGAACGGCCAAGTTTGAGAAGTTTTTTTTAGACAGGCATAGTGTTTGAGCACTAGTGACTCGAAAGAGGTGGGACCGTGAAAGTTATTTTGGTCGCACTGGGATTCGAACCTAGACGCCGAGTTTCAAGTGCGTAGGACATGCACATACGCACATAACCACAGCACCACGGCCGCCACTGGAAGCCCTTCTGGAAGCCTAATACCTTAATAATCTGGCTGAACTAAGTAGCATAAGAGTCAGCCATCTTCTTCGCCTTATCAAAAGCACTGGTTTGCGGAATAGGCATTCCGGCCTAAGTGTGGCTGTTGTCTTCCTTACAGCAGTCAGACACTTCGACCTAACCTAACCTAGGTCGCGCAATAAAAATGCCTTATTCCTAATCACCAATGCAGACTTGGATGTAAGCATTCTACTATCGATCAAGTGCATTGCATGACTGACTATTCGTTCAGCTGCATTTCTCCGAAATGTTCTCCAAGACTTTGTGCACGATGGCTTGAAACACTAAAGATGCCAATTTCTTCTGAAAAAATTACTCCTCGTGTTAAGCGTGAGCACGAATTCAAAATCGAAGGCTGAGGTACCGGAAGGAAGTGTTCTTGGCACTCTACTTTACCGCTTTATAGTTGCAAGACGAAGGAACCACACTAGGCACATTTTCTGGTGTTACGGCCATTTATGTGATAGCTAATCGGTGGAAGAGTAAACAAGAGCCACCTACCCTCGCTGAATTAATCAACTTAACCAGACGGCCTGAGCCAGACGAACATGCCTCGCTGGCTGTAGAGTCGTTCTAGATTATTACCAGGATCACCCAGAGTGTAGCACTATCTGCCGATCAAAGCGATTGTAAAAGCTCAAATCTTATGCCTTCCAACCTTTATTTGTTCAGTTTGTGTTTAACTACATATTTAATCTGTCCCAATGCTCATGGTTTACTTGACCTATATGCTTCTGAAACAGGAATATCGATTATAGCGATTGCGAGTCTTGTTTTTCATTCAGGAACAAATCGAGAACTCTAGAAATTAGAGAGTTCTTCCTTATTGTTCACCTCTTTGGCATCCGAGAAGCAAGGTCTGCCTACGAAGCACCCTGTAGTCTGATTTCGATGTCTGTCTCAATTGCAATACAGCCCCCTGTTCATAGACTGAAAAATGTTCAGCAATCTTAAGCCTCTTGTGAACCTACCTTGTAACTACAAGCTTTAATCACACATTTTTTCTTTTTATTTTGCAGACTATACTATCACCCAAAAACTATGGCTACTCAAAATACTCTGCGCAAGATAATCTTGAAACAAAAGTAAGTAAAATAGAATCAAACAAAACAAGAGACTACTTCCAACAAAATCTGAACACAAAATAAATGAAATTCTATCATTTTTCAGATGTCAAACGTTGAGATCTCCCTAAGCTCCTCGAATCCGTCGAATGGACGAAGAAGGAAGGGCGTATCTCTCGGCGGTACACTATCGTCACGAACAGCTAGATCCGAAGCGAAAGAACTGCGTTCCGCTCTGCAGGATCGTGAAGCTGTCATACAAAATCTTCGAATTCAATTGTGTTTGGGTAAACTGCCCCGCCCGACAGGGCCGCCGCTAGACGAATCCGAGAAGCCAGCCGCGGAGCAGAAGCTCTCCCGTCTCAAGGCGGAGGCCGAAAACAAACGAATTGCAATCAGAAATTTGAAGAGCGCCCTCGATAAATTGGACATCACAGAGTAAGTCGCTGGAGCACCAAGCTCGTCTTCGAAAATGTCTCAAATCCTTGTTTTTTTTTCGTTTCAGTAACATTGACATTCGAATAAGACAAGCTGAACTGGAATATGCATTGGGCCGTGAGGAGCTTCAGCTGCTTTCCATAGTCGAGGAAGCCAGGGCTCTGCAGACACGGCTGGACAAGTCAAAGCCAGAATGCAATTCACTCTACAGGTAAGGACTGCATTTTTTGAGGCAAAGTTCAAAATTAATTGGAATGTTCTTGCAGCCTTGTGACATCTGGAGTTAACCTTTGCCTGCATGCTGTGCAGGCAACTGTTGGCCGCTGGGATGCACAAGTGAAACCAGACGCACCAGGCCTCTATGTCGATTGGTCATTGGACGGCGAAGGCCTCTACAAAGGCGACCGGATTCTAGAAGTCAATGGGAAATTGGTCACATGCAAATCTAAGGAAGAGTTACAGAAGGTTATTGGCATCTCAGGCGAAAGTCAACTAGTGGTGCTGCGAAAGAAGTCAACGTCGATTCCCCAAAAGCAGCTCGATCAGCAAAAGGAAGACAATCTTCGCTTGCAACACCGGATTTCATACTTGGAAGAGCAAGTGAAAGAGCTGCAAAACACCAAGGAGCAGCCAACAAACGGAACATCAAGCCATGTCACTAGCATTAGCATATCTTCGCCCCCATCGACGCCCCCAGAAAAACCACTGGTCTACCAACGGGGCAACTACATAACAACACTCGTTGGCGGGAAGCCCATTGAGCTGTTGGGAAACAATCAAAATGCGTCCACGCACGTAACGAAGACGTTGATTAAGGATCCAAAACAGGAGCGTGAACGCAGCTCCATTGGCTACGTACCCTCAAAATCCTTGTCTGCATCGAAAATATCCATAAACAGCGACTCGAATGCGTACTCAGTGCAGAAAAGAGAGAAGGAACGAAAGGAACGCTTCGGCGAGAGATCTCTGCAACGACCGAGTCGACTGAGCGAACAAACACGAAGCAACATGCACGCACGCAGTGTCGAGCACCTAAATCATTACAACGGGTATGTGAGTGCCCTTTTCTATCTTCTTCTTGCTTCTATTGAATTCAGCTTTTTTGCGAGCAATATATGGAAATCTAACCAAACACGATTGTGCCGAGTTTCAAGCATCACTTCTGCTGCCTTCTGGACTTGTGTCCTTCTGGCATCTCTGCCTTCATCCTGTCCACTGACTGACAGCCTACCATTTATTGCTCCAAAAGCTCTATTCAATCACATACACTTCCTCCAATCTATATCCTCCTTCCATGTCTAATCTACATCTCAATCCACAGCCAAGACAAGCGCCGAGAGCCTCAAAAATTGGACAACTGTCGCAGCAAGTATACAGCGGATGCCCGAAGCGTGAAAAGCCTGGACTTCGACAGTGAGAACGAATCGAAGAAGCACCAAAACGGAGACGTATCATCAGATCCACGCATCAGGCCAACACCACCAAAGAAGCCACTAAGGCTCTCGCTGCAGCGTGCCCAGAGTCTGCAAACCGTCGAAGTTAATCCAATGTCTGATGCGGAGAAAAAAAGATCCCTAAAGCGAGCACACTTCACCGACAAGGCGCAAGAGGCAATTCTCATTGAGAACTGCAGTCCCTTGCAGACGTCATCCCTGGGCCGACAGAAGCATAACATTTGAAAATTACTGAATGTTCTTTTCAAGAAAAGCGACGAAAAACCAAGCTGAACACGATGAGAAGAACAGGATGCAACTGTGAAATGGCCAAGTTTATGTACATGAATAGTTTTAAAATATAAGCGCCCCCTCCCCATCCTCCGCCACAGATGTGTAAATACTCTTTTGTGGTCTGAAATATATTATTTTCCTTTAATTTTTTCTTCTTCTTTGAAACAAAATGTATGAACTATTGCAAAGGTGGACATGTGCAAACGTAGATTTACATACCGTTAGAGTTTAAGTTTCGACAACCTTGTAAACATTCGAGTTCGATAACATTGTAAAGTAGCATAGAATACACATCCGAGCATCGGATAGCTTTGTAAATTAGTCTTAAGCACGCAATCTAGTTAGAATCACTTCACTGTAAGCAATACAAGTAAATACAAATGTTAGCATAAAATATTTGAATTGTTTAATCCGTCTAAGGTGTCGCCGATTCCAGCCATATCGCGTATGTCTGAAGGGCTGCGCTTACTTGGGACTCAGTTGATTGTTTCAATGAGCGTGTGAGTGGGTATAGCTTTTCCCTTTACACTGCCGTGTTGATTTGGACAGCACTTGGCACGTCTTGACTATCGAATAGATAAGTTAGCAATCATTTTATTGATCTAGTATCAGTCGGTTTGGTGCGAATTTGAAGCACTGTTGATGTAAATGGGAGATTCTAGGGTTGGTTGAACTTCTGCTGGTAATTAACTCATTTTTGAATTCCCCAGTAATCGACCGAACTACACTCTCGTCTCGTAGCAACAAGTGTATAGAATATCTATCAATTTCTATGATTTTACAGCACGTGGGAGAGGATCGTTACACACAACACCGAAACGTCGCTGAAAACCTTAAGTCTGTGCAAACACCCCTTCGCCCAACACGGTGCAGACAATCTGCACAGACATTAGTTTGTATCGTTTCGTCGTGGTCGTCAGGTCGGAAAAAAATGACAGACATTCCTTGCGCCGCCGTCGAACAAAGAAAAATGGAATCCGGACCAAGGAGTAGTATTTTAATTGCCACAAACCTGGCAAGCTTTTATATATTTCCGCTGATATGTGCAAAGTTGACTGTACACGACACAGACGCTGCAAAGTCGCTGCAGTCCGTAGAAAATTCAAACATTTTTGAAACCACGCAGATGGTCGCTGCCAACATGCGACATGAATACACACGACACAGACGGTCGAGCAGGCATGTGCACAACCAAAAAAATATGTACATAGGTCTGCAGCGACGTTTCTGTGTCGTGTATGGGCCCTATTAGGTTTACCCCGATCCTCAAAAATGGAGACACCAATGATCGCATAACATCGAAGACTGATGCGTTTACTCAGGGAGGACCAGGTCCAGGAAGACGTAGCATATATGGACAGACAATTGTACCAGATCGCAACAAGTATGAGTTGTGCTGTGTACAAATCTTGTACCGAGCATTAACCTGAAGCGAGTATAAGAATTCCATTTGATGGAATTGCTTCAGTCTTCATATGCAGAATTTAAGACGAAAGCATGATCGATGACTAGAACACATGCGGCTCATTCACAAAAAGCTATCTACGGAGTTATACCCCTGCACAACATCGTCTATAAGATCCTGTCAAGCGTACTGTGTGGACGTCTTAAGCCGTGTGGCAACGCACTAATCGGCATGTACCAGTGCGGCCTGTGGTCTGACGAATCGATTGTAGACCAAATATTTACATCAACGCTTTTACGGCTATTGAAGAAGAGGCTAAACGAGCTGGTCTTAAGATCAATGAAAGCGAGCGCTGTCGACCAAGAAAAGTTCCGTCACGCTTGTCTAACCTCCTAACGTGAACTCCACAAACGAGACGTAAAATCGACCTTGGCAACCACCGCTACTTCGGCTGGTCCAAACAACTGGGCTCAAAGCTTCTGACTCGAAGGACAAAAATCAGGCTCTAGGAAGCTCTTATTTTTCAATTATTGCTATATGGAGCCGAAAGCTGGATGCTAAGAAAACAGCAAAACCTAATGTTTGCGCATTCGAAAGAAAAATTCTACGTCGGATATATAGTGCCGTCTGTGAGGAAGGTGAATGGAGGAGAAGACAACTCAACGAGCTGTACCACGATGTACATCCACGTCCAGAAACCAAAAATTCGTCGACTGCACTGGCTTGCAACATCGAGCACATGGGCACCAATGCTCCAGCTAAGAGCGTCTTGGAGTCCGAGCCTCCTGATTCGAGAAGGAGAGAAAGCCGGACCTCCTGTATAAAGACCAAGCTATCGCGGATGTATGACAGCTTGACTTTGATGACTGGAAGCAGCGTGTCCGGGATAGTCTGCAATGAAAGGCAGCTATTGCTCAGGCTCAGACCCTCCAAGGGTCGTTTGCCTGATAAATATGTAAGTAAGTATTCACACCAATGTAAGTTCTAGAGAAGACTATACATAGCTAATTTTGGATACGTGCCTTCATAACACCACATACAACAACCTTCACTGCAAGGACCTATTCGACGCAATGGCGGAATTCGGGATCACGGTCAAATTTATCTCGTTGTGTCCCACCACGCTAAAGAGTAAGCTCGAGCACTTCAGAGTCCTTTGAAACCTTCACTGTGTGAACTTTTCAATCTAGTACTGGAGAGGGTAGTGTAGCAGAGCAAGAACAAAACGCGAAAGGCACAAGGGTTGGGTTACGTAGTTGTAATCGACATCGTCGGTCTTTGATGATAAAAGCTTTCACTGCGGTTGAAGAACAATTGAAATGAGGAAAAGACGAAATATATTCTGTCGAGCAAAAATTGATCCATCGCTCACTACCTAGAATAAAACTTCATTATCGACAACTACAATTTCGAGGTCATTTTGTGAAGCTTGTCAAATGACCTACCTTACGTAGCCAAAAGCTGGTGCATTCGAAAAAAATATATATATGGTCCTGTCTGCGAGAAAGATGCATGAAGGCGAAAACAGTATAGATAAGCTCTACAAGCTGTATAAAGTTACATATATAAATACAAACCTACCGGAACGCATCAGGAAAGCATCTATCGCATTGTATACTTGCCAGAAAGTCGTCAGAACCAAATGGGGTACACTGCAATAGTACGGCCATTATTGATGTATGGCGTCCTAGTATGCTAAACAACACTTGAAGTCATATCAGCATGCTTCTGTATTACAGGGATACCCAGATCAACGCCTACAGTTACCCTAAAAATGACTGCCAGTTAGCCATAAATTTCTATGACTTTCCGTCTGCCGAACCACTGCAGTGTATTCCAGGCGTAAGTAACTGCTGTAACTGCTGTTGCGTGGAATACAATGAGTCCGATAGACGGTAGATCTATTGGCAGTCTTGTGTCCAGTGACCTAGCACAGTAAGCTTACATCTGTCCGCCATCTTCTTTAGAGATAGATGGCAGAGTTTTACCATTTTGGAGCTGATTGATGGTGTTTCCTTTTTTCGACTCTGGGCAACTCTGAGCAACGCAACAGAGGACATCCACGCACAAGGTGGCGTACACAGAAGTCGAGGGAGACCTCAGCCGGCTTGGTGTGTGAAACTGGAGGCAGCTGGCAAGAGATCCCGCTGGCTGGAGAGGCATGTTGGGTTAGGCCCACGTTCATCTTGAACTGTAGCGTCTTAAGAAGAAGAAGAAATGCTTTAAAAGCTGGATATGTCAGAGTCGATCAATTCCCAAGCGATCTTCGCTTAGCGGGGGCTTTAGTTCGATATCTTTGCTGAATAAATCGCATCGCCATTAATTAACACATCTTGGTTGCAACTACACAAAGGGCTCTGTTTGATTGGCAGCCAATTTGCGCCATTGCTTGGCGATGAACATTTTCTACTGGCATTGGTCACTGGACTCGGGTATTTATAAATTCCAATTACATCGGATGTGCATCCATAGGCCCTCGTCGACCCCCTCGAATACGTATTAATTAGATAGCAATAGAGTGCTAATTATCTTTAAATACAATCCATCTCTCGGCGCTGCCTATGACTTGATTTAACGATCAAAATCCGACTATTTTCTTACACCGACTACGCTCTCTCTCTCTCTTCCCCGAATTAATCGATTTGTCCTTGAGCCGAAGTAGACAGTGTTTTGTTAGAACTCTACAAGTGAATCATCGCGGATAGGAATACATTCGTGGAGCAAAAGTTTGGGACACAATCAATAATCATTGATGAACACCCCCGTGCTTACTCAGTCCTTTGTTTACTCAGGAAAATGAATTGAATATCGAATGTCGTCAAAATCTAGCAGACAACTTGTCACAGAGTGGGTGTCCTGTCCCATCAGAAATTAGGACTCGATTAGAAATCAATAAAACCTCCAAACTCGGTTAGTTTTTGTCAAATGTCACCATTCAAGTGTGTGATTAGACGCAAGTGTGTACATCGCTTGGGAATGTGCTTCCACAGGTCCGCAGCGCACTCAAGGCGTAGTAATTACACTTTTATTCACCTTCGATTGAGTTTCCTACGCTCTCATACATCACACCTTCGTGTGCAAGTGTATGTAATGTTCGACAGCCATCCCCACTGCTGCCGCGCCACGCCATGTCGTATGTTCGATAAAATTCAGCGATTGCAACGAAGTAATGGCATGGATCCAAATCCGGCCAAACGACCATTGCGCAGCGCTGCTGGCGCGAGTGTCAGCTAAATACTAACGATCACAGCGATCCGATTATCAGTCTCATTTAGCTCTTCGTCGTAACTGGTGACTTAGTGAAGTGCTCGTGCTAACAACGATAAAAATTCGAACTGTGAGTGAGTTTATTTGTTTTTTATTTTATTTTGATTTACACCTCAAGCTGACACGCATTCCCTGTGCCAACATCATCTCGGCGAGGCGAGGGTGCTGTTGGCATTCCGGTTCCCCGCTGCGAGGTGAGGTGCTTACAAGAGGCTGCTTCGGAAATTTTGGGGGAAAATCAAGTGATCCATAACGGGTTCGGCTGGGCTGTGTCGCAGTTAACTGCCGACCAGTGGAATCAAGTTCAAAACAACAGAGCAACGTTACTCAATCAAATTATGCATCTGCACTTATTCGCAGGGGAATTCACTTGTCAATCGACGCGAGTTATGGCATGACATTTGCCGAGGGACGGGTAGACAAGCTCGTGATTCACTGGAGGGGTGTGCAGCTGCGGCTACATCTCTGCTAGATGTTCTGGGCATTCTCCAGCGGACTCTATACAACCTTGCAAGTTTTGGTTTATTTTCAATTTAATATTGTCGTGATAGTCAACTTAGCGGCAACAGAGTTCGAGGAAGTAGTCGTAAAGCGTGAAAAGCAGAGTCTTGTCTGAGTGACGTGACGTGCTTAAAGGCAAAGCAATCACCGCACGACCTTCCAAGTACAACTGAAGAGATACAGGTTTGAGATAATCGAAGTGTACGAGATGGCTGCGGTGAAGAGGTCAAATGATTACACAGCCAATGCACAAGATGTTTCGTTTTGCTCCCTCAGAGATGCTTGGGTGCAGTGTAAACGCGGTTCACGGCTTTACAGAAGTGAAAGGCATTTTCAACCGGCCATCACTTGGGCACTTGTAGGTTATCACGGAATCATGTTTCCTCTGAAATGCCAGTTGGCAATGGAAATATAGGCATTCGTCGGTACAACAATTAAACATAAATGTGGCTACGCAAATGAATACACTTATCTGCAGTCATTGACGTTGAAAATCGAAAGTTAATCTCATGCTTAGGTGGAGTGATCGCCCTCAGGCTGAGAGGTGGTCACTTTTAAGGTTAATCTGTGGTTCATTGCCTCTTGAACTTGCAAACATAAAACTTGAGCGTCATTGGTGCGCTCTTTCGGCGTGCAAAGCAAACATTTTGTTTCTTGTCTGCAGGCGGCAGTCATTTTGATATAATTTTATTCGTAATCGGCGCTGGACCAACGTTTTTGTTGCGAAGACAATATTTATAAACAGATACATGGTGAAAAACGAAGAAGATTCACGTTTCGATTCTCAGTAAGGTTGAATTGCAGTTCATACATGTAACTCTTCTTTTCTTGAGTTCGCAATCCGAAATCCAGTGTTCTCGAGATATTGAACTCCAGAGTTGATATGTTGTAATGGCAAGTCCCCTTGTCCACCGACACATTTGAAGGACTTTTTGACATTCAATCACTAATTTTCATGAATTCTTGACAGTTAATCTCGAAATCCTGTAAGTGGTGTTCTCTGATTGATGTGATGGGGCAAGAGAAGTGGACTGAAGTTAGAACTGTCTCTATAATAGAGGGTGCTTTTTTTCGGACGGTGAGCATTGAATTCAATTAAAACTCAATCAAGATACACAAAATTGAATGCATTTGACTGAAAAGCTTGTGGAATTAATTTGTGAATATGATTGCTGGTACGCAGGGTGAACCAAATACAAGTTTCTTTTTAAAAATAAACTAAAATGAACAAAATTATTTTTTTTTCACGTATTATGGCTGGAACAAACATTCCCATTAATTATGAAATGCAACGTCGTTCAAAATACATACTCGCTCGGCTGACTTCGCAGGAGCACATTTGGTCACCCAATGTCCCAAGACCTTGTTCATGGTTTCGGGCTGAAGTTCACCGATTTCTTGGATGATATTGGCCTTAAGTGCTTGAAAACATCGGTCGTTCACTGTTCCACACAAAAAAAGTCCAAAGAAGTCAAATTGCTGCTCCGAAACGGACAATTGACATTGCCAAGCTGGCTGATAACACGATTTGGTGCGCAACAGATCGATTGTGGCATGGGCTGTGTGGCATGACACGCCATCCTGCATAAACTAGAGGTCGTCCAAATTCATGGCTTCAATTTCAGTAAAAAAAAGTCGGTTAACATGGCTCTGTAACGCCCACCATTAACCGAAGCGTTGTTCCCAACCTAATTTGAATTGAGTCGCATACTCTCGGCCACAACAGCCTTATTCTCATCTGTGCGCACCGTACGACAACGGGGGCCATGAGCGTTGTCCACTAGTACAGCAGTCTCACAAACTTTTTGCACTAACTTGTGCAGAGCAGTCGCGGTAGGTGCTGCATTTTGGCCAAAACTTCGGCTCAATTCGTAAACGTCAAATGAGCATCGCGTAAGCATCACTGCCTTTGTGAAGCTATGCAATGATTTTGCCATCATTGCCAAATGTTTGCAATTAAGAACGCTTGACGTTGCAGTACGGCGCTAATATAGCGTTTACGAACTTAGCCTTCTTCTTTTCAAACAACGCACTGTTTTGGGCTGCTCAGCACTCACTTTGGAAATAAGTTTTCAATATTTCCCAAAGTTGTTCAGGCGTAAAGCGACTCATTTCGTTTCGCGGAGGTATGATACTGACTTTCTGTCAAGATTTCGAGCGGTAAACAGCTGTCAGTGTCAAAATAACCTATGATTAAAAAAAAAACACTAGATGACCCACCCTGTATGATGTGCTCTTTTGCAGTACATTAGGCTGTATTAGGCAGTAACGCGCCGAATATTGATTCGATTAGTTTTGTTTTTATTCAAATCTGCCTGCTTTCCTGCAGCTACTCCATTTTGGCTACGCAGGCTGCTCAGCGCTTCTCGTTTTGTTTACTGCTCATTTGGACATCTACGAACTACCTAATTTAGTTTGATTTTGAGTCTCAGGTCTTCCAAGACAGCCCACTCTTCATGGAAAAAAAGAGTGAACAGGAAAAGACGGGAAAAATTCCGTCCGCGTCCCAAGGAGCACAGACAGTTTGAACAGCTCTTGCCTCACACTCAAACTTGTAATACATATTTACTGGCTTTATAAATGATGGCCACATCAAAAGCCGGGAATCCTCTCCTTCGTCACTTTAATTAGCACGATGGGCCTATGCTGGCTAGGCGTGATAAATGATTGATCTTTGCAGTCAGCCAGAAGGTAAACATTTCGCAGCCGATCTAATCAGATCAAATGATAAAATTCCCTGCGATTCTAAGTAAATTGAATTTTATTGCCTTGATTAGAAAGAACGCGTTTAATTCATTCATAACACGTTTAACTGGTGTGCAGTGTGCACGCACAATAAAAAAAAACGATAATCTCAAATTTTGAAGTGTCTGATGTGCGCGAGAACGAGTCTAGATCTCGATCTTTGGTTTGTTTCAGAATTCTGTAAACAACTTAGTTATTGGGAAATACTTCCTTATTTACCTCATTGCTGATTTCGGAACTCAAATGTCTGATTGTGATTTCTTGATTAACAAAAAAAACTTATGAAATATGTGAGTCACAAGGTTAATCATGTATCGCACATTAATTTGTTCGAAAAAGACTGACAACAGGATTATGTGCCTCAAGTGAAACTGTGTTGAGTCTATCCAGATGACCACCAAGAGCCGGATTTTGCAAGCGGGAGTTTTCGTGCACAGCGCGCGATCTTGTTCCTTCCGCAAGAGTGAGAAGGACTGCACATATTTGACGGCCTTTTTTCAGAAGAGACGATTGTGTTCCAGTGCCCACCGACTAATCCAATTTCCTTAAATTGACGGGTGCGCTACATTCAAGGCTGTCCTGGCAGTCTATAATGGCCATCATTCTCAATGCAGAGACGCGCTATGACCTCTTGAGCCTCTGATAACAATTTCGCCAAGTTCTCAGAGATAGCAGAAGAGTGGGCCGTACCACCATATTGAATTTGGTAACGATTCTGATCACCCTCATGGCATTCTGGATGTTCTCCACAATGGGATCGGAACCGTTCTTGAGGTCGACAAGGTTCTCGACGACGTTTTAGAGACGCCGATCCCTACAGACGTGTAGGCACAGAGTGAATATTGTTTGCCATGTGCAAAGGCATTCGAAAAAAGATCAAGTCTTCTGAGATGGAGTCCCTTGATCACGAGTAGTAAATTTTCTATCGAAATTGATCAGACTTTTAGAGCGCTTGTCGTACAGATTTGGTTTGACTATCCAGGTGTTGACATGTGCAGCCAGTTGCCAGCTATTGTCAATTTTCCCAGTGGCTACAACTTACTTCGATCAATTTTGTAAGTAGTAAAGTTTAGTTTTGGTAAGCCACGCCAAGACAAGGGCACAACAAGTTGGTTTAAATGAGCCACGGTGTAAAGGGCCAAAAGGGCACCGTAGCTATCGATGGAAACTCAATTAACCTGCCACGAATTTCAGCTCCAACTCTAGTCAAAAGATCACTGCACGTAAACTTTGCACAGTTGATTGATATTCTGATAGCATCTTTAAACGCAAGTTCCCTCTTCAATTGGATGTAGGCCAACTTCGTGTTGAAAGCGCCTACGAATTGTAAATTGCCAGCTGTACATCATCATTTGAATTGACAACTGTCTGACTTCTGACTTAAAGTCAATGATTTGCGAACTAATGGGGAAAGGCCATAACAGCAAGTAAGCCAGCAATCAACATTTCACACGGTCTACGTTGAATTTTATCAAAACCAAAACACAATTCATATCTGCCGATTAGATATACATCGCTCCAAAAAAATAAATGCCAAACTTTACTACCGGCATCGATATAGAACTAGAATGTTGTCAAATCTCAGCGTTGTTTAGACCAGAAATAAGACTCTAAGTAATAATACGTCGTAGAACTTACTTCAGATAAAATCTGGAATTTTCAAATGGAAAGATAACTCAGCAACAACAAACTGGAACGCTCGTCTCATTTGATAACTTCCTTATCGTCAAACAGTTGGGCAACGATCACCTTGATATTTTAAGCAGCATGCTATATGGTATGACGTGTTGGATCTTTGCAGTTTACGTCAAAGTTCGATTTATGCTATTATTTGGGAACAAATGCTCGTGAGTGATCGTCACGAAGAAGGTCAGCGTGTTTAAACATTTTATATCCTATAATGTCCAGTGCTCCGTCCGTGTGTCCATGTTGGTCTCCTTTTGTGATAGGGTGATGGTGTGGTAGCCGATTTAGCCTCGATGATGACTCCTATCGCTGCTGTGGTAGAAGCCATGCAGCTCGTTGTTAGATGTCGTTGGGAAGTTCTGCTCGCTTAGCAGATTTAGCGCGTTGAGGTAGCATTGTCCGGAAGTTGTGTTTCTCGGCTTCCTGATTGGAAGCTGATTTCTGAACATTGTCACCATGCGAAAAGAGTTGCAATATTTTTTCCTCGATGATTGACTGAACTTCGATGGCAGATTTCACTGTGAAACCTGGCGAACCAAACATATTAACTCGGTTTAGGCTTCAGCTGTTTAGACCATCACTGTGAAACTGGGCATTAGAAGTACATTGTGAGCTCATTGTCAGCTCAAAAAGTTGATGATCACTTTCCCCTTGATGTGGCTTTCATCGTAAACCGTAAAATTGTTCGAATTTGTTGTCAAAAAAATTCAGGAGCAATGAGGTATTTATCGTCGGTGAATGCGGTCCTTGGACTATTCACATCACCAGCATCTGGTCGAACAGCATTGAATGGTGCTGGCTATTCCGACATGCTGATAAAATGATTGCTCGACCAAACTTCATCTACTAAAGATGATGCCACACAGCTCAAAGACTACATTCGTTAATTTCTGGTTATATTTTTTTCCATTTTGCTGATCACCCTTAAAAGGTTAAAATTGATCCCTGTATCGACGAAATTCACTGACATTATATTTGGGTGACGGTACAGTCCGTAGACTGTACAGAGCCATTGCCTAACTTCAACAACAACCACTCATTTTGTGCGTGTTATTATTCTCTCACCAGTGGAAGGTTGATGACGACTCCGAGCGGTCAGTTTGAGAAGATTTTTCTGAACAGGAATGCAGGAGGTGTGGCCGTGAAAATTATTTGTTGTCGTATTGAAAATCGAACCCAGACACTATTCGACGCACAGACCCATAATACCACGGCCGCCAACGATTCACTGACAATGGTCGGAGAAAAAACTTCTTCATTCGGATTCGGCGTTAAATTGTAGAATCTAGACCAAGGCCCCATTTCTGAAGCCCAACTGATTTGGCACATTCTTAACTGACGATCTTACAGCTGCCATATGTTTGCTACTTTGACAGCTGTGTTGTCTCACTTGCTGAGGAACTCGAAATTACAGACAGTATTACGCATTGCGCGTCAGCACCTAGCTTCTCAGCGTGTCTCGTGGAGCGAATAATACGATCGAAAATTGGCGTCCTGAAAGTTACGACCATCGACTCAGAATTTGGGCAGTAGTCCTAAATTTGAGACCGTGGATGTTCCAGCTCATAACTGGCTCTTTAGATTTGGCCAACACTTGGCGGAAATGTATTCTACTTATGTATTTTCTGGATTGTTTTCATAGACATCTCCAAAATACGGAGCAACTACCACAAATCTATTCGAACGCATCTTCTTACGAGAAGTCGCGGGTATTGCTTGATTTTAAACAACGTTGCGTTGCTAGTTTTTGAACGTGACCATGATGCAATTTAAAATGTTGACATTTTGTCTTTAAAATATCATAAAAAGCATCGACAATCAACATGTCAAAATTGTGATACCTCCGATTGTCTAAACAAGCTGAATGTGACATAAACCTGCAAATAGAATGAAACACAAGGCAACAAGTACAAAGCATTTAAGGCAACATTAAAAAGCCACCAGTCTCTCGACAATCAATGACTCAGACATTATCAACGACCGACTTAATATCGGGATCCTTTTGAATGTCAGATCTATTTAATAATTAATTGTTACTAGTCACTTGACAAATCGTGTAAATTTCCAAGAAGTACTTCACTTAGTAAGCTTGTAATGTCATTTGTCTATTGTCGGCAAAATGATTGCTCAGATAATTGATAACGTACAGATGCTCTTACACATTTTTGTACACAACCCTCAATTGACATCAACTCCGGAAAACGATTTAAGACTTGACATTTTCAGTTGACTAAACATTTCCCTTCAAACTGCTTTACTTTATCTCCCGACTTTTGCGTTGTGCGCAGCTGTGAATCGAATCTAAATAAATAACGCCCTCACTCCCGCATGAGTGTCTATACACTCGTCTATGACCTTGATCTTGAATCTTATTTTTGAATCTCTCTGCGTAGTTATAAAACAATTTTTTGCATTCTTTTCGATTTCCTGAAACCGACTAGCGATACTGTATCTTAGTTGTTGTTTACTCTGGCGACGGAATGAGATTGCAAAATGCTAATTTACATGTGGGTGTGTGTGTGTACTTAATTTAATGCGAAAACATGGGAAAACCCTTTCTTTATCTCATCAACAGTGAATCGGCTGTAACACGAACTTGCAATATATTTGGTTTTATTTTTTTACAGGGGTGAGGAACAATTTAGGAAATCAGTTCCACTTATGAAACTAATGACAATCATCATCGCAGTGCTGTCTGCTTGGTTATTATTTTCGATTCGATATCGATATGCAGACCAGTTAGAATAAGTGTATATTTGAAGACATCTGTTTAATCATTTAATTTCTCTGAACGATGTAAAGAAAAGTGTCACGCTCGCGCAACAAATTAATGTATGCGTCTCACGTTTAAGTGATTCTCATTAAAAATAAGAAAACTTTGCTGCATCTTATAAATATCATATTTCACAGCAAAGCCTCTGCAAATTTCAACCATTTTCCGCAAATACAGTGGAGTCTCACTTATACGAAGCCCACTTATCTACGTATATAATATTCAGGTATACGAACAATCTCTCGTTCCCCGGCGAATTAACCGTGCTCCTATTCTCTTCTAAGAATTACTCACTTACACGGGAAATGGTCTGTTCCCTCTCATATTCGTATAAGTGAGACCCCACTATAAGGCAGTTTTCAATAATATGGATGACGCTACAGCTCGTAGTGGACGTAGCTTCTACAGTCACCAATCTTGTTGTGTATTTTTCCCACTGCCGACTGAGGCTTTAGAATGGCGAAGTATGTTAATACGGTCGACTTCACAGCTGATTGTCCCCTTGTTCACTGACGAATTTGATGGATAATCACACAATTTTTGAGGATTATGCGCTAATTATTTGACAGTTAATCACGAACCACATAATTTTGTTTATTAATAGCGCATACTTGTGTAAATATATCGCTACGCTATGAAAATGACGTTCCTGATTGGTCCGTTAAAATGTTATTAAAAATGTCAAAATACTGTCAAAAAATGTTAATGCGCGAAACACAATAGGGCTTTACTGCTGGCGTTTTCATTCAACACACACAAATCATATGCTATGGAGCGAAATGAGAGCAATAGGGACATGTTGGAAAAAATCAGTGCGAGAGGCGCTTTCACTCACACTCCCTTACAAATTGAGAGATCTTCCCTCAAATTGAGAGTCAACTGACATTTGAGAAATGGCAAAAGCCAACTGAGGTTAATTTAACGGGTGAAATTAGTTGAGTTGAGGCCACAATATTTTCCATGTGGGATTTGTGAATTGAAAACAGCTGATAAATTGAGTTGACATTTGAAAGCGCGTTTGAAACTCTAGACTCTTAACGTGAACAAGACAGAAATACCCTCTGCACATTGTCAGTAACTCGAGAGAGTTGAAGCCGTCAAATATGAAAATTGCTCGACGTATCAGGAATTGAAAGGATGGACTAGGCACAGCCACCGTAGGACACAACGTAAAAACACATACCCACTACGCCACGGCATCCACTTTTGTCACAAAACTTTAGAAAAAAAGTACACTAGGAATGCCATTGGTAATGATTTTTTTTAAATAATCTTGAATAAACTACGGGCTTATAACAATGTTGTTGTATATCTGATAACCCAATTAATTGCTCAATTACATGCGAAAATTGCTTTAGTGACAGATGGATGCACACAAAGATGGCTTATTGTGTTCAGAAAAAGGGTTAATTTGCTGTAAATAGGTGTATTACTGACAGTTTAATTTTGTTTATTAATAATCAATGTGAGCTGTGAACTGAAGTGCTGACACAATTTAGGTTAAGAGTTGAAAATAAGGTAGTAGTTGGCATCACACCCCAAGTATGAAGAGAAACTGAGTACAGGGTGCTCTAATCTGAGGGTCAAATTTGAAGTTTAATGGAAAGAATCGTTAGTCATTATTTGTTCTGAATAAAGGTGAAAAGTATACCTTTTACCTAGATGTGCCACTGTTTTTCAGTTTTCACCGAAAAAGGGGCATACTTCTATGTTTATATGACAATTTTCGTTAGTTGGTAATTGCGCCAATTTTGAACCATTATCACCTCCAGGTCGTACTGGAAGCCTGGCCATTCGACGCTGTATGGTCGGTCCTCTGCGAATCTTCATAGATGGGCGAAAACGTGGGCGCGAACGTCTGGTCTAAGGATATAAATACAGTCAAACTAAATATAGACTAAATATAGTCAGTGGTGGCCCGTGGCGTTGTGGGTATGTGCGTCGACTCCTACGCACTTGGACATACCTTCCTAGGTTCGATTCCTGGTACGAAAATAAATACTTTTCACGGCCCCACCTCTTTCGAGTCACTGACAATGCTCAAAGAGTATAACTGTCTAGAAAAAGCTTCTCAAAATTGGCCGTTCGGAGTCGGCATAAAACTGTAGGTCCCTTGCACTCGTGATAAACAGTAGCACGCACAACACGAGTGGTTGCTGAGAAGCTAGGCCCTGGCCCTCTACGGGCTGTAGCGCCACCAATATTATTATATTATAGTCAAATAATATCACATCATGTTGATGTTGATTATCCGTTCTGGCATATAATTACAGTGGACTGGATGAAATTACAGTGGACTCTTCCTAAGTTCAATTTTCACGGGTTATCAAAATTAGTTCGAGTTAGACGGAGTTCGACTTAAATGAAGGTTGTTTCCATGGAATATTGAGGGAAATGTCAAAATATGGCGAACAAAAAATTCGAGTTAGAGAGAAGTTCGACTTGGTGAGCGTATTGCTTTTAACCGATTTGTCTAATAAGCGATGTGACTATATCCGGGTTCGACTGCATCCAACTATTTTTTCGACGGCCGAATCTCTTTAGCAGAGACTATAGCAATTTAGGAAGTGTTTCCTTCTCTTAAAATCGATGTGATGTCGAATCGTCATTTCTTCTGATAGCCAAGCGGTGACTAAATCTCTGGATGCAGTCATATTTAACTTAAAGACTTCGCTGAAGAATTAATTTCCAACACTTTCGTAGGTGCGTCGACACTAACATTCCCGAAAATTGCGAATCTGACGAACTCGGTAGAAAAGAGGAATTCGGAGGAAAATTCTGGTGGAGATCTGCCATCCATGTCTATCCGTATTGCGAAACATGTAATGAAGCTTGAAATGGACGATCAAACCAATCACAGATGATCTGGTGGCACAGAAGTAATGGTAGCCTACTCTGAATCCAAGACTATCGGACAGTCTGATCCGAAGGCGTGGGCCGAATAGCTTATCGGAGTCATCAAGGCACTCCCCATTGAATATTTGCATCTAGATTAGGACTGTCCTACAACGACTTTTGCATAAGCTGCATAGACGAGGGAGATGAGGTAACGATTAACCTCTTTCTCCGTCATAGCAGAGACCTCTTCTCCCGAAGGAGAAGTTGGAGAAATCAGGACTTACTTCTTCAGTAACCCAAACTAAGCAGTATTAGTGTCAGCCATCTTCATCGCTTTTCACAAGCATCAACTGATTTGCGGAATAGGACTGACCATATCCGTGTGCTATCACAATGGGCCTGCACTGGCCTATATAAGTGTGACACCAGCTTTCTGGCAGTTAGACACTCTAGGCTAATCTGGTAATGGTGTCAAGCATGGCTTCTGTGTATAAACCACATTTCTTTCTTGTGTTGTTGGCAGTTCTGTGAGGCAATTGTGTTAGCCCTGTGAAATTATTCTGTGAACTGAAATGTTTTCAGTATTAGAATGAAATGGGCTGTTTATTGCATATTTTCAGAATGAAATAGAAAATGTGTGAGTTTGTAAAAAGGGACGAACGGTCACACTTCTATAGCTTCGACATAAATTACCCGATCGATATGAAATTGTGGAATTATATAGGTTGAAGCTTTATGCCTATGGTGTAAGGCAAATAAGGTGTGCTGAACAGATCTATTGAGGCCCTTATGTTTCTTACATCATGGTTTAGGCCTGTATAAAAATTTACATGCAGGTACTCCCTATTTTGAAATGTTGTCGCTGCAAATCGAGGCTAAGTTCGTAAACTCAGTATGAGCGCAGTACTACAACGTAAAGCGTTCTTAATTGCCAACATTTGGCAATGATGCAATGCATCGCGTTCTGAAACGTCATATGAAAGCAGCAGCTGTAAAAGCCGCAGATTATCGTGATGCATAGCAACATCAAACAATCATTGCGTAGCATCACAAAAGCAGTGATGCTTACGCGATGCCCATTTGTTTTGAAGATTACTAACTCACCCCGATTTAGGTTTAGAAAGGAGGTTTAATTTCCAACTCCACCAAATAAAAGGATTAATTTCCAACTGGTTGATCCAGAGCGCCGTCAGCCTAGTAATTGTGTCTGAAGTTCGTGGTTAATTCAGTAAATTCCGTTGAAATCGTTTGACGTCGGTGTTTAGTATTCACATTTGCTTAGTTCAAGACATTTTTTGGTGCGCGGCACCTTCGGAAAGCGAGCAATACTCACAATTCATCAGCCTTATTCATTGATATCATGTTCAGACAACTAAATTGATTGTGGAATTGAATAAGAGTCAAATCAGGAAGATAAATAATAGATTTCTGATGTACGAGGCAGACCTTGCTATGCGCTATGATCGATGGCGCACACCGGATGTCCGGCAAACTTGACGACATTGATTTCCTATAAATACCTGAGACCGGAGAGAATTGTTTGAAGGCGAAATTCGGGTCGAAGTTATAGTAGTTATACGTTAATGCCACACTTAATGCCAACTCAGCGAAATATAGAAAGTGGTCGATTTATGACTTCCTCGGATTGTCCTTCATCTGATATTCATGACTCTTTTCGGCAGGCAGAAGCAGTATTCGTCTTTAAACTTCTCTTCAGTATTTTAGTCAGACTCTCACCCATCCTGCAACCCACCTTGGCAACGAAATAAGCTAGCTTTCAGAGAATGGATATGGCTCCATAAGGGAGGAGGCATTGAGTGATTGCGTATCTTACAATCAACTCAAAAATCGCCTCCCTCCGGCAACCTCCTACGCTGCGGTCCAATTCTCCAAACATTCCAATCATAAAACACAATTGTTTGATGAGCAAAAGCATACATAATTCATCAATTCACAAAATCAAATACTCTCGAATTATCATCCCCCTCTCGACTCGACCTTAGATCGTTTTTGACGTAGCACTACTTAACCTTACACTGGTTCGTAGATTGGATAAATATAAACCATACACGAGTGAATAAACATAGTTTAAACGGTCTCCCTTGTGATTTTGCATAATCTACTCCAATTGCAGTCTACAAGTGCTTTGATCGGCGCGGCGGTTGTTGACATAGTCCGCAACTTGACACATTTGTCTACTGACATTCACTAGATACGCTCGATGACGACAATAAAATATTTCAATTCACAAACGGACGATAGCTCACACGCGACTTTATCTCGCCAATTGGCAATCACAAAACGTGCTACAGCTCGCAGGCTATGACGACGAGATCGCGTTTGGGCGCGATTTGACGGCCCACCACGAGTATGTATCTCCGCCATGACCCATTTATGTAACTTAATTTTTCGCTATGATTCAATTCAATTGCCGCAGCCCATCACAATTTAGGGGCTATCCAGTGAGAACGGCACACGGTGCGCGGATTGCGGATCTCACCTCAGTGAAGCTGACAGCTTGTACCGACCCCGTCGGCAGCTCGGTGACAGTGATTGCGCACAAAGTGGTGTCGATGCTGTTTCTGCCGATTCAAGTTGATTATGTTTAGACTCGTTTTCATTACGAGACTTGCCGAGTTGAACAAATTTCATAATCACAAGTGTCGTTTCGATTTTCAGAGAAATATGATGTCCGCACGCCTTGTGGGGGCCATTCTGATGTTTGGTGCTGTAGCAGCGCTAGCTGAGGTATGCCATCATAACTTACTGTGTGTCACAACTAATGAGCATTTCTTGTTTCTTCATTCATTGCGCAGCAAAAGCAGACACCAATCGTGGCGATTTCAAGCATTGCAGGAAGCGACGGTAAAGTTAAAGGCAACGTTACGTTCACGCAGAACGCGTGCGGGGAAAGTGTGTACATTCGTGTGTACATAACTGGTTTGGAGCCAGGAAAACATGGATTCCACGTTCACGAAAAGGGGGACCTAACTAATGGATGCGCCAGCACTGGAGGCCACTACAATCCCGATAAGGTATGTTTGATTTACGCACAAAATTAATGAATATAATGTTAAAACATGACACGTAGTTTTGCAAATTTGATTCCTTTTCATTCAATCAGAGTGTTATTTTTAGTCGACATGTAACAAAAGTTGAAAGGACAACATTCGATAACATGTCGAATTGTACATAAACAGGGTCATCCATTTTTTGGTTTCGAAAGTAAATTTAAATAAAACATGGTTATGGCTTAGGTTTTGATCCAATTTTCACTTCAATGTATTGTCTCGATTTTGCCATTATGAGTGGTATTCCAAAAATAAGAAAATGTCCACCACGAGAGTTCTTCTGGACTTGATGCCGACGAAGTAATTTTCGATCACATGTTTACATAGATCCAATTAGCGAAATTACAGAGCGGCGTTGACTTGTTGTCCAGCTTAAATTGTGTCTCTCAATCTTATATGGAAGTAGGTCTAAGTTCAACTCCGAAATAAGCCGGGTTAACTCTCTGGCGATGTCTATTTCAACTGATCGATGCCGAATCGATATTTCTGGAACTTTTTCGATGCTGGCTGCTACGGCGGCTATGCGCACCCATCGCTATCTGGTTGGTGACTTCAGGTTCAAGAGAGTGTACTCACAGTCAAACTTTTCCATGGTGCTACGAATTTCCAGTACACTGAAGCCATGATGAGGAGCGACCTCATGCCGAAACTCACGTCTGTTCAACTGAGCCGAGCTGATATATTACTGATCGGTAATCATTTTTATTAATTTCCCCACATCCCGCAAGCGTGAATCGATGCATGATAAAATGGTAAGCCTTACTGAATATTTTGACATCTGAGTATCCTTGCTAAGTTTGACATCAACTGAAATCAAAAACAATTGGAAAAACTATCATTGCTATATGGTCACCCATTACATCGAGTAATATAATGAAAAAAATATGGCAAACACGGGCAGATTCTCTGACAGGTGACAATGACCGCATGTGTTTAGTATAGTTGTTCATATGTTTCAAGTTTTTGACGAAACAGTTCGATAAAATTTATCACTAGCCCATGCTCGCTCATGTGCATTATGTTCAAGACTTAACTCGGCGATAACTTGACAAGTATTCCTTTTCAAAGCATCAAGCATGAAGCTCTTGCATAATCCACGAAATTAAATCCAATTGCTAAAAATCACACCATCTTGGTGACCAGCTCAAATCACCAAAATACGAAATAACTCGCGAATGAAGATTGTCTTGTAACGAAACCAAGCACTTTTGAGAGATGTGGCATCGTCTTGTTGAAACCACATGTCTTCGACGTCGATTTGAGGTCAAAACCATTCGGTTAACATTTGCCTGGTTAAGAATATTGACAGTGACTTTTGCAAATTCCTTAATTTTGAAAAAGCTTAAACCCATAACACCACCAAACAACATTGCACAGTACTTAGTGACCTATCGTGGATGCAATGACCCTTCGAGAGTTGCAAGTGGATTTTTTGTTTGGATTTGTTTGTTAAAGTATGGACACGGAGGACTAGATTGTGTGAAAATTGGTCATTCAAACGCTTGCGCTTAAGTTCCCAATCGGAGTACGTTCTATGCATTCCAAAATAATGTGAAATATCCCACAATTTTGCGGCAAGTCAATTCCAATGCTGTGCTCACTGTGGAATCGCCGGGATCTCTTTCAACACTTTCGCTAACTGCAACCACATTTTTTTGTATGCAGCGACAAGGATTTTTTAGTTGCGTGTGTGTGGATAGTCTTGCTATCATGTACAATTCATTTTAACTTACGACAATCGCCAGAAAAATGGAACAAATCGCAGACTAATCGTTTGTGAATTGTCCTGTGAACTCGATCACATTGACTCCTAGCCTTAGAGCGTTAATTTCGATAATGGCTGATTTTAAGACAACTTTAACAGAGCTAGTCTCTTTGACTTTCTTTAAAATGTTGCCTTTAATACCCTCAGATGGACGATTATGTCGACCACTCGTACAACAGCCTTACTACTCACTACATTTTTGGTAAATTTTTTCACAATTTAAACACGTCCAGCGATTTTTAAACTATCCGTATTTTAAAACGACAAGCTTCAAACCAGAAACAAATGAGTAAAGAGATATTCAACTTCTACCTCCCTTGCCCCCTTGATTTCATCTGACAGCGTTTTAAATTTATGGAAAGTATTCCTGTCAATACAGCCTAGCCTTCAATATTTATTCACGCAAGCCACTATTACAATACAAGTGCTCTTAAAAATATGAGTCATCTCACACCGAATCTCCGGGGATATTGCCACAAAATACATGAATTTGCCGCCATTTTACCACAAAATTAACAAATCGGCCGCCATTTTGGGGTGAATTGTCGAATGTTGTAAAAGTATGTGTGAAATACGAAGTTTAATATCTCTTTACTTATTTATTTCTACCTTAAACTAAACATGTTCAGTCTCAGATGACAGTTCAGTTTGACTGATGTGATTGAGACAGAAATGTCAAATCCGGACTACAAATTGGATGACCATGTTCACTAATCGACTACTATGCATCGAAAATAACAGAAAGCAATGCCATACCAAGTCAATGTCACTTTCGTTCTCATTTCAGGTTAACCATGGAGCTCCGGACGATGAGATCCGTCACGTCGGCGACTTGGGCAATGTGATCGCCGATGAAAACGGCACAGTTGACACCACACTCACAGATCATGTGATAACACTGACCGGCAAGCGGGCCATCATCGGACGCGGTCTCGTGATTCACGACGGAGTCGACGATCTGGGCAAGACACAGCATCCCGACTCAAAGAAGACCGGAAACGCTGGTGGCCGTGCAGGATGCGGTGTCATTGGAATCAAGTAAAGCTCCATCAATCCATTTCATTTTACTTATTCTCAATTCCTAATCTGGAATACTGTGTGTAACCCATGTTCGAGTCTCGTTGTGTATTTTTAGTTAGCACTTACCACTTAATCAATGTTGTTTGTAACCTCAACTTTGTTGTTTGTCATTTTCTGTTTTTTTTATGAATATCACTTTCAGCTCTTGCACATTTCATTGGTTTTGTTCTCTGAAAAAAATACTCTTAACTGCTTACTTTAAGGGTGATGCTTTAATAAAACTGTCAAACTGTCTTAACCATGAGTTTTCATTAACTCCACTCGCTATTGTTTTGTGAAGCTTTGTAGTTAAACTCTTGTGACTGTGATTTGCTGTCTAAATGACTATCGTTTGTTTAGTTCGGATCTGGATGAGTTACCTTGCACCGGTGCGGCGAACACTCTACAATGGCAAAGTGCCATCATCGTGCTGGCAATTGTGACCATCCTCAAGAGCTTACTCTAGGACGGACGGTCAACCGTAGGATAAGTACGAGTGCTACGAATGAAGCTGCGATAGAACGCATGCAAGTATTATTGGAATGTGAGCACCCAAGTGAAAAGAGTAAATGTTAAGATGTAAGTTTAAGCCTACGTTTGCGTGCAATGTACCTTAATTAACGAAATATAAGTATTTTTGTCGGCGAAGCGGGGAGTTTTGTTTTTTTTAACTTTTCGTGCAATGCTTAGGTTTACAGTGGGAGACAAAATGATCATGGGTAATGACAAACTAGATCGAATTAAAGAGAAAAGCTAAGGAACAGAGCAGGGTCGAGGGACATGAGCTTATAAGGATTCGGGATCTATGAACGGAAACTTCACGTACACTTGCTTAATCCGGAGTATTGGAGCAAGAGCGTATGATGCAATGAGCAAGACGTCGAAAGTCCAAATCGAACTGAATTGTCGGCTAAAACACGCCCGTTTTATTCCATATTGTCCAATTTGTGACATATTTTCTTCAGTTGCTGATGATTGTGGAGGAAGTAACACCTTTCGCACCTTGCGATATAAGCAACTTAAATGAAATTTTATTAAATGCACAATATATCCGTTTCATCGATTATTCGTGTATAAATCAAGACAAAAAGATCTAGCATCATCATCACAAAAGTTCATTCTGCCTTCTCGATAACCATGAATTTGAGAAATCAACCAGTGATCTACCCGAGATGGTTTTTTTTCACCAGAAATTGGCCTACGCAAGCCACAAAAGAAGCAAGCAGCTACACAACAGTCCAATGACTGTAAATTGAAATCGTACAATGAATTTTTAGTAAAGTAGTTAAAAATGTCTTTCGTAAAAAAACACTAGATTCCTAGCCAGCCGTGGCCTCAGAATGAAACTCACTTTTGCTGCATTTACGCAAATGCTGATGTTCAACAAATCGATGTTTCATCATTCTGGCAGTTTCGGTATTCTAGCCAAGCGTGTCCCAAACCTTGACGGTCCTGATGCCAGGTGTTGTCCAAGTCCTCGAGAAGAACGGAAACAGAAACAGCTACTATGTTTCCAGCGGTACCATCACCATCAACGAGGATGAACTCACTGACTTGGACGCAAATGCTTGCAAGGATTTGGTCAACAAATACAGACAACAGTTGAAATCCAACTCTACAGATGTGGAAAAGGCTCTGGCCATTGCCCTCGAATGTGCTTAAGAAATCGCCAAAGCTGGTCAATAAATGCAAACTAAACAAAATAAAGTATATGAGCTTTCCATTATTGATCTGTAATTAAAGTGTTTGCATTCAGATTGCAAAAAGAACTTTGAAATAAACAGTAGTCTGCGGTAAGACCGTATTTGAACCGTATTCGTATTCGATCATGCGAACGAGTATCCCACAGTCGAGATCAGTTACGTGCAACAGTTAGACGCATGCAAACAGATGCCGACCTGCTTACTACGCAGTTTACGAACAATGAATACGACAGTCGATGGTTGTAGGCAAAGCAGATTCCTGACGTTTTCGATGATTTCCCATGTCACGCAAATAGCTGCAGTTGACAGTACAGTGGAAGGACGATGATTGAATTTCCTTCAAAACATTCGTCCATGGTATATTGAAATCTTGGTCACCAACAAAAGGGTCATTCCGCAATTCAATTTAGCAAAAAATGAGGGTACAACCCTTAACCTAAACAGCGAAATACGTTGGTCCAATTCTAGATAGGAAACTCGTCGTTAATGAAAGAGTCAAGAAAGTGGCCTTGCGCCCTATATATAATCCAAAAACTTAAAGACTCTAACACGAGAGAGATAAGGTTTTCAGAGAGACAGTCATGCACGATTCAGATCACGGGTTGCAACTGCTCTGTGCATTAGTCTTACATTTCCTGTAGGACCCGATAAGAAATCATGGCTAGTACAATATAATTTGTGAGTCCATTCGTTTTACATATTTTCCGCGAATGCATGACCATCTCCCTTAAAACTTAAAGAAATTAAAAACACGCTCCATTGGAAATTGACAATCAATTTTGCTGAAATAACTAGATGAGACAACAAAATTGTTTCTTTCCGTTAAAAACCCGCTTCAACACGTAGAAGTCCAGAGCCTAGCTTCTACAGCAACCATTCGTGATGTTCTTACTATTGTTCTCTCACAAGTCACGAATGGAAGCGAACTTCAGTTTTATGCGGATTACGAAGCATTGTCAGTGACTTGAAAGAGCTGGGGCCGTGAAAATTATTTGTTATTGTATTGGGAATCGAACTTAGTCACCGAAGGTTCGAGTGCATAGAAGTCGACGTACAGAACCACAATGCCACGGCCGCCACCTTCTCATTGAAAAGTTAACAACAATGTATCATCCAGAAAATAATTGGCAACAAATGTCTTTTACACTGTTCACCTCGCTTATTGATGTATAGAATTGAAGGATTTATAAAATTTAGTACATCTAGTACATTTAGTACAATTTAGTACATCTTTACTTCACTGCAACCGAATTTATTGTAAATGACATTTAATCAGAAAACTGAAATGCTTACAATAATCGTTTCAATTAATAGAAAATGGTTGTGCTTAATTTGGAGCTTTGACAGTTTGGGAGGTAATTAACGTGCATTCACGGCACTTGCTAGACCGACTAGATGTCCTAAAACTGAGAGAATATGTATTTTCAAAAAAGTTCGTTGAAATAATAAACTGTGCACATACAATTTCATAGAATTCCACACCAGGCAATAAACACAATTCTCCATGCACCCTAGGGATAAAATAATCGAATCAGATGTCAATCGAAAACATGCAGCATAATGCATGGTCACACCCTTTATTTTGAACACCCTCAACTACTTTTGTAGTCCCCAAATAACCCATAATCATCCCATCGCAATGGCGGCAATCCTTATCGGCAGTCACAAGGAATTTAATCTAAACTACGAATACTTTCAATTCAATCACAAAGCCCGATGGCACAGCACATTTTCGAAGTCATTTGATGGTTATAATCGAAGCACATGCATGCGCACATACTCGTGTACATCGTGTCACGAATGCGAATGGAGTCTATAGTCGCTGCTCGAAGGACAGAGTGATCTGAACTAGACCTTCGTTTGCTATGCATGCGTTACAGCCCCTTTTCAGGCTGAATGTGCATGGAAAATATTGAAGTTTGACGGCCTAAAAAATTCCCATCAGTCCGCAACTCTTGGCTGCATATTTGGCAGCAATTTTGCGAATAACAAATTCAGAGGAACATAAAGTATTTCGATGAAGTTGCGTTAGGTTTCTGTTAGTTAACTGTTAGTTAACTACCTTTGACCTTCGCCGTCGCCTCCAAGGACATTGCTCTTCCCCAACCTCGAGGCGTGGGTTAATTGCGTGATTTGAAGCAGCTACGTGGAAAGGAACGAAGTTGCGCATATCACACAATAACTTGAGTGGTTGTTATTCTTTCAGGAAACAGCGATGACCTCATTGCATTGTACCGTACGCTGATATCGAAGTTTTTTTTAATATGGGGTTTTATGAACAGGTAAGGTTTTAACGGCATACTTTCGTGGGGTTTTCCTAGAGAATATGCAGTCTACATAACTCCAGTTCCAGTTTGAAATGTTTTCATTTTTGTTTTTAAGAAATTGGTCAATCTATCAGCTTTTTTAAATTCATCTGAACCGGACACTCCACTGTTTTTGACAAATCCGGACATTCTTCCTCGGGACAGTGGTCTCTTGCCACTCCTACTCCAACCAGCAATATTTTCAGATTGATGGACACGAGTTCTGAACATCGGACAATAGTTGGTTATTTGCGTATATTCACAGATGGACCGAAGATAACAGACCAAAGTTCTAGAGATGCACAGTGTTTTCCCGGCAAAAATACGATCTGTCTTGGGTCAGAAACAACGTGCTATCGAAAAGAGGAATCGACAACTGTTCAGACAGCAGCTGCCTCCTTATTTTTCACATAACGACTTCCCTCAGTTGCCACCTTTCATCGTTCGGATGAGATGACCAAATAGTTTAGTATTCACTTCTCGGTTCTGGTACGCAGTGACATGGATCGACATTCTTTCAGTGGAATCTTCTCACCCAACCTTCTGCAGCAAAACATCACATAATGTTTGATTGAGTGTCTCACTACGAAATAAATACTCGTGGTCACAAACATCAATGTGAACGTCACACGTAACACCTTACTTCAAAAATATCGTGGACGTCTTCATCCGCATTCGAAATTGTTTACGTTGTTGAGACATGGAGCAAAAGGGATAATCGATATTTTGACCAGGGTGGGCCAAATATAAGTTTCCTTTTAAAAATTAACTGAATGAAATTTTTACCATTGTACAATGGCTTGATTAAAAACGAACATTCCCATTAATTATGAAATACAACGTAGTTCAAGCGGCTGCCTCGGCTGGCTTCGCAGTAGCGTATTCTGTCACGCCAATTTTTCAACACCTTGTTGATGGTTTAGGGCTGTAGCTCACGGATTGGTTACATGATATTGGTCTTAAGTGCTTGAAAATATCGGTCCTTCATGGTTGCTCCAGTCCAAAGGAGTCATATCGCAGCTCCGAGGCAGTCAATTGACATTGCCAAGACGGCTCATAACACGACTTGGGAATTTGGTGCGCAAATGATTGATTGTGGCATGGGCTGTGTGGCATGGCGTTTCATCCTGCTTGAACCAGAGGTCCTTCAAACTGTTGTCTTCAATTTCAGTAAAAAAAAATGTAGGTTAACATGGCTCCGTACCGCCCACCGTTGACCGAAACGTTGTTGGCAGAAAAATGGCCCAATGATACCACCAGTCGACAATCCGCACTCTCTGTGGATGCCTTGGCTTCTCGATGATCTCCAAATACGCCAATTTTGTTTGTTAACGTAGCCGCCGAGATGAAAATGCGCCTCAGCCAAAACTTAATTTCAAAAAACGCACTGCTTGGGCTACACACCACTCACAAGTCAAGGTTTCGAGCGGGAAACAGCTGCCAGTGTCAAAATAACCTATTATTGAAAAAAAAACCACTAGAGCCCTATATAAAGTCAACTTGGTCCTTTGGGAAAGGGCTCTATTAGATAATCAGCTCTCGAGCTCGAAGAAAGGCAGTTATCAAGAGTTGTTGGTTAGTATGATCTCGGAGCTGATGTTGTTAGAACTGTTCACCGCTGCGATAGAGGAAGTTCGTGACAACAACTTGTACAACCTGATGAGTTTGGCAGGAATTTAAAATACATAGATGGCAGCGTATAGCCTGTCTGTATGCATCATATACGGCCCTAAAATCGACGCATTTTTGGAAGGTGTGGATCTGCACTTCTTGGCTATTTTTAAGTAGTTTTTCAATATAAGCAATTTCAAATGATATCGTCCTTCGAATGCGGTAAGCTGACTGACCATTTGGTCGTGAACAAATTACTGGGAAGATGAATTGTTGACGGTGCAGTGGCCCAAAGACACTGAATTTGGAACTCTGCAAACGCAATTCAAGCGAATTTTATGCAACGTTTCGAAACACTGAACGAATCCTGGATACTCCACTACACGGCAAACATTAAGGAATAATGAACACAGTGGACTTCTGCTGACGAACGTGCTGCAAAAGTGACAAAATCGGCCCTCTGCTTGTTTTGCAGAGTTTAAGAAATTATATTTCTTAACAACAAACTTTGAAAATCGCTGGGAAAATCAAAAGAAGTCTTCCTCGAAAGAGAATAGTAACACGTACATAATTACTTTCTAGGGCACTCACTTATTGAACAACTTTCCTTTAACTGGTTGATTCAAGAAATGAGTGCTTTCGATTAGGACCTCATTGCGGCCATCAACTAGAAACAACTGAAGGATATACTCCTAACATAAAATATAAAACATTCCAAAGCTTAACGATTGGCAGTTACGGGATACAGTTGAATGCATGCACTCATTGTCCAAGGAAAGATCATTATCAGTCACGTGCGTATGCCCTTTTACAGAAACCAATTCTTCCTTATTGCCCATAAACTTGAGCATTTAAACAAGTCATAATACGTGCCGTAGTGACGAGGTCAGGTCACACTAGCTTCGGAATAATCCTTCTTGAGAATTTCACTTCATCCCCCGCAGCAGTCAGCTGCCGAACCCACTAAAATGTACCTCTTCTTCTCAAACCCATAATCAGCTGATGATTGTACACACCTTAAGACCTAATTCCGAGAAGACATGCAGTAGAATCCAAAGAAAAGTGTGTCATTAAGTGAAGTGGTTACTGCGATGGCTAGACCGGTATTTATGAGGACAAGACGACAATCGTGCCCGATACGAATGACCAAATAAAAAGCCATTAAATATAAAGTGTGCACCCCTATCCCTACAACGTGGACAGTGTGTCGATTCCACAAAACGTATGACCTTTGAGTTTCGAAAAGCTCGCAGGAATTGTAAACGGGGTTGGTCACTGACCTGGACTCCAGCAAGTTCGAGTGGATGAGGGAGCACTAAACTTGGCTAACTGGCGAGTAACGGGGAGTATGCAAAACACATTTGGCACTACCAAGGAAACGCTTCAAGTAAAACTAACACCCGTGGAATATTTTTAGAAAGTGTTCTCCGTTATGACCTCATTTGCGTGCCTTTGGGGAACGCCATCGTAGTTCGTAGCAGAAACGAATCGATTCGGAATCAATTAGGAACAATGGAAATTGTATAATATTAAATCTGCCGTTTTTATATAGTTCACTTGCATATTCTCGTTGTCGATGAATTGTTTGGCGTTTTGGTTAAAGTATCACGGATCTTTTGAAATCCATGATGTCTGCTTATAGAAAGTATTACACGAATTGTAATTACTAAACCTGACCTGGCCCTTGGAGGAACATGATTGTGTTCAACATTTGATCTCTTAGAGTGACCTAGGCTCATTGGACCTAACCTCTAAATACAATATATACACAAAATATCAATTTCGTTTTGAGTGATGCCTTATTTTGACACTGACAGCCCTTATGTTCTCAAAAAACATATTTTTGGTGATACGAATGAGTGAACGATATACACTTGTGGCGAATATTGAAAATAATCTTGGATCGACATACTGCACTATCTCCAACTGTCTGTAAAGGCAACTAATGAGGCTGGTGTGCTGATTGATGACCGAACAAATTTCCATGTTCAGCTGTTGCTGCAAATGTAGAGACGCACCAACTGCGCCGTTGGTATTCATTTGCATTGCAATTCACTTGACAAAAGACACTTTCGATTACCCTAATGTCCTGAACATCCGACGCACTAGGAGGAGATTTTTGCACATACTATGTAGATATTGGATTACTCACTCGTAGCATTACAAACACTTTCTATTTACACCGATGAATGACTGCTGAATAGAATCAAAGTGTACTTTTGCTTCATTGTCGCTTCTCTGTTTGGGGTTGAAGCAACTTAAAATTGGCGTTAAGTTTTTGTTAATAAAATATCATCTTTTCCAATGAGTCGCACTTCTATCTTGATAGCTGTGCAGATATGTAAGTATAATTGACGTATTTGGGTATCGGAAAAGCCACACATAGGTAGTCATGGACTGTTCTTCCAAGGCAATGTAAGAAGGAGACGTAAGAAACAACAAAGAGCTCTACATGAGCCATGGGTGGAGCAAAAAATTCAACAGTTGTACCACATAAACTCCAGCGATTTATGTATTGCAGATTAAATTAAAAATCGATACTAACCGAACAATCCATATTCAGGTAACATCAACAATGGCCAATCTAATTGTTAAATAGGGACACAAATCATCGAAAATTGAGTGAAGCATTCGTTTGACAACCACCAAATCAGGGAAGTCAATTATTTAAGTGAAATAAAACTTCTATTTAAATAAGTTGATAAACCAATGATTGTTATTTACCATTTAAAGACTATTTCATGTAAATGCTGATCACGAGAACGTTTCAAGTAGTCCGTACAATTTGTAATCCCTTTTTCGAGCATATTGGCTGGTAGCTCACTAGTAACACGATGAATGTTGTGTTCCAATGCTGAAATTAACGCTGGTTTATAGCAAAATACGAGAAATTTGATGCGTCTCCTCAAGAGGCAGTTTCGTTTATTAACATATCCATTCGAACAGAAATGTGCATCGTAGCTGACAAATTTTCGATAAAAAAACGTATCCTAATCCGACTTTCCTTAGGCCGATCACCGATTAGAATTAAACGCTGTAAGTCTTTCTGCGATGAAATGGCGAAGCTCATGTTTGCCTTCGACACATTCCACAAATCAGGCGTGATCTGCCACAAATACATAGATCACTACAAAACCAAACAGCAAACAAATCATCCTTTACACGAGTAGTTTCGTCTTTGAGTCCAAACAGAAGTTGTATATATACGATTATAATATAATAATATTGGTGGCGCTACAGCCCGTAGAGGGCCAGGACCCAGCTTCTGAGCAACCACTTGTGTTGTGCGTGAGTGACCATTCTCTTCGTAATCGTTTCTCTGTTTGGGGTTTGAAAAGACTTAAAATTGGCGCCAAATTTTGGTAAAAAAAATATATCATCTTGTCCGATGAGTCGCACTTCTAACTCGAAAGCTAGGGAAATACGTATAATTGACGTATTCCGGTATCGAAAAATCCACAAATAGATAGTCATGGACTGTTCTTCTAAGACGACGTAGATGTGGAACTAAAAATTGAACCAAATTCAAGCATTTTGGTTGCAGCAAGATAGGGTTGCTTTCTACATAAGCCGACAAGCGATTGATGTAATACAGACTAAATTAAATATCGATACTAACCGAACAATCCATATTCAGTGTGGGTCCCGAACCATCAAAAATTGAGTGAAGGATTGGTTTGACAACCACCAAATCAGGGAAGGCAATTAATTATTTGAATGAAATAAAACCAAAGGATAGAATAGAAAAAAAAACCAACTGATGGTCTTAGTCTTTATCTGCTCTCAGAGATTATGTACAAGGCGAATAATCTACTGCCGTTTAAGAGCAGGTTGCTAGGCCAAATCTCAAATTGGGAAATTCCATCAACTTACAAGCTAGGCTCGTCGCTGAAACGCTGCAGCTTCGTCGAATCCTACTTGACAATAGAAAAAAATGTTCCTCGTAGCGCTCCATCTTCAACAATTCTGACTGACTGTAAAGATAAATCAATTAACGACAGGTCACATGGAGAATCCTTGATGTATTTTTCGGACTGAATTGGGTTGGAACTAACTCGCGTAGAGCTGTATCTAGGTGTACTACATATCGCTAAATACAGCAAATAAACATTCACATAAAAACTACAAAATCACTGTTTTGTTCCATGTCAAACAGGAAGTCTTACACTTAATAAATATAAAATTAAGCAAAATCATAGGAAAATTGCAAATCTGTATACAATTTTCATTTGAGCTGATGAACCAATGCCATTTAAAGATGATTTCATGTATGTAAATGTTGAGCATGAATAAGTTTCAAGTGTAAAACTTCGAAGTGTCAAATTCGATGAGTCCCTCATTAATAACACGATTATTATTGTCTTCCAAAGCTTAAATCGATTCTGCTTTAACGCCATATACGAGGAATTTGACGCGTCTGCACAAAAAGCTTTTGTTTTTTTACATACCCATGCAACCAGAAACGAGCTTCGAATTTGAAGACAAGTTTTCGATAAAGAAAAAAACTGATCCTAATTCGACTTTCCTAAGGCGCACTCACCAATTAGATTAGAATTAAACGATGTAAGTATTTCTGTGATGAAATGGCGATGCTCATGTTTGCCTTAAGCACGTACAACCACACATTTTTTTTAGTTTAAAAATGTATGTAGGTCCTTGCAGTCCGAACAGGAGTGGTGCATGCATGATCAAACGACACAATTATGAAAAGACGCCAGCTATATACCGATATACTGGCGATCATACATGGCGGACTTATGTAGAGACTGCAAAACTATGTTGAGCTAAGATCGAAGTGGAGGCCAATGAGGATAATTGTGTCGATCCTTTATCCAAATGAATATGCAGATGGTATGCGCAAAAATGAGACCGATCGCTAGACGATCATAAAGACTTGCAATTTCGACGACAATAACGACTTCTGAGGTGTGCCTTGAATGCGACTCCATTAGGAGTGCCAAGCGGTCGCCCGGTAGACCCCGGACGAAAAAAAGAAATTGGCTGGTTGCGCTTAGGCATAACTCCTGGTCAGTCACAGTCAATGGCGGCGGATCGAATTGCCTGGAGATCTGTCGTGCTTGCCTTGCCCTTTATTGGATCATGCGGGTCAGAAGATGATGATGAAGAACGACAGGAGATGAACCATACACCACACAACTGTCTGCATCTAAACATAGAACAAGAGCTTAATTAATAGATGGACGCAGACCAGATGTACTTATGTAGTCCTGGGAGGACTTGAACACCTACAACTTGCGTGATCTACAAGTACATAGCTGCTACGAAGTTTCCTTTCACTTATAAATACACGCCACTTCAATCGTTTACGGGCTCATTTGCTTTCTCTGCGGGCTTGAAATCAAAGATCTTTTGCACCGAAGTTAACCATAGGCTCTGCATGGTCCACCCAATTTAGGCGTCAGTCTTAAGACTCACAGATTCGACTTATGCTATGTCGTCACTTTACCCGAAAGCATTTATAACACTGAGTGCATCGGTGAGTGCGCTACGAACCTTGTTGGACTAGAAAGAGTTCTCCTACAAAATATGATCGGTTTGATAGAGTCGCCGAAAGTAGGTCTGGCGCTATAATAAATGTAGTTGCATCCAAGCATTTTGCAGTGGTTACACGGATGACTTGGCTTGAACCCTGAAGCCAAATATTTTAGCAGAATGAACGACAGCGCTACTTAGTTCTTTATAGTTACTTTTTGGCTGCCCCGACTGCAAAATGATCACGTACAACTCGAAATATTTCAAGAAAAACAAAAATGTATGGTTTCTGGTTTACTTGCAAAATATTAGTAATTTCTGTCCGTTCTTGCAATTGTTCAAATTTTCAGCTGCAACCAGTCCATCTTCACTTCAAAGCACTGAGACAATCTGTCGACAATTCTAGCTTCTTTATAAAATAATTTTTCTATTCTACTTGTACATAGTGTGATTTAAAGTTTTGCTGATTGTGCGTAAACTTTACAAAAAGACAAGGCTTGGTGTAATTAGCAGCCATTTCCTTAACTGAAGGTCTGTGGAAGGCTCACCTTTAATTCAACCGATGATGCACTAACAGGACTAGATGCAGCTTCCCAGCAAAACAGTGACAACCCCTTTAAACTGTGAACCTGAACTATTTCCATATCACAGTCTGTATGAAATGCCAGAATATCACCTGACATTAAAGAACAGTCCTGGCTCCTTGTAAGAGCTACTTCGACATTTTTCGCATTTTTCGTTAGAACTACTTTAAGATTCATACCGCAATTCTACGAAAAATAGGTCACCCAGCTCATGTGGGACATGGTCAAAGAGATACAGCACATGCTCTGGCACTTCAGCACGCACCTCTGACCGCCATCTTCCTCAATTAGTCTAAACGGCCTGGATATAATCCCATCCACAGAAGATTACTCAAAATCAGGCCATCACTTGCCTTCCACGAAAAAGAAGAAAAAAAGAACACCGCACAACTCCGTCTTTGCATGTCAACTCCAAGTTTCGCTCTTGCCCAAGCTAGCGGTGGTCATAAAATCTGTCCACCGCTCCTCGTCATTTTGAAACTCAGTCAATACCCTCTTAGTTACTTAGTGCGGTGCCAATTATGTAGCCTGCCCACGTCCACATCGCACAGGTCTGTGGGGTACCCTACATATCGTCGAATTACACGGAATGGGCTCCATTCATTGAATCAACCCTCCCATGACACCCTTTTTTTATTTTGCTTTCCTTTCTTTTCGTTCCTTCAACTCACCCTCTGGGCTGAGTCGGTGGCGCGGCGGTGGTGGTGGACTTTCCACTTTTCTTTCGACTGCTGGCGGTCATTAGCTTTTCCGTGCTGCTGCTGCTGGTGTTCAAATAAAGTATTTAGAGTCCAGCAGTGGTCAGTCAATCAACAGTCGCAGCTTAGTGCGGTTCGAAGCAGGTCCTTGCGAAATCAAAGGCCTCAGTGCAAAGTCTACCTAAAAGGAGTCTTAGTGAACGCTAAAAAAAAAAAAGTTAATTAAGTTTCTTTCGATAACACATCTTTGACTTCTAGATGAAATTGAAAATGAGAACCTGTGGAATGAGCACCATTAAGTACATCCTCTTTGGATTTAACATTCTCTTCGCTGTGAGTATTTCATTTTTATGTTTTTGCAACGTCAAGATGTTGATTTACGGCCAGTGGTTGCGGTCAGAAAATGCCGGACTAGTGAATAATTAACTGCACTGAAGGACTATTAACTACGCTTATCTGAGTGAACGAATCTCGACATTTTCACAAAAACGCGATGGTTGCTGCAAATCTTTGGAATACATTGTAAAAGTGGTGCATTTCTCGGTCGTTTTTTGATTGGAAATTATGATTAGGTGACCTGCTTTCAAGAAGCCATAATTGGATTACTCTTTTTTTTGCGAGTGCCTGGATTGTTCGTTGTTTCGTGATTCTTAGAGGTTTTGTTTTTTAGAATGCATTTATTTTTTTTACAAAAGGTTGTACTTAATTTTTTCTTTTATTAGAAATATGTTCAAATTGTCTGTTAAATTTATCAATTTTATGTTATAGTGAATCCATTTTAATTTTTCTGCCAGAAGTGTCCATTGAGTCGTTTTCAATCAACACCCTGGCTCTGGATTGTTGTCCACGCACACAAAGTGCATAGTTTTCTCGTTTGGTTTCCAATGGGTAACACTGCATTATCGACAATCACCAGCTTGCATCCATACAGCATGCATCGAAATGTCGCCGTTAGGCAGCCGCTATCAACTTTCTGGAAAAGCACCTTTTTCAAATATTGGTCGAGCCATCTAACCTCATCCTGGTATAGGTTTGGTTAGGTAATTGGGTGCCCTGACGGCCCTAAAGCCGTGGCTCACTTTGACCAACGTGTTGGGTTAATTGTGCCCTTGTTTGCGATGATTTTGCCCACCGTCAGTCCTTCTTTAGATCCACATATGAATCTTAGGAGATTTTTCAGGTTGACACCGCTTAAGTCCCCCAGCTCTGCGAAGAAGTACTTTCCTAGAAGCTGCCTCATTTTCTTTGCTACTGGGCTTGCTTGATGGGCAGTCACAGAGTTGATGTTGGATAGATTCTGTTTCTTCCTCATCTCTGCAGAGTCTAAGTCGATATGCGGTAAGTTCAGACGCATTGCATGTGTATCTATAGCACAGTGTCCGGTAAGGGCTTCTACTAGTCTTCTTACGTCCTTGCGACTAAAGCCGATCAATGATGTTGACCTCTTTTTACTCATCGTCGGCCATGTGGCCTCGCCGTTGCTCCAATACGCAGACGAACCCATCGAGCTCTGGCACTGTCTAGGGCTTCGTCGTTTAGTTATGGGATGAATACTCATTTAGCTTGAATACAAAGTTGAATTTCAAGATGCCAATGCATGTCTGGTCGGCTTATCTTTATACGCATTGTTCATAGGAGAGACAAGTCCAGATGCCTCCGTAAGCCAGAAACCTTTCAAACTCCACCCTCCACCTTGAATATAATTTGTTTGTTTTCATTTCTAACTCATTTACTTGCTGTAGCAGTTATTTTTCAGCAGTTAAGACATAAATCTCAACCTTAGTTTGAGAAACGAATACACTCTTAGTTAGTTCAATTAAATTACTATTCAGTGCTTTAAAGGAATAATTCTTAAATCTTAACAACAAGCTCACAGTAAAACCACCTTTTTAATAAAATCCTCTCTGGCGTCGAAGGAAATGATTGATTGATTGACGTGAAAATGATTTCAAAATCAAATCGGATCTTTCTCTTAAAATGTCGCTGGATTTCGAAGTTCCAACTGGATCTCCTCCTCTTTACGGCCACTGCGTCCGTTCTCATTTCATTTCGAGCTCACAATTGGTTGAGATTCCTTCAAACTTGTGTATGTGAGTATGTGATCTTTGCGACGACTTTCAGCGGCAGGATTCGAACTATGCAAGAGCGAATTTATAACATTACGCACAGCAGAACTGAAGCTTCCTGTTAACTATTGTGTTACCTTGTTGGAGTGATTTTTGTCTTCTTTCTTCTTGTATAATGCTACAGTTGGGTGGATCTGGACCTCACCTAGCACGACTCCTGTTAAAGTCATCCCCAGTTAAAGGCGAAGAGAAACATTTACTTGTTAAAGAGATAACACAAAAGGTCTTATTGGCTTCGATACAAGATACAAGCTGGTCAAAAAGAAATTGTCGACTTATCATCTCCTTTGCTATCGCGTGCCCTGGAATTTAGTTATTAATTATCAGGGAAGTGACAAGTGGTGTTTTCCTCGCCTCAGCAGCTTCTGGAGAAATCATTAAGTGATTAAGTGCTTCCAGTCATATTCCTCTGTAGTGGCTGCCGATGAGACAGTCTCTAGAATTTGTTGAGTCTTATGTTGGTAGATTAGCTTTGAAACTTAGCAAGTCTTACAATAGTTGCATCCAGTATTTAAAGCAGAGAACAATAATTGTCAACGAATTCCATAAATTTCGCTCTGAGAGCAACATATGCCGCTCACAACAGTAGTTCTGATGGTGCTTTCAAGAACACAGTTGACTGCGTAGACACTGCACTCGGCAGTTCTTGAGCTGTTTCAATGTTCAGACATCAAGCCAATTGCGTGAGGACTTCCTGTCAAATATGATATACGATGAGACAGGACTGTATTTTCTGCAGAGAATTAACTGCTATTATAGAGATATCCGACTTCACAGGTGATTGTCCCATAATCTACCGACGAGTCCAAGGACTCAATATATCAGATAGTTCCCGCTTGGAGTTGAATATTCTAACTTCCTCGAATACATACATATACTAAAAGTAGTGAAGGGCTGTATTGACTTTAGGAATGTTGCTAAATTCTTGCGGCCTTTTTGACAGAGTAACAGGGCGGAAATGATTCATCTACGATCTGACTTAGATCGATTCTCTGATGACACTTCATCAACTTAACGTACCAACGAAGAGTGAAAAGCTTTTGTTTTCTTTCCTCCAACACTGTTGTGAGGTCAATTCCCGCTGCACAAGCATACGCATTAAGCATAAACCCTCCTTCAAGACCCCAAAAAGAAACTGCTTCACTATTCAATGTTTGCATTGGCTTCCTTCAAGTCACAAACCTGTCAACTGCTAGCTGGTTTACCCTAGTGGGTCGATAAAACCGGAATATTCAAATAATCCAGCCATCATAACTCATTGAAACGCAGTAAGCAAGAAACAGCAAAGAACAAGTAAATAATGTGTAACCCATTTGGGTTAACAGTTTCGATCGAAAATTCAGAGCGTATTTACTTTGTGCCACTTCGCTGCGCACTTGGTTGGTAATCGATTTGGATATCCTTTCAGCTATCGGGCCTGGGCATCTTGATAGCCGGCGCTGTGGTGTTAGCTGACGTCAACGAATTCAACCATTTTATTGAAGGGAACGTTACAGCGCCACCGATTGTCCTCATTGTGACCGGAACAATAATATTTCTAATTGCATCCCTCGGCTGTTTCGGAGCGATTAAGGAATCACCAACACTCCTGGTGACGGTAGGTTGGCTCGACTCTGTGAGACTGTGACACTGATTGATTATGGGGAACTGTTGTTGTTTTGCATGTGCTATCCAGTATGCCGTCCTGCTTGGGGTCATCTTCATCATCGAACTGGCTGTTGGCATCGCGGCGATAGTCTTCAAGTCAGATCTGGAGATGGTCCTCAAGAACTCACTCATGGATTCTATCAAACGATCGAATGATGATGATTTGAAGGCTTGGGACAACATCCAACGGAAACTGCAGTGCTGCGGCGTTGAGAACCCATCCGACTGGAGGGGCATGAGCAGGGACAAGACACTCCGGGCAAGCTGTTGCCGGCCAGAGTTCATTGACGACACCGTCGGCAACTGTGCTGATGCAGCTCCCCTCGGCAAGGACAAGTACTTTCAGGTAAGTCGAAGAATACAATTGTGTCCCGATGAATTGTGAAGAATGTAATCAATCTCTTTCAGGACGGATGTGTGGGCAAACTGAGGGAACGAATCGACAAGAATGCGGTCATTCTGATTGGCGTCGGAATCGGAATTGCTTTCATTCAAATTCTGGGCATTGTGCTGGCGTGCTACTTGGCCTCCACGATACGCCGCGAACGAGTCAAATAAACAGGTACGGTGTACATACAACATTCCTCAGTCACTGGCGTAAGTAATTTAAATTCAATTAGGTCTTCTTGGTCGACCCACATTCGTGTTGTGGCCTCCTCTCTCGAAGACCCATCGTCGGTTGGGGGTAGTTTCCGTTATTCTTTCTTTTCTTTTGTTTTGACCTGCTCTAAATGAAAATCAGTTTCTGCCACACCGCACAGGGGTTTAACCCAGTTGCCGCTAGGGCGACTTACTCTTGAAACTTGAACGTCGCTCGCTTGACTTGAATTTAGGTGATTTTGACAACTTGAACGGGGCTTGTGTGCATGCCGTAATTGCCCATAATTCACTTGGTAACGTGTCAAGCCACAACAAGTTATTCAATACTGCTTACGTGTCTGTGGGACATTTTGAATGTCAACCGAAAGCGGCTTTCTTTAATTACTCTCATTTTGTTGAATTATGTACCATAAATTGTAGTCCTCTAATTTAATCATGCGCACGGAGATAGTATCTGAAAAACGAGGATACGACCGATAAGCCATATAAATCATGGGACAAACGGGCGTTTGTGGAATTTCAGAAGTTCTTCCTTTTGTTTGAATACTTTTTGGACATTGACTTTGTTAAATTAGCCAGTAAACAATGAAAAGGGATACTGGAGCTTACATGTGTTTACACATACAATTTGAATAATGCCCCATCACATTGTGCAGCCATCGGTGTTTATCAATCACTTCGGGCTTCGTTTGATTAGAAACAGACATGCCATATTCAGCACATTTTAGAGTGTTAAGGATCCTTTACAAAAGAAGAGTACGTCTTGTAAAAAGTATCCCTGTGTCATACCGATCCCACGCAGTTGGGCAGAATTCACCACAAGCTGGCATAAATTCGAAAATCTAAACGTGACATGAAGGTCTGTTGAATATATTTTTGTGCACATTTTTGTACAACTGTGCATTTTTCCGTATTAGATTGGACGCGTCCCCTTTATGGTTGTGCCTAGCGTACTGTGTGACCATTTAAAGCCAGCGCTGATTGCAAAGCACTAATAGACAATTACTAGCGTGGCCGTAGAATCGACTGAAGGCTAAATATTCATACTAATCAACAGCATGAAAAGATTAGCGAGTTTCAGATGCGCATCAGATCTTTTTAATCAATTTTAAAGTCGAAGCCATTCAGCCCTTGATGCGATGGCTCTATTTTGGATCTGGTTGTGTCGAACCAGGCTAACTTATACACGATGCACCGTGCCCTTCAGTTCTAGGATTTTCGAACTCTTTTAAACCTTCACGGCTTCTCGCCAAAGAGCTACACTATCGTGGGATTCCCCCAATATGGCACTGGAGATGATACGGAGCGGCGGACAGACACGAAAGGGACTCTCTTCAGACAGCCAAGTCAGTCCAATTAATATGCGGGTGCGCCTTTCTAACTTGTGGTGGTGGAAGCTTTCATGGCGATTATACATAAAAGAAACTAGCTGCTTTACCTTAAGGTGTCAACAAGAACCAAGCAAGATATATGCTGTCCGTCTAGAATCGTTTCACCACTTAAGACGAAACATCACTATCGACAACTGAAATTTAGAGGCAGTATCCACCTGCCCATTTGAACTCCAAAAGTGACATCATTGTGAGGATCCGACGCAGAATCGCATTTGGCAACCGTTGCTACTTCGGTTTGTCGATACAACTCGGCACGAAGGACCAAAGCATGCTCTACAAAGCTCATATTTTTGCCAACACTGGAATATGAAGCCGAAAACGAATGATAAGCCAATGAGTGGGGCTAATTCTAGTGCCTTCCTGTTTGCGAAGAAGGAGTGAATGGAGAACAGCGTTAGTGTCGCGAACTCTATGAGCTGTACATAGATGTGGATGGAGTCTGGAAGGAAAAATTCGTCGACTATACCGGCTTCACTACACTTCGAATGCTTCACCTAAGATGGTGTTCCAATCCGAGCTTCGTGTTTCGAGAAGAAAAGGAAGATCAATCTCTTGGGCTTAGTCATGCAGCTCCGTCAACTCTCTTGCTACTCAAAAGACGAGTGGAAGATCAATGATTGGTACTGGACGACAAACATCCAAAAATTGTCTCTTAACGAACGACTTGGAATGACAACACAATTAAAGCCTCATCACTTGCACCACAGTCTACTCATTAACCTTTCAATGAAGTCATTGCATTGCAATGTCATAATCCTGACAGGATCTATTTGACATATTTCGTTATCAAAATTAACAACCAGAATCACTACACAAACTATGAACAGCCATCCACCATCACCCATAGATTCAAGAAGCTTTTAATCTTAGAGAGCTATCAATCTGTCAAATATAGCAGCTCCGAATATAAGCACCTGGTAAGTTGTCCCGTGTTCAGTCAAAATTTAGCCGCAGGCTCCACTCCTTTCATTCCACCACTTCCGTCAATTCTTTCAAGTTTCAGCTTTGCAACTATACTTCCCTGGAAGCCCAGAAGCATTGGCTTCCCCTGAAGGGACTAAGGGAATCATAGAAGTAGCTACACCCAATTGCTAGCTAACATCGTTTATGGTTTGAACTAGGGCGGTATCTGATCGCCTTCGAACCTCTAGCTGTCGTCCTTGATTAATGAGAACATCTTTGGCAAATGCTTTCGCTTAAGTTAGTCTTACGACGGTCCTAGAATTTCACCTCTTGAGTCGTAATACTAGCAGTTTGGGGGCAACTGCTTCTATCAATCATAACCTCTTGATCTTGATTAAAACCAATGCAAGTATAACAGAGGTCTTATTTCATTATTCCACGCACAAAATGCTCAGGCATTTGGAGCCTGCCTTAAGCACTATAATTTTTCCGGCACACAACAACACTCAATGAAGAGCACAATCCTCGTGGTTTCCCAGTTTGTTTCCCAATTCCACTTCAATTTCTTCGCATTTTCTTTCCAGATAACTAAGAACATCTTACGAACGCCCAACCAACGAACAACCAATGTCATCCAACGTCCAAAATGTTATTGCTTTTCCATTTCATTGAAGAAAAATACAAGAAAAAAAAAGAAGATAAAAACAAATTGAAACGCAACAACAATCAGGGAAAATAAAACATATATGGCACTTTTAATTTGTTACCAAAGCACATCCTACGTACTCGAATACCATCGAACTAATGAACGGCGAAGAGAAGAAGAGACGAACCCCACAACACAGCGCAGAGTGCTGAATGGAAATTCGCCAAAATTATTATGTAAAAGTTTGACTCTCATTTCCATGTTTCTTCATACCTTATTTGTAAATCAATGTAATGTAGGTGAATACGATTAAAACTTAAGTGTTATCAATATTCTATGCTTCAAGAATAAAATATTTAGTACAAGCGTTTTCTAATGACCTTAAAACAAGTTTTTCATTGCGTTCAGTTTTTAGCAGTCTCTAAATTTCAGGTCAACCATTTTGTGTAGCTGATACATTTTGTTTCTGATTAAATTCATTTTGCTTTGTAATGCTGAGATTGCCGTCACATTGAATATTGATTGTGTATGTCCGGCAATCAGTAAGCTTCTGGACAAAATTCTTCTGAATTTGAATTTTGAATTAGAAACGGCACCTAATCAATTGTAGTAGGTGGGTTGTAGCATGCTGCACTTATGCCCACTTTCACAGTGGACCCATATCGCAATAGCGCGTTCAAGCGGTCGGACTTTGACATTTTTAATAGGATACACGTGAATCCATTGGAAAATTCACAATTCAGCGGTCGCGCGTTTAAACCCGTAATATCGTAAGCCAGAGCACAAAGTTTTAGGTGTTTTTTTTATTCACTCATGACTTTTAATTTTTGGCGGGCTGACTAACTATTTGTGTACTTGATTTGAGTAAGCAACTACTTTTTTGTAGGAATTTTATTTATAGTAATTAATAATTGTATATTTTTTTTTGCAAAATGTATTTCAGAACATTTGAATTGTCAAACGCGCGCGTTCTATTTCGATATGGAAAACTGAGTGTTCAGCGTTTTGACATAGCATTCTTGTACACTCGATAAAATGCGTACCAGCGCGTATCAAAGTCAGACCGCGCGAACGCGAACCACGAACGTGGTTTAAACTTCAGTTCAACAATTTATTCGGTTTCACAGTTTTGTTTATACCTCGAACTGAGTTCAATTTGGGTGTTTTCATAAACGTCAGACTAACAAAGGACTGCGTTATCCATGATTATTAATGCAGATTTACGATCGTACTAACTTAGGTGAACTGCAGTTCCTACTGTTCATAAACGTCAATAGCTCATCGATGTCGGCCAGATTGTGCAGTCATTATTTTTCGATTGGAAGAAAAATATTTTGTACTAAGTCAAGACAGCAGATATTCTGCACCATGTGTGTTCAAAAACGCATGAGAAAAGAAATGCGATTGTACTAGCGCAGATTTCCGACGTTTATGAAAACACCCTTTGTAGTTTAAGTTAAACGGGAGTATACTTCCGGTTAAGCCTCAGTTCTGCGCCATTTTGTTTATCTCGCTCTTTTCCAACTTTTGTATTTTATTCTCTCTAGCTCATCAGGAGCTGCCCAAGAAACCAGGCGAGTTATTGGGCTTGGTCTAACCACATCGTCCTGCCTCGGCCAAGTGGTCGCCTACCTGATGGAGTCGCATTCAAGGCACACCTCGGAAGTTGTGATAATGGGGACATTACAGCCAGTGATGCATCTAAATCTTGTCTTTTAGTTACGATATATGATCACCAAGGACGAGAAATGAATCTATAAGCTCTATTTACTGCCCCTTTCTTTGCGTATGTGCATGTTTCCGCATCTTGGTATGTGAATACGCATCAGTGAATCCGCACCTCAGCAAACGAAATGAAAATGAACAAGAATTCTCACGTATTGCTTCTGCCTTCTACACAACTACCCTACAACCGAGTGTGGAATGAACAACGGTGCACAGAGTGTTGTTGAACCCCTAACCATTCAGTAATTTTGTCGTATCTTTCTGTCTGAATTTTTTTAAATGTTGATTTGCTTTTCTTCTGTGCGATGATGTAGAGAGAGACTCAAATGCATTTATTTTTTTTGTTATGACTGAGCATGATTTCTCCTGCCATTCGAAGGAGGATCGTTGAGAAGTGCTCTTGATACAGGTGAACACCAATGCTTTGTACATCGATTCTTTGCGTAAAAGTTACGAGAAAACCTTTAACTGATAGCTAGGCAGTTGCAAAATAAATAAAAATGAGAAGATTTAGTTATTTTTGGTAACATATGCAAAATAAAGATTTTGGTAGGGTGTGCGGTGAACACTTGCGCCCCTTCGAATATACGTCACTGGGCATAGCCCTTTCAGTTCGAAGAAACAGCTGCTTAACGTTGAGTTCCTCGGGCATTGCCTTGTTTCTCACCCTATCACGGTGAATAACTCCCACAACGGCACGAAGTGAACTGCCGATCAGTTTTTCAATTGTCTGGGGTATGTTGAGGGATGCACGATAGTCTGTCTATCGAAAGAAGTAGCAGCTAAATTTGAAAAAAAATCAAAATACATTGGATTTAACTGGATATGCTTCGTGGTCCAGTCTCATTAACACACATTTGTACTTTTTATGTTCTGAAAAGCTTGTTTCATTCATTCATTGCCACTCTGTCCTTGTAGACAATTGTGTGTGAAAATGGTTCAGAAAATGTAATTTATCCTTTTGATGTCGCATCTAGGATTGTGCTCTCTAGCAGCACCCCGTTAATTTTAGTTCGATTAAGATTTGTCATGTGCTGTCCACAAATGTTGGCCGTACAACGTGATTGAGGAATATGCAGGCAGCGTTAAGGCAGATCTAAGTTCTTCACGGCAAATGTAGTTCAATTCGGTTAAACAGTATAAGAATATTACAGACAGTCTTAATATTGTTTGTTTATAGTGGGATTGGCAAGGAATCATCTACTATGAGCGGCTCTCCGACGACAAAACTCTTAATTCGGACTTGTATTGTCCAAAATTGGAATGTTTGAAGACAGCTATCGGTCAGAGGTGCCTAGCTTTGGCCCATGGGAGAGGAATTGTGTTCCATCACGACCACATCGATATCGACTCGCCCGGAGCTCGGTTGGGGCCACTTTATAGTTCGGACCTAGCACCAAGTAATTACCACCTGTTCCGTTCCATGGCGAACGATATTTGCTGGTGAAAAGTTCGCCTCAAGAGAGGGTTATGAAACAAGACACAAGATGAATCAGGAAAAAGCTAAAAATTGCTTATGTTAGCCCAGGCGAATTTTTAAGGTGAATATCTGAATCGATTAATCCACGTACAATAACATGGGCATTTTCCAAAACGTCAAATAAGTGCGCATCACACTGCAAACCTAGTGTTGCACAGGTAATGATGCATAGTAAGCGATGCTTTTTGCTTCATGACATTAGCCGATGCTCTTTGCTTTTGTTTGCGCCGTAGATCTGTTCAGAATGCGTCTTGGAATAGTATGCATTGGCATTACCTTTTTTGGAATAGTTGCCATTGCAGTATTGAGAGCATTGATGCGTTTTGGAAGACGCCCCATCACCTCGGATGTACAAAAGTCGTGGGTAGGTCTATTAGGGCCACTGTGGCAGTTGGAAGATGAACTAGGAAAAAGCTAAAAATTGTCTAAAATTCGATTCCAGACTGGTTCACGGTGATGAGCGGCTGACTTCACCAAATCGACCGACCACCTTAAACCCTTCTGTATTCTTGTTTGCGACAACTGGGCAGAGTTGTCGCGTGATCTTACTTACTTACTTATCAGGCCGGCGACCCATGGAGAGTCCGAGTCTGAGCAATCGCTGCCTTCCATCATTGACGGTCCTGGGCACGCTGCTTCCAGTCATCAAGACTAAGCTGTCTGGCATCCGCGATTACTTGGTCTTTATACCGGAGATTCGGTCTTCCTCTCCTTCTCGAACCAGAAGACTCGGATTCAAGGACCCTCTTTGCTGGAGCATTGTTGTCCATGCGCTCGATGTCGCCGAGCCAGTGCAGTCGACGGATTTATGCCTTCCGGACTGCATCCACCACCTCTACGAGCTGTAGAGTTCGCGGTTGTGTCTTCTCCTCCATTCGCCTTCCTTGCAGACGGGAATTTTTCTTTCCAAGGTACCAAGAACCAGCTCTGCAGTTTTGCTTAGCGTCAATCTTTCGGCTCCATAAAACAGGACTGGCAAAATAAGAGTTTTGTGGAGCATGATTTTGGTCCTTCGAGTCAGGCGTTTTGAGCCCAGTTGTTTTGACAAACCGAAGTAGCACCGGTTGCCAAGGGCGATTCTACGACGGAACTCCACTGCGATGTCGTTTGTGAAGTTCTCGTTTGCCCGAGGTAGACAAACTCCTTTACTACCTCGAAATGGTGGCGTGATCAATCCGATTAAAGGTGTTCCCCTGCTGTTGGATTGTGCAGCGTCAGTTTTCCCCCGAGATAATGGAGGAAGAGATATTCAACTTCTACTTTCTGACAGCGTTTTTTTATAAAGGGTGATTTTTTAAAAGCTATAGTAAAGTTTTTCAAAAAAAAAACATGAAATTCAGAAAGATGCATGAAATCTTTATTTGAATCGATAGTACGGTCCATATAATTTAATGTTTGAAGATCATCTTTGAAGAAGTACGGTCCAATGATGCCACCAGCCCATAAAACGCACCAAACTGTGACCTTTTCTGGATGCATTGGTAGCTCTTGCAATGCTTCTGGCTGATATTCACTCCAAAATCGACAATTCTGCTTATTTACGTACCCATTGAGCCAAAAATGAGCTCCGTCGCTGAACACAATTTTAAAATGGAAGAAGCGCGCGATGAACTTTCTTAACAGAGCACGCATTTTGATAATAAAATTCAATAATTTGCAAGCGTTGTTCGTTTGTAAGACGATTCATGGTTAAATTATAGACCAAACTGAAGATGTTTGACAGTGAAACAAAACCCGAAACGTGCGTCAGCTGTTTAAGCCAGTGTTGCCAAAAAGATAGTAGCTAAAAAATCACCCTTTATTATCTCTAGTTTTCCCCCAGCGCCATGCAAACGTCGTCTGCTTGCTTTGCCGCACTAAATCAAATGTCTTTCATACTTACAAATTCAATAAACGCCAGATGCGAATTAAAGTAGACCGTATTTATTTCTGTTTAATATTGGTATATGTTTATTTATATTTTTAAATCACAGCAGTCTTTATATTTTTTTACACTTGTTTGTTTATTTTAAACTAATAACATAGGTGTTGGTATTACTCATGTATGTGTAGTTAAATGTTTAAATTTACGCAAAAAAAAAAAAGAAAAGAAAAGAAAAGAATAAATTTACGAACAAAACAGTGTATACTTAACAAACAATGAAAGAAATAAAGAAACATATGCTCTTCAACGATGCCAACAAAATAGAACATTGCGAACAAAAACGGACATAATCTAGAATGGATGCTCGTCTATACGAGCACCTATGTGGTGTGGCAACGGAGTCGAACGTATCTACATTTCGAACTATATTAACGTACGTACATATATCTATATAACCAATACTGCGCCATTGGAACCGTGTACTGAATGATTCGTTTAACTTAAAAAATACAAAAGAAATATATATACGTACGAAACAGTAATCTGCTCTGTTGCTTCTCTAATAACTTGGTAAAAACATACATTCAATTCTTTTATGGCGAGCTTAGTTTCCATGCTTCAGTGTGTGCGGTTTTGTTTTTTTTTTCTTTCTTTTCTTTTATTATTTGAATTAAACTTTGATGTAGTTTGATTTCATTTGTTTTTTTTTTTTTTTACATTCATATATGTATGTTAAATTTATTAATTGGAAAGGAATTCAATATTTATACGTTTATTATATTTATATTCCTCGTCCATAAAGAGTAAATTTTTTCTATTGGAATGATAAAATTGTTTAAATTTATGAATACAATCAGATATACAAACAAACGAGTGCCTTCCCTTCACTCCTCCGATTACACATCGATTACTATTTACTCCTCGCATCGCATCTCTTGCTAAACATGCACTTTATTAATTATTAATAATTTCAATTAGCCGGAATGAGAGAATTAAAAATTATCTAGTACATATACACATTTATCGCATTTAGTATTTGCATAGTAATTGAAAAATAAAAACAAACCAGAAGTTACCTCTTAGCATTGATCACACGATAAAACACGTGACATTGAATTGTGTAGACATGCTTATGGATAGAAAATGTTCTTAGACCGCCAAGGCGGACATAAGATGGGTAAATCTTTTTTGTTTGATCATCACTTACACGAAATTCGAAAGGAAAACACAAACAACGAAAAAAATAAAATAAAGAACGTGAGAGAAGAGATGAAACGCAATAACTAACGTCTTAAATGTAATTTTATGCATTTAAAGTCTACTATCAGTAAGGATTGATTTCTCTAACTACAACTAGTTCGTCTAAAATACAATGTTACAATTAAAAGTCGCAAATTGGATCGTATTTCCACATTTTTTTTGTTTACTTAATATAATTACGAAAATTGTCTTTTTTTTTTGTTTTTGTTTTATCAATAATTGTTGAAGGAGAGAAGAAAGGACAATAGTTTAAGCATATATTTGTTTTTTTTTTTTTTTTAGTTCGTTTTACATGCTATAATACACGCACTCTCAATGAGCATTCATCAATGCTCATCGGATAGATTCGCAATCGGATTCTCCTTTTCTATCTTATTTATTAAGAATTTTTTTTTTTAATTTTTAGTGAAGACAAAAAAGAGTTTTAATTGTTAAATATTACTTTAGTCTATTAAACATACAAAATGTCAGTCAGTATTTAATTGTGTGATTAGATTTAGTTGAATACGTTAGTACTAAGTTTATGGAGGGGGGGGGCGGGGAGGCTACAATATATTTTTGTTTTTTTTTTTTGCAGAAACAATGATCAGCCACAAAAACGAAAGGATACCTTCGTCGTTCTTGTTCGTAATCATTTTCCTTGAAGGAATGCATGAGAAATTCATTTGAAACTTTTGATAGATCTTTCGTAGGCGCATCCATGGACTGATTTGCAAGACGAAACTTGTGCCAGGACAGCAATTAGCACCTAATTCAAATTCAGCTAAATATTAGCAAAATAATACAAGCATAGGAAGAAATCATTCCGATCCTGATTCTTCTGTGTAATGGACCTTGATTGGGTCCGTCTTCGTGTGTGATAGCTACTGATCTATATCGACTCCATGGAGCTTCGTGGGTGATATCTACTGATGCCTATCCACTCCATGGCACGTCGTTACCAGATATCTTTTAGAGAGGCACTACAAGACTTATGTAAGTCGTATAGGTCGACACAGTTCTTAACCATGACGTGGTGGTCATGTGGTCATACTTCTAATTCAAAAAATGGAGGGATCGAATTAGAAATTTGCAGGACTTCGATAAATCTAAAGAAAACAAGTACCACCGGGTTTGAAGCTGATCTCAAAAACGGGACGAGGAATTCCTACATCTCTGCGAGAGAAAAGTTGAGTTGGAAAACTCGCTCGATATGTGGTTCGTGTTGTTTTGCAGTCAGATTCGAGGAATTGTCAGTCTTTGTTGTCAGTAAAGTAGGTTAGGTAGAGTGGGCTGCCAGCGAAATTCGCCAGCACGATTGGAGACTATGTTGGTCCATTGCTATACCCATAATCAGACTGATCGCCAACTCCAGTGATAGTGTCGTTAATTTGTGCCAAAACCGGTTAAAAGCGTTTCATTTCGAACCGGGGACTCCTCTAACCAAGAGCACTCAATCAACGGCGCCATCCAGCTGTTAGTGAAGTAAATGTGATCAACTATCAATACCTAGCACGCACCCAATTTCAGGGAAGACAGAGAATGAAATGACGAATGTCACCGACGCAGGCGGCTGTGGCTAAGCAATGCAATGCAAGACAACAAATGCCAAGTTGACCGTCTTCCTACTCAAAAAGAAGGGCCAGTGATGTCGTGCAATGAATAGATGATGTGAGATTGCAGTTAGTTGCTACGGATGGTAGTTGGAGCGCTAACTGGCCATCATCATCTGAAGTACCACGAAACCAAAATGGGTCCATGGCCATGGCTTTATATTCAGAGGCAGTGGTGATGAAGAAGAAAACGAAGACACTCCTCACTGTCTTTGCCACTGCCACAGTCTCCGCCAGTTGAGGCATAGAACACTGGGAGAAGACTTCTTCCAGGACCTGCAGGAACTGACTAAAATCGACTTAAACTCCATTTTCAGGTTTATTGGAAATTCAGGATGCAGATATGATGGGTACGAGAAGGTAAGGTGTAAAGAGGGAAATGTATTCCTCCTTTTTGCATCACAATGGCTCCATCAGGATCCAAGTGAGACATGCCTTGCGCGTCTTCGCACTGACCTAATCTAACCTAGATTGCTTTAACTTCGAACTTGTGCGTAATGCGATAACGGGTGACTCGTAGAGGAGTTGAAGAGCCATATATCAGAATACATTTCGTAGTCAAGGACAATATTCCCGAAATTTTTCATGTGGTCACCCAATACTGGATGGCAGAGACTAGCAAACATGGAAGTTCCCAACCACGTCGCGGTGGTCATATTATACAAAATAAAATTTATCTGGTGCTACACTCTGCGCAGATCTAGGCCTAAACAACTACCGTTTCGAGCCAGCTCGATATTTAGCTTGCTGTCTCCAGTTAGCCACGTGACGTTCTTTTCCACTTGCACGTTCCCCCTAAAACGCACACTCGTCCATTGTGTTGTCCCACAGAAGAAAAACCTGAAGAGCAACAATGTGTCACACAGGGTAGATGGATCATTGGAACTATCTGCGACTGGACTTGCTTGGGCGCCATTCCCTCTCTGCAAACAAGGATATTTGGAGCAGATCGCCATGGAAACCATGGAAAGAGGACAATGCTCGTGAATAAAAACTCCGACGATGTGTATACCAGGGACAGACTGTTTATCTATTCCTACGTGAATTCAGTACCCCAAGCGATAACATTAAATAAAAGACCAACGGTCGTTTAAACTTATTTGCCACTCAATCGCTCCATTCCTCAATCCCTCAGTCGCTTGACACCAATTTGTTGGCCTTAGCTTGAAATAATGATTTCCTCCTTAGCTGAGGAAAAAGAAGAAGAAGAAGAGAATGAAGGAATATGCAAGACATCTTGATCGCAAGCCAAAAATCCATCCTCCACTCATGGGGTGCCTGGTCTAATCTGGACTACTCTACGAAGCAGCAGAGTCTCGACCAATATCAAATCAATCAAAATGAAACGCAACGTTTTTTCCCCCTAAGTTTGAAAACAGCTAAGAGAAAAGGACGCAGTACGACTGGATATAAGCCTTATTCAAACACAAATCACATGAAAAAAATGAGTACTTTTTGCAAATTAATTTGCTCACATTTCCCTAGTTAATGGAATACACGTTGCAGTTCCTCCAACCATTTATTGTTCCACATGCTGACAAATACACAACTAAGACTAGAAATATACATTCCACACAATGGACCCAACTAGCTGGCCTAAGTGATCATCAGCCTTGTACTCCTTCCTAAGCCCATCTACTCTCCTCAGTCAATTCTGGTAGATAAAGTACACTACAATGTTATCCTTTTCCTCCTCATTTGAATCAAGTAACAAGCAGCAGATGTAGTAAGCAGTAGGCGAGTTCACTTGATATAGAAGAATCTGGAGTCTCATATTTTACGCATTCATTTGATAATACATGCTCACTGTACATCGCCAATGAGACTGTACGTACGTGTGAACATGTACAGTGCATCCCAATAGTCGGAACTTGACACTTGTAGGATATCAAAAGCAATTAGGCCTATGCTAAATCAAGACAGGACTGATTAACTCCTAAAGTTAGACTGGAAGGTAATCAGTAAAGTAATGGGGGTGCTAACTGGCCGCTGTCTCATAGGCAACAATGCCTATGTCAACTTGGGGCACTTTGAAAACGACTTCTGCAGAAGCTGCCTGGATGAAAAAGAAGAGGAAACAATTTTACACTACCTCGGAACACGCCCTGCACTTGCGGCAACAAGAAGAAGACTGCTAGGCGAATACTACTTCAACCACCTAGAGGTTCTGAGTAACATAGATCCAAAGGATACACTAAAAAAATTTTAAAGCCTATAACAATGACAGAGGAAATCAACAAATCCCAAGAGGAATACAAAAATCCGAAGACGGAATCACAAAGCCGAACGTGGCAGCACAATGGACCGGATGGTCTAAGTGCATGATTTCCAATTTAGTCATGCAGTTACCCTACCTACAATACATCCAAGCGTAAATGGTGTCGTGTATAACAAAACAAGAAATGACACCACCGCGAAGAGAAAATGAAGCATCACACTCGCCAATCGCTGTATCCTTGGGCTTGGAAGGCAACTGATGAACCAAGCCCTCTCTCGAAGAACCCAGACTTTGATAGTCCAGTCCCAGTCCTGATGCATGGCGCAGAAGCATGGATCCTAACGATAGCGGACGAGAAGATTCTTGTTCGTATTATCTTTGGTCCCGTACAGTACTGATGGTGTTTGGAGGAGAAGACTGAAGCAACACCGACCTGGTCAAACGAATTCGCGTCTCTCGTCTCCGATGGCTACGTCATGTAGAGCGAATGGACGCCAATGCTCCGGCCCGGAAAGTCTTCGAATCCAACTTTGGGACAAACGCGATAAAGGAAGACCACGCCTCCGGTGGCGTACGCAGCTGGAAAACGACCTAAATCAACTGAACGTGCGAAGCTAGAAGCAACTAGCACAAGACCGTACAAGATAGAGAGGCATGTTTGCTAAGGCCTAGGTCCACCCCGGACTGTAGCGCCAGCCAAAGAAGAAGAAAACAAATCTACGCATACACGTGGAATCTTAAGCTCTAGAAGAAACTATTTGAATGGTTTTTTGAGCGATTTCTGGATGGTTGGACAACGTGTGGACATGATGGGTACAAGAAAAGTGTGAAGAGGAAAATTGACTCGCTCCCTGAGCAATACAATGGGTCCATCAGGACATAAGTAAGGCGTGCCTAGTGCGACATTGCCTAACCTACATAAGTACTCTTAAAATATCGCTCAAATGAAATGACACCCACAGTGCATGTGTTGTAAGCTCAGACCCTCCATGAGAATTAATGTTCCTCAAAGACAATAATCTGATATTTCAATTGATGGACATGTATCCCAATTCACTGAGCAACCTGAATAGACTAGACGTTACTTCTTAGGTTTTAGTTTGATGCTGTTAAAGATCTCTGCGAACTTGATAGCACTTGCATCGCTGAAATCAATTATCCACGCAAGAAAACAACCACACGAAGAAGGAGGAACTGCATAAGAGTAGAAAAGCGCAATCAGTTCTCAACGAAGAGGTATGCTGCCAAAGAACAACATGGACTAACAAGACAGCCTACAGCTACTCAATGTTTGCCATTTAGAGTTGGAGACTATAAGCTCGATAAGAACCGGAAACAAAGAGTGGAGGATACGGGGAAATAGAAGGCGACTTGAGGAAAGGCAAAAGTGTAACAAAAGAACGAAGGTGAGTCTAAATCTCTCTGTCTACGCGATAACAACGCCACTCTCTACTCGATAGACATCACATTCGCATCACAACAAGCAACACAAAAAAGGGGACACATAATCAATCCATGGCAGTCCATTTCAGCTCTCCAGTTTGCACATTTCAGCAAACACATCTATCAAAAGTTTCTTTGGCGACTTCGAAGCACTGCATCTACTTGCACAACAACTTCACTCTACCCCACGCATGCCTTTTATACAGTCAACGTGCTTATCAATTGCTGACACAATTTACCATATTCAAACTGATCACCTGATATTCGCCTCAGCTTAATGCCCTTGTTATCCTTATTCCTACCCTCGCAGACTTGCAGCTCAATCTGCAGTCCTCCCGAATACTCCAGACTAAGATTGGATATATCCACTGGCAAATCGGAGTCGCATGTCGTTGAATTGAGACTTAAGCTGGTGCCGCTGCTTCCGGACGATGAAGTGCTCGTTTTTGCGCTGTTTCCCTCGCCACAGGCGTCGCTCATGTTCACCTTGTTGAGCACGAAACCCTTTGGCGGCATGGTCGAGTCAATTGTCTGCTTGACCATCTGCAGAATTCGTGTGGAGTCTAGATTTGAACAATTATGCGGTAATGGCACTTCGTAGCATTCGTCAGACATGCGGGAATCACAAATCGAATCGGGACTGATGCGACCTTCGGTCTGATCGCCGATCTCGGAGTGGGAATCGCTTTTGAAGCCGGAACTGGCTGAGGGTTCTTGACACGGTGAAAGATTGTTGGAGTCGTTGCTGAGGCTATCGTCACTGAATCCCAGCGACTTATCACTGCCACGGCGATTTGAACTGCTCGTGCCACCGCATCCGGATGACGTCGGTTCTGTGTCGAGCCTTGAGTTATTCTCGCTCTCGAGGCTTGCCTTGCGCCCCACACCTCTCGTGATTGATGGCATATCACTTGACGGCTCCGTTATGATGAGGCCCTGCAGCGCCAACGACGGCGTGTGCGGTTCCAGGGAGTCACAGTCACTATCACGACTGTTTTCCGAGGACAGTGCAACTAATGTTATCTCACTTCCCTGCACATCGGTCAGGCAGATCTGCGGATGCGATGGCAGACATGGCGAAAGGTCTTCGTTTGCAAAGCTCATCACGTTGTATGGAACGCCACCGGTAAACACGTGGCTCACAGGACCATTGGCGTTCTCCTCTTGGATGATGCAGAGATTTGGCGAAGCGGGAGGTGTTGGAACTATCCGAACCGGTTGTGCGGGCGATAAGTTGAGGGGTTTCAGGTCGTAGTACGAAGCGGGCATAAACCAGTTCGCCGAAGTTGGTGGAATCTGCTGCTGCTGTGGGCATGCGAAAATATCCGCCGACATGGCGTCCGACGAACACACGTCCATCGACAAGTCCAACGGCTGGTTGGAGGCAATTTCGCTGGCCGCTGACGTGCCTCTTGTTATCGATCCGCCTCCGCTTGTCGTTAGTCCACTTATGCCCTTCGTGATTTGATGCATTGGCGATGCCCCACCGGCGGCGTTGAACATATACGGGTTCGGCGACGAACATCCACTAAAACTATTGTACACCGGTGACTGACAACCGCTACTGTGGCCACTGCCAAAGCCGCCCGTCGTTAGGTTGATATTACTAAATTGTCCGACTAGACTTGGATGATGCTGCGACAGGTTGCCGAAGTTGGGCGCATTCAGGGGGCCCATCATGAATTTGGGAAAACCTTGATTCGTTGCCGCTTGTCCCACTCCAGTGTTGCTTGTCGACGCCATTGACAGCGGCGACACACTGTAGCTGTGGATCTGTTGCATGTGATTCTGATTTCCGGAATGTGCGATGAGACCTAAGAACTGCGCCAGCTCCAGGGGTACGATGCCCGTTGAGACTATGCTCTTGGCTGCTTCACCACTTATGCGATGCTCCTTGACGAGACGATTCATGACTGGGACTAGATTCATCATGACTTCCTGCGGCACTTCGACGTCCTGACCACGATGCATCGTGGTTAGCACTGGCTTGCCGTGGATTGGGGAACCTAAAAAGTGGAAAAATGAGGTTAGACATTGCGAGAATTCGATTTAACGAAATTATTGTGTGGTATGGCTTAGGTGCTGTGTTTTGAATGAATTTTGTGGCACTTTTGATTCTAAGCTATGATCGTTGAGCTGCAAAAGAAATAAGGCACTCGTCTTTAGCAATGACCGTGTAGAGCTCCGTTCAACAGGGACTGTAAAGTGACATGAATATAGTCAGAAATCAACGCGTCATGCTAGCCGGGCCATCCAGTGCACATGAGAAGCACAGTCACGATCTTCTATTACGAGTGTGGGACAAGGCAACAAAAGAATACCTACAAAAACGGAGACGGACTCCTTATCTTCGTCTATGCATTCATTAGCGAGAGGGCTCAATCTAACGACGCGCCGTGATACAGTGAGTAACAAAGACAGACTGCAGGAGGCAGCACGTGGTGAATTGTTTCCTCTCCCTCATGATCCACGTATTTCTGGCAGAGGTCTTCAATTAAGAAGCTCAATTTAACACCGTCTCAGCTAATGATGCAGTAAATGACGCAACTCAAATGGACACATTCAAATTCAATTACAAAAGCAGCTAGCAACTCCTACCAGCAGCACTTCGCGAGTCTCTCACTTACATCAACGAGACGCTGTCATTCAGAAAATAATAAAGCAAACAATCCAATTTGTTTTAATCTTACCAGGCAAGCTAATTGAATTCTCTAAAAGCGGTGGACTTGGAGCAACCAATAAGTTTCGCTGTGCTATACCTTTTTGTAGATATTGACACTCTTGTAGGGGTCCTTGGAATTGTGCTTTTGATCCTTCAGATGCTCGGCGTACCGGACTGTAGCGACCTGTTGAAATAGAAAGCGATTAGACAAGAACTTGCAGAATGTTGAGGAGAATGTGATGACGATGTGATACAGAAAAAGGAGAGATATACACAGACGGATGAATAGAGGTACACTGAGAGATCAGAGGAGGGTCGTCTTTTGTTGATTGAACTGAGTTTTAGAGAAATCTACGGACTGAACCACTGTGGGAATATAACTCACGGCGTTGCGGGAAGACGATGATTTGACGAAACCGAAGTTAAGGCCAATGAACTGATGACAGAACGAAAATGTCTGCACAGCAATAGGAATATAGTCAGTCTATGCGGTCTAAACAGAAACAACCTGAGTTCCTATCCTGGGCACTGCGCAATGGGTAGACACGCCGCATGACTAGGACTACCATACAACGACTTCTGTAGCAGATGCATGGATGAAGAAGACAAGGAAAACATCCCACAATCTACTCTGCAACTGCCCTGCGCTGGCCTCCATTAGGAAACAAACCCTGGGAGAATACTATCTAAATGGCTTAACGGACACATCCGAAAAGGATGTCAAATCAATCTGCGCGTTCGTCCAAAAAAACAAAATGGTTTCAGGAGTAACGGACGGTAACCGGCTCAGTAGCTATACAATGGATCCTTGGGTCTAAGTGAATCCATCGCTTATGATGGCAGCCACATCGCCTAACCTAAACTAATATGGATAAAAATAAGTAAAGCGCGTGTGGTCATCTGTTTCGTGACACTGGTACTTTGTTCACAACTTTGTTCTTTGACATGACAGCGAAGAAGGCTACGACACCCGAGACCGCTTCTTCTTTTTTGTGTGGCGCTACAATCCGGGATGGCTATCTCCATCTCAACCAACTCCCTCCAATTAGGACAATCTCTGGGTGGCTGCATTCAACTGCGCACACCAAGTTGGTTGAGGTGTTTCTTCATTTCTGTGCGTTGATCCACATGCTCAGAGGGGGAGGGTCGTTTTCCATGCGCTCTACATGATGCAGCCTCCTTAGGCGTGGGACTCGTAGACGCCTGGTTAGACTAATTTCGCTGAACATTTCGTACAGTCTGTGGATGAATCTTCGCATCCAGATCCCATCAATGTAAACCGAAGAGACCTGGACTTCTTCAACCGATTGCCCATGCCTCTCCGCCACACAGCAGATTCTTTAAGAGCTGGCTCCACCAAATTGCCTTTTCAGCCCGAAACAACAGTGGCTGAAGAGAGTTATTTCTCGTTTAATCGGAGAACTGATGTTGTTAATACTGTTCAATGAGGAGCAGGAGCAGGAGTCTCTGACTACCTCGAAGTTATATCTCCCTATTGTGACACTCTGTCCAAGATGTCGACGGTTCGTGTTCGACATAAACGCTTTTTGTAGCCACCGCCAAATCTATTTTAACACGCCTGTTAACAAACTTCTCGCCTGCTACGTTCTACCAATAACGTATACGTTAACTGCATAGGCTAACAGCTGAACGAACTTCCGGAAGATCTTGCCTCTAGTGTTGGGCAGAGAGTTCTGCACGATCTTCTCAAAAATGACTGAAGTTGTAGAAGTCACATGGCAGGACGTCGCCTTGCCTAACAACCTTTATCTACACAGAAGGTCTCGGTGAGTTAGTTACCGACTTTGATGGAGAAAAGATAATTCTCCATTGACATCCAACAACAACCAGACGCAGTTTGTGTTGAGGTTTAGCATGCTTGTACAGTTGCTTAAATTGTTTACTCGACGCACATGTGCCTCACTGTCAACTGTTTGTCTGTTCATTGTTCCATTCTAGGACCTCTTTCCGAGCAATAAGCCGCTGAGAAGTAAGGTAAAAAGTTAAGTCAACCACGATTATTGCTACCTATACGTGCAAAAAGGCACCAAATGGGAAACACAGTCGAGGTCGGCTGGTCATAAAACCACAGCCATCAGACCTCAGACCTCAGAGAGATTTATTCGTAGTCTGGGTTCACACGATTATCAAAACTAGACAAGACGATATAGAGTGGCTTACTAGCATGAATGGTAGTCACACTTCGGCCAGAGTAGGCTCGTTGTGTTACCACAAGGATTTAGTGGATCCTAATCCGCAAACCATTTAAAGCTTTTAATGGAGCGATGTGGATGAGTAATACTAATATTACTTAGCTCTGTCATGTGGTTTAAATACAGGTCGCCTAAGAGATATCCGCGGGCGGAGAGGACATGATTTTTTTTTTTGTCCACTGGATCACTCAGACTCAATAACTGGGAAAGAGGACATGGTGTGCAATGGTCTTCGTCCTGTTCATCTCTCCAACTTATACAGAAGTCGTTGTAGGGGATACCTAGTCTGAAGGCGTGAATACCAAAGGCGCAATGCCCGGTTATAATACCTTTAAGGGTTCTGAGATTCGGTCTACTCATACTTATCAGGTCACGTGGGCGTTTTGGATCAAGTAGTCCATGATTATTTTGTGATGAGGCACCTGTGAGCCATGTGAGCATGTGAGCAAAAGCTTCAAGCCTTAGTAGAGGTTTTGCTGTAGCGATAGACATGGACGGCAGCTCTCCATCCAGAAAGTGTGTTAACGTAGTGCTCTTTCTAGCGAGTTTGTCTACTTCCCATTTCTCCGGGATGTCACTGCAATATAGAGCTCGTATCAATTCACGCTGAGGCTTTCAAATCGACGTGTTCAGGACAGGCGGCTGGCAGCCAGACAACAACACATCATATCACCAGCCAACGGTACGGAGGCGAGTCGCATATATGACACGACCAGCTGAATCACGACACGGCACCAGCCAACGGTAGCCGACACCAAGTTAGGTTAGGTTAGGTAGTTGGGCTGCCAGCGAAATCGCCAGCACACTTAGACCATGTTGGTCCATTGTGATACCCATAGTCAGACTACTACCACTGATCGACAACTTCAGTGATAGCGCCGTTAATTTGATCCCAACGGCAAATGGTGACTGGACCAGATTTGAAAACCCTATAAAAGCGTTTTAACTTTGCTTTCACTGTGATACGAACCGGGGACCCCTCTAACCAGGGGCAGGCACTCAACCAACGGCGCCATCCAGCTGTTCCGACACACAGAAGCCGACACCAAACACACAGAAGGAGCCAGATGAGAGCTGTCTATGACTGTGCACAATAACTACCGCGGAGCAATCCTCAGAAAGAATAGCGGTGGTCGCGAACGTGACGTCGTGTCGGTATGATGAGGAGGAGGATCTGTTAATTTCATTCTTTTACAATCCACAGTTCCGAGCTGACCAAGTTTGAAGTGCAAGTAAATGAGCAATAACGATTCATTCCGTCCCAATCGTTTGTTTTATTCATATGTATTCTTTGAGCGATCGAACAGATGATTGCCGACTTCAACATCTTCTTGGGTCTTTTCCTGGACCTGGGGCAGTGTGAAGATCTGGCCAATTGTTCACTTCTTTGGTCTGAAGCTACTCTGATAAGGATCTTGTCGATTACCGGCTTCAGGCGAACATACTAAACAAGTTCCAAAATCTTACTGGACTGTCTACACTTTATGAAACATCGTAAAACACATCTGCGCACCTACGTCCTCAATAGACGTCTGTTTTAGACGAGAATGCTGGCTGACACAGTGAAAGAGTACACGATGAACAAGAGCCAGTTGGTTGTGAAACCATGGCCAATTGTGACAGGACCGATGGCTGTTACACCAGATTAGTGAGTGAATTACGATTGAGCATCCATCAGCACCATCAGATAATTTATGTACTAAATTTTGTACTAAATTTTGTGGCACACAGCAACACCTTTTGTGGTGATTTTCAAGCAGCTGAATCTCTAAAACAGTGCCCCAAAAATGCCAGCTTGAAAGTTCCTTCCGATATAATTCAGATTCAATGCAGACATTCAACACAATTTCGGACATAACCTCGTCCGCCGGTGTGCACCTATTCAACTGTCACAGGTTACGGAAATCACATTTAAACAATCACATAAGCAAACATATGAACTAAACAACACACCACACATATACAACAAAAATAAATAAACAGAAAAATGAACGAAAAGTTAAAGAAAATGAAATAAAAAACAAAACAATAAAACTTACCAACTTCTTGTACAGTAGGCAACAACTTGCATGGCCTACCAAAGCGTCTATTGTTAACACCAGCCACAGGCACTGGGGCCGGTGACGTTGGCGGAATTGCAGGGGAACAGGATGGATTTGAGCCGCACTGTGAGCCAGTCGGCGGACTCTGACTGAGGCCACCACTTGAGCCTTGCATTTTCAATGCCGGCGGCAAATAATTGCGATTCATACGCGATTCTACTTCTCTGATCAGTTCTGGACTAATCACTACGGATTGCCGTGGCAAATCGAGGAGGATCGGGAGGGAATTGGAATTTGTTCGTTTTGCGGACGCGAGTGGGGGAACGGAAGTTATTGGTTTTGACATTTTGTTGTCGCACACATCCAAGCATTAAATCAAATGTTATAAAAACCAAAAAGAAAAAAAAAAGGAAAAGAAAAATAAATTAACAAAAACACAAAAAATAAGGTTTAGCGTGTTTGCTGGCGCTCTACGGCTTGTAAGAATTTCGTGCAAGCACATGCAGATCGAATTTGTGGTCTGCAAGTGAGTTCGCTTACCTGGCGGGCGATCCATTACGGTCAGGAGACCTGTACGCCTTGTGCGTCCTCCACTCGTTTGCGGCGCTGGTGAGTGCGACAGATTTGTCTGTTCCAGACCGCCGGCTTCGGAGTGATGCGAGGCGGAGAGATCGTCAGTGCAGCCCACTGTGTGTCGTTTGGTGCAACCTCGAATTTGCATGTACCTTGAAGAGAAGTAAAAGAGAGCGTTTGAGTGAAGTTATAAATGAAAATCAAGGATTCTCGCAAGTGCTTGCCTTACAGAGCAGCCAATAAATTCTCCTAAAAAGTATAAAAAGGGCGCTAAACTCGGAAGACCAAGTTGACGTTTGTCCAGAAAACTCTTTCGGTTTCGCAGACCCATTTCGCAACTAGTTTCTGGACAACCTTGATCATCCCGTCTTGCTCTACGACGCAAAGGCCTCGACTATATCGAAAGCGGATGAAGAGGTTCTGGGTATTTTCGACAGAAAAGTTCTGCGCGCAATCTTTGGTCCTGTTTGCGTTGATGGCATTTGGAGAAGAAGGTTCAACTACGGACTGTAAGGGCTGTGTAGCGAAATGAGTCTAGCTAGACGTCTAGGGATCCAATGTCTACGATCGCTAGACCATGTAGAACGAACAGACAATCTAGATCCGGCCCGAAGAATCTTCGACTCTGAGCTTGTGGGACTACGCAACAGAGGACGTTCAAGCACATGGTGGCGCACACAAGTCGAGGGGGACATTACCCGGCTTGGTGTGCGAAACTGGAGACTGCTGGCTGCAGAGACATGTTGGGTGAGGCCCAAGTCCACCTCGCACTGTACCTCCCTGAGAAGAAGAAGAAACGCAATCGAATTCCGACGCAAAGTAGACTAGGAAGCTTTCATTGCAAAAAAAAAAAACCAAGCCCGATGCAGCTCACTGCAGCTACTTCTACGTACTGTGGCGTATGTATTACAGTGGTGTCCCAAACGAAAACATCTCTTGGGATCCATTGTCAGCCCTGAGGAAATGGATGATGCTTTGTCGGCGCTCATTCGACTGGAACAAGGCAGTGCATTCAACAGCGAACTCCATGCTATTCGCAGCGGATTCAATCTACCTACCTCAAGTAGGTTGCTTTCCTTGAACCCTTTTCTAGACGAGGATGATATTCTACGAGTTGGCTGCCTATTAATCCAGCACACAGCAGCACCCTTCATGGTGGTTAACTCATGTTACAAACTCTTCGTCAGCGCTACTGGGTGCTGAATGGACGACACCCCAGTGACGTTGCTACTTCTCTATCCATGTTTTCAACGATTCTATAACATTTAAGTTGTCCTTCCATCGTTTGGCGAGCTCCCGAGTGTCAAGTCATAGAGTGCACGAGCGGCAAGTCCTTTCTTGACAGTAAAGAGGAAGGTCTGAAGTCAGCGGCATAAAACGTACTAAGCCAAGTACAACTACGTCCTCAACTGAACCTTTATATCAGTCCTTGTAGAGTGGCTGATGAACGTGGCCAAGTAGAGTGGCTGATAAACGAAAGCCAGTTGACTGTAGAGTCCTGTACATTGGGACACAATTTTGTCAACTGATACCAGATATACGAACACATCTTCATGAGCTTAAACTGTCATTTCAATCCAGGACGCAACACATTCATGGTGCTTCTATGCGCCGACCTAAAGAAGGAACAAGCCGGTTTTCGTCCACGCTGCTCATATGTACTTCGATCATACCAACACTTTGAGGATAATTGTGGGGCAGTCTGTCGAGTGGCGCACATCACTTTACCATTGCCTCATCGACTTCGAGGAAGAGTTCGATACTCTTACTCATGAAGCAATATGGAGAGCTCTAGCAAAAGGAGGTCCTGTACAAACTATAAATTTTATAAAAGAATTGCATGCAGGCGCTAAGTGCCGTCTGAGACAAGACAGTATTCTTAGCAACGTTATCCAAGTGCAGACTGAAGTCAGGCAGGGCTGCGTATCATCGCCATTCTTATTCAACCTGGTTCTAGATTTAATAATGCAAGCTTCTACGAAAAACAGAGGCATATCCTGGGGTTTGAAGACATGGACTATCGCTTGTCAAATAGAAGCAATCACTTTGCAGCACAAGCGGCTCCAAACACCAACACCGCGAAAACAAAGACGATGTGGCGCATCAATACCAACGATTCCCAAAACTTTCTGCGTTTTGCGACTCTAACGTCGAGACAGTGGACGAATTTTGTTACCTTGGCAGCAGGATCACTAAAAATGGTGGCTCAGCACTCAAAATGGCGGCTCAGTAGCTGATATATGGAACAGAACACCAAGCGGTCGCGTCGCCTTGGGTATGGTGGACGGAACGTGGCGATCAACTCGCATATCCAAACACAAGAATCGAACGTGAAATCAGTTCTTCTGTACGCTTGCGAAACGTGGAACGCGACTCCGCGAGAAACACAAGCGCTCCAGGTATTCACCAATCGTAGTCCCATGCGCGTTTTCTGGCCCTACACCAACACAAACACAAACGCCGACCTATGGGAGTTACCAGGACAGGTACCCATCCAACTGGAAATCCTTCGCCGCACTTGGAAGTGTTTTGGCCACACACTCTGTAAGCCCCATGTCGACATAACAAGAGGAGCTCTAGATTGCTATCCACAAGGTAGTTGCAGACACGGTAGACCATCCAAAACGTGGAAGCGACTAGTTGAAGCAGAAGCGCTACAAGGAAGGCGCTCATGGCGGATAAAATTAGCTCTAGATAAAGCCAATTATAATATAATAATATAATATTGGTGGCGCTACAGGCCAGGGCCTAGCTGAGTGGAAGGGACCTACAGTTTTATGCCGACTCCGAACGGCCAATTTTGAGAAGTTTTTCTAGACAGTTTTACTCTTTGAGCATTGTCAGTGACTCGAAAGAGGTGGGACCGTGAAAAGTATTTCTTGTCGTACCAGGAATCGAACCTAGACAGGTAGGTCCAAGTGCAATTATAACTGGTTTATTGAGGCCCTATGTTCGACCTAGGAACCACGGCAGAATATATTTTGGGAACTGTTGCACCTACGACTTGAGCTAAATAAACGTCAAAACCTTAGAGACAGTCGCATCCTTAGTACCACCAAGACAAGCTCATGGCAGAAATAAAGCTCCTTGTGGAAAAAAAAATAATTAAAGACAATCCGGACTCACCTCTGAATCTCGTCACTCGACTCCTCATTCACTTCCGCCGTGGCAGACTGATTCAACAAAGCCTCGCCCATCATATTGGCATGAACCTGTTGCTGATGTTGCTGCTGCTGTTGTTGATCGCAGGCAACTTGACCCACCGCCACCGAATGCTCTGCACCCGGACCGCACACTCCACCGGCAATGCTTGAGTTCGCATAGAACCCTTCCATTTGCGGTTGCGTCTGCGGCTGTTGTACGTTGTTCATTGATGAAGGATAGAATATGTGAAGATTGGCTCCACCATCCGAAGCTCTCCTCCCAAATGCGCCAGCTGAAAACAGAAGACGTCAGACGACACATGAAATTCAGAATCGGCGACGCGACTTACTTGCACCCATTACCGTGGGTGGCTTTAATAAATGCTGATCCTTAATTGTGAGATTGTGTAGCGGTTGATTCTGGAGCATGGGCAAATTGATTGGCAGATAGGGACCGTCCTTCTCGGGGCATTTGAAGTTGATTGGATTGATTGTGTTCGGATTTGCCAGCGCCTGCTCGTGGGCAACGTCACCCGGACCTACGGTGTGCCGACGTGTGTTTCCGCCAGTTCCTCCAGAATTGGTCACACTCAATTGATTCTGATTGCTTGCCTGCTGCTTGAAAGGAGTAAGTAAGAGAATGCCGGCCTTTGTACACAGGAGACAGTAACAAACCTCGTTTGGCCGCGCCAAGCACTCCAATTCCAGTTCACCGAATTTCTCCAGATCCACAGAGACATCGGCCCAGCCCAGCAAACTCGCACCGGGGCATGTGGCATTTGTCAGAGGACTCAGTCGATCGACGGACTCCTGCTTGATTGGCTCCGATCTGTCCACAACGCCCGTCGTGATGCTTGTCTTGCGCGACCTACAACAGCGAAAGTTTCCTCGTTTACATAACAGTTACAGAAATCAGAAACAGAAAGAGCTGAATAATTAAACATAACACAACACAGTACAGTGCAAAATTATGCGCGGCCATTCATTACCATTACAAAATGCCAGCTCATCTACAACTCAACAAAATGCACCCCAAAATGAATTTCCAATGAATACCATGTTCGAATGACCTTTGGCTTATTACACTCTCTTCACCACCGCTCAGCGTATTTTATTGTTCGGTCAAGACAAAGCACTGACACTCGTCACCGGAAGAAACCACACACCCGGCATCAAAGAAATCGCTCAAAATAACCGAAAGTGTACGTTTTGTTGCTGCTTCGGTTATCTACTTACCTAGAGTAGGCCAAATTGGCGTGATGCTGCAGTCTTTGCTGTTCTCTTCGTTTCTCTTGCAATTTGTCGTAGAGCAAATTGTATATCGCGTAGATGTTATCGAACCGATTCTCATGCACGGACTGGGCAATCATGTCGGCTGTTAGGCCGGGCAATTGCAGCATGTGTGTCATCACTACCGAATCGAGATTTGTTGGTTCATTGAGGATTTGAATGCGGGCAGAGGTTGCTTCAACGTCAGCCGACCACTCGCTCAGCCATCGATGTTTGATTATTTGCCTAAGAGTGTACCGCCGGTCCGGTTCAACCACGAGCATGTTACGTATCAGATGCTCACAATCTGAAATTGAAAAGAGGGAAGAGGAAGAGGTTTTAATTTAATGGTTAAATGCAACGTTTTGAAATGCTTCATTGATTGCAGCGCAGGTTTCTACATTTCCGTCTCTTCTTTGTCTTCTCATTGCATTGACTTGAAAGTGGGGAATGTCAATCTGGGCTAATTGTTTAAAGGGGTCAAAAGGGAAGTGGGCTGAGGACAGTCAACTCGTAATCAGTTAAGCTTCTGTCAAAGATGTATAGAGGAAGTGTGGCGACCTATTATACAGAATGACTATAATGTAGAATAATATCATATGACTGTATAGGCATCCACATAATCTGAAATAAAATTAATAGTTGGGGCATAGGTTCCAAAATACACACATAATTTCGTTCATTCCTTTCCAATTGAAAAATGTAATATAATAATAGTAATATGGGTGGCGCTACAGCCCGGGCCAGGGCCTAGCTTCTCAGCAACCACTCGTGTTGTGCGTGCTATTGCTCTATCACGAGTGGAGCGGACCTACAGTTTTATGCCGACTCCGAACGACCAAGTTTGAGAGAAGCTTTTTCTAGACGGGAGTACCTTTTGAGCATTGTCAGTGAGTCGAAAGAGGTGGGACCGTGAAAAGTATTTCTTGTCGTACCAGGAATCGAACCTAGACAGATTGGTCCAAGAGCGTAGGAGTCGACGCACATACCCACAACGCCACGTGCCATAAGTGTTAAAATCCAACCGCTGTTCCTCAACGTCCTTCCCACTCTTTAATGGTATCCCGCAAGGCACACCATTATCAGTGGTATTATTAATTATCGCATTTGGCAACATCACGACACCAGCAAAATTATAGCCAAAATACACCACACTTGAGCATTGTATTTATGCGGATGGTATTTACATTCTAAGTAAACTTCGCTACTACTAAAAGTGTGTGTTTTCAACCCTAATCGATAATATAACAACTTGGTCAACGTATTCTCGTGCTAAACTGTCCGTTAACAAATGCAAAACATTACACATTTGCCGTGAAAGCTCTTGACTACGGTATTTTCCTCTGTGGCAATGGTCCGAAATCTACAATGAACATCATAAAGTCACCCTACCATCAGGCTGCACGAAGAAGCTGGCCTACCAACAATAGAATCTAGCTACCAAAACTAAATTCGTTACCAAACTTGTCTTCTCCAATCGATAAAGACGTTCTTGCTTGTTTAAAGAGAAAATCGGCCAAAAAAAACTTTAAATCTGCCTTCTTGCCGTCTCTAACACGCACAGGAATGATGAATATCCCTATCTACTGTCCATTAGACCATCATCTCTTGTAATGGAATTAGCGCCACATGCAAAAATAACCACGACTCCATCAATTTGCCGTTCCAACTTCACCGCGATTACCTCGGCACTAAGATCTAGTGGTTGGGGCTAAATCTTCACAGACGGTATCAATATAAATACATCCCTTGCTGCCATACACGAAGATGGGGAACTGCTTGCCATAGGGATTCTCCCGAATTATGCATCCATCTTTACAGCCGAAGCAGCTGAAATCGTTGCGAAAGCACGATGCAGATTTATAATAGCGCCAGATAGCTTATCAGTAATACCCTCCCAGGAACCCAAACAACAATGTCCTTCTCATTAACAAAATCAGAGATCGCTTCATAGGTATGCCGCAATAGTTGAAACTCATGTGGGTTCCTAGTCACGTAGGAATAATAGGCAACTAAAAAGCTCGACTGCCCACAGTTTTCCCACAGACGTCACTGACATGCAATACTGGACCTAGTTAAACTTATCACAAGCAAGTTAAAGTCGAGGCAACTCAAAGATTGGATTAACTATAATCACAACACAAATAGACTGCAGCCTACATATCCCACAACCTCTACAAAAGCGATGATAACAACCTTCGCAAGATTACGATTAGGCCACACTGCTTCCATCCACCAGCATATCATTAAGAAGCAAGATCCGACTACATGTGACACCAAAAGTGTCTGGTCACCCGTCAAAAACATTGATTTTCTTCCATCCCAACACTCGCAATGACACAGAAGTGAATCAGTGTCCCCACGGAGCTTGCTTTAGCAGATGCAAGGCAAGTTGCATCCCTCGGAAATATTACAAAAAATCAACCTAGTAAGGAAGGAACGTGACCAGGCTAGGGTTTAATCATAAAATATGTATTATACCGATTAGCGACTTGTATCAACCATTCACTCTCATTCGAATTTCGAGACCATACAGATGCAGGTGGTGGCCCGTGGCGTTGTGTATATGTGCGTCGACTCCTACGCACTTGGACCTACCTGTCTAGGTTCGATTCCTGGTACGACAAGAAATACTTTTCACGGCCTCACCTCTTTCGAGTCACTGACAATGCTCAAAGAGTATAACTGTCTAGAAAAAGCTTCTTAAACTTGGCCGTCCGGAGTCGGCATAAAACTGTAGATCCACCCGTGATAGAACAATAGCACGCACAACACGAGTGGTTGCTGAGCAGCTAGGTCCTGGCCCTCTACGGGCTGTAGCGCCACACATATTATTATATTATTATTACAGATGAAGACCGGCACAGAGACTAATACAAGAGTTGGTTGTGAAGTTCTCTCTGAATCTTTGTGTATCCAAAAGACACCCAGAATGTAACGACGTTTTTCAAGCGGAGATTGTGGTAATTTGCGAAACACTGTCGTGGCTAAAAAGTACACGCAATATTATATCTACACGCAATATTACCAGATATAGCCAGACTAGGCACTAGAATCCAGCTCCCTAAACCCGAAACTGGAATCAAACTCTAGCCCGTCTCTAGATGAGACTGCGGAGTAATGCAATATTCGCCTATGCTGGGTTGCTATGATATTGAGACAATTGTAAAGCAGACGACATAGCCATGCACGCAGCCTCTCTGCCCACTCATTCTCCTGTATATGAATCAACAGTGATACACCTTGGGATCTGTAATCTCGAAAAAAGACGAATTGACTGGCGACCACCACATATAAACCCTCCAAGATAATGTGACTTAACCTACATTTCAATTGCTGTGCACAACTGCTGTCTCTATCTTTCTGTTCTTTCTGTTAACAGGCACTAGGAAAAACAAGCCAAAAGTCTAGTCGTCGTCGCACAAACCACTTCTACAGAAGTGTGCTGTTACTAATTCGTGGGTGCTCACTTCTTCAAGAATTCCAGTGATCCAAGCAGAACACCCAGCACAAGCCTATACCACTTCATCCAACTTGCTGCAACTTTATTGCCGGTGTCTGTTTGAGGGTTTTGGGCCACCAAACGATGGCCGCGTATGTGACAACCAATGTACAACCAATGTACAACCAATGTACAATTTTGAGGGAGACCCCAGGTCCTGCCGAACAGACGTCTACTAACCCACAGTGCTCTACTAGTATATGGTTGGTGTCGTAACAAGTTACTGCCTCCTGGGAGAGTATGAACAAAAAGACTAGGCGTCATCGCAAACTACTTTTGCAGAAGCTGACGAAGATCAGGCGGAAAGTTTGCGGCACCCCCTCTGCTCCTGCCTAAATCCAATATCTCGGAAATACAAATTCAGTTGCACACTCATCCAACGATTCCAGTGTTCTAAGCAGAACACCCAGCACTCATCTATACCTCTTCATCCCCACTGGTAGAAATTTATTTCGGATCACCAAAACGATGCAAGCGGCAGCACCATGGACCATTTAAGTCCAAGTACATCTCAAGAGACCAACGTATTTACCGATATCAACAAAATAATTCTGAAATCCAATGTAATACATCGCATAACGAAGCCACGCCAATTGTTTAAAGAATTCTCTAAGACCCACGTGACCCGAATCGCCTGCTCTACATCATTTTCATTCGACCCATTCCTGAATGCGCCTCTCAAGTGTGGGCACTTTACCACTCTATTCACATATCCGGAATAGAAAGAATTCCAAGGAGTTTTCTACGATGTTCCCTTCGTTGCCTATCATCCCTTGAACTTGTCTTCGTACCAAGATCGCTTTCATTTAACTAATAAAGGGTCTTCCAGTAGGGACTTCCGAACTTTGACTGTTGAAAAAGCGGCCATTTGTGGAAGCTACACCTTTCAGGCTCTATGAATTGTCCAACTCTCAGCAACTCTATCTATTACAAGGCTCTCCTCATTAATCTACGAAATCCTCGTCTCTTCTATCTGCCCTTTCGCTGTACATGTCACAGCGCCAACGAACCGCTTACTAGCATGCTATGATGGGCTAATTTACACTCCTACCGTTGCGATGTCCACCTCCAGCACTATTTAATCTCAGTCTTAGACATACGATAGCTTGTATTGAGCCGAATAAACGAGGGCTACATCGCCACAGGGAGACATTAATTGCTTGAGAATGTATTCCTACGTCGCCTGCGCGATGAGACCTCGTCTAAAATCAGACTAAATTCGTGTCTGAAACCTCATCCGCAGAGATTGCGATGTAAGAACAACGAGACAAAAGTGAGGCAAAGCGTTCAGCATACATTCAAAGTAGACTTACCTTGCGACATAAAATACGGTATTCGAAACTTTCCCAGAACAACTCGGCTCTTCAAGTCGAGCAGGGTTTTCCCATCGAATGGCAGCGCTCCACAGACGAGCGCATACAGCACAACTCCCAGACTCCAGATGTCAGCCTTTGGTCCATCGTACTCCAGACCCTGAAACACCTCTGGCGCTGCATACGGTGGTGATCCACACCACGTACGCAGCGGTGTTCCCTCATCATATCGATTACTGAATCCAAAATCAGCGAGCTAAAATAGAAAAGAAGACTTTAACCAAACGAATTGGTTCAGTGACGGGCAAGACTCACCTTGATGTTCATGTCTTTGTCGAGCAGGACATTCTCTGCTTTGAGATCACGATGTACCACACCCTTTGCGTGGCAATATTGCACAGCGGACACCAACTGGGTGAATACCCTCGCCGCTTCCGGTTCCTTCATGCGACCATTCTCGACCAAATGATCGAAGATCTCGCCGCCAGCCGCATGCTCTGTCACCAAGTAAATCATTGTTTGAGATTCCATTACTTCGTACAGACGTGTGATATGCGGGTGGTGCAACTCCTTCAGTATTGCAATCTCCCGAAATGTTTTCGCCAAGTATTCCTCGTTCAGGCATGTTTTGTCGATTATCTTTATCGCCACCTGAAAGCAAAAGACGGAAGTCACGTTAGCCAAGATTGCTGCGTATTCGCCATTCGTACGTGTGATGTCAATTAACAGTATTTTAAATTGCCTGCAATTGCTCATTGTCTGGCGGAGGACTTGTTTTCAGCGAATTTTCGACACAAGTCGAAGTTTAGGGACCCACTTGAACCGGTTTGCGCGACAATGCCAATGACGACGATGACAAAAAAGCAAACAAACAAAAAAAAAAAAAAAGTGTAAGTGACCCATGCGGAGCCCTTACGTATCGCACAAAACTCAGTTTCTTCGAATGTGCATAATTCGCGTTCGTAATCGCATTCTTCAGGGTCAAAGACTTCCGATGACAGCGCATTCGCGTCTGAGAGCGCGGTTCGGCTGCGATGATGATGATCACGATGACGTTGGAGACGTGTTTGCGCATGGCAGTGAGTAATCGAAATTTTGCTCTTTAAATGCGAGCGTTTTAAATGAGTCGACTTGTGGAATTTGAATGTCACACAAATCATGGATTTCCAATGGCTTCCGTTGCCAGCCGTCCCGCGGAGAAATACAAACAGACTTGTCGTGACGAGTAAATTAGCAAATTTTTGATGTGAATTCATACCAAACCTCAAGATTGTTGTAAATCATGACAGGTTGGCGGTGTGTAAACTGACAGAGTGTGGAAATGTAAATAGAGACTACACACGCTACCGACAACCCCCTCCACGAGAGGTCAACAGACTACAATTTTTTTTTTCGCAGGAAAGGATTAGATCCAGAACAAGGAGACCTGTGCTTCGTTTCAGGAAGCACACATCGGGTTTCGGCTCTGGTTAAACTTGATGTTGACCTCGAGCCCAACTAAACCTGCAATGCGCCTCAGCGTTCAACCAATGGTAGTACACATACAGGGTGGGCCATCTAGTGGTTTTTTTTTTTAAAATCATAGATTATTTTGACACTGACAGCTGTTTCCATACCTCCGCGGAACGGAATGAGTCGAAATATTGAACACTTATTTCCAAAGTGAGTGCTGTGCAGTCATGGTCCCCGTACGGTGCGCAGACATGAGAATGTGACCTTCTTCGAAAATGAGTCTGGGTCCACCTTCGGTCAACGTTACAGAGCCATGTTAACCGACATTTTTTTACTGAAATTGAAGAAATCAATTTGGACAGCTTCTGGTTTATGCAGGACGATGCGCCAAAACCACACAACCCATGCAACAGTGGATCGTTTGCACATATAATTCCCAAATCGTGTTATCAGTTGTCTTGGCGATGCCGATAGGCCGCCTCCGCGCTGCGATTTAACCCCTTTGGACTTTTTTGTGGGGAATCGTGAAGGATCGATGTTATGCCAACAACCCGGAAATGATTCAAGCACTTAAGCCAATATCGTCCAAGCACTGAGTGAGCTACAGCCCGAAACCATCAACAAGATCTTGGTGATATTGAGGCGACAGAATGCGCTACTGCGAAGACAGCCGATTAAGCCTCTTGAACGACGTTGTATTTCATAATTAATGGAAATGGTTGAGCTTATTAATAAGGCCACAATACATGTACAATTTAATTTAATTTTGTTCATTTTATTGCATTTTTAAAAAATAAACTTGTATTTAGCCCCACCCTGTACATATTCAACCCCATTTGCTAGCATTTGTCCTCATTTACTATTTAGCTCAATTTCTGCAATCGTCTCCTTGACGACTTTCTGTGTTTGTTCAATCACGTCAATGCGCCTTCCATTTATGCAAGAGTGCCTCTTGTCATTTTCAGAAGGGCTTCCAATAGGCGCTCAATTTTGACGAATTGCAAGAGTCCTTCTATCACAGACCTCCTCGGATAAAACATAACGATCGACAGCTACAATTTGGAGGTAGCGAAGGAGGTCGTCAACAAGAAAGGACACCCGACACCGACGTCTCGGACAGAACGTCACAGTAGACAGACATGCGTTGCTTTGAGGTAGTCAAAGACTTTGTCTACCTTGGAACCGCTATCAACTCAGACGACAGCAACGACACCAGCAAACGAAGAATAACTGTTGTCAATCGCCGCTTCTTTTGGGCTAAGAAAGCAACTGTTAAACAAATCGACAACCTAAGTGATCCTCTATAAGTCCTTAATCGTCACAGTCCTGCTATATGGCGCAGAGGCATGGACTTTGTCACAATTGGACGAAGTTGCTGTTGGCTGCTTTGAGAGAAAAAATCTTCGCGTGATTTTCGGTTCGGACTGCATTGATGGTGAGAAGAGGAGAATTTATAACAACGCACAGTGCGCGCTGTTCAGCGACAACGGCTTAGCCAGATGAGCGACGTCCGAGCTAGGTCCTGTAGAGTGAATGGAAACCAATGCTCCAGACCGGACAATCTTCGAATCCACCCGCGAGACGCGGCCCTGTAGAGGAAGACCGCGATTCAGGTGGCGCACGCAAGTGGAAAGGGACCTCATAAATTACAGTGGTTCGGTAATCATATGAATATTTATATTCTTGAAGCAGATCACACCCAGTGTCTGAATTCCAGAAGGATCTCGAGGGGATGCTGATGGGAGAATAAAGAGCAGCCGAGGAAGCTGGAGTCCCGAGAAGAATATAAATTTGTGCGAAACTGAAGGCAGCTAGCTAAAGATTGAGTTGCCGAGACAGTTGTTCATTGAGGCCCAGGTACACCCAGACTGTAGGTCCACCTTAAATAAGTAAGTAGGCACTTATAGGGCGCATACAGGACACAGTCACGTCGCAGACCAATACATTTTGTTGTCGTACGCATGCATGCGCAGACCGTCCGTACCGTCTGTAACCATGTCGCATGCTTGCTGCGACCGCCTGCGTGAATTCAATTTTGTTTGAATTTAGCATGGTCTGCAACGACTTGTTTGTGTCGTGTATGTCTCGTTTGTCTACCACGGGGGCGTGGCAAGCATAAACTCCACAAACGACGTAGAATCGTCCTTGTCAACCGCTGTTACTTCGGTTTGTCGAAACAACTGGGGTTCCTGATCGACGGACCAAAGTTATGATCTGCAATTCTCTTACTCTGTCAGTCCTGCTAAATGGAGTCGCAGTCTGAACGATAAGCAAAGCAGTAGATGTGATTCTTGGGGCATTTGAAAGAAAAATTCTACGTCAGATGGTGCTGTCTGCTAGGAACTCTACGAGCTGTGCCAAGATGTGGATGTACTCCGGAAGGCAAAAATCCGTCGACTGCACTGACTCGGCTACTTCGGAGGCATGGACGCCAAGCATTCTGGTTCCAGAGATGAGAGAGGAGGAGAGGAAGAGCGAACCGCCGGTATAAAGACAAAAGTCATCGCGGACGCAACACAACTTGGTCCTGATGACTAGAAGCAGCGTGCTCAGGAATGGAATGCAGCCATTGGTCAAGCTCAGGCCCTCCACGGGTAGTAGGTCTGGTAAAAAATGGCCTACTCTTTCAAGTCTAAGCCCCAAACGCTCAAATTGTCTGATGAAACTGAACTGGCCTGCACTCAGGATTCTTATCGGCACTCTGCGGCGGTATCAGTGTGCACTGCTCCATTGGGATGGAAACGCCTTCAGAATGTATCTGCTTTATAACTTGTGCAAAAGTTGCAGAAATAAAGAAGAGGATGAAACCATCGTTCAGCGTCTCTGCACTTGCAGCGCCCTCTCCTCCCACAGGAAGAGAAACCTAAGAATTGACTCCTTCGATAACGTGGACCAACTGATCAATATTAGTACCAACTATCCTCAGCGCTTTGTTGAAAGTACAGACACGCGTTGTAACACAATCGGCCTATGCACGCCCAAGTGTGACTGTTCTAGGCAGCTAGTCACGTGAACCAAACCCAACTGTGTTAATTCTGTCAATCTGTCGGCCCCTAGAGACAGTCCTTCAGTCTTGAATCTCACTCCTAAATCCATGCAAAAATTCCCTTTTCACATCAGAAAGAGCATGAATTAGGAGGCAATCAAAAACCTATAAACAACGCAATAAGAGCAAAACCGGAATAAAATTCGTTGCACGACAGCTGAATTCCTTCGAGAGCACATCAATTCACCGCGTGTCGACCTCAACACATCAATAATCGAAGCAATTAATTGCAGTCGCAAATCTTCCCCACAGTCAGTTCCGCCGTGCCACATTGGATTTCCTTCCTTCCCATCCAGGCATTTATCATTTTCGATCTGTTCGCTAGACCCAACAGAGCCACAATCATCCACGGCTGAAATGAAGACAAATGCACGAGCACATAATTCAATCGACTGGAGGAACAAAAAAACGATGTATTTCGATTTAGAAACAGATTCACACCACATCCACGCACACAGACGAGTCACACAAGCATCTTGAGGTCACACTCCAACTTCTGCTGCTCCTCCTGGGCCTCGTGCAGCGCCTTCAAGCTCCTCCCGGCCATCTTGCCCAGCATGGAATTAATCATCAGAATCCTTTCTTCAATGGACTTGACGGTGAATTTATTCAAGCGCTGCGGATCGAATACGTCCTCACGTATGGCGTTGACAAATAACCACATATTATCCACGTCACGTTTGGCCGCCATCGCCTGCTCGTCCAGTCTCAAATCTAACGTGATCTTTATGTCCTCAATCTCGCGGAGAGTCGCCTGCACACAGCCGTCCCCGTCGTCGGCGAAATTCTCCGGATTCAGTTTCACCTGGCTGCATTCAAGGTACTTCTGTTGTGATTTCAAACGTGTCAGCTCGCACAGAATCGTTGTGGAGGACTTCTTTGCTAGTTTCTCCCTTTGCTCGTTCATTGTTTTAAGGTTACAGCGGAACTGTGTGCTGGCGCTAGTGCTCGTCTGGTGTGGTGTCCTTTGTTTATTGTTTCCACTCGCTCGCCAAATGGGGGGAAAGCCCTCGTGGTGGTTTTTTGAGGAGAATGTGACTTGCTTGCTTTACAATTGGCCTCTTATTTACTGAACGTAATCAAACGTGTTGCCAAGTCGTTGCTGTGTCCTTGTTGTTTTCGTTTTCGTTTTCGTCACCAGCGTCGTAACCCCGAGCCGTTTAATCAATACTCCTCGAAATGTTTGCGCTTGTAAAAGGCAACAAACACAGTCAGTCACTACCAGCTGGTGTGTGTCCTTTTAACTTTTCCTTTGCCGATTTGAAAATGTCCACTTAAAATAGTACAGCGAATTCAAGGCACACTCGGGACGGCATTGAACATTTTAAGGTTAAAGTGTGGGTTTCCCTTTGAACTGCCTCTCCGCTCCGCCATCATTCGGTTGTCGCTGTAGGCAGACACAAACGCACGTGCATTTGCGGCTGCCACTATTTGCGGACAAAAGACACCAGACCCTAATGATGCATGGCTTGTAGGTTTGCATTTGAGTCGAATTGAAAGGACAGGCTTTTACAATAGGACACGGAACTATTTCAATATCCATTTATGCATTTGCATTCGTCTGAAGGACACCGCCACACCGAGGACACAGGAAGACTGAAAATAATATTTTCATTTATGAGGCCGACGCTGAAATGAAGTTTTGAGGCACACCACCGCGCTCGAGGAAATCATTAAGGTCTTTGGCATTGGAATTCACACCGCGGCCGGGCGAAATTTGGTGGGAAATTCGCTCGGAGAAATCGAGGAGGTTCTGCTGCGGAATCTTATGCAAGTCATTTCCGAATCTGAAGCGACTTGCAATATTGACTTTCTCTCAGACATCGGAAATGGAAATATGGAACGTATTTACGGTCTTTCTCTGATATCTTGTAGTTTATCTTTGCAGATAATGGGACTAGGGTGGGAGAAGTGTTTGCAGTTGGCAGCAAAGTTGGTGTATGAAAGAAAACGGGAGATCCTGGAACGTTGGCACCTGCGAGGCTCAAGAAGAACAAACAACTTTTCTTGTCGTAGGCGTTTAACACAACACTGAAGCTATCAGAATTAATAACTGGTCCTACTTTTGCTCCAATTTTTTGGTGTTTCGGAGGACTACCAGGCATTTCGATGAAGGAAAGCCGACATCATCAGCTCTCGCCTCATCAGTGACGAAAAACAGCGACCTGATCCAAGCAAAGGCGGGGCAGTAACAAAGGAAGTGGACTGCAGTGTCGTCGTATCCTCCACAGGGTTTCATCGCTTTTTTTTTTTGTACATTTAGGTGTTTGGCGATTGTTGTGTGTATTCAATACAATTTGGTTGATAGCTTCTCTGGAGCTTCTCGTGCTAGTCGAATGGATCGCCAGCAAGCTGGGCGGTCGCACACGAAATGTGTCAAAACGCCTCTCTCTGCTGCATGGTTCAGGCTGCTGCAGTACAAGTTGTGAGGGATGCACAATCGAATTGTGTGGTCCTCTGTCGAGTACTATTAATCGCTGTGGACACTCGGTAGAACATTATTCGTACCCAGCCATAATTAATTTATATAAACCTACGCTCGTGTCAGATCTGAACGAAAAGTAGTCAAAAGTATCGTCAAATTACAAGCCGCGTTAAAAACGATCACTTGCATACGTGGAGAGCGATTGATTTCGCTCCCACTTAAGAAAGCAAAAATGAACGAAACTTAACGAAACTTAGCGAAGTGCTTACAATCTCAGTCTAATCTCAGATTTCCGTATATTGGGTCTGAATTTATACATAAGTTGACCAAGTCTTCATAGATGTACCACAGTTGGTTAACTAAGTTCACCTCAGGTTGGCAGAAGTGTAATTTTACACTGGATCGGACCAATTGGAATGCGTACTTTCATGGCAGTCAATCGCTGAATATGCGTTCCTTGCCGGGCTACTTCGTCGACTGTCTCAATTCGAAGTAACACGAATTTGGAGAATGGAGCGTGATTTACTTTATGGAACGCTTTGAAGCCTAAGTTATAGGATCCGTAATTCATTCAATACTGAATGCGGCTAATCCAAGGATCTCACATTACACCAATTAGTGCCCATGTCTGACTGTCCTGATGAAGAAAGACTACGCGTTTGTAACTTCAAAATGCTTCAAGAAATGTGTGAATCGAAGATGAAAGATTTCAGACTTTTCCACAAGTTTCCACGAACCCCCTTTCAGATCCAAGCCAGCTTCCAATTGCGGACTTTAGAGAATCGAGTTTCTCGCTTCAAGCACTCAATCTTTCTTTGCAGCATGCCAACCATAATTGTGTGTGTACCCCACTTCTCAAGTCCCATGAATATTTAATCGAAATCCACATCGCATAAAACCTGTAAATATCGCACTCAGTCACCCCACCGAATATGTGCTAACGAGCATGTAATTAGCAGGCCCCCTTATGCTAATCAGATTATCCAGACATGCGTAAGATGATTATAACTCATGTCCGAGTCGAAACTTTGCCCAAGCAGTAAGCTGCGTCTTCCTTCAACAAACCAGAGGCATGCGGGCGGGCGAACGTAACAAAAGACAGTCTCTGTCTCTCTCTCTGTCAGGAAATTTAGAAAATCACATTGAAGCGACTAATTTCCTTTAATCAAATCCCACGGCCAGTGCTCGTCCGGAGCCAAGTAGTCGCTCTTAAGTACTCGCAAACTACCCTTCAATTGATTATCACACTCCCACTCGCCTCCGGTCTGTCCCGTCATATGCCCGGATTGTGGATGCACGACGACGACAGCCACTGTCCACCGTCAAGAAGGAAAATTAAGCTCTATTCTGTGTGCACCACACGATTGTTCGATCCTCCCCTTGCCCATTCAACGACGAGTCTTCCCACACTCCCCGACTGGCTGCTACTCTCGGCTCTAGCGCAGAGATAACATGTCGCTTTCCTGCCAGCAGCTACATATTTGTGAACTCTCGCTTATCACTATCTGACAGATCAATTCACTATGGAGCCGCCTAGTCAGACGTGAAATGTTGACACAACTGCTGAATAGCTGACGGCGCCACCGCGATACGGAATGGACAACATGGTCGTGGGTGGAGGAGCTGCCACCCAAAGGGTTGTCGCCAGCTGGCTTACGTGGCTGTGCACGGCACGGTCATGGTAATTTGCGCACGAGAACCGGGTCCGAAAGGAGTCCATCTTGGGATCCATTTTTGATTTTGTGCGTGTCCCCAAACACAAATGGCGGATAAGGAAAAGCGATCAAATGAACAGCCCGATCGAAGGGTAGACAACAAATCAATCAAACACCCTGAGCCACAAGCGTGACACACACCCTATCGTTATCGCAATCTCCCCACTCACTCTCGGCGTGTCTGTGTGTGTGTGTGTCGCTTGATGAAACTTAATTAGCGAAAAACTCGAAGCACACACTCGGGGCGGGCATGTTCTCGTTGCCAGCGTGTGGGTACGTGCATGTAAATAAACAATGGCACAGCATAAGCGGCAATAGGAGAATACGAGAGAATTCGCGCAGCCCACCACCAACCACAGAGGCAGAGTCTCACACGAGATACACACTCGCAGCCGCAGTTCGCCGTATGCTGCCGATTGGTATCACGTGCAATTTGTTAGCGAACTCGTCGCTTACTGTATTATTGAACTAAGGCGACCCAAGCCCCGCTGGAAGACAGCAAACATTGGCGCGCTGTTGTTGAACGAGAGAACGCCGAGGAGAAGGAACGATTATCTGAGAGCACTGCGCAGTTCTGGCTAGCGAATGGAGCTTGCAAACAAAATTCCAAATCACATAATTCGGCTCTATGGAGATACGCATGTTTACTTTGGACCCACGTCCGTCATCGAGCCGTACTTGTTTACGCACAGGAATCAACTGATGAGCCAAATACAAGTGGGTGGGAGCCCACGCGTGTACTCTCACTCTTATCTGTGAATCTACAGACTGCCAACAAAATGTCAAAGCCACATCAGGATAAGACACAATCTGGCCTAGATATCAACTAGTTGCAGGTTGTTGAAGATTGCTTTTGTTTAGAAAAGGAAGAACCTCTCAAATCAACGAGTTCTTCGGGTGGCTTCAGAGTCTGAGGTGGACTTGATCCAAGCGTCTATTCGTGTGTGCCTCGGTACTCCCACAAGTGGAGAGGAAGGATCTCTAGCTTAAAGCCCACTTAAAATGGTGTTGTTTAAGAAGAGTTACAGAGCCAGTTGCACTTTCTGGGCTGTTTGCGATGACGGTTAAAAGCGGACAAATCTGAGGTTATGGCAATTTCCAGAACGCCTGTTCAATGCACCCTACATGTTATTGGAGTCTCATTGATGCAGTTAAAGTCTCGGGGTCTTTTTCAAAGAGTAATGTTGAGCTCTTCCATAGGATTGGCCGAGTTTGGTGTCAGAGCCAAGTTAGCGGTATTTATTCCAACTCTCACCTATGGTCATGCAATTTGGGTAGTGACCGAACGAATAAAGTCCCAAACACATAGAATCCGTTGCGTTGCGTCAATGCAGCATACGTGTATGAGACACAGCAAATGCGGCCCACAAGTGGAATGCATCACGACGGATGAAGTTAGTTAACTTTTGACTTTTTCACACTTTGACAGTTCCTTTCCCAAATAAATGATTTTACTATGATGTCGGAGTGGGGTTGTATGGATTTTGGACGCAACGTACGTATTCATTTTGCACCTCTATGCAGCTACGATTTTTGTGGATTCTAAACGCAGCTCATGCAAGCGATGGACTATTTGAGCCTTAAGGTCGTGAATACAAGCTGCCTGTTTGAGGTTTCAACGTGATGTTGTGGTAGAGGGAGAAACACGGCAGTATGCGAGGAGCTCAATGTTTCGAACGGAAAGAACTATGCTTCGATTGTTTGTTCACGTGCCACGAATATCCCCATCATCACGGCTTCCTACGTGTGCCTTGAATGCGACTCCATCATGTAGACCCCTTGGCAGACACATAAAAAAAACTAATCTGGTTGCGATTACACATAACTCCTGATGATTTGGGAGAGTGCCGGAGGATCGAGTGGCCTGGAGATCTCTCATGTGCGCTTTGCCACGCGACTCCTTTAGTGGAATATGCGGGATACTGAAAATGATGATGACACTTTCTGAGCAATGTCAGAGGTTGGATTTGTTGTCCAGGATCGAACAATGGGCTCTTTCAGCACTAAATTACACAACAGTCTTAGTTTCCGGGAAAATAATAAGAATTGCCTGCAGACTGCGAGTTTTAGGAGGCAAGCGCCAAAGACCTCTGCATTGCTTCTCTGCTTTACGATCCCTGACTACAGCAGCGTCTTACAGGCAGAAGCCATTGCGATTAAAGAGGCACCGGGCTCAATAACAAGATAATACCCCCCGAAAGGGGTTGTCAGACTAAAATTATGTTCTTGGACAGTGCGGTGTTCTATTCAAAAATATCTCTTAATTGCAGACTGTCTCTTAACGAGGTGGCTGAACATTTCAACTTACACCTCATCTGGATGCCGTTACACTGTGACACACTCACAGACTGTGTTACAACCTCTTCTCTCTAACACCAGAAGGAGGATCCACCTTCTATGCCGGTCTCTATAGCCTACCATCAAACAACCAATCACAAGTTGTGAGAAGGCACCACGCGCCTTAGAACAAAGGAAATATGGCCAGCATTAAATTTTAAGCAATCACAGTCCGCTCAGACTAGGCAGACCCCTTCACTTAGTACCCTCATCGACGTCATAACCGGACATTGCTCAATTTCCATACACACCCGCAGGATGTGTGCCCCTTACAATCATGGATGAAGAGGAGGTGTAGAGACCAGAAATCACCTCCTCTACTTATGTAGCGCTCTGGGAAGGCGTATGTACTCACATGTAGGAGCCTACTATTACAATACAGCGAACCGTAGCCCAAGTGTGACTTCCTTCTGCCGTCAGCCACTCTAACCTAACCTAACCTGCATTTAACTGCGTAAACATTGCTTACTTATATTCGATAAAGTATTTATTCGAAGTTAGTTTACGCGTTGACAGATCGCTTTTGGAAAGATCCACGACTGCCCCACCTGACTGGATCGAGTCCGAGAACTCTTCTGTTTCCTACTGCTACTGAGTGGTGATGAGTGAGCGCCTCTGACAAACAGCTTGGAAGGTGTTTTGAACCCGCAATCGTCTGATTGATTACCAATCCAGGAATATGATGATATGTTGATGATCTTTGATTTAATGTAGCCCTAAGCGACGAACATCCTCGCTAAACTTGTACATCGAAGCCAACAAGCATGACATTTTTCCCCAACAGCGAACGGTTCACGAATCAGCCCCTACACAAGAAAAACATAACGAACACGAACAAGTTCGGGGTTTAGGGCTACTTTAAGCCTTAAGACTTGATGCCGTTATTGTCGGTTATTTGTACACGTTTAAATGTGTTCATCGATCAGAACGTGGCCACTTTTGATTGACGCAATTAATTGGAGAATTATAATGGATGGACGGAAACCGACGGCGGAAAACTCCCACCATACTCTAACGCGATCACATTTTGGTGCCGACCAAGAAGTGCTGTGATCCAAAGGTGAGGAACAAGATATTTTCATTGAAGGCAAACCAGTCGGAAAGGAACTATGTTGTTCGTGGATGACAAGAAAGGTGGTACAAGTTGTCGACGTTGCGAAGAAGATGCACACATTATGGCGAATGAATTATTATCATTCCCACATTAATTTCGCACCAATTTTTGCTACCTGACTCCAAATAAACAGTCACATGCTGCATTCGATGATGTAGCAGCGAGAAGTATCTAGCATTGTTAATCAGTCTTTAGTTTCGGACATGGCATCGGACGAGATGAACCCTTGGCGTGGGAGTTCACGAAGAGGATCTTGCTGAACACAGCGATGGAGGAAGCTCAGATCTCGAGGTAGATGATAGATGAGAATGGTGAAGGGATCACACTAGCCACAGAGGTTATCGCCGAAGCTTTCAATGCTAAATAATGCAGAACATCAGAATTCGGAGTTATATTGCGACACCGTATCGACCTCCTTAACCAACAGGCTCGAACAAATGGAACCAAATTTTAAAAATCTCTATCTTTCACAATCTTCCACAAGACAATAAGTCGCCTTATCAACAAAGACTTGAACGGTTTGAAAAGATCACGAAATGTGTTCCACGCGACGAAGATCTGACGTATGACACAACATGACGTCAAGATAATGTGACTACCGTCAACTTTTGACCCACCTAGTGAGTGTCTGTTGTGCGCAATGTTTAGAGTCCGTGATGTTGACAAGAGAATCATTACTTCGTAATGATGTATACCAGCCTTCTAACTGAATGTGGATACTTTCTAGAAATCTGGAATGCCCATGACTTATATTCAAGTTAATCTTCTACAAACTCTATCGTGTTAGGGGAGAGTCAGAGTTCCAAATGCCAGGGAGTTGATCCAGTGCTGGAAAAAGATGAACTCAAACCTTCGTTTTTTCCACCGTTCAACGGATGAATTCACAGCTTGTTGTGAAGCTATTTCTGAAGATTGAACCTTGACCATGATTTGTTGGACGCTCCCTTTCATTTCCTCACAACATCAACGTGTTGACGTGACAAAAAACATTGAAAAATGTATCACACTCGAACAGCAACAGCAACCCAGTGTCATCCTTTCATTATCAACTGGATTATCGCTTGGCCCCACAGATTCCCCGAGACACACGCCTAGACCCGAAAAATCGTAACCATAACCGACGGAAACCTCACAAGTGTAACCGCGATAAGCGACCAGCTCTCTCTCTCTCCCTCTGGAGCGCCCCAATCGGATGTTTCCAGCCCGAACCGGATAGCCGAGGAGCGCGGCGCGGTTTTATGCTCGCAAACATTCGAAAACAACACCGGTCGCAATTACGAGTGAAAATAAAGATGAAACAATGCCATTTCTCGCAGCGTTTTTTTTTCATTGTGCTTTCGAAACGCTCATTTGCCGAGAGCGGCGCACTAAGTCCGCTTATCTTAGAGTAAACCCTTTCGGCAAACACAGGCAACCGCGCAACCACTCATGTGATAATCGGAGACCACCAGCTCACGTGGCCAACTCGTGCTTCTCCGCCCAGAGCTCGCCGGCCGCGAAAACAACCTGCCGCTGCCGGTGTCATGTCTAATCGGCCTTGTCTGCCCTTTTACACATCCTCTGGCAAGAACACTGATGCGGAGCACAGAAGCCTCGATGTTGTCAGATGTTCGAGTATAAATCGAAATTTCACACACCAATCTGACATCATGCCTGAACGAGTGCTGTGCCCGCCGAGCCGTTCGTGCGTCCGCCGCAATGCCTGGCCCAGCTGATAAGCTCGAGATAACCGGGTAAACAAATACAGAAATGGCGTGAATACGAGTACACGACAATGGATTCATTAACTGGCCGCTGACTACACGCTAATTGTTTGGCCATTGAAATGCAGGAGCTACGCGTTTCGAATGCACGCCAATCGCTGCTAGTGTCTGCGTTGAATTGAATTGATTGTCTGCCCACTTCGAGTGCAGCGATTCGCCTTCGAATGGGTTTGCTTGCGTGTAATTAGGACTTAATGACAACTTGAGGAGTCACACTTTGCTTAATTACATGTGGTGAATGCTGGGCGGTGAGAGTGTGGCAACATTTTCCGAAAGGTTATTTTTAATTGCACCAAATGCGGCACTGGGCATAAATACATCACCAAATATGGAAGACTTGACCTTTTTATTTCAATCAAATGAGAGAGACTCATTGACTTATTCACTGGCTGGGGACGTCATGCCACGGAAATGGCATTTGGCTCGTCGATGAAAGTGGTTTCGGTTTAGACGCCTCATCGAATCACAGCTCTGGTGGAATTGAAAAGAAATCAAAAAGGATCGTCGCTGCAGGAGGATGTGCGAGGTCCGGGTTGGGGATTCCGCGAAAACATTTTCTTTAACTGAACGCAAAGGTCACACAGTCAGATTGATTGTAAATTGAAGTAAATTCCGGCATTTGGAAGGATGCCGAACTTGTCAAGACGTAATTAATTAGCCTTGAACACGGTTAAAAACTGACTCAGACAACAACCATTGCCACAGAAAAAGCAATGCCGGACCGAACTATGAACAGAAGATGAGCTGAAGATTGCTTCTGAACCCATATCTATCTTCAGACATTTATATCTGTCAGACAATGTTAATTGTCAGACAATGTGGTCGTACTGATAGAAAGGGTTATTTGACAGCTGTTTGGTTTTGACGTCTTCTATTTTTGACAGCTGACGCGTGGTTCGTGACATGTGTCGATGTCAAATCTGTTCAAACACCCGAACAATGCTTAAAAATGATTGAATTATCAAATTTCGTGGTCTTTGAACAATGTTCTTTGCGCACTTCGACTATTTTACGGTCGTCATAATCGACCTACTGAGCAAGCAATTCAAGCCAAAGTAACCAAATTTTTGATTCAATTCCAAGCTATTGGACATCAAGCTACTTACACGTATGCGTAGAGTGCGTACAGCGGTACAGACATTTTCCGAGTTCATAAAGGTCAAACTGCGGCAGCTATGCAAGATTTGTGTTCATTTATGTAAATAGACTCCATGCCTGTGCATGACAGCAGTCAACAACTGTGTTCATAAAAGCAAATCGACTGCCAAACTGCGATCAAATTGCCAGTGATTTTTGTTTTGTTGCAGGATTGCAGGGAAAACGAAAGGTGGACTTCCTCATGCGAAAATGGTTCCTAAAACATCATTCTCTTATTACTTTAAGAATATTTCTGTTTCTTGGAACATGGCTTGGCTTCCAATTCTTTTTATTTAAAAGCATCGTCCTTTTCCTTTGTATTTTGTGACCAATATTTTTTTTTAGTGTCACGCACACACTTTTTGTATCGCCTACTTATGTTGCATTTATGAATATTTTTGAGATCGAGAAAATATTTTGAGGAACAATATTGCAATTATGAGCTCAACCATTGCTGCTGTCCCTTCGTACTTACGCATGCCTGACGGTTCCAACCTCGCAAATAAAGGATTATGTGGACAGTGCCCCCCCTAACTTAATCGTCGATTTGGCACATAGAATGACGCTTAACACAATGGCGTCCACTCCTAGGAGGTTATGGCATCCTACTGGAGAGGCTATAGTCTGGTGCCACGGGAGATCAAATCCCCTGAGACCCACATAGGTTTCAGCTTGATCACTTGAGTGGGAGTATCGTGGTAGCTGTGCTTGAATACCCAAAGTCGTGGGGAGAGGTGGAAATTAATCATCTATGTACATGTCTCAGAGCTAATCACGTCTATTGAGGGTTAGCGTGTTCGAATACGAAACGTGAAAGCTATATGATCTGTGTGTCTGTCTGTGTGGAGTTCCAAAAAACAACCGGGTGCTGCAATTCAAAGAGCAGCAGAGGTTTTAGATGGGGCTCACACTCCACCAAGGTGGGGAAAAAGTCTATGTACTTCAACTCCAAATTGGCACTTTTGATTCCTATTTAAGGCGTCTGGTCCAGCGCAGCAAACTGGTCCTAGAAATAAAAGACCCCGTGATGTAAGCCTATAAGGCAGGTGATCACGTTAATTAATTCACTCATATCCGCCTATTAACGAGGACCGTGATTTGTCAAACGTAGGAATTGGGTTTTGTCACTCGACTTCGTGGCAGATTTTATGCAAGGATCTTGCTGTGAAACAGAATACAGCTCAGCTCGAAGAACTGAACCCAAACGACTTGCCACATCGTCTAATTTTCGATGAGTGAGTCTTAAAAAAGCTGGAGGACGATCCGATTTAGCGACGAAGCTCATATCTGGTTGAATGACTAACAAAACTCCCACATTTGGTCTGGATGAACAACCTCCCACAATGTTCCTCGAAAAATGCACTGTTTGGCGTGGTTTATGGTCCGGCGGAATCATTAGTCCGTGTTTTTTCAAAGATGACCGTGAGCACAATGTTACCGTCAAATGTCGAATTTTGTTTCTGCCCAAAAAACGAGCTGAGCTGAGCTGTGATTCCAGCAAGAAGGCGCCACATGCCATATAACACGCCAATCAATCGAACAGTTGAGAAATGGCTTCGGTAAGCCAAACACTGACGGTAAACGAGAGACAGTTAATGCAACATTTAAACATCGACTTCTTGGACAACGCGTCACCATGGGCTACCTCGCCTCCACGGCAATAGGGTACACACATTATCATATCACTCTTGCCAATCGCTGTTTCCTCAGACTGAACATGCAATGACGCTAGGACCTTATACAAGCCACTGTTCCTTCCATTCCAGCTGTACAGAGCAGAGACTTGGACAACTTCAGAAGCAGATAAAGAAATCTTTGGTTTTTTTGAAAGAAAAGTTTTGCGTGTGATCGTTGATCTGGTTTGCGATTGTGGTACCTGGGAAAGAAGATTTAACCACGAACTGTACATCAAAATGAGTCTAGCCAAGTGTCTACGGATCCAACGCCTAAGATGATTGAGCCATGTTGAGCGCATGAAAAACTTGGTCCCTATCTGCAGAGTCTTTGATTATGTGACTGTGTGGCTTGTACCCTTCTTTTCTGATTGACTCAGTTTCAATTCATTTCATTTGACTTAGGATTGACTCATTTAAGTGACATTTGCTGATTGTGATAAATAACAAGTTCAAATTTGCATATTAAACTAACAAAAAAATCCCGTAAGAGTTGGTATTCCAATCACAAAAAGTGCTGACTCACTCGTTCTTTTATCGTCAACACCTCAAAATTTGTTCAGTTAACTATGTAGTCCCGAATGGGAACTTATGATTGATGCTTACAGCTATGGTCACGATGAAGATGCTGTTATGAATGCGCTTGCTATTTGGAATCAACAAACACAAAAAACCCCATGTCATTGCATGGAAACCGCAAAGAAGTCAAAATCTCGAACACATACTCACTGGAGGTAAATTATTGCACGTCTGACATAATCTCGTGCAATTAAAATAAAGTAACGTTTGTCTGTGCTTTCAGAAACATGAAACAGTGTAAATCACGTAGTCTGACGCTTCAGAAATTTAACGAAATGTTGCCGCAAATACGTGTGGAAACTGTTGGATTTACTGAAAGAAAACATTACTTACATTTTTTTAAAGGTTTGATAATTAACTTGGCAGCACTGTTCGCAATGACAATTTAGTTGACAACTGAGACTTGTGTGTCATATTACGTTTACACCGCACCCAAATTCAACATTTCGGGGAAAAAATGTCGAACATTTCAAATGACATATAGTGGCAGAATTGATTGTTTTGTTGACAGCTGTTTTTTGTTTATGTCAGCGGGCTGAAAAGGGATTAAATGACATGCTGAATTTGGAAAGAGGTTTGTTCGTTTTGACAAACTTGCAAATGCAGCAAGGAAATTGAACATTTTGCTGAAATCCAAATATTCGAAATGCTGGAAAGTGTACGGCAAACTGCTGAACATTTGGACTGAAATGTTGAAACTAGCCGAAATGTTGGATTTAGGTGCGCTGTGAGTGTACTATGACGAGTCAGAAATTTAACGAAATGTTGCAGAAAATAAGTGTGCAAACTCTAATAATAATTTACTACCTTCTACAGCAAGTACTAGTGCTGCAGTTTTTATGTCGTCTCCGAACGGCCAAGGTTGAGAAGCTTTTCCTGGACAGTCATTCTCTTTGAGCATCGTTAGTGACTCGAAAGAGGTGGGGCCGTGAAAGTCATTTCATCATAACTGGAATCGAACCTAGACACCACAGGTTTAACTGCGTAGTGGATGCGACTACGTGCATCCAAGCATTTCAAATATGAAACAGTGTTCACTGCCCAGATTAAATTAAATAACTGACACAAAGAAAGAAACATACGTTTTCCTTTTCAGTCACTTCGTTACATCTACCACAGTGTATGATGTGTGGGATGCCTTGTAAGTGAGAAACATGATTTCGCTGAAACCCTTGAAGGATCCCACGAATCCAACCACCTCTTGTGACACCACATTTTACTCTTGAATTCTTCACAAACAATACAACCGATTTGATCGTAACTTGCTCTCTCTTAGTACTGCTTCAGTGCTGTTTTATTTAGCGACTAACTTGTAGACAACAGCATGGTGTTCCGCCTGGAATACACTTAGCGTGTCTGGACGTTTATCGCGTTCGACAAATTCTGGGTCTACAGCTAAGATGTTTAGCATTTAATCAGTCTGCATCCGATTTGGTCAATTAAGGAGTGATGGCGTGTATACGTAAGAGGGATTTAATTTTCTTTCAAAGCAGCTTATCTGGTACATCCTTTGACTTAGAGGGTGCGAGAGCCAGTGTTGGGACTAAATATGTGGTAGTCGTAGATTTAAAAAAGAGTGCTAGAACCGCTTAACATATACAACTTCTAAGAAATTTCACTTGCTACGTTCACGTCGCTCTCCTAACTGCTCTTCATTCGCCTTTCTGTTCGCATTTTTGGATCACTGCAGTCAGTTATAACTCTTCCTTGTAATTTTATGCACATATTTTCCTTTGAAATTGTGTTGTGAGAAGGGTCAAGGAACAGAAAAGAACAATAATAAATGGCATAAAATTGAAGAATTACAATGCGTGGTCGTTTGTGCACTTTGGGTAGTAGACTTGGTCGATTTGAATGCAAAATTGACAACAATTATGGGAAAGTCCCAACAGTGGCGGGAGCCTGTAAAGACATTCATTATGGTGTCGAAAGGAAGTGCCGAGATAACCAACTAGTTTCTCTAGTTTGAAAATCTACTACAAATTGGTTTTGTCAATTTGAACACTTATGACATTTTGAGTGCTAAACATCTGTTAATAAAATGTAGTATGTCAATAAATTGTGAACGTCAAACCGAACTGTCATTTGAGAAATAGGGTTTTTTTCAATCAGTCTTTGTTTTCTTTTTTTTTTAGACAAATTTAAATGGAAAGGGTGTTTCTTTTAGATGCGCAGAACTTAAAATTGGCAGAATTGTTTTATGTGACAGCTGATTTGGCAGATCTCGATTATTTTGAGGTCAATTTAGTTTCGTTGGAGCAACGTTTTCAAATTGCTCATATTTATTTTAAGAAACATGGTTCAATTAGAGAAATTCAAACTGAAGTCAGTGTCGAAACACCATGACAACCAAAAGAGTTCTCCGTTTCGTGTGCTTTATGGTCCACTGCAAACATTGCTCCGTACTTGGAAGTCAACTTTCAACGCGTAATTGCCGAAATACAGACTCATGTACCGCGAAGAATATGTTGAAATTAGACCGACAGATTACGTCATGTCAATTCGCCCCAGTCGCTGCGGTCACATGCCCGAAATCACATTCAAACGTTAATGCTACAAAATTATCTGTCAAATAAATTCAATTTCACGGATATTAAAATTCATATATTTATAACCGCTACAAGGTGGCACAAAATTAATCATAAAATCTTGTTTTTGAATTACTTTTTTACTAAAAAAAAGTTTGAGTTTGGGGGATGGAAAGTCTGGAAAGGTTTAGAAATCTGGGATCATTAAATCGGGCGATCTTGCTGGGCATACCAATCGCAAAAACGGAAGATTACGCGTCCAGAAAACGCTTCCTTCACAATATCAATTGTGTCTCGTGCTGTGTGTGCGGTTGCACCGTCTTGTTGAAACCGCATGTTCACCAAGGCCCGCTCACCCAATTCCGGCAGTAAGAAGTAGTTTATCATGGCCGTTTAGCCTTCACCAATTAACAGTGACCGTATTGCCGATAACGTCCTCAAACAAATTCGGCCAAATCACACCTCCCTCGTGAATGCCGCACCACACAGTGGCCTTGAGTGGATGGAAAGGCTCTTTATGCTTTACCCTCCCTCAGAAACGAAGATTTAGTTTATTGACGTAACCGCTTAAGTGGCAACGCGCCTCGTCTCTCTCGGTGATTTTCGACACCAAATCGTCCTCTTCATTGTTGAGATTGAAGATGGCTTCACAGTAATTCACACGCGACTGGCGGTCAGGAGGCATTAACTGATGCACTTTGTACTGCAACTTGTGTAAATCTTTCGCTAAAATTCGCTGTAGAGTCCGTCCGCTGATGCCCTATTGCGTGGCGTCTAGTTGATGATTCTTCGGTCTCAGTGACATCGGCAATAGCCACGCTATTCGTGGTCTATCGACCAGGCGAGTGGTGGTCAAGCCCTGCATGGTCTGCCGGGGGTCCAGTTTGTTCGAGTCGAGTAGCTAAGCGCCGGAATGTTTACCACAGTTGACGCGACACGATTAGAAAATCAACGACGAAATTCACGCCGAATATTGATATAGCTTATCCGTATTTTTAATACTGCAGCTGTCTAGTTCATAAATGTCAAATATGATTGACGTACGCCATTTGCAAAAATGAAAACATCTTCCGATTGGATGATTAATTTTGCCCCACCTTCTATATACAAATGCAAACGGAAAGCTTTTACACTCAAATCGAAGATGAGGATGTAGAATATCGAAAATGCTTCAACAAAACAGGTTCACATGCCACATAACACTGTTCCGGCTTTTCTCCAAGATATATATCTCCGGGTTACGTACTTCGCGTTTTGGTGATGTGAACTCGCCACCAAGACCGTGCGATTTGTCGCCGTTGGACTTCTTTTTGTCAGGCTATGCAAAAGATCGTGTTTGTACACACAATCCACAAACTCTGGACGCTTTGAAAATGAATATTTATCAAGCTTTGACCGAGTTGCTGGCCGATGTGTGTCGAAAAGTCAAGATTGCAGTAAGAACTGTTATCGAAATCAAAATCATGAATGGTTTTTTTTTTTTTCATTTAAATTCTCCACTTCGAAAACCACAAAATGTTGTTTCGAAAATCACAAAATGCATGACTCGCGCCAATTCAGACAGTGTTTTGTAGTACACCGAGGAATGTGAAACGAACGAAATCGGGGACTGGTGAAGAGATGATGAGGATTGAAGTGCAGAGCTGATAAGGTTATGACGAACAAATTTGATAAACTCTTGCAGTGAACTGGAGAGCATACTAACTCACACGGAGCCGAAAAGTTATTTTCCCAACTGACGCTTATCGAATTTCCCCCTCTCCAAAGTGTCCAAAACTCGATTTGTCGTCGGCATCTTAGTCGGCAGTGCGGCAGTTTCCCTCGAATGCTCCCAGTTCCACACTGAACAGCGCTGGAAAAGGAGAATCCAAATTGAAATCCCACTGCAACGTGATAATTGACCTTGACGTCGCATTTAAATTTAATTACATGCACAACCCGATAGGAAGCCATGAGCTTGTGTGTCCCATTCGACTACGTGCATCCAAAGCAATTCAAAGTCCACCATGAGGCGGACGTATGTGTGCTGAAATCAAAGTGGCATCGAGTCTCTTGACCAAGTTACCCATTTCAACCATAAAACCGAGCAAATTATTCATCAGAAATTCCCAAAAATTAAGAGCTCTGAAGTCTTATCAGAGATTGACCAACCACCACCACAAGCGTGCATTTCCAGTCTAATTCCCTGCCGCAACGAGCTGAGGTTATGATATCGAAGGCAGCAGCCAGCATAAAAACCAATTCAAACGCCAAGACGTAGTTTGAGTGTGTTTTTCGTTTTGTCTTTGGCCACATATTGACACTTTGGCAGAACCGGTCGTTTCCAGTTGAAACCGACGCCGAAACATATTTTCGTAAAACAATTAGCATGATGACGACTGATGGTCTAGTTGTTGACCGATGATGTTTATTGAGCCAGAAGTCTGGGGAATGGTCCCGAATATCCGTGAAACCATTGAGATGTCACAGACGGTGTATCGTGTGGAGAATCTCTCGATAACGAGAGGAGCGAAAAGAAAACAGTCAAACCAGACAGACGACTTGGCGATGGATGTGGTTAGCTAGACACCGTGCGGGCGGCGATGTGAAGGAAGCTGAGATTGGGTAAACAGGTACAGTTGCTCAGAGGTTTACTTATGAAACTGATAACTTTCATTTTTTTTTTTTTTTCTGTGGTTGCCGGGGAAAAGTGAAAAATGTTTTAATTTCGATTGGAACGTGTACTACTTGACCGACGAGAATCGTTTAACGCAAGGAGCTCAACCACAGGTGGAATCATTGAAAATTGTTGCTTCTAGGTTGGCAGTACTTTCGATTAGTGATGCCGACTCGCGGTGTCGATTATCTATGTCGAGTCTGTCGGACGGAAATTGTGTACACAACATTATTCGTTCCAGTTCTACTGCAAGGTCCCCAGAGGCTGGGACAATGTCGAAAGTGGATGAGGATGCTCTTAGTCCTCCCGAAAGACAACTTTTTCGTGCGATAATTGGTCATGTCAAAAGGGCATAAGGTCATGTTTATGGCATCTTCTGGAGGAGAAGATTCAGCAACGAATGGGCTGTACATTGACATGATTCTAGTTAGGCGTCTGCGGCTCCAAGGCCTAAAAAGGCTGCTTAATTTAGATTGCATGGGAAATATGGCTCCGTTTTAAAGAGTCTTTGAGTGTAAGCCTGTAGAACAACGGACAACAGGACGCCCGGATTTGTTGGTTGCGTACAAAAGGTCGAAAATAACCTCAACCAACTTGGTTTTATGCACAATTGAAGAGTCCGGTCCACAAAGGAGCCGCTTCAAACAAGTATACATGCTTTACAGCAACAGAAATATGTGGATCTAACGACTAATGTGTGTAGGACATGTGGGACGCATAACACCGCCAGACGTCCCAAGAGTCTGCATCTCAAAGCCTATCTTCAGCGCAACAGAGGACGCACTGTGGCTAAAGTGTCGCAAACAAGCAGAGAGGGACATCAAAAAACTCGTCTTGCGTACTTGGAGACACCTAACAAGTGGTTGAGCCACCTGGAGAGGCTTGATTGATTAAGCCCCATGTCCACTCGAGATTGTGGCGCCACACAAAGAAGAAGAAAGATGACGAATATCGAGAGACCTTACTGCTGCTGCTCCACGGTCACAAGGCATTGTCGTCAGCCATCGCCGACACATTTCTTTAGGTCTAGATTAATTTGTTATTGTGATAACTACCAAATATTTTCATGCCAAAGCACTAATTATCTCAAGCCACTGACAGTGTTTCGAGAATACAACTCAGCCGCTAGCGGTGGCTATTTGATTAGAATCCAATTATCACTAGATCTGTGACGTGGTTGTTGTAAGTGTGCGTTGTTGAGTCTTTACATCACATTCTCCTCACGATCATGTGGAACCTGAGGAGAGCATCGTGTCGCCGTGACGTAGTGAGCAAGTGCTTCAAATTTTGCGGTTGGGGTCAATGTACATGATCTGTCTCAGCTGCGGCCCCTATGCAGCCGTCCCTAGTTCGACTGACTCTGCTCTTGATGCTCTTCTGAATCTTTGCACGTTCCGTCAACAGAAAGACCGTCATTTGGTTGCCTCATTGCTTGCGAGGATTTGCATGGGCACACACAATCCCCAACTGAGAGCTCTTCGACAGATGTAGGTAGCCTCACTTAGACTGTGAGCGACGCTCTTGACGGACCAGTGTCCGGATGTGATTTTATTTCACGGGAAGCTTTCCATACGGTAAAAACAACCTGCTCCGTTTCCCCTGTTCACCTCCCAGTCAAAAGTCCTTACATCGCAGTCACACCCGTAGCCCGCTGTGCAATTCTTCTTCATCAGCGCACATCCACGGGATCAATCTTGATGGATGTACGTCCTTTGCCTTCCTCAAACTCCAAACCAACCACCCTCAAAGAAGCATCATCTTCGAGGGACACACTCGTTCTCGTCTGGAATCCAAGATTAACACATAGCCGCCTTGAACCTTGAAAAATCCCACGTAATTAATCATAATAAATCTAATTAACTCAGAAACGAAAATATCGAAACGAAAATCAAATCCCTTAAGGTCGCACGCCACCATTGCGTGCAGCGCATTCGTAAGATGAATCATGAATCATGATTGCCATGCAAATAGACACAAATGTCTAACTCAAACATGAGACTCTTGGCGCGGTCTGTACAAATACCATCCACGTGTAGACCAGATATCGAAGTAAACAACCACCTCCCCCTCTAGCGCTGGATGCACAAATACAACACGAGTACAATTCGATACGCCGCCAAAGGTTCACTGTACTCGGGGGGGTCACATCGGGATTTCAATTTGTTTCAAAGTTTAATTTTTTGGGTAATTATGAAAATTCGTCTGACGGCATTTAGCGGCGCGACCGTCCGAGTGTGAGCGCAACCACCTGGGAACTGGTTCACTGCGACACGACTAGATTCAGCCACCGCCTGACAGCCAATGATTCATGCGACAGATAGGCGTGCGAACGTGTGCGCATACATGAAGGAAAACAGCGTATCCGGTGTTTATAACGACTTTCAATTTTTTTTTGTTCTCTCTCTCTCGGTTAATTTTTTCATTTTTAATTTGACTAAGTTGCTTTTTGTTGTCGGGTTTCCTTATCGCTGAGAAAATGGTGCATAAAATGAGAAAAAAAAAGCAACAAACTTTCACAATGACCGATGGCTATGAACGGGTGAAGAAAGTTTTCAAAAGGAAAACAATTCCGTGGGGGTTAATTTGTTTATAAAACAAAATCGATAAACAAATTAGTGAACTTTGATTTTGAGCTGGACTGGACTCAAAATAACCTGCTGCACGGGGCACATGTCAAACGGGAGAGTGTCCATTTTTGTGTTCATTTCAGGGACTCTTCTTTCTTTGGATTGTTTTGGATAGTTTCTTATTTAGTTTTATTAACACATGTTACGGATCGGATCGGCCAGAAATTGGGCATTTTGGGCAAACAAAAGTTGGATATCATCTCACGGTAGCGCTCACCATTCACAGTTACGTTACGATTCGCATCATCTTTGAAGAAGTACGGTCCAATGATACCACCAGCCCATAAGCCGCACCAAACTGTGACTTTTTCTGGATGCATTGGTAGCTCTTGCAATGCTTCTGGCTGATATTCACTCCAAAATCGATAATTCTGCTTATTTACGTACCCATTGAGCCAAAAATGAGCTGACCATAAAATGGAAAAAGCGCGCGATGAACTTTCTTAACAGAGCACGCATTTTGATAACAAAATTCAATAATTTGCAAGCGTTGTTCGTTTGTAAGGCGATTCATGGTTAAATTATAGACCAAACTGAAGATGTTTGACAGTGAAACAAAAGACGAAACGTGCGTCAGCTGTTTAAACCAGTGTTGCCAAAAAGATAATAGCTAAAAAATCACCCTTTACATATGTCTTGTCGGACCAACAGCTCTCAAGCTACTCCTACCTTCACGATCAGGTCCTCAAGAAAGGGATGCACACGCAGTTCAACGTGCGGACTCCACGGCAATCCATTGTGTGGATCTTGCCATTATGAATTGCATTCCAAGATCAGTTAAATGTTCTCCATGGGAGCTCTGGCAGGACTCAATTCTGACAAGGGGATTTTCGAACTCGGCATAGCTTGTCAAATATTCGTTTTAAAAGCGTCAAGAGTTTGTGGATTGTGAGTACAAACACGGTTTTTTGCATAGCCTGACAAAAATAAGTCCAACGGCGACAAATCGCAGGATCTTGTTGACCAGTTCACATCACCAAAACGCGAAGTAACCCGCCCGAGGATATTTGTCTTGCAATAAAGCCGGAACAGTCGTGTTATGTGGATTGTGCCACTGTCTTGTTGATGTATTTTCTATCTTCTACAGCCTCATCTTCGATTTGAGTCCAAAAAACCCCGGTTATGATTTGACTATTCTGGCAGATGTTGAGATCATTTTCGGAGAAGAATGTGAGACCACCCGACCAAATTGCACGCTGCACGCCATTGTAACTTTGTGGATCTTGGCAGTGACAAGTGGGTCTTTATTTACATTTCGTATGAAAATTGGTCATTCATAGGCTGATGTTTAAGCACCTAATCGGCGTATGTTCTACACATTCCATGTTCAACTGGCTTCAATTGTTGAGGGATTTGAACTTTATAAGTGTGTGGAGCAACAACCAAATGCAAAGTATACCATAATCGCCGTAAGACAAGCCCAAATGACGTGTAATCGATATTTTTGGATCTTCTTCCTCAGTTTCATTAACGTCCGTTGTAGTTTCTGTAAAGTGTACATTTCGGGAATAGACAGGTCTTAAGACATCTGGAACAGGGCCATGGTCTTTGAATTGTAGTACTCTGTCAATTCACAGAATTATTCCTCTTTATCAAGAAATACAAAATGCCTGTCGTTGATCCTCGCATAGGTGGATAGGTGGAATCCCTTTAATGCAAAATAACAGTGCAATATGCTGAGGTCTCACTCTAAATACGAAATTAAGCTGGAAGCTCAACATGCAGGAACGCGTTAGAAAGCGTTACCCCCCAGTTCACACCGGAAGTCTGAATAACAGACCCTGGACGGTCCTCTGCAAATTCTCACAGACGGATCGAAGATGGACCAACTGTCATTCCTACTTCAAAATCACTGTAGCGTCTTTCAAGCAGGGTAAAACTGTCCTGGTTAAAAAAAAAAAACAATTTAATATCAAGCACAGATATCGTCATCTGTTCCGACAGCCAGGCAGCAATCAAAACTCTGAGCACAGTCACATTTAACTCTAAGACTTCTCTGAATTGCTCTCTATATCTTAACGAGATGGCCAAATATTTTCCAGTGTGTTCTTTTCCCGTAAAAAAAACGTCATTTAGACGCCTATTATTTTAACAACCTGGCGGACCTAAGTAGCATTTGTATCAGTTAACTCCTTTGCTTTATCAAAATTGGTTTGGTTTGAAATAACATGGATCCGCATGGTAAGACAACGGCCCAGCTTTGGTCTAAGTGTGACTACTTCCAGCAGTCACTCCAATCTAACCAAACCTGCAGAATTCTCAAATGGACGATTTGTGGACCACTATCTGCTCGTAATGCTCGAAACACGTATACTACAAAATCACTGCACAGTGCACCCGCGGTATTCCGGCCCCTTACCGGCCATCTTAACCGACCCATAATCCGACGTGCCTCATAAAGCGAGTCGACTGTTTTTTGGAAAATCTTTGAAGACAGCTCACACTTGCAAATACAGTGACATCCATTCGAAGCAGCCGCTTCAGTCATTCGTCTCGCACACACTCGGAAGCATAATGACATAAAAATGCCTTTCCAATAAGCCCATGGCCACTAAAGCTTGTATACTAGAACCCCTTAAACCATTTTCCCATGCAGATATTGCATTTCGCTTTGCCCAAGCCAGTGCATGGTTTGAGTTACCACCGCATGTACCGAACAACGAATTCTGTTGTGCAAAAATGTGGTGAGACATCTGCTGCTGATCAGATTCGCTTTCGTTAGAGAAAGAGATTGTCGCTCTTGCTCACTAAATTAGCTAATAACGCTCGACAGGCTGTCTCTTCATTTGTAAAGTTGGCACCTCTCTTAGACTCAGACCCACGGCGAACAGTAGCACCCCTCAAAGAAGAACAGATGCGTGTGCATCTCCACCAAATAGTTATGACTCTAACGAACATCGACACACCGTCCTCCCAGCTCTAAGCCCAACCACTTTGCCGTTTCCCGTAATCACCAGTCCCAGCTGAAGCAAGTCATGCACGCCCTTTGAACATCTCCTCATCGAGAATTGTTTGCACAGAGAGATAGGCATAGAAGATTGCACTGATATTTTGCAACAATTTCAAAAAGCCCATCAGCGTGACTGGGTCTAACGTTCAAAGTGTCTGTTGTTGGTTCTTATCAAGATTCAGCATCGATCTTGACGCAGCAACAGTCTTCTCAAGGCTACGCTGAGCACACATTGCACTGACTGTTGTTGTCAGTCAATTCAATCTTCACGATCTTAGGTCATACACAGATTTGAAGCATTTTTCGAATAATAACCTTTGAATGGAGGAAGATAATGGTGGCGGATATTTATGTTTTGTTACGTTATGCTGCGAAGATTAACGAGGAGAGAAAGTGAAGGAATGACAACTGAGGCGCGACCTTGATCTTTCACTCGCAGAGGAAGAGAATGAATTACGGGCTTTTTAAAAATCTCAAGGTCAACTTCGGGTTGATTGTGAAAGAGAGAGAGACTGTGATACCAAAAATCATTCGCTGGCAGTTTGCTATGAATTTTTGCACAGGAAAGACAGAAGTCTGTTGCAATTCATCACGTAATCGACTATGACTGTGCGAAATTCAGTACAAGCCGAGGGATCCATAAAACCAAGCATTGCCAACCATAACCACAACCTGCTGTCAGTCTTAGGTTCGGCATAAGTTGATAGCAGTCGGACATAGAGTAGTATAAACCCATTGTGACCCAAACCACCTGGAACCAGTCGGTTATTGAAAAAGTAGACCCTAAATGGGAGTTGCTTCAGTTAGCCACAGCACTGCACGGGCAGAGAAGGTGATGTGTGCTATCCTCCTCCTCTTGATTCATGCTTCACTCATCCTGTGGGCCGATGAGACACTCCTGAGTGCTGGTATACTTAGCCTGAGCAGACAGAGCGACCGTTGAGATGTAAGTTGTCAGTCTTGCAGGTCAAGTGCTTTGCCTTCAATCTTGAAAGCGCGTAACCAGACACCTGGAGTTAAGAGTGCCACAGAACAGTTCAATTCTAGCAAAAAGTGAGTAAATGGCCAAAAAATATATATATGCAGGTTTAAGAAGCAAATTAGCAAATTAGACTTATCAAGCCGACTGCTGTACTATTTTTTGATTTATATCCCACGATCTATGGACCGGGTGGGCCAAATACAAGATTCTTTTTAAAAATGTAATAAAATGAACAAAATTAATTTTTTTTCCATGTATTATGGCTTTGTTAGTAAGAACAAACATTCCCATTAATTATGCAATACTATGTCGTTCAAGTGGCTATCTCGGCTGGCTTCGCAGTAGCGCATTCTGTCACCCCAGTTGTCTAAGACCTTGTTGATGGTTTCGGGCTGTAGCTCACGGATTGCTTCGATGGTCAAATCGCAACTCAGAGGCAGCCAATTGACATCGCCAAGACGACTGATAACACGATTTGGGAATTTTGTGCGTAAAAGAACGATTGTAGCATGGGCTGTGTGGCTGCGCGTCATCCTGAATGTACCCGAGGTCGCCCAAATCCATGTCTTCAATTTGAGTAAAAAAAAGTCGGTCAACATTGCTCTACGATGGGCGCAACGGTGGGCGTTAGACCGACACGTTGTGCCTAGCCTCATTTCCGAAGAAGGCCACATTCTTATCTGTGCGCACCGTACAACGACGGGGACCATGAGTGTTTTTCACTAGCGAACCAGTCTCATGAACTTTTTACACAAACTTGCGTACAGCAGTCACGGCGGGTGCTTCATTTCGGCCAAAACTTTTTTTTAAAAACGCACTGTTTAGGCTACACAGCACTAACTTTGGAAATAAGTTTCCATTGGTGTTCAAACATAAAGCGATCCATTTCGTTTCGCGGAGGTATGATACTGACTTTCTGTCAAGATTTCAAGTGGGAAACAGCTGTCAGTGTCAACGTATCCTATGATTTAAAATAAAACCGCTAGATGGCCCGCCCTGTATATTAACATGGACATGGACGATGGCTGAAATTCAGTGTTGTGGTTGTTGTCTCTTGTAGTTTTGGTGATATATCTCTCATTAAAAGTGCGAAGGCTAAAATAGCAACTGCTGTTCGATTCGATTCTTCTCAGTCAGCGCTCGTGGAATCCGAACTAGATTCTGCACTGATCACAGCAAAAATCACGTTTCACGGGACTGTGCACCACATACTTTGAGATAGCAGATTCGACCCTAGTCTCGAATAAGAATAAACGCTGACGGTGCCCAGCCAGAGAGTAAAAGCGTGTGGAAGTGTTCAGAAAAATAATAAATGCGTTACTCGCATGCCTTAAAATGGAATATTAGAATACCACAAGATGAAGCAGGACCACTCGGTTTCGCTCGAGTTGGACAACTTCAGGCAATACAAGCGTTGCCAATGCACCCGGAAGCATGCAGTATTTGGTGCGGCTTATGGTCCAGAGGACGCACGAGCTGAACATTCTCGACATGTGGTTCCAGCACAAGCCGACACAGTTGTCCCGAATCGATGGACAAATTGAGAAATGAGTTCGCTGCATGGACCGCCCATATTGTTCGACTTTTTCTTGTGAGGTTTTCTGAAGTCGAAGGCCTATGCGAATAAGCCACAAACTACAGAGGACCTCTTTAAATTTAAAGGTAGGAAGCGCTTAATAAAACATTCTGCATTTAATTCAAATCTTGCGTCAATTTTGGGACGCACTTTATAAGATCACATCTCAGAAGTGAAAGGTTTCACCTACCTCTGCGAGATTGTTTCGTCAAATCCCTTAAGGCGACTGTAGACTGCAAGGGCATCTTGTCAGATGACGTGATAATCTTATCAAAGCTCTACCCCAACCTCAATCTAAGCCTGATGATTTGATTCAGCACTTGCAGCAAGTGCACACTTAAACTCGTACTTTGTTGAACTCAGATAAGCTAACCAATTCGAATGGTAATTCCGTACGAGTTCAATGCGATGTGCGCTATCAGCGGCAACTGCAGTCATCCGCACACAAGCATCCAAATCAGTTACGTCTTCAGCAAAGTATTTCGATCTTGTCATCCACTGACGAGTGTTATTAGACAGCGACATTCCCACGAAATCGATCTACTGTTTTACGCGATTATTTAACAGATAAATTCCTCTCAAGTCAATTGTGTCTCCGGTTTCAATTGAAACTGGAAACTTGAACGTCGCAAGCTTCACTTGTTCAAGTGCATTTCTTCTTGCTTTAGTTTCGATTGACTTGAAGCCGATTATATCACATTTTACTATCAAAGCGTGTGCTTGACTCAGAGAAAACGCGCTAGGATATGAAGGGTGTTCGTCGATGTCGTACACGTGCGTCACTCAATCGGACTTCATGCGAAACAATTGCGCATGAAATTTCAAGTAAAAACCCTCTCCAAGAATTATCGATGGATGCACAGTGCAGAGGAGAGAATTCCACTGCGAATGCACACGCGGTCATGAGTCAAACAAGTGAGTTAAGTTTTAAGTAAGTCGTGGTTCTAAATGTTCTAAATTTTTGTACTCAACACGTCTTCTCAGAGTTTCCAAAGTGCTTGAAGGATTAATCATCACGGAGTTTAGGAATGTCGAGCCCAATTCTTTGTATTCACCATGAACATGCGATCCGTTCGTGCTTGCACCAAACTTGATGGACTAAAATCGAAGGAGAAACCCCAGAATGTGTACAATTAACAATACACATTCGACACAATTACAAATGCGGTTATATCTGGGAACGCATTTACCAAACAACTGCTCGCAGAGGTCTTCGAGTTCAAGCCATTCAATCACCTTATCAGCCCAACAGTGACATCGTTACGAATTTCTGGTTTGAACTGATTAATTTTACACAAGCCACGCCCTGGCTCAGCGCCTCGGACGATCGATTTACTCCGGAAAAAAAAAAAAAACAAAAACGAATGTTCTCCAGACGAGTTATGAAAAATGATAACACCGATTGACCGCCTGTCTCATGACTTATTCGATCTTTGGTCGAGCACTATAGGCCACGAGCGGTTAATGATCTGAAGCCGATCAGTGTACATAATCTGTGAGAAAAAAACCATTCCCGAAAATTGAGCTTTAAAAATACATTCCGCCGTTGAAGCCGGGCTTTGGAGCGATGCTATGTTTAGAACACACGCGGGAAAATAGAGTGGAGGAGTACTAAATCATTTCGTTCATTACCGCTGTGCCTCGTGGACTACGCCAAAGGTGGCGGGAGAAGCCCTTGGTTGTTTTGAACAAACATTTCGTTGAACAGAACATGTTATGGACTGAAAGCGACTGGAGAACTGCGAACTGTGACAGAAGACTAGCCAGGTGTGATGTGTCTGACAAAATCTGACTCCGAGGCCGTGGAACTTGGACTCAATATCAACTCAGACGAGACGACGTCCACGATTGAGGTGCTGCACGCAAAAGGTGGGGAACCTCAACCGTCTACATAGAGGCACGCATGCGACCAAGGGACCGAGCACAGACGGTGATTCATTTAGTGACTCAGCCCGTAGAATCTTTGGCTCCAAGATTTTGGAACTTTTTCTTCTCAGAGGACATCCAGTGATGAAGTACTCAAGCGCGTTTGTCAGCTTCGTAAATTTATGGAAAGTCCCTTTGTGGCAGCACCCACATAAGGTATGATACCTTGGCGGCAGTCTTCGCGTGGTCCTTGAATTAAAAGTGACTGTATCCAGAGACAGGGTAAGAAACACGGCAGTGCGCGAGGTATTCAACATTGAGCAGCTGCTTCTTCGAACGGAAAGGGCTATGCTTCGTTGGTTTGGTCACGTGGCACGAATGTAACCATCATCATGACTTCCGAGGCGGGCGTTGAATGCGATTCCATCAGGTAGGCGACCGTTTGGCAGACCCTGGACGGGGTGGTTGGACCAAGTCCAAAAACTCGCCAGGTTACACTTGGGCATTGCTCCTGATGAGTTAGAGTCGATGGCGGAGGATCGAGTTGCCTGGAGATCTCTCGTGTGTGGTTTAGCCCCGCGACCCCTTTAGTGGATCATGCGGGTCAGAAGATGATGATGATGATGATGAGCCAGAGACTTATAAAGCCAGAAACGAGGCCTGTAAGGATGATCAAGGGAACATCGTAGTAGAATCACAGTCGGTGCTGAGGACATGGAGGAACCATTTCTGCTCTATCAAGGTCGGTAAAGACCTAATCGAGACCTTTGATGTCAAAAAAGGACTCAGACAAGGCGAAGCGCTGTCATACAACTTCTTCGACATCATTCTTGAAAGACTACACTAGAGGCACAATCTTTTATAAGTCCGTCCAACTACTCGCAAATGCCGACAAAAATGAGGGCAAGACCAAATATATGCTGTCAACGCGAAAGGACGACCAACACCGACGTCTCGGACAGAGCGTCAAAGTAGACAGGTAGTCAAAGACTTTGTCTATCTAGGAACCGCTATTAATTCAAACAACGACACCAGTGCTGAAATCACACGAAGAATAACTCTTGTCAATCGCTGCTTCTTTGGGCTAAGAAAGCAACTGATAAACAAATTCCTCACTAAAAACAACCAAAGTGTTCCTCTATTAGTCCTTAAACGTCACAGTCATGCTAAATGGCGCAGAGGCATGGACTTTGTCAAAAGCGGATGAGGGTGCTCATGGCCGCTCTGTAGAGATGAAGATGTCACAACGAACTGGACGAACTGTTCAGCGACATCGACTTGGCCAGAAGAGTGAAGGCCCAATGATTGAGAGGGCTAGGTTGTGGAGAGCGAATGGAAACCAATGCTCCAGCGCAGTAGAGGAAGGCCGTGACTCAGGTAGCGCACGTAAGTGGAAATGGACTTTCAAAATGACAGTGGTTCGGTTATCATTTGAATTTTTATATCCTTGAAGCAAACCACATTCAGTGTCAGAACTTCAGTAGAATCTCGAGGGGATACTGGTTGAGAAATTATTCTTAAAGAGGAGTCAAGGTAGCTAGAGTCTCGAGAAGAATCTAAATCTTTCAAGAATGGTAGTGTCCTAAGCGGAATTCCGTCCAAAGTGTGCAGTGACTTCAGTCTCACCGCTGTGCTACCAATAGGAATGGTGCTTATCGGCTGGGCTAAACCTAATCCGACAAAAACCACCATAGTACCATTTACGAGAAAACGAAAACTTGAACGACTAAAAGTCTGTCAGGCACATCACCGGCTTCAGTAAACGAAGTTAAATATCTATGATTTATCCGAGACAGCAAACTCATCTTGAAAATTCACATAGAATTGGAAAGATAAGGGAAGCGATGTGTGCTCTAATGATTTGCGGAAACTTGGCGATCAAATCCTGTTTATGTAGTCCAAGCATCATAATGTGGGTACTGGGTGTATGTAGCCATTGTTAGACCCACAATTACCAACGGGGCAGTAGCATGGACTAAGAGAACCAACCTGATCAGCGCGAGGGAGACACTCAACAACGTTCAAAGGTTGGCATGCCTCTTTATTACATAGGGAGCCATGGGAACTTGCACCTGCAGTCGTGGATGTGCTATTAGTGTTGACTCGCTTGCTTCTAGTGGTTGCAAATAAAACAATCATGAAAATGGCAAGAGAAGGGATATGAAAGGACAAGTGCATTACATCGAGACAATTCGATGCACTATTCAAAAGGCAAACACTCTTGGCCATTCCGAAGGAGGACGTGATTGGGAAATTCAATTTCCAAAAGAAGTTGACCGTAAAGCTCAGCACCAAAAGGGGCTGGAACAATGAAATCCGTAGTCCACCGACTGAGCAGCAACACGGTAAAATGGTAGACAGACAGGTCAAGAACTGATGAAGGAACTGGGACTGGGGTATTCGGACTCATGGGCAAACGCACCAGCATCTTTCACGTGATTGGCCAGATGAGTCCAAATCCATCTTGACATAAACTATACAAACACCGACATAGTCGCTGTCGGAGAGTGGAGCCGGCATCATGGCACTAGACTGCTGCATTATCAAATCCAAGCCTGTGTGGGAATGCCTACAGAAGCTGGAAAAGATACGGGGAAAGATGGCAATAAAATGGCCGACTCCCTGAATAGTAAAAGAGCATCGTAACTTTGCACATGTCCTTACTTACATTCTGCGCTGTAGGAAACCATGTCCTCCGAGAAGAATTCAGGCAACTAGAAAGAAGGAGCCGGACAGAAACCTGGAACAGAGCTCAGGCATGAGGCAGTCCAAGAAACTCTTTGGCCAGCATAACCGATAGAGGTTTGAGGCGCGTTTCGAAATGAACAAGAACAAACTCCGTATTCTAACAGGCTTTCTGACAGGACACTGCAGTCTCAGGGAGCACGTAAGGAAACTAGGGATATCAGAAGGTCTCTGCAGATTCTGTGGAGAATCTATTGAAATGCCGGAGCACGTTCGGGGATTTTCTGAGGCACTTGCGCACCACAAAGAAAGATATCAGAGGAATCTTTCATTCTCAGATTCCTAGAGGAAACTGGCTCAGAGAGAATTTTCTACAACAAATCTCTTCCGCCTTTGAGCAACAGGAGTTTATAAGCCTCAATACAACTCTGAAGAAATCTGTATGCGAGGGGAACTCGTAAGAGAGCAAAAAGTGGGCACGATATCTCTACAGATCGCGGTTAGAGAACATGTTCAGAACAGCGGAACAGGCTGTCAGTAGCACTCGGCTGTTACATATGTACGTAGGTCGTCCTTTCCGCACGGTTAAGTAGTCTACAAGTGACCACCTTTTCAAGTGCCGGCCACCATATTCGAACTCCATAGTTTAGCATGGTCCGATTCCAGACTATAGTCCTCACTTGCATCATATGGCTTTCGTTCAGCAGTAGAGTCGTACAGGCTTTGCTGATATTCATGATTTATCAATAATGAGACCCATTCTGCTCTCTCAGCACTCAGCTTTACTGGACGACCGTTGGATCGAAGGCTGGTATCGGACACAGTGGACTCTGCCCAAGTCGAATTTCTCTCTAAAGCGAATATTTTATTCGACATATTTTGGCATCCTTCTCCATTTTTCATAAAAAAAACCATCCTCTAAGTCGAACTAATTTTGATCATCTTCTGGCCCGCATGATTCGCTACAGGGGTCACGGGGGTAATGCACGCACGAGAGATTTCCAGGCCGTACGATCCTCTGCCCCCGACTCTAACTCATCAGCCCTTATGCCCAAGCGCAACCGGGCGAGTTTTTGGACTTGATCCAATCACCTCGTCCTGGATGGCTTGCCAAGCGGTCTCCTACCTGATGGAATCGCATTCAAGGCACACCTCGGAAGTCGAGATGATGAGGACATTCGTGACACGTGACCAAACCATCGAAGCATAACCCTTTCCGTTCGAAGAAACAGCTGTTCTACATTGAGTTCCTCGCGTATTGCCGTGATCCCGCTAAAATTCGACTTAGAGGGAGGCGACTGTATTTCCTACTGAATAGTACTGGCTTCGTTCTGATACCCAGACTACAGCCCCTAGTTCCAGTTCACTGCTCTGAAGATCCTGCCAACACCCAGCTTTGAGTTTAACGCTCCGCTACTGAGTAGCTGGTGAATTAAACGGCATTTTCGATCCAGAGACGAGATACGTGCTGGATTGCGTTAGTTTTTGGTAACATTAAAGGCTTCTCGAATGCCTACAGAAGCAAGGCTAAGTTCCTTGTGTTCTAACGTTTTTTTATGCCGTGCCTCGTTTCTACACAGATGTGTCCCTTATTGTGTTGGGAGACTGCTGGTCAATCAGCTTTTCTAAGGTTTTTTCAGAATACAGGAGGAAAGTCTTCCGTTTGACTTACCTGCTTGGCTTTGAAGACCACGATAGGATAGGATAGGAATGTGGGTAGACGTGCGGAAGCACGTCTCACTTAGGTCAGTGTGCACCCATTGTGTTGCCCATAGGGGGAAAAGTTCCTCCTTGTACCCTTATCGCACTCATCGAGACGTTGTATTCGGTGTTGACCTCTCGTCGTCGAGCCAGCCCGACGTCCTAATGAACCTGAAAAAGTTTGATAGTCGGATGTTATGGATTTCTTGCAGGTCATGGAAGAAGAATTCTCCCATGGTCCTGTATCGCAGTTGGCTAAGGCTTGGGCAGTAGCAGAGATAGTGAGGAGTGTCCTCTCTTTCTTCCACATCGCCGCATCCTCTGCATATGTAGTCATGGGATAGTCCCATTTTTGTTTCATGGTATTTCATATGGTTATGACCCGTTAGAGCTCCGACTACCATCCTCAGTAGGCTTCTGTCACACTGGAGGAGTTTGCCGGTTTTAGTTCTATTAATATCGGGCCATAGCATCTTAGTGGTCTTACAGGTGGTAAGGTTGAACCACCTATTTCTTGCTATTTCTAGAATTTTATCATCCACCTTCTTGCTGACATCTGCCAGTGGTGGTTGAATCAATTCGATTGCCTGGGATGGGTCTTTTTCGGCCATTTTTCTGGCAAGTTCATCAGCTGCCTCGTTGCCGGATATGTACCTGTGTCCTGGGACCCAGCATAGAGTTATCGTGTGTTGCACGCTTAGAGTTTTGAGCTCCTCGCGGCAGCTCGCGACTTCTTTCGCCGAAATTGCTTTGATGGCCGTTTGACTGTCAATTAGAATGGTAATATCAGCCGGTGGTATTTCCAACATTGTTATCATTCTGGCCGCTTCTTTGACTGCCAGGACCTCCGCTTGAAAGACGCTGCCATAATCATTGATCCTGATAGAGCAGTGTATGTTTAACAATTCGGAGAAAACGCCCGCACCTGTGCCTGTTTCCATCTTCGATCCATCAGTGTATACTTGGATGCTAGAATTATTGATGGGTTCTTTTGTGGTCCACTCTTCTCTCGTCGGGAAATAGCGTCTGAAGGGTATTTCAAAGTCAAAGAAAACCACGATGATCTCATATTTCTTAAAGATCTTAGCACGTAGCCTCGATTTGGACATTCCTGGAAGATAATAACTAGCCCCCCAAGAGCAGGGTAATTCAATCGCAAAATCGCCACCATAAATCAGACCGCTGTGGATCTCATCGTTTGCGTTCTCAATATGCAGCAATGCCATGCATCTTAAAATCAATTTGAATGACATGCTGGAAGGAAATGAGCGATAATTTCCTTTCACACAACTTGTGGTATTCACTGAACTGCAGATTCCTCGAATCCTTCATAGACTCACAACAATATTATCCAAGAATGTCCCTTTAAACTGATTACGTTCTTGAATCAGCTCAATGTGTACGGAAGTCTTGTAGCACTGCCTTTCTCTGGAAAGACGATACGATGCGTTCGCGGAAAAAGCACTTCTAACACCGACACCCATTCACATCCTTAAGCCCAGTTAAGACGCATAACATCTCAGATGAGTAGTGCATTATCCCCTATTACACGAACCACGAATGAGTTGAAATAAAATGCAGTCACCTCTCGAGTTGGTGCCTTATTCATCCTCAAATACACGAGATGACTGCAAATGTGTAATATTCCAGCTCAATGAAATGTCAACGCACTGTTACGTGGCAATTGAAAACAAAAAATAAGCTCACTCTTCCCATTACTTAACGAGTCCCGAACTGACCTCACCGGATTACACCACAACTGGCTGTTCCCAAGCGTTACGAGAATCGTGTCATCAGAAACACTCGCCTTAATTATCACCCTCCAACGATGAATCATTAAGTCGTACAACGTTGCAATTCTCATCAAAGGTGCAAACGCATTTGGGACCGATGACAAGCAAGCACACGAGAACAACAATTCCCCAGTCGACATTGACCGCATAAATTGGATACACACAACGCGATCATAACACAATGCACACTGTTTCGTGAAAAACTGTCAGAGGAGACAACTTGGCATGTAGGAAATTAAATCCGAAACCAACTGTTGCCTCGTCTATCAAACCATCATCACATTTTTTTCTCCTCTTCCATTTATTAATCAGAAAATGTTTCACTGACCTTCAACCTTCGTTATTGGCACTTCATTTCATTCCCACAAAACTAAATGGCCTTCAATTCATGTTGTGACGCAAATCATGCTTTTTTTTTTTTGGTTACCAGAAATCTTCAGATTATCGAACAGGTGCACCATTCACCAGACGCGTGCACATAACCAAACCACTTTCAATGTGGGAGTGTGCTTTGCAGCGACAGCAGACACAACTTCCTTCCACTGTCAACACTGTGGCGAACCGACGCACGTAGGTACATTCAAACCGCATCACCGTTGACCCCAAGGACCAATCCGGACAGCATCAGAAACAGAAAAACATGCTAACAAGTGACAGCATGCAACGCATACCGGCAATGGGCAATGTGAAAAACAAGAGTAGAAACAAAAAAAATTGCAGCAAGGACTTACCTTTGTCTTGGTAACAATATTCGAGGCCAACTTGACCACGGCAAAGTTTCCTTTGCCAATTGTCTTCTCCAGCTCATAGTATCCGACCCTCAGCAGTTTGTCCACGGAGATTTTCGACGTAGACGGGACCTTGTAGTTCATAGCCATGACGATGTTGCTTGTGAATGTTTCTTCTCGTTTGCTTTGTGATTTGTTTTTTCTGCTTTTTTTTTTTTCTTTTTCGATTCGAAGTTGCTTCTGTTGAATGTGGTCGTTCGGTTGGCTAGTTCTGTGATGTGCTTATCCTCTATGCAAAAAAAATGCCGTCTGCACGCGTCGCCTCACGGGGCAGCTCCAAAGGATACAAACAATGTTCTCCCACTCCTTCGGAAAACTGCATTGGCGGTGCCTGGGGTTCAGGGATCGGGCGCTAAAACAGGGACAAGTACGAGCGTTCTACAGCAGAGTATGGAAAATTTCTCGACTCTGTATGTTGTAGCCGTTCTTTTCATTACACAGCCAGATCAAGGGACTAGAACGCCATCTCAAAGAAGGAGACCTCAAAAGGGAGACCTTGTGGTTTTGTTTTTTTTGTATTCAACCCGGTCTTGTGTGCAGGCGGATCAAGAGGAACCTGACTAGCGAAGATGACGACCACGACAGCGACGTTGATGACGACAACGATTAAAACGCGAGACGAGAAGATACTCGAGAGAAGAAAAATAAAATATACAACAAAGAATAATAACTTTTACTTTTCTGTCTCCTTTTTTGGTGTTTTCTTCTCGCGCACATAGACCGAGAGCACTTCCACCGATTTCCCGACCGATTCCGAGGGAAATTTTGTTGATTTTTCTTTCGTTCGTGCTTCAAATGTGCATACGTTTGTGTATTTGATTTTAATTTGTGTAAAATTTGAATGATCTCTGTCAGTACGCGCGACTCCTGACTAGGCGGTGCGGCGCGGCGCGGCCGATGGGGAGATTTTCTCTTTTCACTTTCCAGTTGGAGACATTCAGTTGAGGCGCAAGCCAAAACAAAAACAAGAAAATTTTTTTTTGTTACATACACACACAAGCACAGGACACACACACGCACACGTAATCACTCACACACGGACACACGCGCACGCACACTCACACGGCAAGGTGAGTTGTTTGACTTGCGAGCGAGCGAGTATGGGAGGTGAAAGAACACAAAACAGAGGAAAAACAAAAAAAAAAAAAAAAAAACACAACACAGCACGACAGACAATCTTGCCACCTTCTCTCCACCGCCGTTTTCGTGGCGATTCTTTGGAGTTCTAAGCTCTTTTCTTTTCCTCTCCTCTTGTCCGTCGTTTTCGCTAGTTTTCTGATGTTTATGTCGTTTTTTTATCACCTAGAATCGACGACTGTTTCTGTGGCATAATTATGATGATAGTTGGAAAGCGCAGGAGAACAGCGCGAGGCTTCGGATTCAATTCTGGACTCGCGATTATGTTCGGATTCTTATTTATTTTTTCTTTCACTTGTTTGTTGTTTTTTTTTCGATTTTCGACGGATGCACTTCACTTCGTTTCGATATATTCTCGTATTTCCTCGAGGGGGGAGGGGGAACTCACTGTCGTACCTGGCTGGCCCCTTGCGAATATTTAGCTCGATTAATCAATTCCGGAGAACACTCGAGGGCGGTGTTGGGTTCCAGTTACTGCTTCGGCTGGTGCTGCTGGTCGTGTTCGTTGCTGGACTTCCATTCCACTTCGGATTCCTGAATCGCTTTTGTTTTGTCAGTTTTCGAGTGCGACCGACAGCGATAATGCGTGGAGTAATCGCACGAGAAACAGGAGCAAATATTTCAGATTATCTGATTGGAATTCGCTTTTTTTCGTTTTTCGTCACTTCTCGTTTCCTTGTCAAATCTGAGCGAAGTGAGTGAGAGTGAGCGCAGCGATAAAGCAGCAAGGCAATACACGAGACAGAAGAACACAAAAAAAGAAATGAATTAGAAGAACGTTTTTCAAACCACTACGCGAGGAGAAAATTTACTGGGGCAACCGCGACGTCGACCACAATCCACGACGACGTGAACATGAATAAAAAGATTGCTCGTTCTTCTTTCCTTTTCCGCTGCGCCAGTCGTCGGTGGTGCGAGCGAGGCGACTGTTACCGCACCAGCCATGCGATGGACTAGTCGGTCTGTCTCGCTGAGCGATTAGACGTCAGCGAGGTACGAATTGGCTGCGGATGCTTGTTGGGTGGCCTGCCCACTCAGCGAAAAGGGGGATTCGGGTAAAATGCGTAAATGCTAACAGAAATTCATTGGCTTTGACGTCATTGCATGGGGAAATTCGAATTGACAAAATTACCTCTGAATTGGACGATGGTGCCAGTCATTGTTGTTGTTACATGACACTTATCTTCAGAATGGAGTCTGCCAGACAATGGTGTGTGTGTGTGTTTGTGTGTCGGAAGCGCGTGGGAGCTAGAATGAATGGGAGAGCTTGGATACAGAGTGGAACCGTTGAAGAAGAATGGCAGGACATGTGGTGGAAAGGCGCTGCGAGTGCGGACGAAATGTGTTGCATAGCGACGGGGGTGAAACTGAGACGGTGGCGCTGTGTATTTTCTGGAATATTTTTAGGATGGAATAGTAAGACCGAGGTGTGTGCGCGTTGGTAGGCGTTGTCGCCGATTATGAATGCATTCAGTCGTGATGGTAAGAATCTGAACTTAAATGTCCGAGGGTATAGATTATTATTCGGTGAAGTTCGGCGTGTGTCCTGAAATATATCAGTGCGCGTAAACATATTTATGTCTGTGGTATAGAATGTGGTTGCCGAGCAGGCTGCCACGGCGATGTGCTGGGACAGGTTCTTTGTGATGCCACCGCCGGTATGCGAATCTGAATGGATAGCTGAGGACTGGCTAATGGGGAGGATGTCGTTTCAGGGTATTTATGACAATTCTTTTTGGCAGCGTTTCAGCACTCAATCAGGATTCATTGAGGATTCAGTATCATGGTGGCGTAAATTTGTTTTCGAACGGCTTCTTGGTTCTTTAAGCAATCACTTCGGTTGTCAATGAAGTTAGCAGCGATTATTCGTTTAAGTAACGACCTTTAATAAAATGTTAAATGTCACGATAGTTTGTGATGCGTTAATTGCTTTTATTTGCGACGTGAATAGTTGCATGATGCATTTAAGAAAGTGGTACATTTTTGCACTTGCAGCCCTTTAATGTTACTGCTTGCATCCTCCACTGAGGTTCCCAAATCAGACGCAGCATAAACGATCGTTCTCTAGTACGTTGGTTAAGACTTCGTGTATGTGTATTTGTGCGTCAAAATATTTGACACATTATCAGTTCCGAATTGACAGATCGAATCGGATGTCAGATCGAACATGACACATTGACGCAAGACACTGTGAACATGCACCCTGACCAGACCATAAGACTATACTAGACAATAAGGAATGGAGGATTGGAACTCAACTCACATGGCGTTCCAGCTAGCTCGATAAATAGTCACCAGACTAGATACAACGAAGCTTACCAAAGGTTTAGGTTAGGTTAGGTAGGTGGGCTACCAGCGAAATCGCTACCGCACTTAGACAATACCGGTCCATTCGAAAACCTATAGTCAGACTACTGCCAGTGATGGTTATTTGATCCCAACGACTCATGGAAAGTGGACCAGATTTGAAAACCAGATAAACCGTATTAACTTAGATAACACTGACATTCGAACCTGAGACTCCTCTAATCGAGGGGAAGGCGCTCAACCAACTCCGCCATCCGGCTGCAAGGTTTAGTTGTTCCATTTAAGAGTAAGCCCATTCCATCACTTGCAAACGAATAAGATCTTGTCCAACATTTCCAAACGTCACGCAAAATATACGCAAGCAGACTTAGATTAACTTAATCAATCGAGCAAATATGATACTCTGTGATCATAAATACCAATTCGTTCAGTTTCGTTAAGTTTCGTTGAGTTTCGTTAAGTTTCGTTAAAGTTGAGTGAAGTTTCGTTCACTCTTGCTTACTTAAGTGGGAGTGAAATCAATGACACTACTTACGTTTTTGACTTAAATGATTGGTACCGAGCGTGCATTACGGCGACGGATGGCTTGAAGATATCTGTAACAGAACCAGTTTCACCACACAGTATGCTGTAGGGCCTTCCCAGGGCCTAACCTAACCTAACACGTTAAACGGTTGTTTGGCGGTCCATATTGGAAAATGGAACAACCTTAAACAAATCCCTTCCCGGGTGACAGTTCGGTTTATTGTATCCGATTAAACCAGGGATGCCAAGTCCAGACGACAAACGGGATGGCCCTATAGTTAGGAATTATACTAAAATTTTCCGTTTGATTTGACAGCCGCTAGAAGACCCAGATTCCATCATCCACTTCACCATCTGTCCACAGGCCCTTTCAGTTTTCTCCTGATATAACGTCGCATCAACGTACAGATGCCTAGACTTCGAATACTCGGTATAACACCACAAAAACAAACATCCCCCCGCCCTCGAATACAGAGCCAGTTCTACACTCATAATCCAGTCCACTGCCCCACTCTTAGATGGCAACGATGTACACATTCATAAATTGTTTTGAATGAAGCACATCCTTCTCTCGACCCTCCCCGCGCTCATACTCTTGTCCCGAATTATCTGGATTCAGGTGGAACGATTTCCAGAAGCAATACATTCATCTTTTGACTCCTATCTCCTGTGACGTCATCCCACTACACCACAAATCCCAACCTGCTGACGCATTCACCAACCACACGCACACTCGCATACAGTGACATGTCTCTGACTTTTGATGGGGAAAGATTTCGCTCAGCGGCATCCTCCTCCAGTCGTCCTGATTCCTTCCAATTTTTCATGAATGAAGAGGGATCCATCCAAGGGCATGCGCGCTGAAGTCCCCCAGAGGAGGTGACTGCGTAGACATCGGCTGGAGGTTCCGCTGAATCTTGTGTTGGCCCACAAATCGACCGGCATTTCGAGGCGACACGTCACATCGATGACGACGAAGGGGAGTGGAAAGTTACCCGACAATCCCATCATTTCGGTGGGTATCATCTGCGGCATCATTGCCCTGGTTGCCATTCATGAAATGTGGCTACTTTCAAGCGCTCGTTTTTCATTGATAAACCGAATTCAGCAGGCACCGATGGAACTAGAGACTAAATTTAGAAACCACTGGAGGCTCTTACCCTTCTTCGAGGAACGCTGCCAGGATTCATTGACGAGATGCAGAATATTCTATATTTCGCTCGCTTCCTGGCACTCAATCATACCCGAGGTGGAAGCCAGGGCACGAGTGATGAGGGCTTGATTGTTGCCCCACCTTAAGCGGCGTAGGAGTTTGCATGTTGCCGCTTGAAGTGAATCAATTTTTAAAACTCGAGCAAAAGGTCATAAACTGATGACGGATAATGTTTGCTTCACGGTACGTAGGTGTGCTTCTGAATATTCAAATATAGAACTTGGAACGAGCCATCAAGGAGGCGTGATGGCGGTGGACACTCGTAGTATGCAAATGATCGATCGTAGGGAGAGCCAGAAATAGAAAATCGTTGCTTTTAGATAAAGCGTGCTTAATTTAGCGTTCGGTGCTTATCTTGGCCAGAAATAGATTCGGTTTGTTGTGAGGCCGTTGTCCTTAAAGCCGAATGCATGCTCTTGACGTCCCGCGGCACCTCTTATCAAGGCAGAGGCGTGAGTTTGATAGGTTAGTGCGTGGAGGTTACTCCCTTGTCTGGGAGACAATCATTAGTAACGAGACCAAGCAGCTCCTTTGGACACGGACGGACACTCTGTTGCAAGCGACATAAGTGGAATGTTAGATGCCTTCATAGACCAAGTGCATCAGAAGAACTCACAGAGGCCCTGGACTACTGTAAAGACATCACCGCTTTCCAGGAAGAGCCGAGGGAAGGGTCCGCAATAAGAGGATGGAGAACTGTGACATCTACTATCGTGCCTGCAGCAGAGAGCAAATGCAGCACTTATTTGGAAGTGGGTTTGCTGTGAGAGGGAGTCTTGGGCGAGTTTGGTAGGTTGGTTGAGGTGGCTGATGGACTTAACCCTGGCTGGCTGGCAGTACAGTACTTCGTACCACACGTTTACATGAGGCGACGGGTATGCCTATTGAGTGTCATCATCATCTTCTGATCCACTAAAGGTGCCGTGGGTGCAAAGCACACACTAGAGATCGCCAGAGCAATCGAACCCCTGCCATCGAGTCTAACTCATCAGGGTGTATGCCCAAGCGGAACCAAGCGACCTTTTGGACTTCGAAACCACCTCGTTCTGGGTCTACCCACCGGTCGCCTACCTGATGTAATCGCATTCAAAGCACGCCTCGGAAGTCGTGATGATGGGGACATTCGTGCCACGTGCCAGCATAGCCCTTTCCGTTCGAAGAAACAGCTGCTCAACTATGACTTCCTCGCGCACTGCCGTGTTTCTCACTCAATCACGACGAGTAACTCCTACAACGCCACATCATCCCAGCAGCTTGTATTCGCGATCTTATTCCATCGATCATTACTCAAATTTCATGACCATAGGTGAGAGTTGGAACAAAGACTGAGTTTAAAACCGCTTTGAAAACAAGCTCGGCCTTCTTGCTTACAGATATTCCAAGCTGTTCCAAAATTAACCCAGATTGGAGAAATTCGACGGGCAAGTTCAGCATTACTCCTTGAAAAAGACCCCGAGACACTTGAACTTCTTCAACTGCTTCAATGGGACTTCACTAACACGTAGGGTGCATTGAACAGGCGTTCTGGAAATGCCCATAACCTTAGATTTGTCCATATCGGGCGCGTGATGGAGTTCTCTTTGAGAGGATGTGAGTCAGACTCAACTCTCCCAATGCGAAACATTCCTCGCCTCGGCTGCGCTGCAACATTCAGTCCATATATGCACATATATAATGAAAAGGAGGGGTGACAAGACCCATTCTTGGTGAAGTCCAAGGTGTTAATTTAGCACCGTTAGCCCGAACACAGCTGCTGTTTGTATAGAGACTAAATTGCCCTCAAAACAGGAACATCAATCCCTTAGTCCAATTTTGGCATACTCTTTCCAACATTTCGGCTGGTATCTCACGAATAAATGCTTCAGTGTTGTCTTCCAATGCGTGAATTGAAGCGGGCTTGTCTGTATAGACATGAGCTTTAACATAGCCCCACAAAAAATAGTCTAAAGGCGTTAAATCGCACAATGACCGGTCCCGAACGTAGTCCATTGTCAAACATCTTCAAGAAGTCCATTGTTGCGCGTGCTGTGTGGCATGTGGCACCGTCTTGTTGAAACCACATGTCATGCAAGTCAAGCTCTTGCATTTTGGGCAAAAAAAAGTTGGATATCATCTCACGGTAGCGTTCACCATTCACAGTTACGTTACGATTCGCATCATCTTTGAAGAAGTACGGTCCAATGATGCCAGCAGCCCACAAAACGCACCAAACTGTGACTTTTTCTGGATGCATTGGTAGCTCTTGCAATGCTTCTGGCTGATATTCACTCCAAAATCGACAATTCTGCTTATTTACGTACCCATTGAGCCAAAAGTGAGCTTAGTCGCTGAACACAATTTTAAAATGGAAGAAGCGCGCGATGAGCTTTCTTAACAGAGCACGCATTTTGATAATAAAATTCAATAATTTGCAAGCGTTGTTCGTTTGTAAGACGATTCATGGTTAAATTATATACCAAACTGAAGATGTTTGACAGTGAAACAAAACACGAAACGTGCGTCAGCTGTTTAAACCAGTGTTGCCAAAAAGATAATAGCTAAAAAAATCACCCTTTACTTCTGCCGATCTCTCACGCCTCAGAACTTGAACATCAAAGCTACATTTGCCAACACTAGCCAGATTTGCCGACACACACTTACTGAAGACTATGATCTCGTAGAAGACACGATCAATGTCCCAGCTTAGACATCAAGATCGTTATAAGCTGCGTGAGGAGGACATTTATTTCGAAATGCATTGGGAAACACACCCCATCCACTAATTAACACATGCCGGGACTTTATCAAGAGGCGGAAACACTATGTAGTTAGGCCGCGATTCCCACAACTCAGCATCCACCTGGCGATCGCCCGTCAATCGGCTTGATCATTTTGATCTGCTTGGGTACAAGTAGCACCGCATCTGTAAGATGTGGTCGGATGAAAAGAGACTGCCCCCCTCCCCACTAAGCTCTCAGCTTTTTGCGTGCACGCTTTAAACTATTTATCAACAATCTCACCAGGAGAGACCCTAAAAGACCACGTCCTCACGCTTCGACAGGTTTTGGAAAGCAATCAGCGTCTACTCGTAGATTTAAACGCCGCATATGACAGTGTATAGAGTCGAGTTATGCACCGCCATGACTAAGGAAACCCAACGAAAGTGTGAAATATGCTACAGTATCAACGTATGGTCCACTTTTGACATTCCTGTTAAATAAAAAGGATAACGATGCTCCATTAAATTTGGTAAAGAACTTGCCGTGACCTCAACGTCGGGAGAGGCGTTCGGCAAGGCGACGCGCTGCCACGCAAGTTCTTCAACATAATTATGAAAAATATCGTGCTAAAGCCAAGACTGGAGGCACTATTTTCCACTCAGCTGTTAGCATACGCAGATGACATTGACGGCACTGATCGATCGCAGCGAATCGTTTGCTGACATTGATATGGAACCGTTTAAAATCGAAAGTCGAAGTATACGCCGTCACACTATCGAGGTCTTGGACAAAGCCTCACAAGATGCAGGATATAACTTCGAGGTCCTCAAGGACTGCGTCTAACTCGATTCCGCAGTAAACGATACCAACAATCGGGATCAAATGCGGGATCTGGTTAACCACTGTTTGTCTGGGCTCAGGAGGGAATTGAGTAATAGCGCCCTGTCTTGACAGATCAGACTTTCTACAAGATGCGTACCACTCCAGTCCTGCGGTATGACGGAAATGTTTTAACAATTTCAAAAAGCGAAGAAGAAGCCAATTGTCGCTTCGAGAGGAAAGTTCTGTGTTTAATTAAACTGCACAGCAACACTAGTCTGGGCCAGCGTTTACTTATCCGAACCCTAAGCTTGGCGTTCAGATCAAAATCACCAGCAGTCAAAAGCGTGCATTTTCCCCCACGACCACGAGGATGAGGCGAGCATGTTCAAATAGCTTTCACACTCTTCGAGCAGACCGTAAGGATACGCTTTTAAACCATTCAATTGTAGCTCCATCTGAACTCACCGAAGTACACAGCCCACATTTTTTATTGGACGGAAAACCAACCAACCCTCAAACGAAACACATCCTCGGCTTTCATTCCGAGTAGCAAAATCCTCTCACCGGGATAAGCGGAAACCAAACGCAGCCAACAAAGAACCGATTAAACGGAATAATTTCCTCCCTTTTGTTCGCCGATCACAGGACACGTCATGACTTCACAAAACAACAAAGCGAAAAACAAAAATTCACACAATACCAAAGTGGGAAAGGACGAAAGGAAGTTCATACACAAAATCCGAGCTGATCTGAGCTGAGCGTCCCTACCAAGCGGAGGCATGTCCTCGTCACTCCGCCAGCAACAGGTAGACCAAACAGAGAACAAATCTCACCTGCTGTTGACGACGCATCAGAGAATGATGCGGAAGCGATGCGCCAGATACCGGATCGCATACCGATTGGGGATTCCCTCTTGCCCATACCCATACCACGAGGAGGAACGACCTCGGGGAATCCTCAAATCCTGTGTGTAAGTCCCCGCCCTAGTCACATGCATCATTTTTTTCGGAGATTCCACGACGGGAACATCTGTCATAATAGACGCTGTAAACCGATTCTAACACCTTCATAAAACGGCCGACATAAATCGCTGGATTACGCTGCGCTCCCCTCGCACAGCCGCACAGTCGGACGGACTTATCCAGTCGGACGGGGACCGCGCGTAATTGTCGGAAAAGTAATGATACGCTTCCGCATTAAAATAATCGCATTCGGGCAAACAACTTCCGATCGTTCAGCGGATCATTGAACGATGAGCACTGGCAAACAAATGATTCCACGGAACCGGAGTAAACTACCGGAAATTGAATTACAAAAAAGTAAAAGGAAAGAAAAAAAACTGACGGGTTACGCTCAGGTCGAATGTCTTAATTTGAGTCTACTCGGCGTGGCGTGCTTTGCTCTGCGCAGAGTGCGAAATGTGGAGCGGTGCGTAATGGGGTTCCGCGGCTTCTTGCCGCTCAGGTGTTAGTCGGCGCGGCGCACATGGTGTGGCACCGCCAATTAGCGCGAGAAGCAGCTTCATCTTCTGCCGGCTTGGAGGTCGTTGCGGCTGTGAACATCAGGTGCCTCAGGCGGTCGCATAAAACTGCTCAGTTGAAGGGGTCTCTTCGGCAAGCGGACAGATGATGACGGGATTTCTGCTTCCCATAAGCAGCCATTTTGAATAAGCCTGAAAACGACTAGAAAAGGGCGTGTAATTGACCATGTGGCCCATTTCATCCATTAGCGTACCCACCCCATGCAGCTCCCTGGATCAGCGTTCGCCTCTCATCTCTAATTGCAACTCGAGCGTGCTGCGCTAGCGAATCGACATGTGGGCTTCTAAGCAGATCAAACAATGTCACTTCCGCTTGCCTCACTGGAAGGGGTTGGGTGCAAAACCGTGTAAAATCCAGAGTCCCTCGTGTTTACCAATATCCCCCGTTCACAGGCATCGCTCACAATTTCACATCCTTTATGGCGAAAAGAGAGGAAGTCAGTGAACCGTCACAAAGGAGTCAATGGTAGGCAATTCCATTCACCAGGCAGCATCCGCACATACGACAGCGGCGACACATCCGCAGCACCAGCCCCCGGCGCGGCGCAAGAGCAAATATTTGAAACTACCCTCGGCTACATTGTTCGTCCTTGCATTTCACAAGCGATTCCATTTTCTCTCTCTCCGCTCATGCAGCAGCAGCAGCAGTGCATTGCGGATCAATCGAAGAGTGTGGTGTTCCTCCATCATGCACACCACATGACAGTAATTCCCTGACAAGGAGTGAATAGAGTCCTGCCAGTTGGAAGAGGAAGTGAGCGCGCTGGGCGCACACAGCGGCCGAGAGGAACCCCAATCAACGAATGCCAAGAAATTCTCGTATACGTGAATGTACGTGAGGAACTAGGAGGATTTCGTTTCCTTTCCTAGTCTACCTTTCTTTGTCTTGCCCTCGCCTAGCAAGCGGAGGGAGCGGAGCGAGCGCCGAGGCAACGGAACTCGACTTAAACATTCACAGCGGGACGGCAATTAAATTCGTGTTGGAAGAGGATCGCAAGTGAATTTACGATGTGTGACTCCGAGCCGGAGTTTACTTTGGCCGTGCCGACGACAAGGCTTGACACAATGAAGAGGATGGACGTCCGGGATGGGCGAGAGATAATTCATTTGTTTCCCTTTGTCAGGCCTGTGAATGCTGCGCATTGTGAAGCGGTTCTGTTTGTTTTCGAATTCAATTGTTTTGTAATGTTTTCTGCAAAATTACGGTCGCCCTTTCCGGGGTGCGATTAAATGATTAGAGTCGTGATCTACGAGATAAATACACAGCTCTTCGTCTTTGACGGGGCTTGTGGGTTTGACACTTTTTAGTTTAAAGAGGAATGATGCGTCTGCAAGAATGAAGAGAAGGATATGTTTTTTTGCAACTCCGCGGGAAGTTGTTGAAGGTGTACAATTTGCCTGGCTTTTTTTGTGGTGCTGCAGACCGTAGTGGACCTGCGCTTCAACCAGATGCCCCGCCAGTCTGGTTCGAAATGCCCACACATTGTTGGTTGAGGATCTTCTTTAATTAGATGTGCCATCATGAACGCGGAAGTTCTTGTGGCGGCAGCCTATTTGTTAGAAGCCTTACGTTTCTTTGGCAACGTACATACAGGGTGGGCCATCTAGTGGTTTATTTTTTAAATCATTGGTTATTTTGACACTGACAGCTGTTTCCCGCTAGAAATCTTGACAGAAAGTCAGTATCATTACTCCGCGATACGAAATGGGGCGCTTTATGATTTATGATTGAAAACTTATTTCCAAAGTGAGTGCTGTTTAGCCTAAGCAGTGCGGGTTTGGACAAGAAGAATTGGAGCTTCGCGAATTCTGGACGCAAGTTTGTGCAAAAAGTTCATGAGACTGGTGTGCTAATGGACAACACTCATGGTCCCCGCACAGATGAGAATGTGACTGCTGTGGCCTTCTTCGATGGATGAGGCTGGGAACAACGATTCGGTCAACGGTGGGCTTTACAGAGCCATATTAACCGGCTTTTTTTTCAACTGAAATTGAACACATGAATTTGGACGACCTCAGGATGGCGCGTCATGCCACACAGCCCATGCTATAATCGATCTTTTGCGCACCGAATTCTCAAATCGTGTTATCAGCCGTCTTGGCGATGTCAATTGGCGGCCTCGGAGCTGCGATTTTACCACTTTTTTTTTGTGCGGAACCGTGAAGCACAGGTGTTATGCCAACAATCCGGCAACGATTCAAGCAATTAAGGCCAATATCATCCAAGCAATCCGTGAGCTACGTCCCGAAACCATCAACAAGCTCTTAAAAATTGGGGTGACAGAATGCGCTACTGCGAAGCCAGCCGAAGCAGCCACTTGCACGACGTTGTATTGCATAATTAATGGGAATGTCTGTTCTTACTGATAAAGCTATAATACATGGAAAAAAATTAATTTTGTTCATTTTATTGCATTTTTAATAAGAAACTTCTATTTGGCACTCCTGTAGGATGCTGTCCAACGTGGTTCAGACACTTTTCTTTGGTGGTACCGTATAAGTCAACAAGTGAGTGATTTTTGACAATGCGGTCAATCTGTTGCAGGCAGCGCTAAAATTGCACAGAGTTTCTGGAAGAGTCCGCCTGCAATGGTCCTAGCAGTCCTTTTGACTTTTGAGAGCATTAGAACCACGCAATGTACCCAATGATGCTTTTCTGAAATAGCCAAGGACCAGAACATCGCCGAGGGGAAGGGGGGTAGTAATGGACAGATAGCATTCTGAATCTTAGCGTCGACAGAAGCGCTTATTTTAGCTATTTTAACTCTTTTAGCTCGATTTTCTCATCCACTCCGGCATGGCAATCTATGCAGTCATCGGAAAGTCTCTTCGTTAGTATGGCCCGCCAAATCACCACTCTACACAGTAGATAGGCCCTACCGCGGCCAATGGGTCGTGTATGATTTGAGACCCCGATCTAAGCCTATGAAGTCCGCAAAAATGATGAGGATCGTCGAAAACGACATCAAGCTCTGAACTGCTTCTGCCAACCACTGTTCTCTTTCTTCGCTCAAGTCTAGGCCTGGCTTTGTAATCACATCGCAGCAGTATGGACCCTGTCAAAGTGGATGAGTGTCCTGAACCAAGGGCTCCTTCGTCAATTCGAGAAGAAGACCCTGCACTTGGTCCCCGCCTTGACTGTCAACCGAGAAGAAGATTGAATGGCAAAGGGTCCTTGCAGACCGAAACGGGCGGCTCGAAGAGCCCTCAACTGAATTCCGAGGAAAACATTCCATGGTTAAGGAATCAAATTCATATCCTGTCAAATCTCATGTAGAAACGCGGCCACTTTAAGGTACGACTACACAAACGGAAGCACCACCCATTGCTCGGCAGCACCCATCGGCGACGTGTGCCCTGCCGCGTTCGTTCACTTTGGCTCAGCAGGCCGAGTGCCCACCTCAAATATCCTCCGGAGTGTATCGTATTTCGAAAAGACATCACAGCGCAGCGTGCAGTCCCTTTTCCTGTGCGTCCCACTTCAAACTAATAAACATTCAATTTCCATAACGAAAATAGATTTTTTTTCCGGAATTCAATGACACGGTCGAAGCGGCGTGGCGCAACGACAGCGCACGGCTAGTCCAGGGACAACGCAATCCAGGGGTTGAAAGATACGCTGCACAATGTCCTTGTTTGCTTAGCAAAGCCGAACGAACCACGCGAGCAGCGGTGGCTTACGCTGTGTCCACCGTCGACGTCAGCCGCAGTGAAAGCATGACAAACATGGGCGTGTGCCGGATGTTATTTCTGACGAATTCAACGCGACCTACACTGACGACTCTTATCCTGTTAATCGCGTATCGTATGGGGGTTGCATTTGACGGGAAACATTTGTACAGACAGACAGAGGCACGCTCACAAATTACCATTCCGCTCTGTATGCCGAGTCCTCTGAACTTCCCCTTCCTGGTTTTCGAGTTCAATGACTCACATGGCGTTGGCTTGGCTTCCTTGCTCTGCACACCAACGTGCCGCGACGTGCCAGCCGTTGTCACCACGGAATGCAGTTCAATGTCTAATTCTGGATTCGTATTTATTCCATCGGATTCCACGCGAGGGTGCGTTCGACGGGGGCGTGTGTGCGTCGGTTTTTATTAACACTTCTGACAATAAGTACTTTCTCAACCGACAGTTGGCACTTGGTAGGGTAGCTGTTTTACGAGGACGCGATGCGAGCGCCCATTCGGTTAAATGGGCTCCTAATTGGGGTGAATGTGTATGGCAGGCTAGTCGCCACGCGATGATTGAACAGAGTGCAGATAAATCGTTTTGCAGAAGTCCTCACCGACTGCTCGTTGGATCGTTCGAGTATGTATCTAAGGATTTTCGTTTGTAAACCCGTCAGTTTTATCGACTCGCGTGTTTGACTGAAAAGCAGTAAACTCGAATCGGTCGGACTTAGGCTTAGGGTCGAAGACAGCTCCAAATGACTGACATTCAGCTGAACTAGTGCTTGTCGGCTTTCAATGAGGCCATCCACACAGTCGTTAGTTGGCCATTTGTATCGAACACCCGATTTCCAAAGCACACACGAAACATCTGGCGTGCCGCTTAGACAAATTGTGAACAAATGGAACATCATTGGGAGATGTCAAGTTCTTAGCGTGCAATCAAACAGCACCAGTCTTTAAAAGCAATCCTCTGATCTCGTAATCGAAGCAATGACAGGAATTTGGAACGCAACAGCAATAACATTTGCAAATGTCTGGGACGGCAGTGGTGCCAGTGGCCTTAGTGGCTTTCGAAGGCCGTTGAGTTAGTGGCGTCAGAACATTTTCGAGTTTCAGTGGAATACTGGAGAATGACGAGTTTAATTGGTTAGGCTAGGGTGTGGCCGTCGTGGTGTAGTGGATAGACGTTGGCGTTAACTCCTACGATGGGTTCCAACTCCTCTCTCGAGTCACTGGCAATGCTTAGAGAGTACACTTGTCTAGAAAAAAAGTCATAAAACTTTATCATTCTGATTTGCTGTACCACTGAAGGTCGGCTCCCTACTCTTGATGAAACAACATTACGTGATGCCGCAGAGCCTAGACCTACAACTTCTTCCTTGGCTGACGCCCGTCCCGAAGTCGACCTGGGCCGCAACCAGCATGTACTAGTTGCTTCTACGCACGTTCAACTGATTGCACTGTAGTATGATTGATGTCCCTTTCCAGCTGCGTACGCTACCGGAGACGTAGTCTTTCTTTACCACGTTGTTCCTCTAGGTTGGAGTGGAAGACTTTCCGGGCCGGTGCATTTGTGTCCATGACCATGAATCTGAGCCAGGAAAGGAATATGGTCGAAACTTCACGGATGGCTCCAAGACCAAGGAAGGCTTCGGCGCTGGCGCCTTTGTGGATGGCGATAGCATTATACTGGACACCTTGTTAGGTAAATTCCAAGCGGAAACCTATGCGTTCCTAATGACCACGAAGTATATTGTGATTTGTGAAGAATAAGTGGAAGGGGCGGAGTATTTTTGTCTGTAGCGACAACCCAGCTGTGCTTAGGGCCGTACTCAACCCTTTAAGTGCAGGAATGCAAATGTTCTCTGAATTTCGTCGGCAGTCTAAATTCGCTAATACTTGTCCGGGTCGATGAACTGGCTAGGCAACGATCAGGAGAGGCGCTCTTAGTACCAGAACCTGCGTTGGGATTACCTACGTCCTTGGTTAGAGCTTCAATCAATCGTTGGACCTCTCGAGAGCGCACCCGGAGTTGGCATGACTGACAGACCGGTCTCCTACTTCAAAAACCATCATTACAAGGGACCAAAGATAATACGAAAGACTTTGCTCTCGAATTGACCAAAAATCGAATGGTCCGCTTTAGTTAATGACCATGTTTCTACGCCATATAGCAGCGCTGGCACTATCAAGATTTTATATACATAGGCTTTATTTCTCAATTGCCTTCCAAGCCCAAAAACACAGCGATTGTCATGGGGGATCCTGCGTTTTATCTCCGCGGTGGTGTCATTGCTTGCGTTAACTTCGGAGCCTAGGTAGTCTTTCACTACTTCGAACTGAAACTGTTTTATTTTGGATGCGCCAGTGGATGTGATTATCTTCAAAAGGTGCAAAAGAAGAGCCGTAACAGCTGCCTTCCATCGATGAAGGTCGTGATCACGCTGCTTCCAGTAATCCAGGTCAAGCTGTCTTATAGCAGCGATGACTTGGTCTTTATACTAGTGGTTCGAGAGGCATGGATTCGCAGGCCCTCAAAGCTGACTGGCCAAGCAATCGATGTAGCCAAACCAGTGATGTTCGTGAATTGTTCCTTCCGGACTACATCCAATCTTTGTACAGTCCGTAGAGTTCGTGGTTGCGTCTTCTCCTTCCTCGCAGACGGGACCTTGTATACGACGTAGAATATTTCATTCGAAGGCACCAAGAATCAGCTCTGCTGTTTTGCTCAACGTCCAACTTATGGCTTCATATAGCAGGACTGGCAAAATAAATGTTTTGTAGAATATGATATTGGTCCTTCGAGCCGGGAGCTTTGAGCTCAGCTGTTTCGACAGACCAAAGTAGCATCGGTTGCCAAGGACGACTCTACGTCGGATCTCCACTAAGATATCATTCGTAGAGTTCCAAACTCCCTCACTACCTCAAAATTGTAAATGTCCTCTGTTATGTTTTGCCGCAGGTGATGTGCGGCGCATCGTTTCTTGGTCGACAGGATATAGTTCGTCTTATCCTCAATGACCTTAAGACCAGCTCGTTTCGATTGTTCTGCAATCGCTTCGATGCTAGGAACGCACGTATTAATCCACGCCCAGACCTTTTCCACCACTATCCGGGCGGGACTGACTATTTCACGGGGCCGGTTAGCAATTATGGTCTGTCGCCGGATCTTAATCTTGGAGTTTGCCCTCCACACACATTGCGTAGGAAAAGATCTCCGTCCAGTAATGCTCCGATTCCGGCCTGTAACTGATTATGTTCTCTGAACTTTCCAGTTCAGTCAGGTCTACGTGGAACATCAGTGGAACATCTGTGGAACATCACATCCTCTTCCACACTTCCGACATTCCGTGCTGTAAGGCGAATTGTCGTAACTGCATTTTCGGTAGCCGCTGTGTCCAGACAGAAGCTGTGTAAGGTGGTAGTTGCAGTCCCCTGTCTGCCATGATGTCCAAGATTGAATGATTGGTATACGCTTGTGGGTTCATCTGCCTTCTGTGGAGTTGGTTCATCAGTCTTGCCACAACGCAATTGATCATGCCCTCTACTGGGCTTGCATCTCGAGACTGGGACTGTAGCGCCACTTTCCTGTATCGTACCACTGCACAGAGCAAACCTAGTTCTGCCGGTCTGAGGTTTTTGATGAGAAAATGTGGATTCACGGTAGCCACATCATTAAGTGACATGAAAAGGGGAATGTCCTCACTTGTTGTTGTAGGTATCAAGTTCTGGTCAAGACCGGGCAAAAGCAAAAGGGGATGTGCCACAGCATCACAAACCGCTGACCTACTGCATTATTTCTTAACTGTGGAGTTATGATTACAAGCGTGGTGGCCAACGATGATGCCAACCAACGTGCGAGCAATGCGCACTGTTTAACGGAGTTCTTCGGATCTTGATGACTGTCTAGATGTACTCCTATTCTATGCAACGCTGGCCATTTTGGTTTTCGCTACTTCTTGGATAACGGGCAACCACACATCCTTAACCCTTGTGTTCGACATAGACATACCGATGAGTCTCTCACTTAGTTCCTGTGGTAATCATAGGCTCTGGCAATCTCCCGAATGGTCAAGTGTCCAAAGCTTCTCTGTGTTGGCTGGTGCAGTTTTCTGACGTTGAATAGTCTAGCTCTGAATCGTCGGAATCGAAAAGCAGGGTATGAGCACGATTTTGAGAACGAATCTCATGCTGTCACAAGGTGTGTGAGTGGGACGTCGCTATCTGGTGTCGTGTCGTGGGGGCTGTGCTTTACGATCACTCCTCCAAGGATTTTCTCCTTGTCTTCGGGCAGGCTCCGTCCAAGAGGTCATAGAAATCCTCTTTCATAGGGTCTTCAGTCTCGTCGGTAGGAGCGTGTACACATATGATGCACCGGCAATAGTCAGTTGCGGTATTTAGTTGCTTAGTTGCTTCAACCATGAAGAGTTGACGGATATCCATGGATCTTGCATCTATGGTCGCATGCTTATGTGGACTGCCGAGAACCGATAGATTTCGGGCAACTGCGACACGACAACACAAACCGTCGTCGAATATATACCGGAGACTGGAGGCAGAGACTTGTCCCTACTTTCAATACCGAGCTGTACTACAGCGCAAGTGCTGTCATCGGTGCACTGGGGTGGATGAGACATCCAACTCACCCAAGTGGCCTGTAGACTTATGCCTCTGCAGTCTGCACCGGCAGCATTTTTAGAGAGTAAATTAATTTATATGGCGGAGTTAATGTAGGAGCCACCTCAGACTGTAGCGCCCCCCAAATCATTTGCTCCATTCTTACAACTGGTAGTGTTCACCCAGAATCTCGTAAAGAAAGGTCACACGGCAGGGAAGTACCAATTTCGATTAAATGTGCTGCTTCACTGCACGTGCAAATCTTCCACCAATTGCTCGTTAAATGCCATGCAGTTACACAACACCCCGACTTCACGTTTTGTCTCAAGCATCGCTTAAAAGCCAAATAATTGTGAATTTAAAACTGAAAAGCATCAACATCTCACGTGTTCGAATGCATTAACTTTGAATGTTTAGTGTCAATAAAATCAAGTACTTTACTCGTTCAGTGGCTACAGCTACTGGAACGCTGCTCAGTCTCCAGTTGCATCAGTTCGAAATGCTTATGTAATCAAGTGACTGGGTGATGACGCAATGCCATCTGAGATTGCCTGCAACAGAATACTTCATGTGCACACGTGTACGACATCGTAGCCGTTGCAGGTGAGATTTATTTAAACTAACTCTGGTTGGAAATTTACTTGGTGTTTGCTTGCATTTGACGATAATATCGCGGTGGCTTCTGGAGCAAATGAGACGAGGAACGGATGACTTACGTGGCGGGAAAAGGGGGGGAAGTGCTTGGAAGTCACACATTAAGTTGATGCTCGGCTTTTGGAAACGAAATAGGCGCTAATTCGTTTTTGTTGCAACAAAGCGTGGCTTCGATTTTGAGATACACGATTTGTTGTGGATTTTGTCAAGAACATTGACTCTGGAGTCTGGACACGTCCCTTACCCATGACGGCCTTGCAGTTTGCTTAGGAGACGTGCGGTTGATTGACGCCTGGTTGTAGTGGGTAGGTACGCCACCTAAATTGAAGGCCCATCGCTCGATCCCGGTTTCATTTTCACGACCGCTCGCCGCTGTCGCAAGTGTGTGACTCTGCAAGAAATGCCAGAGTCAGCATAAAATTGCAGGCCCCCTCCCGTCGTAAGAAAACGAGTAGCTGCTGCAGATGCTAATCCCTGTTCTCCGCCGACTGTAGCGCCACACAATGACTCAAAGAACACGATATCCGGTAGGTGATCGGACCGATAGTTCGCCCCCACCACCTCTAGAAACTCTGTTCTTGCCGAGCAGAGTCAAAAAACAAAACGAGCACAAACGGGAAATTAATTCAAAAAAAGTTACCTCTTGCCGATGACTCGAATTTCACCCATCTCTCTTGAGGTTTCCAAAGGATTGAGACAACAGATCATCAACTTCAAGACAACACAACACGAAAAAAGATTCAGTTACATGGGATGTCCCCACATTTCCAATCGGGTCCCCAGAGCCGTAGGCATTCCTAATGAACTCCGTAGAGAACTTGAGACGATCTTGCACCACGCCCGGAATTCCTCTCTCTGTCTCTCACTGCCGCAGTTTGGTTGACCCTTTCGCGGCGATGCCGTTGGAGAAACTTATTAATAATCCCATACTCCCTCGGCCACATGTTACCCCACCCATCGGCAATCATTAATCAATTTTCACTGCCGTCGTCGTCGGAGTCGCCGACGACGCTGCTGCTGCTGCCGTCAGTCGTAGACGTTAATAAATTTTAATCGACCCAACGCCGAGCCGATCTGCAGCTATCACTGTCAAGCACATCATCAGTGTTCATTAAACAATCAACGCGTTCGAATTGGAAAAACGAAATATGAGCACCAATCGAACGTGCCGGAGATGGCACCCGAGATAGGCTCCGATGGCTGAACATCTGTGGGCATTCGAGGCATGATGTGGTGCGCGGGACTGCGCCAGCGAGCGCCTTGAACAGAAGAAGAATTAAATTTCAAATTAACTCGCAAGGAGGAACAGACAGACACACACTCGCATTGTCTAATTAATGAAAGAATTCAATAAAAACGATCGCGTTGACATATTTGTGGATCGGGGGGGAGTACGTGCGGTATGACAGATGAGAGATGTCGACCGGGGGTAAGCTGAATGGGTAACTCATTAGCTTCTGAAGAAGTACGATGCGTGGCCTAAGTGCAAGGACGGCGCTCCCACAAACGAAGACATCTGCAGGAAGTCTTCCTTTGTTGTTTTGGAATTCACTCCAAAGTGAGGCAATGTTGCCCGCTCCTCGATTTCCAGCTTAGACCTACTGGATCTGTAATGAAATGTAATCCCTCTTGAATGAAGCTGATTCTTGGAAGGATTAGGTTTTCGTGAACCGCATTCCTGAAGGAGGCTTCTGAATTGACCGAAACAGGTGAAAATCAGAAGGGGCCAGGTCTGGTCAACACTTCGCTTGCAACAATACTTTCCATTCGCAGTTTTTTAAATAGTTTTTTACATGTCGACGGGCACTGTCATGTTCAAACGCACTCCTGCCTAGATGCTTATTCTGGTAGTTTTTCTGGACAGTGTTCTCTTCAAAAGAATCAATTGTTGACGGTACAATTGCCCGGATATCTGGTTCTACCCCCAAGCCCTTCGCACCGTGAATATAAGGATTCGGAGGCGATGTCTTGGCTTGACCTCTTCCTGCGTTTATGGCTGTCATTGTGGATCCATTTTTCATCCCTTCTTACCACTGAACACAGAAATTACAGTTTTTATGGCCTTTTAGAAGCATTTTTGGCATGCATTCGACGTCGTTAGCCCATATGGCACCCAATTTTCTTGCTCTTGTACGAACTTTCAGGCGATGCTTGTGTCACTCTCACCGATTCCCAATATTTTCCAGAAGGACATGTGGTACGGAAAATGAGAATGGATTTCGTGGCTCCTACTAACTTCGCAGTCTTCACTGGTTATGTAGATAGGTAGGTGATTGGATGCCCTGTCGACCTTAGGCCGTGGCTCACTTAGACCAACTCAGGTCTCCACTGGTCATAAGCAGAATGTCCGCGGAAATTTGAGATCTTAAACGCAGACTCATAAACTTCAAGGTCCTTGGGCGAAGTCAAAAAAACGGCATACCTGATTCTTGACTGAGTGCAGCCGACAGCTTAGGGTCTATTAAGAACCGATTTAAAAATTTTATTGTGAACAGAAATTATGTATTTATTTACAATTTTAAGGTTTAAACCGCTAAGGCATGGGGTGTTGGCTCAACAATAGGGGCCCAACTGATGTACATTGTTTAATTTAACATTTGGTATTACAATATCGGTTTACTGTTTATTTTGTTTATATCCTACAATGTCGAGTGCTTGTTCAAATCCGTGTGTCCATGTTTGTGGTTTTGGGATGGCATGTTGGTGTGGTAGCCGATCTTACCTCGATGATGACTGCTATTGCTGCTCTGGTAGAAGCCATGCAGCTCGTTGTTAGATGTCGTGTGGAAGTTTAGCAGATTTAGCGCGCTTAGTAGCGTTGTCCGACGAGTGTGTTTCTCAGTTTGCATACTGATGTCTAGAAGCTGCTTCCAGTGTCACCATGTACTGTTGCAAGGGGAGGATGCGTTCTTCGTCGTAAAGCTTCTTGTTGCTGTGGTGCTTTCGACAGTCCCTGTCGAAGGCGAGATCTGCACATATTTGCAGTTTTTTCCTTTCGAAAATTGCGAGCTTCTCCATGCTGGTTTTGGAAATCGTGTGCCAATGCATCAGGGGAGAGAAGCAATAGAAGCCTAGGTTGGCCTAATTACTGTCGTAGTGGTGCATAACGGGGGCCGAAGTACACAGTGACCTATAACATTCTGACTGAATATGATCTGCTTCTGTCTGAATCAAGAAAGTACTCCACTCTAAACTTGTAGCAAGCTATCGTTTGTCTCTAGAGGATATTGCAGCTCAATGTTCGCCAGTGATGGGTTCAACTGCAAAGCGACCGCCGACAGTGCTTACATATCGATATTGAAAGCATTACAAAGAGATTCTTCGGATCCGAGTCATCCGAGTGCGCAAACATATGCATTTGATTACGAATCACGGTTCAAACAAAATTTTAATTTGTTTCTAATTGTTGAAAGGGAACAAGGCATTGTACCCTTCCTATCCTTCCTCCCGCAAATTATGCAAAGTGGAAGCGTAGGATGTGGCGTTGATGGTTTGACCTTTTGTTTTTACTCAATGAGCAAGATTCCCTTTGAGTCCCAAAAAAACTGTGGCCATGAGCTTCCCGGCAGACGGAGTGACTTTGAACTTCTTTGGGGGGTCTGTTCCTTTTTTATGCCACTGCATGGACTCTTGTTTGCTTTCAGGGTCATAGTGGTGGACCCATGTTTCGTCACCAGTAACAATTCGATCCATAACACCGTCCGCGTTCTCAATACACATCTCCAAAAGCTCTCTACAGCATGCGATTCTCACTTTTTTCTGAGGCGCTGTGAGCATTCGTGGCACCCACCTTGCACTGACCTTTGAAAGGTTAAGATGGTCATGAAGAATGGTGTGAGTGGTACCAATTGAAGGCTTGGTGATCTCTGCCATCATTTTCACCTTTATTCGGGCATCCTCAAGAACAAGTTTTTCGACTTCTTTGATGCTTTCTCCCGTACAAGCAGTAGCCGGGGCGCCGGAGCGGGGGTCGTCTTCAATGCTCTATCTGCCTCTCTTGAACTCACTTGAGCACTTTTGCACAGTTGATAATGAAGGTGCGGCAGGTAAACAGCCACCATCTCTTCATGAACAGTTTTTTTGACTTTTTCCTTGCTTAGTGAAAAATTGAATTACAGCGCGATGCTCAATTTCCACCATCATCGTCTCAGTTGCCATTATAACTAGAGATAAAACGCGAATCAATAATCACATTTATATGAAATTGTACATGAATGCACAAAAATAATAATATTACTTGATAAATAAGTCAATTTATATATACAACCACAGCTTCACCCCGATACCGGGAATATATTGAACGCCCCTCGTATGTGTTTGATTACACTGGTCAACAGTGGCTTTGTGGGTATCGCTCTTGCATAGTACGAATGTACTGATGGAATCGTTCTACTTTGCTTTAATCAGCGAGATTTTCAGGAAAATGATATAAATGACTGAAGGTGCAGCCTTATGCCGCTTTTACACACGCAACTTTTTAGTCACGATTTTCTGCAATTCCTTCTTGTGATCGCAAGCCACTTTTACACGCAGAAATAACCCAGTTGCAATTCCTGCTAAGTTTTTCCGCTTCCCACTCTTTCACACACGTATCTCTCTTTCTTACATATGCATAGCATGCTTCCAATACCCAACGCTGAGAAGGCAAGATTAAAGCAATTCGAAAAAACGAAAAGAGATAAAAGGGAATACGAAGGATCAATCGCAATTCTCGAACATTCACCAACCCCTTGCACGTTTCACCTCCCTTGCCAACAAGATTGGAAAGTTGCAGACGAATTTAGCATGTGTAAAAGCGGCCTCAGTTGCTCAATGTGTAGAGTGTAGTTGGGTGACTTTATTTCCCAAGAAAAAACACGTTCCACGCAGATTTTTCAACAGCTGTCATGCATTTGGTGAAATTTGAATCATTTATTAATTTTACCATCAATGATACCAGCTTTTTATCTTGCCGGTACTTAATTATGTGCAATAATCTGAATGCAAGAGTACACATTTAGGACTGCGTTTCGATGAATCTGTAAATAAACGCCATTCATTTGGGCTATAGTTGCGCCATCCCATTGCAGCGCCTAAACTAGAAATATTGTTGCAAAATACGAAATCATCCTCTTCAGAAAAGAAAGAGTGTACAATATTTTCCCTTGTGCTGGGTGTAACTAGATTTCTGTCTTTCAATCGGGAAGCTAAAAGACAGTCCAAGATCTCTAATCAAGTCATCTAGATAATTTTGATTGAACGGTCTAATTTCGAAAGGGCAATAAAGCACTATCCTTGCCATTCCCACTGTCTTCTGAATGTTCTTGAGATGCCAGATTGGATTTTGTGACTTTGGTACAGACTCATCACAAGCTGTATCTTAAAAATTAGAGCTGTTGGAGAAAACCCGAAGATTTGAAACCAGTGACCTCGAAATTAGTAACAGTTGAAAAACCTCATGCAACAGAAAAAAGTGTGATTTTGTTGACCACTGTTATCCTTCCACATCACGAAACGCTTACACAGGCGCTTGTTTATTCAACTCGTTCCTAAACCGTGCCAAAGGCTAACAAATTGCTTGGAGGACCGAAGAAGGCAGACTACATATATGCTGGCTTCAGACGACAAAATCAACATATTTTCACCAAATGTCGGGGTTTTTTTTTCAACAAAATTGTATTTCAATGATCTCTAGCACGATCTTTAGCCAGCTGCCCCGAATTCCCCACGCCAAGTTGGTTGAAAGTTAATCACGAAATAAAATAAATGGTCCGAGATGCAGGAGAGGCCGAAGTCGGATGTCTCTAGAATATTTGATTGCTGAACTCCATCAAGCCTTTCCAAAAGACGAAATCCCGAGAGCCTTGTCATATGAGGCGGATATTTATAGCGGATCCCATTTGAACATCATCGTTTCCAAACTTAGGGACCCGCGAATGCCTTGCAAGCTGAAGAATGGGTCTAATAAACCACGCAAAAATATTAATTAGTATACGCTGCCCACCACACAGCACGCTCTTGGCCGCACGAATAAAAATCGACTTAATTATGCAGATTTTTAGTGCTGATAAATATTTTATGACAGAAATCAACATAAATTATGTATTTTCATGTCTTTTCGAAGACCGATCCGGCGACAGAGCGGAACCCGCCAAGCAAATTCAATCCAAAAATTTACAAAATGCCATATTCCCAGAGCCGGTTCTGGCCGCCACAGACGACCGACTATTTGCTTGCATATCATTTTTTCTATTTGACACCGGTTATTTGTTACCGTGTCGGCGTGCGGTTGGGGGAAACTTGATTTGCAAATGATATGCGAAAACAAGTCATTTGTCACGATGCATCCCCGTAAGGCGGCGGCAGTGTGATCTCAGTCAGAGATCAATATCATCGATGTGTGGGATTCGATGGCATTCACGACATGGTTTTTGTATTTATGCACAAAGTCGCTACTTAGTAGTGGCTAATAAATAATAAGTGAATGTGTGCAGATTCTAAATGCGCTAATAGATGATTTGTGGTGCCGGCGACTGCATGGGAGATCCTTGGAAGAGTGAAATGGTGTTGTTCGTGGATGACGCAGGGCCTTAAAATTAAAAGTCATTCCACAACTCGCTGTTTTATCGGCGCCGTAACAAGCGTTTGTGATATAAGAGGTGTTACGTGCTGATCGTGGACAAAATCGCAAATATAAATTATTCTAATGCGTTTCTTCGACTCAGCGTCGTTCCTCTAAAATCAGTCCAAATGTCGGATTACGCAGATGACATTGGAATAGAGTTCGAAGGTGTGCGGCTAACCGGTCTCATCTTTACCAGTTTCTGGCGAGATCAGTTGATAGAATGCAGCGGCTGATCTATCGTCTAGAACGTTGGAATCTGACGGTGAACCTGGGAAAACCGAAAATAATGAATGATCTTCAGGGATGGCTGTAGTAGTTACGAAATGCTGAGTTTAAAAAATTTAGCGAGAGTATACATATGTACCTCGGTGTCGTGGCCTGTCATTGTGTGGCCAAGACAGCTATTCCTTCAGTCTTGGGACGTTGCATGCAGTGTAGGTTTGTGGACCATAGCGCAAAGATCCAGCTATTTCCTGCCACTCCTTCCTGCAATATGTAGTGTCGGGCACAAGTCTGAGGTCACTGGCAGTTCGATGTTGTTTCTCAGGTACTTCCTTAGATGATTTTTTCGGTTACCGGCCTGTAATCCGAATTACATGGAGTAAATAGACTAAAGATGCAATTCGAATATACATACATATATTGAAGCTGCTAGAGAGGGATGAAGGTAGACTCCTCAATCTAGTCATCAAGTTGATGATGACTTTCAGAGACAACCTTGTCAAAAAGTGGAAATAAATGGCGGCAGAGTGTGGAGGAAGAGTTCCGATTCAACCAGACATCAATCTCGCTTGTTTGGAAATTTATTCGTGCAAGTGGGTATGTCTTGGAAGCTCAATCCTCGCAGTATATGTTGATTTATAGGCAGATCGGCTACAACTTGCAAGAGAGCTCTAAATCGGTTACCGCATTCTAGGGTTATATTTAAAGTAAGAAAGTAAGAGTAAGAGAGAGTGGTGGCCCGTGGCGTTGTGGGTATGTGCGTCGACTCCTACGCACTTGGACCTAGCTGTCTAGGTTCGATTCCTGATACGACAAGAAATACTTTTCACTGCCCCATCTCTTTCGAGTCACTGACAATGCTCAAAGAGTATAACTGTCTAGAAAAAACTTGGCCGTTCGTAGACGGCATAAAACTGTAGGCCCCTTCCACTCGTGATAGAACAATAGCACGCATAAACGAGTGGTTGCTGAGAAGCTAGGCCCTGGCCCTCTACGGGCTGTAGCGCCACCCATATTATTATTATTAAGAGACAAAATGCTCAGCCTAAACTAAAGTTAACATCGCCTTGACTTACACATTTTGTGTGATAAAATTGCAACCTCATGGAAAGGGGAGATGCTTACCACTTTATTCCCAGCTGCCCGATTCTAAGAAAGTTTCGATAGATGCGATATTCTACCTCGAGACGGTGAACCCCACAAACGACACCCTAGTAGACAGCCGATATAGAATTGCGCTTGACAAGCAGCGTTTCGTCGGTTTGTCGAAACAATTTGGCTCGAAGGACCAAATTTATGATCGAAAAGCCGAAAACTACAGCAGAGCTGATTCTTGATTCCTTCGAAGGTACATCGTCGTCATTCCTATGGTCCTGTACTCGAGGAATGTGGATTGAATGGTTTGAAAACATAAACGTGAACTCTACTAGCTGTACAAGGATGTGGATGCATTCGGGGAGGCAAAGGAAAAGAAAAAAGAGGATACTCCTCACTAGCTCTGCCAGTTGAGTTATAGAACTCTGGGAGAAAAATTTCTACCAGAACCTGCAGTAACTGACCAATACACCCTTAAACTCTATTTTCAGGTTTATCAAGTCGTCAGGACGGTTGGACAATGAGCGGATATGATACTTTACGCGGGAAAGGTTTACAGTGGGCATAACAATGGGTGCACTAGGACCTAAGTCAGACGCGTCTACACTCTAACCTGATCTAATCTATTCCGGAAAGCAAAAATCCTTCGACTCGGGCACATGGAGCGACTCCAATACTTCAGCTAAAAATATTTAAACTTCGAATCCGAGCCCCCTGATCTGAAGAGGAGACAAAGACCGAATCTTCTGTAGAAAGACAAAGCCATCGTGGACGCAAGACAACTCGGTCTTGATTACTGGAAACAACCGTAGGCAATGGAAGCCTGTTTCAGTTCAGTCTCAGACCTGCCATGGGTAGTCGGCGTGAGAGGTAAGCAAGTCGTTCCTCGAAATTCCTAGAAAATCCGCACATATCTGGCGATCAACATCATCCGAAGCTGAGGATCAGCAGAACAAGGCCGACTTCGAAGCCCTCCCACACAGCACTCAGCCCACGTTCGAGAGAAAGCACTTAAAGCGAAAAACGGTCTACTCAGTCTCGGCAACTGCAATTCGATTGGTTGCCATGTCTAATTGAATGCCGCCACATGGGCGGCAATTGGTTTTTTTTCGAAACTCACCTACCTGAGGCAATTAAAAGAAACCAGATTAGAAACACACACACACCCACCCACAGATGCATTGGGACCGATAAGTACCATCACACCTAATTGTCGAAACGTGTGGAACGTGCATTTTCACCAATTTCACCGTTTCACTGTTCCACTCAATCACCTCTCGGAAGTTTATTTAACGATAAATGAATCGACCGTCTGACCGAAAGGAAAACACAATCAGCCCACGTCAGGTACGCACGCACACGTGCACGTCTCTGCTCTAACCAAAAATCAAAGAGGAAAAACAAATGTTATTCGAATCCCTCGTCGGATCCCATGGAATGTAAACACCATTCGGCCACACTAGCTGATTACCATCAATCGGGGATGTAGCATCTTTTGTTGCCAGCACGATCGCATGCGAAAAAATTTGTCAATCAGCTCGGATGTCGAACCGAGCTCTGGATTGGGTGCCGGCATCCTAAGCAAACATCCTCCGCTCGGAGATTGGAATGCCCCGCACAAAGGTAGCTCTCTGAATGCACTTATCAGTCGGAGGCTCGTATGCTCGTATGCTCACCCATTCAATGAGCAAACAAAGCGAGTCCTTGCTTGTCGTTTGCATATCAGTGTGCAGTGTGGACGAACGAAAGTGAATCCTTCTTAGGAGGAGCTTAGGCCTGCTGGCGAGGGTTGGAAAAACAGGAAGTCAACCATTCGTGACTGGGGACGGGTCTGCAGGCAGCTGCGCGATATGCACAATTCGAGAACGGATTATAATTCGAGAGTGAAAATGTTCGTATAATCGTCGACATCAGCTGCCTGCCTCAAGGTGCAGTGCTTATCTCTCGAACGGGTACTCCAGTTCATCAATTTAAGTGATTCGTCGTCAAGTGTGCACCTTCGGGAAAGTCCGTAATTAAATTCGTTATCAGCCGGCAATCGACGAGCGGAGTGCGCTGTTCAAGCAGCTGCAAGCATGCGGCGGCGCATCCTGATTAATTTGGATTCTTTCTTTATCTGTCTCTGGCTGTGCCTGTGTGTTCACTCATTACGGCCTCCTTGCGGTGTCCGTTTTCTCTGGAGCAGAATCCACAGAAATGTGATCTCCTCGAGCAGGGCGAGAGACCTGTGCACACACATGTGAGGATGTGAGATCGATGCTAGATTCGAGATAAAACTGGCATCTAGATCTACGGGTCACATGCCAATCAATTACTGTTGTCGATTGCCGAGATGCGGCAGGGTCTCTAATTGTGGGTCACGAAATGTTTTTCTGTTTGAAGTGCGGGTCTGCGGCGATATCCTTTGCCTCGAGAGGGATGTGCGTACAGGATGACGTCGGGTTTCTCTTAATTTTGTTCGAATTTCACTAATTGCCACCATTAATCGTGGTGTGAGTGTGTGCATACCAGGCGAACAAATGTTAATTATTTTTCGTCGGGGATTGGCGTTTTAAGCTGAAATAGATTGTTTCCGTTTCCTGCTGGCTAATGACTGACTGATGATTTTGATGAATGGATCTTTGCAAGGATTTGTGCCTCTTCAGGCGATTGTGTGTCTCACTCTCGTTTCTAAGGCGATTGTCCAGCAAAGGGACAGTAAATCGGATTAAGCAGCCCTAATGAACTGTTATTAAGTCATTGAGTTCGATTTTTGCTAATCGAATCATGGCGGCAGAGAGTCGTACGTGGCTGTCAGTAAATCCTCGGCAGATTTTAAAGAAGCTGGCTTGGGGGAGGAACACATTTGCGTTTCCATTGTCTTGGATTTTCAATTACCAGTGGCTGAGCAGAAGATCATGATGTGAAGTTCCAACTCTAAGAGGATGACGCGATTATGCCACGTAGCCTAACGAGGAATTTGTCCCGCATCCTCTCTGAAATAGAATTGCAGCTTTCAATGAACCGTAATATACTTGCCGAACACATCCCGCAGACATTTGTTACTGAAGTAAGCTCCACCGTAGAGATGTCCACTGTCACACAAGACAGAAGAAGTGCTTGCACTCCCTTAGGACATGGATTCGAGCCTTGAATTTAAGATCCCTGTTTTAATCACACGCGTCAAATTGACCTGACGTCAGACACTCCTTATGTTTAGTTTAACGTTGGCCGTTTTACTATATGCATCGTTTGACAGTCGTGGAACGAACTTCGTTCTAGACACTCTATCATCCTTCACGGATTTCGATCCAAACTAGATACACCGATCATCTGCAATTCTCTTCGAGAGGACCTTCTGAACCAACATCGCACCAGATTGTACTAGAAGTCCGATCACCAGACGCAGGATAGTCTACTGCAAATCTTCACAAATGTATCGAAGATGTGCGAAGGGGTGAACATGGATGTTTGCTCTAAGGATCTACATAAATATTAATTTTGATTGTCCAACCTTTGTATTGTTTTTCAGACAGAATCTATATGGATATTCCTTGATCACATTGTCTTGGCTAAAAACAATGTGATATCAAGGAGAGATATCGTCAATTGTTCTGATAGTCAGGCGCCGGTTGAGTCTCTAGATACAGTCACATTTAATTCTAAGGCTTCTCTAAATTGCCGTTTATCTCTTAACGAAATGGCCGAGTTTTTTAGCATCCATCTTATGTCTCTGCGTATTTTCTCAGACGGATCGAAGACTAACGAAGGGGTGGCTGCGGGTGTCTATTCCAAAGATCTCAACATTGCTATCTCTTTGAAGCTCCCTGATCACTGTAGCGTTTTTCAGGCAGAAACCATAGCGATTAAAGAGGCGTTGTCATGGCTCAAAAACAACGTGATATCACCATCTGTTCGGACAGTCAGGCCGCTATAAAATCGCTGGACAATGTCATGTTTAACTCAAAAACATCCCTCATCTCTTAACGAGATGGCTGAGCATTTTAACATTCACCTCATGTGTGAATGCCGGGACACTGTGACACTGTGACACTGTGACACTGGGACACTGTGGCAACTGCAAAGTTGATGAACTCGCCAGGTGTGGTCCAACCTCATCCCTATCAATAGCAGGGGTACCACCTTCCATGCCGATCGCTACTACTAAAACGGTCACTCAGGGCCGTTTGCTGATACTCCACTTAAGGATTTAATTTAGCGGTTTGCACAATTCGAAAAGTAGATCCTAAAGTCGCCTAAGTATAACTTAAACTAAGTTGAAGAAATAGTAGATCATAAGACTTTAATTTCCACTTTAATACTGACAGTGACATAAAATCGTGGAGAAATTTGAGTATGGAGTTTGAATTACTTGTTTTATTTTGATAGACATTTAAGAAGTTGGTGTGCCTCGTCGTGTCTTCAACAGAAATTAATGTTTTTATAGCTTTGACGAACTTCGGTTTATAAAAGTTTCCGGCAAATCAAGGACATAACCAGCAATGAAGGTTATGTCCTTGATTACAGCAGAATCAAATTTGAAATTTAATAGGTACGATTTTCCATATTCATTTGAACATTCACTTGAAGATATATTTCCAAGACATAATTCGATTGCACCTACATATCATTCAACTATGTAGGTACTTATCACATTAAGATTTACCTGACAGCAAATTATTTTCAGAGCATTGCTGTTTTCGGGGCAATTCACTTTTCGAGTGCATACAGGTTGGTTTTTCAGGTTCGAAGGACAAAAAGCGTTCCTTTTAGACCAACATAAAATTACCGAAGACATCTATCGAAATTGCAATTGTCAATAAATAATTTCCCTCGAATAGCTTTGTTTCCATTGGCGATTGGCGCCATCTATGAAGCCCACATTAAAACTCACATTCACCCATTAAAAATAGCAAATATGACATTTGAAATCAAAGTGAACTTGGTTGCATTTAAAAAAATACCGGGTCGTAGTAAAGTACGACTTAAATATTTACGAGCAACGAAGAATAGGTAAAGTCGAACTCAAGATTTAAGTGATTTAGGTGTAGTATCAGCAAACGGCCCTCAGTCTACTTAGGCTCAGCAAACACTCATTAAGGACTCTCATAGGAGTCATAACCGGGCACTGTGCAATTGGCACTAATGCTCTCAGGATGGGTGCCCCCTATAATGCTGAGGCCTACTATTTCAATAATCTCAATGAGATAAACAGCGCCAGCATAGGCCAGCTAAATCGCTTCACTACAAGCACCAACTGGTTCCGACGTTAGGAGACGTCAATCCGCGTGGTATCACAATGGGCCTACTCTGACCTAAGTGTGACTGCCCTTAGCAGTCAGCCACTACAACCTAACCTAACCTATGTGTGTGTCGGGACACTGTGACATTCCAGAAAATTCTACGAACTCGGTAGGAAAAGCACCACTTCCATACTCTTTCCGGATGATCGGCATAATCAGTGGGCACAGGGCCATTGGAACTCATGCCTTTAGATTGGGCCAGCCCTATAACGACATCTGCATCTGCCTTCTCTGCAATTTCAGGGGCTTACATCTTCAATAACCGGACCGAAGTAAGCTACATTAGTGTTAACCACCTTCATCGCTTTGTCAAAAAATGCAACTGGTTTGCGGAGTAGGATCGACTAGATCCTCGTGGTAACACAATGAGTCGACACCGGACCGTCACACGTGTTGCACGTGGCACTCAACTGCTTTAACCTAACCTAACTATCTCTGATCGCGTTAAAATTGTTTTTCACAAAAACTGTGTGATTTTCACCTATTACAATGCAAATTTACGGTCCAGCAAATGTTTGCAACCAGTTATAGAACAACCAGGATTTACTTAAACTCTCTAAAGAATTCACAAGATTCAATCCCAAAAGCAACTTAATGAAACCGACATGACGTTTTTTTTAGAAGCACTGCACCACGCACGCACCATCCTACACCACATACACACTTATCATGACTGTAACCCAAGAAGGTCTGAGTCTAAGGAATGCCTGGCTTCCTGCGTTGACGTTCCTGGGCAAGCTGCTCCCAATCACCAAGACCAAGCTGGACCTGGGCCTTAACCAACAAGCCTCTCCAGCTAGTGTGATCTCTGGCTAGCTGTCTCCAACCAAGTTCCACGACAATTTGGTTGAGACCCTTCTCCACTTGGGTGTGCCACTCTAGCCGCGGTTCGGAGTCGGAGACTTTTCGGGCCTGAGCTGAGTTTTCCATGCGCTCTACTTCGCCCAGCCACCTTAGGCATTGGATACGCAAAAGCCTGACTAGACTCATGTCGTCATTTGGCAGGATGTCTTTGAACTGGACATGGCGCTGTATAGCTTGTCTCTGTGCACGCTGTTATAATCGTCGAATAGGTGGTGGGTGGTGGGTATCAATTTGCACTTATTGGCTCTTTTCCTGGATCTGTCGTAGTGTGAAGCGATTGTTTAGGAACGGTTTCAGGCGAACTCGTCTATAGTTGGTACAGTCAAAGGGGTCACATTTCTTGTGGATCTGGCAAACGAGATTCCACTCGTCCGGCATGGTTTACGCCAACCATATTTTACAGGTGCTGGCTTAAAGACTTAAGCGGACTGCACCGGCAACTTTGTTAGACTTCAGTCTTAATAGTGCCATTTTAACTTCGCATAGGTCGGGAGGACGGAATTCTCGTCTATCGTCGTCCAGATTGAGTGGAAAGCAGCTTTACAGTGGTATTTGGGACCACATCCCCGTTTGACAGACCACAGAAGAGATCTTTCCCGATTCTCAGTATCGACTTTGACTCTACCAGTTGCCTATTTTCGTCCCGATGAGCATCTGTCTGAAAATCCGTAGGATAATTGTTTCTCCCTTTGGTACAACATCATTCCTGCCATAACACGTATCCATCTCCTTGCTTTTCAATCTCTTTCTTTTTCTCCTGACAAGCCGGGTCTTTTCCCTCCGTTTCTGTTCGTGGAGCTCACAAACAGCTATCGTTATTCGTTGCAGCGTCCCTTTTTATGCCAAAGAATTACAGAAAAAATGCAGACAATATGGACAGGGCTTGATACAAGGAAACATTTACTATTCGAATGGCCAAGCCAAGAAGTGAATAAACTTTAAATACTAAATAAGGCGTCCTTAACTGGGACTCATTTTGAAAGCATCCCACTTAGAGAGGCTTTCCATTTTCTCACAAGTCACTCTCAAGCTCTAGATCAAAGAGGTGGGCACACTAGATCAACACCACACAGCACAGCACATTATCGCCAAGTCAATACATCGAGCGCAGAATTAAATTTGAAGTCCAATTTTGCGGCATAGACTTGTTGAACGCGCCCGTAAGAGCGCATATAAAGTTCCCGATGTTATTTCTACTTATTGCAGCCCTGCTTCTGCTTGACGATGGTCTAGCTATGGCCTAATAGATCTCGTATGGTTACCGTCCAAAATACCCCAACCTCGTTACTCGTTAGTTCTGTAAGAGCCTAATTACACTTCACGAACACCTCCCGCTGAAATGACAGCCATTCATGCAGAAGTAAGCTCGAAGTACAGACAAAAGCAGTGTCTTTCTCTAAAAATTCAGCTTTGCTTCAGAAACAGGCCGAAACTTCGCGACTCGACTTGAACGACATGAGCGCGTTAAGTCAAGCAATTACCGAGCAAACGTTTAAACATATTCCACAACAGCCAGCCAGCGACAACACATTGGCCTCGTAACACATTGCAACATGCAAATGCAACACAAGCCGACCCGGCCCGAGCAGGAAACTTGTTCTCCGCGGATGCAATGTGTGGCCGCGCAGCGCCGTCCGTTAGACACGCGCACTCAATGCCAACAACTCGACTTAATGCGCCCGGGGGCAGTGTGCAATGTCAAGTACGTGCAGTGCGGTGGGCGTGTTATTCAAATGTTACCCCGCAAAAAAACAACAAATGACATTTATCCGCGCGACTCCGTCGATCGATTGCAAATACGAATGTCTGTAGTTTGTATCTTAATGCGATCAGCCGAGATGTTCCAGCAACATGTGCTGCATCTTAACACAGGCCGCGATGCGGTCATCCGCGGATGTTACAAAGCACGCCGGAACGTGTATTCAGTGATTCATCATGCATTCCAGAGAGGGGGCAGGCACCGACTGCATTGCATTTGCTTACTCAATCGGTCTTAACCGGTTTAGCTCCCTCCACAAAGCGCATAGATCCCTAATCGCATTAGACGCAGAGAGATCGTGGAGATTGTGGAGATCGTAGATCTCCCGCCAACCGGCATCGATTTAGAGACACCGAGGCCCGTCTTAATCGCTTAATCATTTCCCGGATTACCGACGGTGTGTTCGGATCAGACCTCGTCTTCGGCCCAAAGCCAGAGTGTTCCATCGGAGATGTGAGCATTTTTTTTTCTTCTGTAATTTACTGGCCTGAATGGTGAATGGGGTCTTTTGTGACACATGTTTGTGGTTCCATACGGGCTAGCGGTGCTGAGCCGGGCTTACCTGGCCGTGTAATGCGATTAACAGTGCCATCGCGCGGCACGGCATTGTGAGATGTTTTCGTTTTTCATTTTTCGTTTCCAGCAAACAAATGATGGGTTTGCCAATGCCAAACGAAAATTGAGTTTCCCGGAAGCCTACAATAATGGGTGTCTCTATTTTGAACAGTTTTCTGCATTCTGACCGTGCGAGTGCGAGAGAGAGAGTGCGATCGGGAGCGTACGCAATTTCCGTTAGACATGCAACACATGTGTTCGCATGCGCGTCTGTCGCATTCGTGAATTGTGAAATTGCCCTGCTTGGTCGAACATGATTGCTCGACCTTCTGGATTGTGAACACATGGATGCTTCACGGTGTAATTTAGTTGCTTGGCCGGGTTTCCCCAGCGGATTGCTAGGTACGCCCCAGTTAATGGACTGGATGGTATGTGATGAGTGCGTCTGAAGCTGTTAAACTGTTCCACGTTTAAGGTCGAGTCTTTGGGGCAAATTGACTTTCTCCGTGAATTCGGATGAGGGCCTTAATTTCTTCGGATTGCTTGTGAGATATGAGGCCGTAGTAGCAATTTGTAAAATGCCAAAATGACTACCATTCGTGTTGTGGGGGAGTAACTTTTTAACAAAAAGAAAGAAGCCATGCGACAATTCATAAACAAAGACCTTGCTCAAGGAAGAATTTCTCCCCGTATTCATGCTTCGATCTACCCTCCCGATGTCCCTCGAGAAGCCTTCAATTAACATAAACTAGTGGTCAGATGATGCCAAACAACCTCATAACAAGTTGGTCTTGCAAATGCATGTACTCGCCAAATTGAGTTACTGGCTTTCTCCGCTTTGCATTCTGGCCCAAATCCGAATATTTTTGAGGTCAAAAGTGTGTTGTCCGCTTTGACAAAAAGGCCTTGTTAAATGGAGAACTCACAGACGCCGGATTTTGCTTCTGTTGGTGTGTAGTTTGCAAAGAACACGATTATAAAACTGATGCCAGGAATGTTGATGACCACTGATGGGATTTGACTCAGCTTCTTTCTTGAGACTGATGCCTCCTCCATCCAATATTTTCATCGTACATTTATGAGTGAGATCTTTCTTCCAATGCCTTGAACATCGATTGCCAAGAGCGATTCATGGTACCAGTGCCGTTGTTGTTCGCTCAGTTTATCAACAAAAGTACTTTAAATTTATAGCTATCGCAAATCTTCGATGTTCGGAATCTGAACCTGAACTAGTGATTATTCATCGCTTACTTTCCGAGGTATCATGCCTTCAATTGTCAAGACTATCTTCCATCCGCGATCACTTGATCATTACATAGGAGACTCGAATTCTTAGATGAAGCATTCGATTTTTGCCTTTCTGGCTAGGAAAAGTTATTTTAATTCTCCTCGTCTTCCTAGCACATGTGAACACATACAATGTACCTTAAGAAAAAGGAAAAGGAAAGGACTGAGAATAATAACTACAGTCCTTCTCATCGGACAGCTTACGACGGTAAAGACTGACGCGGGAAGGATTCAGCAATTTCAGCTTTTCTTTTTAACGAATCTAACTGAGATCCGATTTGTTTCGATAAACCGATGTGTGAATAGTTGCCAAGTGGTATTTCAGGGTCGGAACTCCAGAGAAGGGGTTCTCGTTTGCTTTGCAATGCATCATAGTTGCGCCTGTCGATCGCGGACAGCATGGATTTGATCCATTAACCAACCGCAGCTGAAGATGAACCGAAGCATGAATCTGAGTGAACAGAACGAGGTCAGCATAAGCCAGCTATACCGATTTGTTGTGTAGTCTAGTCTCCTAATGTGATCTCTCAAGAGACATTGTCTTGGAATGTTAGAAAAAGCAGCTGTTTAGAGCGATTGGGATCCAGTCGGGGCTGGCTTATCTTAGACGTTTAGATTGTATCAGTTTACTCGGTCTCACGAGAAGCAATCCAATTGAAGCTAGTTCATCGGAGAGGAGGGCGTGTCTAGTTAACTCATCCACTGCATAACCAGGATTGTCTCTGAGACCTGGTAACCAGCACCGAAATGTTGAGTTCCATAGTTTGCTACGAGTTTTGAGTTGAGAGTGACTGATTCCAGTGCCATGATGGTTATCCGTGAAGATGCTGTCACCGCGAGGGAATATTGCAGCGTCTACTTGTTTGTTAAAATATAGATAATGATCTAGCTTTGAAACAGCTTCGAAGATCTGTAATCTGAAAGGCAGAAAGAAAAGTGGTTTTCAACTCAGTATTTGTTCCAACTCTCACTTATGGTCATGAAATTTGGGTAATGATCGAAAGAATAATATCGCGAAAACAAGCTGCCGGAATTATGTGGCTTAGTGTTGCAGTGGGAGTTACTCGCCGATATGGAGAGAAACACGACAGTAAGCCAGGAACTCAAAGTTCTTCAAACGGAAAGGGCTATGATTCGATGGTTTGGTCACGTGTCACGAATGTCTACATTAAGTGCCTTCGTGTTGCACGTGGCACGAATTTCCCCATCATTACGACTTCCGAGGTGTGTGTGCCTTGACCGCTATGCAGACCCAGGATGAGCTAGTTAGACCAAGTCTAGAAGGTCACCTGGTTCTGCTTGGGCATAACTCATGATGAGTTAGAGTCCATGGCGGAGGATCGAGAGGCCTGGGGATCTCTAGTACGTGGTTTACTCTGCGACCGCTTTAGTGGATCATGATGATGATGATGATGATATGGCTAAGTACTCCGCATTCTGATAAAACTTCGGTTCGTCAATGGATATCCGTGTTGTCCAACAACTGAGAACTGAATGAATGCTTTCTGATTTCTCTATGTTTAGATTCAGCATCCAGTCGTCGCGAAAACACTGAGCCCTGTCGTAGACACGCTGCATGGAAATTGCGATGACTTAAATTTTGGACATTGATCTGACCGTGTTTGCTATTGTGTGTTGAAGCGATCCAACCAGATCAGTTGTGTAAAGATTTAATAGTATCGACGAATTGATGCAGACTTGTTGCAGTAACAGAAGAAGTCATATATCCATTTTTTTCATTCTTTTTCTCAAACGAACTTTCTCCCACTAAGCACAATTGAACATGTACAGAAGCGACTTGCTAATGACGTGTCTGATTATAACGGGTGGTTTTAAGGGCCGATGTTGAATGTGAACCGCACCTAAACTTCAAGTTTTATCTACATTTCATTTGACATTTCTCAATTTCAGACTAACTCAATTTTAACCATGGAAAGATACACAATCGAGTAACGCGTTAAAGTTATTCAGGCTTATTATGAAAATGGGCGTTCAAATCAAAATGCATATCGTGCACTTCGTGATTTTTTCGGTCAATTTAATCGTTCAAATGTGCGTACAATCGGAAAAATCGTGCAAAAATTTGAGTAAACCGGGTCTGTAGGAGATGTGAAAACACCAGTGCATGCTCGTACAGCTCGTACTGCAGAAAATATTGCTGCTGTTCGCGATAGTGTGGCTGAAGAGCCGTCCACCTCAACTCGTCGTCGTGCCCAACAATTGCAGCTCTCACGCTCGTCGTTGATGAACATTATGCGTAAAGACTTGCATTTACACGCTTACAAGATGCAATTGACTTAAGAACTAAAGCCTCTTGACCATTTCAAGCGTCGTCAATGGTCCGAATGGTGGCAAGAAATGGCAACAGTGGATGATCAATTTTCGAAGAAAATCATCTTCAGTGATGAGGCACATTTTCACCTCAGTGGATTCGTCAATAAGCAGAATTGCCGCATTTTGGCGAATGATAATCCAAGAGTGATTGTCGAAAAACCAATGCACCCACAAAGAGTGACTGTTTGGTGCGATTTATGGGCTGGCGGCATCAGTTGGAATTTTTTCTTTGGGGTTATTTGAAAAAAAAGGTGTACGTCGATAAGCCAGCAACAATTCAAGAGATAAAGGATGATTCGGCACATTAACGGCATAGAACCTCAATTATGCTTCAGCGTCATCGAAAATGTGAACCATCGGATGGCGGTGTGCCGCCGAGGTCGCGGCGGCCATTTGGCCGATATTGTGTTCCATACATAATTGAACCATACCAATATTATCATAATAAAAAGAAATGACAATAATTTCCTAAATAATTTGTGTTTTATTTAAAATCAGCATCGGCCCTTAAAATTTAACCACCCTTTACATATTTATTTCATTTTTTATGTCAAGACGACGAGAAGAAATCGACCAGCAAAGCACCAGTTTCGACGCAGTTACGTTACATTAAATAATTTGTTAACTTTGTTCGCTTGTAAGTCGAAGCCACCCGAGGTAAAGGAGGCTGTATATAGGTCTCGCCTGCTGTCTGAATGAAATATATGGTAAAATAGGGTGAGTCGCAATTTAATAATTTGCTAATCATGTGATAAAAAAGTTGAATCATCTTAACTGAATATTTGACAGCTTAAATTAGCTTTTAAAAGGCATATTTTCGACCTTATTCACCACGTTCTCGTTACCATTTCCATTTCAATGCTATTAAACACTTCATTGATGACTCAACGCTGTTGTCAAATCACGCGCTGCTGACATTCATCTAGCATTCTTGTGGATGCTACGCAGATCGTACCCCTTTCCGCCGAAAAAAATGTTTTGTTGAATCACTTAAAGTTTGTTCGGAACCTTGATTGAACCTCACGAGTTTGAGTTATCTCTCGAATGATCTCTCTCATCCAAACATGGCGCTGCATTTGTCCCGACTCCAGGTACACGACGCTGTAGTGTTCAACCTTGAGATGGGGTTTACAATTTACGGGGAATTTTTTAAAGATTCAATTTCCAAGAGATATCTTCTGTTGTAGAGGGTTAAAAATGATCACAATATTGCATCGTGGACCCTTGAGATTTTATTGACCTCCTGCGGTATGCTCGCCTAATAAATAGAATTAGGATGGACTGTAAAACAAAGACGGATGTCAATAAAAATAAAACACCGATGCAGCTACAAAAGAAATTATCTTCAAGATCGGTCCTTCCACTGAAAAGAAAAACATTATTAATGACTGCCTAATCACTTCATCAACCGGCGATAGAGTTGTTACATTTGCTTGCGCGCAGATGTGCTCGTCACATGGAATCTTTCAATCTGGCCAGATTCTGCAGGATGGTGGCGATGAATTCTCCCACCCCAAGCTCAGAGGTCGTTGAAGAAAACCCCAAGGACTTTTCCGTCTCTTGGCAATCACTGTGATCCTCCTAGTCAGGCAGGCTAGTTGAGCAGAATCATAAATCCCGCTAAGTTTGGCTGAAGAGGGTTGCTTAGGTGGCCATCCTCCACACAGAGTGTGGTTATCATTTACGTAGATCCGAATATCCCTTGTGTTGTCACAGTCGACAAGGTTTGTCACTCCTGGAATCCTTTGGATTTCTCGATAAATTTACAGATGCATCTGACGTCCATATCTTCCAGGATTTCATGTCATAAGAGAGTTAGTGCCGTGCAGCTGCAAAAAAGGTTGTTTCTTCGCCTCTTTGTGATTTGCGATCGTCCATATTAGACGCCGGTTCCAAATCCATGCCTGCTGCTGTCGATGAATCACCAGAGAGCCTAGTTTTATACGGAACGACAAAGAGTAACATCTTTACGATCAGAAGCTTTGTTTAAAATTATGTCAGCAAGATATCTATCACAGCCTAAATTTGCTTCCGTGTGGAACAAATTTACATCATATGTCGGCTACAACCCAGAGATTCTGAATCGATTCGATAGAGTACACATTTTCAACGACTCGTCACAGTACTCTGGAAGTATGACTGACAGTTGTCATGAAGAGGTGATGAATTTCTGTGTTCGGAGATGCCATGAAATCGCATGTCCCTCCAGTTTTGAGGCAACAATAACGCAGCACGACAGATTGCGGGAAACTGTAGGCACTGGATTTTCAAGTAAAGGAAAACAATCGATTGGTAGAGGATGTCTTTAAACTAACTCAAAATTTGAATTAATTAGAAAGCATGTGTAGCTCTAAGTCCTTAGATTGTTATTTTTGTTATTGAATCATAAAGAACATAAAATTGCAGTATATGTACATCAGCCAAATAGTCTCCACGGGTTTGCTGGCACATACGCACTCTTCTGTCGAAATGTTGCATGACCATTCTGCATAATTGTGCCTGAATTTCGTTAGTTCAGCTGTATGAAATGTGGCACCGTCGTGTTCAAAGCTAAATGTTATCCAATTTCGGCAGAAATAACTCTCTTATCATGTCGCGATATTCAGCATCACTAGGTTAGGTTAGGTTATAAGTGACATAAAATAGGGTGCACTTGGCCAAAAATAGGTCCATTGTACTGCCACGTGGACTTACAAGGGGGTTGGGGGAGCCATGATTATGACAGCCAGCCAGACTTGTCAGTGAAGTCCAGTTACGATTTAATTGGTGTTTCGTTAAGGTCACTTGTCAAAGAAGTAGGCGCCCAGTGTGGCTTTCCTAGTCGAGGCGAGTGCAGGGCAGCTGCAGAGAAGGTGTTGAACATTTTCTTGATCTTCTTCATCTGGTAAGCTCCTGCAGAAGTCGTTAGAGAATAGTCCTAATCTTTTAGCGTGTAGACCTAATAGGGATTGATCTTGGATATTTTTAGGATCCACTAAGAGTCACTGCTCATTTTCAAGAAAGTAAGATCCAGTAATGCCTCCAACCAAATATCTGCACTTGCATTTTTGCTCCATTTTTACTAACCCTCAACTATCAGCTGTCAATTTGTATCCACTTCTTTATCGAGTCACACTAATGTCCATTGTGTAGCTAATATCAACCAGTACAATATTTTCAGGGCTCTCATCGCGTATAACGACAATCGTCTAGCGCTAGCTTTTCGACGATAGTTACGCTTCATGTAAGTATGCAAAAATGATAGCGCCAGAACCCTCAAACAGGTGGTCTCGCGAGACGAAAGTGATGGTCTTACATGAAGCAAATCATCGACGAGATCACTGAAGAGAATCGAGTGGACGATAGTCGTCTGAAATATAACGCGACGAGAGTCCAGGAATTGTATGCATCACGGTACCAAGATACGCGTACTTCGCTAGTAATACCCTTGTTAGTTCTCTAATGTCAAGGTAGGTTGTAAAATCGATCAGGAAAACGTTGAACACAAGAAATTGGTCAAGGCACTCGAGTTGCTGAAGAATATCGTACAAGAAAGACGTTGTGCGCCAGATTTGACTTACTAGAAAACACTGCCGTAAATTCATCCATCCGAAGCTCGTATCTCAACTCTGCTGAGAACACTCTCTTTTGCGAGAAACTACAAGTATAAAAGAAACAGATTTTGCGAAAATTTCAAAGAGTTAGTTTTTGGCAGCCCTGACCTTACATCAACTGCTACGTTGTTCCATCGAATTTCGGTTCCATATTAAGCGCTGTATACAAGAGCCACGTCTTGTGAGCTGCGAACTTCGCAATCCCAGACATGTCATTCAAATGGTATTTTACTTGTTCTTTTAAGTGCCATTCATATGAGCCGCGAACAGCACACGCGAACTGCAAAAGCGAACTTTTCGAAACAACCATTTTCCGGCAAATATAAACAAAATGTTATACTTCTTGGTATGCAAAAAGACGCGAATTGAATTATCGAGTTTTCTTACCGACAGAAGAATCTCAACAAAAGTTGGTTTAACTATCCTAATTAACGGGTTTAAATTATTTCTCTGCGAATCTATCTATCTCTTTGCGCACTGTCAACTATCAAGCTGAGATCGCAATACACAAAGAAGCAAACGCAATCCACAATGAGCACGGCATTTTGGCGAATGAATTGAAATACAAGTTCTTCCGGTAGTCCTCTGCGAATGAGAACTTCGAAGGAAACATCTGTCAAACAAAAGCAAAACAAAGAAAAAAAAATTAAAAGTTGACCAATATCATCCGTCGTCACGCATTCCACTTGTAGAACGCATTTTCTGTCTCATATCATTATGTGTGTATTATCGAAATCCAAAGACTGGAGTGGATCCGACGACATCGAATTTTTCACCTAAAAAAAATGACAGTGTATAGTAAGGATTTTGTAGCCTTTCAAGGCTCATCTTCCAACTGCCACAGCGGCCGAACTACGCGTACCTACGACCTGTGTTCACCTGTGGTTATGTGTTTAGATGTGTATTATCGAAATCCAAAGACTGGATACGGGCTTACGAGTTGTACATTTGTTTAACAGAACGCAACGGATTCCTTAGGCGGGAGCCTTTTGTCGTGAATTTGTGTACTGCGACCGGTAATTTGTGGATCGAGTTTTCAGTTAGACAATTCGGAAAGGAAATTAAAAGTAGGCTTTTTTTACACAAGCTAAATTCGTCGCCGATTTTTGTATGAAATTGTCAAGGGAGGCGTGTAAGATCGGCTTAAGCGGAGAGCAAATTGTTAATTTGAATATTTAAACAGGTCTTTTTCTCGAATTAAATGTGCAACTATTGACATACCACAAGGCATGCATTTTTCTTTAATTTTGATTAAAATAGATTATTTCTAAGAAGTCAATCATTTTTTCATCGCTTAAGAAGCTAGAAGCACGAAGCTATTTCGGGTTCTGCGAACGTGGGCTCTGTCAATCAGCTGCCTCTCAAGACTGATGAAACAGCAATTGACAAACGTACATATCTCTGTACAGGATCTCTGTGCTTGTTTTTTGTAACGGTAGACTGGAGCACTCAAACTCAAAACTGAGGCCATTGTACTACTAGCAGCGACTAGGTGGGTAAGTGGGGTGTCAGCGAAATCGCCAGCCCGCTTGTTATACCTATAGTCAGACTACTACCACTGATCAACAACGCCAATGATAGTGATAATCTCTGTGCTTAGTTTTGTTATTGCTGCCTAGTCGATCTAGACAAAGTCCTTGTTTCACGACAAGTCATCGATGGTGCAGACTTGCCGCGGTTTTCATGGCGTACTTAAGCTTAAATCCTGATAAGACTATCACGTTCCCTAGTTCACAGATTCACCTCTCCTAAGGCACACTCAGAGTGTTTACTTACCTAGAACAGTCGCCTCCACTTCTGAGAGACAACAGGAAGTAAGCCCAACACGAGTGGATCTTGTTAAAGCTTCGCACAGGTGCACAACGGACTGCCACGGACCACCTCGTCTGTTCCCATCAATTACATAAAAGCTGCCTCCGTACAAATTGCTTTAATTGCCTCTTGGACGCCCCGCATTCCTCAATCAGCATGTCAATCTCTGGCTCTTTCAATTAGCGAGAGTATTGGGATAACAAATTTTGATTGGAACACCTTGGCTTATAGACTGTCTTGTCTCGCTTCATTACTTCGCGTCTACCAAATATGAACTGTCAAAATAGTGACCAATCGAAACCTCGACGGGGAACACCTTCTTTGTGGTCTACAGCCGTTTCTATTTAAAAAATAAAGTCCACTTCGAGATAACGCCAAGCTAACAAATCCCGAAGTCTGTTCTGAACATGCTCCTGCTGCTTTGAATCAAAGCCACGATCAGACAGAATCCGAATGTCCTTCCAACGAAAAGAAGACAATAAAAAAAACATTTCCCTTAAACTAAACCACATGTTCGCACACCGCACACACGCACGCGAATTCTATTTCAAAACATGTTCGAATCGACATATAGTCCACGCACTCACTGTACCCTCGAACATGTTGCCAGCAAAACACCGCCAACCACAACCAACCCACAGCACGCTCGACGGCAGCTGTGCGCAAAACAAAACCAAATGCAACCGCTGGCAGGCCATCAGTTCCATCGACGAGTTCACGTGAATCGCTTCGCATTCAAGATACGGACGTCGAGTTGAGCAGTACCCGAGCACGAGCATTTAATCGTTGCACGTTGAAATACACAAACAAACAAAATAAACCTAGAGATACTCTATCTGTTCGGTGACGTACCAGCAGTCGTTTTATCGGTCGAAAACTTCCCGGTGTTCAAGTGCTCATTGAATATTACGTTTTCTGTCGCATCCGTTAGTGCTCGCAGTACACACAGCCCAGTGCAAATTTGTGGAAAGAAAAAAAAAAGTAAAAAGAAAATCAATTCGAATACGGAATACCTACGTACGAAAGATACACACGTCTCGTCTTCCAGTGCATAGCGAATCATTCGGTTGTGAACAAGCGGGGAACAGGCGAAGGAAAAAAGAAAGAAAAAAGTAAAATAAAGTAATTGTCTCTCTATTTCCGAGCAAAAGAAGTTCAAGAAGAAGAAAATTGTTGTGTATTTTCCGTTCGAAAGCAAATGAAAAGATATTTTTTTGTGCCCGCTGTGAGTGAATTGTGTGCGGTTTAGTGTAACAGAGCGAAGAAATAATATCAAAGTCACGCAACTGGATTACTCCAAGGAATATCGCATCAAATACATCAAGCCAGCAGCAAAAAAAAAAACAGAAAACAGCAAACAGACACACTCTCGTATCAACGCAAATCAGAGCGCGTCAGAGATAACCTCGCGCTGAAAGTTTGTGCCCACAGTTAACGCCGGAAATCAATTCTCACTGCCACTGCTGCTGCAAAAATTCAAAGTAGCAACGCCACCACCATCATCATCATCATCGTCGTCGTCGCCGTCACACAGCGAAACGCGCGACAGTCGTCACAGAAAATATTTACGCTGCGCCGCTACCGTCGCCGGAAGTCCTTCAGAAATACGAAAATAATTTCAACTTGCCGCTGCCACCGCCGCCGCCGACGACACTGTTGTTTTTGTAATTTCTGACGTTTTTGTGGTGTCCGCTGCTTCTTGAAATTTTCTTCGTACTGCGTTCGCGTTTCTTTTCGTCGTTTTTGCTGTTTTCCAAAAGCGGAGCGCACAGCAGCAGTTCCATACAAAAGATTGCCCAACCGGTAGGTAAATTGTTTATTCTTTTAACACATACACTATATTTCTTGCCCCTCTCTCTCCTTTTTTTTTTCTTCTTTCTTACAAACAATTACAACATTTTTTTCGGTAATCGGTTTTGGGATTTCGTCTGTTTTTTCTGTGCTCATTTTTAATTACTGCAATTATTTTAATGAGCAAAGTAGGAAGTGACATTAAACAAGAAAAAAAAATTGAACCCAGGCGCATACAGACGAACAGGGCACGTCTGGAGTAGTCTCAGCCTCAGGTACTCCATGCCCACATGGTTGCTGTCTTTTTATTCGTAAGATTTCTAAGACTCTTTTGGGGCTAGACCGGGCGGAGGTGGGGTGGCGGGGTCGCGCATTTCATGCATACACGCAGTAATCGTGAGGAGCGCACACTCGCTGTGTGAGTATATTGTGCGAACAATGGGTTTTTCTGTGCCTGAGGGCGTATAGTTCGAAGGGGGAGGAGGGGAGGATTGGGGTCGGTGAAAATAATTTTCTTCTTTCGTCGTCAATGTACTTAGCGTAACTTTCTTTAAGTAGTTTTTTTTCTTCTTCTCTCTTTTTGTGTCTGCTTCCCTCGCGATTCACTCCTCACTTTAATTGTGTTTTGCTTCGTCTTTTCTTGTGCGGCGAAGTGTATTTTGTCATGGTTTGGGGGTTTTATGGAACGAGTCTCGCAGATAAAGCCCCCATGTCTTCAGGTAAAGTGACGACGATGGCGGTGTGCTTTAACTGTGCGCCGCGCCGTGCCTTGCAGACACTCGCATCGATTGAATGGAAACAGAAACATGTCAAATTATTCACGGATATTAACTGTAACAGAAAGTGGCGATGTATCGTTTCCTTTTAGTTGGCAACGGTAACTGTGCTGAATTGTCAATTTGACATTGATGTCAGTGACTTCTGCCAGCGCTCATGCATGTCTATCAGTGGCAACGGCGAAGTCATGCTGGTTGAGGTGGAGGAACAGCTTTATCATGACGGTTGGACTGAATTGGGAAAGAAGCCAGCGAAGCCACGGCCATTTTCAAAAACCAAGTAATTTTTTTGCTTAACATCGTTTTTCTCAGTGTGCGCCACAAATTCGTCTTCCTCATCGTGTCCAAAGCAACACAAATCCATCCAATATCACAATCAAATCCTCATTCCGCCAACAAACTCATCCCAATCGAGACCATTTCCATTCGTATTAGCAACAAATCTCCTCCAACTTCGACTAGTACACTGAAAGAAAATGTGCCCGGTTGTGTCGTAAGCCACAAAAGGCACTGACCGCAATCGCCGATCATGTGAGCCCCCCAGTTTAACGAGGTGACTATACGTTTTTTTAAAAGACTTCAAATCCCCCACAAAATTTCGAAATATTTATGAATACCTTATCAGTTCCTGCGTGTGACAGCTCTTCTTCCACTTCGAACAAGTGCTTAATCAAACCGAAGGTATCCAAGCGCACAACATGAAAATCTTATCGCATGGGGGAGTCTCCTTAGAGCGCTTTGAGACCGCGTGCAATGCAAACATGGCCCACATTCGAAGCCCACACACATCTCTAATGCACATCGCGTCTTATCACAGGCAAGACATACTCAAAAAAAGAAAATCGTTATCGTGACAATTCTTATCGTGGCTTTACGAAACACAAATACAAACACTTGTGCACCGCAAGTGATCGGTTATCGATTGCGCTGCGTTGTGATTTTGTGAAATTCATCCAGCACGGAAATGTCAGAGGAAATGAGGTGTGTGACACAAATCTTCGCCCCGGTCTTCGATTGCTTGCGTACGTAAGCTACTTTCAAGAAAGTGATTCATGCGCGAATTGATATGGATCGGATTGAGTATCCGGTGAGTAGTGGCTTAATCAAGTCGTGAGCTGAGTATGCCACAAGGCATGACTTGCTGGGTGATCAGTGAAAAATTCGTGCTGACAAAAGTAGACGCTAACCGCACTTTGCATTCATGACGCTACCGTCTATGGGATAGAGTTGAGAGCGCTTATTCGATTTGAACGGATGACTCAAAGGCCTACATTCACCGATGTCAAGAGACTGAAATGGGATTCGGTCTACGAAAAAGGTAAAAATCTGTCCCAAATATACTTTCTGTCAAACACACCCTTCGATTGACTCATGCGAGATCCGTGTTTGAACTTGGCACTGCCATTTGTCCACGACACAAGCAGAATTCAGACGGATTTAATTATTATTTGGAAGCCAGTAGAGTCTTAAAGTTTGAATCCGAACAGATTTGATGTGGATTTGTAAGCACTGGCCCATCTAATAATCGACTTTATCAAAGTTCAGCTTATGTTAGGACGCAACGAACCAGATGCATCGTCAAATTCCAAAGAAAACACAATTGTATCTGGGTTCCTCGATAAAACGCAGCTGTCGTTTGTGTCCCGTGTGTCCTTTGTCAAGCGGAAGTACCTTCGGCACCAACTGTCATTTACGTTGATTGATTGCTCGAGGCACAAATCAACGAAACTTAACGAAACTTGGTGAGATTCGCTTCCTTCACACATGATTGGCGATCATCAATAAGCACTGTCTTCTTCTGTTTTCACATCCCATCACAAGCTTGACCTTGTAAACCAAAAACCCACGAGGCAAGGAAGAAAAAAAAAACCAACTTTGTTTGTCAACAAGACAAACCTCCCACATCGCTGCTCTTATTTTGGCGCACTTTTGTTTACTTGCTCCCGAGGATTTGTGTGGTTTCCTTCAATGATGGGGAAGACCCATTTACTTCAGCCTAATTAACCCTGAGGAGCGTTTATCCCCGCCGCCACCACTGTCCACTGTCCAGGCATGTAATTCGATGCACGGTCAGCACACTCCACAAAAACGAACAGAGGTGCGGCGGACACTGTAGACCTGAGATCTTACATAATGACTTCAGTTCAATTCTTGTCGTTCGTTAGATAATCTGCCTGGAGGACCTGTCCTGTCTTGGCAGTTGCCACCCGTATCGCATGTGCCAACGTCGAATTTTCGTCATCTGCTGCCGATCGCTGTCGATTGCGTGTACGTCGCAGTTGTCTGCCTGACAGTGGGTCCCTGAGTGCGTGCGTGTGTGTGCATTTGTGTTGCGTCATCTGCAGCGGCAGGAAGACCTCAATTTCCAGAAATGCGTGTTATTATCGATATCTTTTGTCCATCATCCTTGATGTGTGCGCGCGCTCGCAAAAAGAAAGGACTCCTTTGTAACGTTTTCAACAGAAAAATTCTCCTTCATTGCGCTCCTGCTCATCCTTTTTCCGTCCATGCCATGCGTCTGCCTGTGTGTGCACCGGAGACTGATAATCGCTTACTTTTATGCGGCGGCAAAGGTGAAACGACGCGGATAAACCAGGAGCAGATGTTTGTTCTCGGTTTTGTCTGTCTGTCTTTCTGTCGGTCTCCCTGTGAGTGGTGTGTATAATTTAGATGCACATCGATCATTTTGGAGGACCACCATCTACATAACGGCGCGCTTGTGTGTGGGTTTCAGTGTTCTGGCCCCTATGTCAGGCCAAATGAATGCACGAGCATGGACTGGGATGATTTCGTTTTCTCGTTATCACCTGGCTTCCAGGAATGACACATCGGCCGCACAGACTACCCCGCCTCCCGTGGGACGGCTCCGTGGTGAAGTAGCGTACTTCCTGGTTTTGATGGAACAATGCCCTCTTGAGCACATCACACAGACACACTCGCTCTGCTGGCGACGTGCTCCGTTTAAAAGGTTACATTTTTCGCGTGCTCTATCCCGAGATGCATCCGTATCTACATCTAAATCCGTGATAGATCTCTGCGATGCATGCCCGTTCGTTTTATGTTTTAGGCTTAGCCACCCTCGATTGCCTGCCACTTGTGTTTTGTGCGCTTTGTTCGGGCCCCCGTTCGCTATAAAAACACAAAAATATTCCTCGATTTCAGCAGAAACTTCGAAAAGTATCTCCCATCCTCCACGGCCGGGGCACCCATGGAATCCCAAAACGTGCAAAGACGTACACCATTTCGTGCAGAAGACAGTGTACCTCTTTTCGTTGTTATTCTCGCGAGATACAGGTAAAGGAAATCAACACACAACAAAAAAAAACTCCACACACGACTCCGAACTGTGTGCAGTGTGCTGTGTTCGACGGTTGTAGCTGCTGGTGCCAGCTCCGGTTCTCGTTCTTGGCAAATCCTTTTGTGTACCACTGCGTGGTGGCTTTTATTGAAAATGTTTCGTGGAATGTGGAAGGCATTAATTCTTTAGCCGGTTTTCTTGAGATTTGTTGTTATTCTTTTTTTGTTTTTGTTTCTCTTGGTGCTGTCCTCTGCTCAATGTTTTGCTACACTGTGTGCAGAGCAGAGGCAAGCAAGACAGTCAGCGACCGAGGAGTAGGAGGCGGAGGATTATATTGGTATTTCGGATTCGGTTGCGCCCAGCGCGCTACACTCGTCTACTCGAGGAATTCATAAAAAAGAGTGGAGAGAAAAAAAAACGAATAAAGTTTCACAGATAGAGTCGTTTTTATGTTCACTGGAAATATAGTTTTATTATCGGGTGTTTATTGTTCTGGTACACAGGCGAGCTGTTCAGATGCTGCCAACAGGTAGCCTTCGCTAGTGGGTACTCTGCGTCAGATCTTGAGAGATTCAAAAGGTCAAAGGTGCGAGACGTGACACTGAAGTGGCCCTGCGATGAGTACAATTTCGACAGACACGGGGTGTTGTTGAGTCACAGAGTTGCTCAATCAACGTTGCAAACATTGTTGAACACTGAAGCCTGAGGAGGAGAATGTTGATGGGTTGACATTTATGAGAAAACATTGGCCGTGGCTTGTGTGAACATTGCTGTGTGAGTGCAGAGTTTCAGTTTAGTTTTAGCAACATCTTGGTAGAAAGGGCAGCTCTTATGACTGATCCTCAGTCTATAGCACTCACCTTTGAACGTTGAACGCTATGAACAACCTATGTTTTGAAGAAATTACTCCACCAGCCCATGAACAACTAGAAATACTGATTGCCTGTGGCTGTGACATCAAGTATTGTACGCTTGGAACGGCCTAATTCGCGAAGAAATGTTTCCACCAGCTCAGGAATGACTCAAACTAGGTGGGTTGTGACTTTGCGGTTTGGCGGCGTCTTCCTCAATGATTGTGCACGTTCTTCGAATTCACATCAGTTTATTTTTTGTTTAGCAAGCGTCTTCAATCAGCCTTGTAGATGAATACGATCCTGTTGCGAAGTCCATTCACACTAAAATGCAAAGCAATCTACGAACAGTGCTGCCAAGTTGAAGCATCGAGAAAAGAAACAAATCATTAACACGTCCAGCACTCGACACGAAGCAATGATTAAAATGGCTTACATTTAGCGCATAATTCCACTGCACATCCCTCAAAATCGAGAATTTCGAAGATTCGCACGAAATTCGAAATGTTTCTGTCAACTGCCAAAAGCTATACCTTTTCGTGCGAAACTTCGAACTTTCTTTTGACAGTTGAAAGAGGAATTTCGAACTTCAAGCTCTTGACAGTTGAAATTTTCAAACTTCTGGCTCTTGGCAGCTAAAAGAAGAATTTTGAATATCTGGCTTTTGACAGTTGAGAGAAGTATTTCGAATTTGGACTGAAACGAAAAGTCTGAAGGCTTTTAATTGTTGCAACACATACTAATGCAAGAGTTGTCAACTTTTGAAGGGAAATGCCAATCAGCTCGATCACTCGATTGACAAACCTTCTGACGAAACTGGAAACACCATTATTGCCTCTGATACATAAATACTGAATTTCAAACCGCTCTGTTCGCTTAGTTGAACAGGAAGAGGGCTCACCTTTAAAGCATTTCAAACGAAATCACCTCTTCACAAACGATGCATAATTGCGTACGAATACTCAGAATAAACGGTGTAGACGTTTGCTTCAGACTCACAAAAGGCCATTTGGATTTCTAAAGAATTCCCTCCAGTGCCCTGAACGTTTTTCACCTTTCAGTCACACACCACCCAAGAAGTGTACGTTTTCTCGGTCGAATGAACGGCAAAGAAGTGCAAAGTGCTTGAGTACTTAAATGACTCAATAAAAATCTGTTTTATGAGATCTCTTACAATGAAATGTGTACGTTCCAGTGCTACAAGCTACAAGCTACGGCACCAAAACGAAGGACTCCACGTTTCCTGTCTGTCATGCCGTCTGTAGCAAGACGCAAGCGCTGCTGCACACATGTCGTCTCCGTTCTCCTCTACCTTTACTTAGCATCGAATTGTGAACATCTTTCACAAACATTCACCAGTACAGCGTACAGTGTCAGCGAGACGTGCACTCGTAAGTTAGTGTTAAATTGATTATCACTCACTTCATCTGGGGCTTGGTAAACAAAATTGAACGACCTGAGCCAACAGTCAACAGGCGAACCTTTCCAACAATGACGTCGTCGCCGTTGTCGTTGCTCTCTCGCTATCCATTATCTAATTCGATGGCAGGAAATGATAATTTAATTAGGAACCGCCGCCGTTGCCATCTCATAAACTGAGAAGTATCCCAACACCACACACACTCGGCCAGACAGACAGGATACGGCGAACATATCATTTACGACGAAAATTATTAGCGCCTCGAATTTAGTTTCATTTTTGTGTCCAGTCAAAAAGGAGAGGAAAAAAAAAAGGAAAACAAAGTGATTCCAACTCCAGCGACTGTAAATGGACGATTAGATCGGAGAACGAGATACTCTCACTCTCTGAATGTCTTCCTGTTACACCACAGAGACCGTTTATTTATTTCTTTTTTTGCTTTCGTACTTTTTCACTTTCAAGGGGAGATCTCGTACACTCGCGCGTAGATCCATTTATGTCCCGCATTCAATGAGGTTCGCTGGGAAACAAAAAAAAACGTAAAAGATTCGTATTTCCTTTCCACTTGGGGAAGATCTTTTTGGTGCGCGGATATGATGCGAAAACCGACAAAAAGAATTATTCTTCAGTTTTTTTTTCGTTTTTTTCGTTTTGTTGTTCCCTTCTTTCGTTTTGCGGAAATGCGTAATTTGTGTTCTGTGAACACGCAGTGCAGGTTGTGCCCAAAAGATGGGGTGATCATGGGAATGTTGTGTTGAGATGTGTATCTGCATGAGTAGGTGGGCGATGGAGGTAATTAGAGATGACAGAAATATGTTTGGCACCTCCTAACGAGCGATCACGCTTCGAAGTAGGCAATCGACAGGAATCGGAATCGAATCAATACAAGTAATCAGAGGCAATGAGTTCGCAACAGTCATCGAAGACGGATGTTAGTCGATAAGAATCCCCTGTTAGGCTGGTGGCTCTGGACACAAACGTGCGCAAAGCTAATGGGATTTACGATACAATTTCAAAAAAGACACGGAATGTCGGCTTTCGCGATAAGATAGCACCTGTTAGGCGTCATCGATTTGTTGCCCACGGAGGCGACAAAACTCGACGTGCTTCCTACGTGATTGGCTTGGCTTCTGAGTCTATGCTTTAACGCTGGGTTCTTGTGGTCATTACAGCTCAGGAAGGGCCTTTGCGCTTAGCTCTTGGGAGTCATCTTCTGTCTTCCTGTGTCTACAGCAGCCCTGTGGAGCCTGGCTCTTGGGAGTCATCTTCTGTCTTTTTGCGGCAACAGCAGCCCAGTTGAGCCTTTGACTGGCTGTTGGGAGAGGTCTTTGGACTTCTTGTGTCTAGTTCAGCTCAGGAAGTGGTATTCGGTCGTCTAGATTCGTACGCACAGCAATCATTCATATTTTGCCAACTTCAAGTGGCGACATTTTCGATGACAATCGCTGTTACCGAAAGTGTTGGTAAATGTTCCGATTCAGATTCGATGTGTCGGAGTCCAAAAGGCGAATCAAAGCAGTTCTTATGCGACGCTGACTGGTGTACACAAATATTTTCGTCCAAAAACAAGTCTTTAGCCAAAATGTCAAACCACCCACCACTCATTCCACCAGAAATTCCAACAACATCGGGCCCCAACCATCGCAGCATTCACTCGTTTCCGCCACAAAAGCGCGGCGCGGCATGGCAACGCTCACAAACGAAACGAATTAGCTCACGGCCGCCACCATTGGGAAACCCGTAACTTTCTCATCAATTCCGTGTGATATCACCCGAGGCCGACACACACCCGAGCGTAGTCACATATCATGACAATCGATATTCCTTATCACGCCATTGTCGTAATCCATTATTGTCGATATCGAAAACACCTTCCTCTCGCAACCACGTCAATCAGTGACAAATAATCAAGCGTTTTGACGTTCACTCGCACCCAGGCCGGTGTTTAATTGCACGACCATTCTCACCGCCAATTGACCCGAAAAGTGTACACAATACGACGAAACACTTCCCAATCAAATCGGCCGCAAACATCGCCACCGCATCGGGTCATGTAATTACGATTGTTTCGTCGATAATAACAATAACAACAGAAAAAACATTGAAAATCCAAAAATATAATAGAAAAAGGAAATGACAACAAAGGAAATCGTTGCCACTATCACGACTGTCATTCAAATTGACAAATAAGTACCGACCGCCGCGCAGCTTCGCTTCTATCTCTCTCGCTCGGTTATTGTAAACAGGAAAAATTGTTTCCTGTGGCGACGACGACGACGATGGCGCACAGCAACACATTGTTGATGACGATATGACGGTGCTGGTGGGTGTCATTGTCGTCGACAAATGAATAGATGGCGTTACATCCTGGAAATGTGAACAAAAAAAACCGGAGAAAAATTATCCTTGTATGACAGCCACGATCAAGTGACACCATTCGCGCTGTGTGATATGGCAACGTTCTGTCAAACGTGACAGGAGTACACAAAACGAGACCGAAAGCACCAAACGCACAACAACAGATCAAAACTGTTTTGTTTGGTTTGGTTTTGGTTTGTTTTCAGTTTGTTATCGCCATCATCTTGAGTTGAATGAAAGCGGTTCAAAGCTGCGATTGCGATCGAGTTTCGTGTTGGGATTATGACTCATAAAATGTGTCAATAAAACAACGGGCCATGGTCAAGAGGATGCGGAGTTTTATGTTCCGCGGCCGTTAAGATACAGCCATGCGCTCCCCTCAGCTCCGGCCGATTCACGATCGCTGTGGTGGCGCGTTGGGCAATCAAAAGCATCGTGGGGAGCGGATTCCTAGCCCAGAGAGAGAGAGGAAATGAGATGGCTAATTCTTGATGTGGGTGCGTTATTGTATTGTGACGTCGAGACTCGCCGGCCCGCCGGCATGCACACAAGGATCGCTTTGTGAACGGATTTGCGATGTAATTCAGATGCACAAAGGATGCATCTGTGAGACTCTCCGGACTCGCAAATAATCAATTCCACTTGGTGTGCATGGTGTTAAATGGCAACAAAGAGGAGTGGGAAAAAAAATCTGAAAAATCAGACTCGGTTCAACTCCCACAAGCCAGCGGAGATGCGATGAATGTGGGTAACCACAAATAAACACTGAATGCATCCTTAGCTTGTCGGTCGGGTGCGTCCGTCGTTGTGTGCTGTGTTGTCGTAAAATATTTTGAAAGGAAGTCGTGGGTAGATGCGTGCAAATGTATTTTCGCTCTCTCGCTCTGGGATAATCACAACCATCAATTGGTCAATATTCTCTGGGATGACTGCCGCTGCCCAAGGAGAGGAGGTGGCGCAAATGGGTGGATTGTGGCGTGTGTATTTTTGTTTTATGGTGAACGGAAATTACCGGATGGAGGTGTGAAATTGAGTTCCTAATGAATGTGTGTGCATGTTGTTGTTGCCAAAGACCAAAGATCAATCCTGAGCTGAGAAACAGAAAGACCTAAACATCTCTCTCGCGTTCGGCATCAATCACTGTCACTGACTATTTAACGACTTCAAATGTCTGATTAATAGATGGGATGGCATTTAAATTTATTTTATAGATGTCTCTCGGCAGGAACATGAAAAGGTGTCCAGCGGCGAAGACACGTGTAAGCTGTATGTTGAATGTGGACGTTGTCAAGGTTGATCCGGAAATGGGTCTCTAGATGATCGCTGAATGCAAGGCTGTCATTGTTCTTTTTCATGTCGCTTGGCGTCTAGTCGGTGTCTGTTCTATTATTTTAACTGACATTGCCGTATGTAGAATTCATTCCGTAAGCAAAAGTGGACTAAATATTTATAACGAAACTGAACGATATGACTATTTTAGTCACAGCGCATTCGATTGATTGTATAGAATGAATTACTAACTCTCCTCACGTCCCTGATGGTAGGGCAAAATTGAACGAAACTTAACGAAACTGAACGAAGCGCCTCTTCCGATTTCAGTGGATTGGCTCTCTTAACTTAAGTCCGATTGCGTGCATTTGAGATGAACTTTGCCTTCATCCTGCTACAGAACGACGCATCTCGGGTCATCCCTGAATAGTTGAAAATTGATCTGGATTCGTATACGGGTTGTAATAAGACAAACACATTCCCGCAGCTTGGTGCTGGAAATTGAAGTAATAACAATTAAAATTCCTCGATTAAACGTTTCTTAATTGAACTGACATCAATGTCTCTTTGCGGCTACACGTCGTCGTCGGCGGCGGCGTCACCCTCTTGGTGTCGTCCAATTCATCGCGCCCCGTCTCCCTCACTCTCAATTATCTAAATTGAACTTTGCCATTAAATATCTTTTCCAATTAAAATGAGAAAAAAAAGCAACACACAGAATAAGGGGTTACAGAATATGTGCCGCGCTCTCACCAGCAACGCTGTGGTTTTGTGAACTTTTCTCATTGATCAAGATGACTAATCACTTCTGAGGCTTCTTCAAGTGTAAAAAGATACATTTTTTTTCTCTGCAGCAATGCATATAAAAGATTCTGCTGCCTGTGGCCGTTATAATTACTGAGAAAAAGAAAAAAAACTCTAGGAATTGTACATTTTCTTATGCTTTGCTGCAACACGATCATTGTGATTCTCTGCGATCCATCTATGGATGCACAGTTGGCAATGCACTGCAAGTGCTGAATTTGGATTTGTGATCACATTCCGTCGAGTTGCTGCTGCAGAGAGATACATTTGTATCTTGTTTCTTATGCACTTCTTCAGCTTCAGTGACTTCAGTGAGTTGAATATTCCGCTGGTTGTTGGACTGTTAGCTTGCACACACTTGGGTAATTAATTGCCTGGAATGCCTGTGTCTGCATTCTTTTCCGTTCACGGGCTTTATCCGTCTTTGTTGTTGTTTCCAGTTCTCCGGCTCGCGCGCTGTGACGTGGATAATGAATAAATTGTATTGGCAAAGTGTCGAGACGGAGAACAAACAACAGACAGAAAGAGCTTGCGCCTCTCAAGCCGTGGCAATGGCTCTTGAATTTACGAACATATGTGTATCTTCATTTTATGCAACGTTTCACATTTCTAAAGAATTTCACCTTGACGTTGCCCCAAGGCAACCAAGCCAAGCCAAGCAACTACAACTTCAACTCCACCGCAGACCTCAAACTCTTCTCTCTCACTCGCTGTTCGGTCTGTCTCGTCTCCACCCGCTCCTCTGATCCATCATTTCCTCACATCGTCTGTGCTTGAAAGTTTGCCTATAAGCATGCGCGGCAGCGACGGTGGCGGCGGCATCGGCCAAAGTGACGCGAGTGAAAATCGAAGCAGATAGAGACCACGGACAACATGTGATGTGTCTGTTTTCACTTGACGTCGTCGTTAAATGGTGTTTCTTTCAATTATCTTTTGTGGCAAAAATAAATTTGAAGAGATACCTACTCCTGTGCAACGAAAAAACCAAAACGGGACGGGACAACAGCACACACCAACCACTACTGTTCACTGTTCACTGTGAGACGCGAGAGCAAGTTTGGAATTTTAATTGAACCCAAGTCGTTCGTCGCGTCTCGCTCAAGGTAGCATAGTGGCAAGCATTTACAAGAAACCGAACGACTGGCAACAACTGGTAATGAATATCGTCGTGGAAGAACGATACAGGTTCTGTAACGAGTTTCGATATTGTTATTGTTTTTTTTTCGTCGTTTTTTTCTTTCTGTGTATTCTTTCTTCATGAATTCAGATACGATTCCACATACGCGCGTGCAAAGGTGGTCTTAGACTCGATGTCGCTTGTGTGACCTTATTCGTTTTTTGGAACGGCAACCACGACGATAACGACGACGACGACGACGAGAAATATGTAAATACCAGAGGTCCGTGGCTTAGCACTTACGGTTGACATTTTATATACGCGATTGCATTTTTAATGATCGCAACCGCGACCGACTGCAGCACACACAATGGAGTCTGGTTGACTTTGAGGTTGTGGATCCGGGATTGAACGAGATTGAATTTTAGTGCTACTGATGGGTTATGGATTTCATTTCATATCTAATCTCTTGCATTTGTTAGTCAAATCGGAGAGGGCAGTTCATTGACACGATTGATTGCTGTAATGTGAGACTCCAGTTAGCTTTTGGGGTGGTCCGAGACGATTCATCAAAACGCACGGCCGACATTTTTACTGCATGCCCTCGGGGTATGTGCTCGAGAGAGAGAGAGCTACTTTCACGTGATTGATTGGCTCCAGTGGTTGCAGGAATTAATCATTAATCAGTCTCTGCAAATTCACTTTACGAAACACAAGCCGCTCTATGCTGCCCTTGTCTGACGTTTTGACAGTCAACGCATTTAAATTTGTGAGCACGTTTGCTGGCATTCCAAAGGCCTGTTTGATTTGTGCGCCGATACGATGTGACGGCTCACTTTCACTGTCCAGCAATGGGGACTGAGATGTGATGACCAAACCTCATTCTGACTCACATCCGCCCTCCCCGCTCAGTCTAGGCTAAGAATAACTCACGAAGAGTCAGCGCATGGACATTCCTGTTCAGGTTCGCTTAGGTGGCTAGCACTTATTCCTGACCACAAGAGCGTGACTCACTCCGTGTGTGTTGTTGTGAACCCATCCTTTCGCCGATCGAGCAATTAACATTCAATAACGCTGATTTCTACCGAAACGATGAGATATTTCACACATAACCCACTTTATTGCCCACACCTCGATTCCCAATCAAAATCAGACATCTCGAAGTGTACACTTCCCATATGCAGCACAATACCCAGCGTGTCTCAAGCACACAGGCACACACACACACGCGGTACACCGCACACAGTCGGCGCGGACAGTTGCTGGCAGCATGTACACTGGCTACAGTGAGTTAAAAAGATACTTTAAAAATGCCAAAGAGTCATCGGCATTGCCGCGATCGAGACGATTTTCCTTCGGAATGTTAATTGGAAATACAAATTCCTGGCCGGTTCGGTTCGAGGTAAGAATGCGCAAACTTGTTGACTCAGTTGCACCACATAGCACTCACCATTACCGTGCCCGTGTGCTGTTTACTCAGACTATACTATGTATCTCGTGGGGGCACTTCCACTTCTGGAAAGCCAACAGTCAACAGACAAAGGCAAATATTTGCCTGCTCCCAAACAACCACAAAAAAAAAAAAGAAAAAAAGAAAGAAATACCTATATGTACGTAAGTATTCCACGGCAAACTTCGGATCTGTTCCCTGCCTGTGCACAGGGGCCAACAACTTGAACAACTTTTGAGAGTTGCTTGCGCCGAGGTCATTACCCGACTATGCTGCTGCTGCTGCGCGTCATTGAAGTACCTTTTTCCAAACTTGGCTCTCGGTTCACTTAAGCAGAGTAATTGTGTAGCCTCTGGATGGCTGTGGCTGAGGGAAAAACAGACAGAAGACGACGAAAAAAAAAAAAAGAAAAACTGTCGAGGTGCACGCTGTAGCGACAGCATCACAGCATCAGCGGCAACGACATAGCTCACAGTGACTCGGTCTTGGTCTCGTGTAATTTATGGCGCTGACTGCGGCTATATGCCGCCGCCGCTGCTGCTGCTGCCCGCCTCCGCGGTGCTGCTCCGTGTTGCACTTTTGTTCCTCTGCGAGATGAAACAATATTTATGTCGCCGAAACGGGTTTTTATTGTGTTTTGTTGCTGTTTTTGGTGTATGCGCCCGGCTTGCCTTGCAAAAGCATTTTAGGTTAACTCCTCGCGATTGTACCCAAACCAGAGTGTGTCGTGCGGCGTGGTGTGGTGGTGTACTTGTATAGTTCCTGCTTCGTCGGCAAGAGACTGATGATTGGCCTGCTGCCTGCTGCGCTTGTTTGTGCTGATTTCGCAAAAGAAAGACGAACGTAGCCAGCAAAAGCAATCGCGTTCACGTATCATGTTGCAACTCAACGGCCATGGCGGCGGCGGCGGCAAGCTGAAGCAATTTTTAAATCTCCTCTCCTTTTTTTTCGAGTTCCTCTTGTTTTCTTTTTCTGGAACCGTACTGGAGTCAGGAGAGCGAAGAACAAAAGAGCAATCAACTGAATGTCGCGACAAAGTTTTATTGCCACAATGGCCAAGCTGCAACGACGGGCACGCCTGGAGAGCGGTCTGTAATTGGAAACGTCTCAGAGCTGTTCAGAGTCCAGATTGAAATTGCAGATCGTAATGCTCGACATTTGAATGGCTGTCGATGACGGTTAGAACTCTGTACCCAACCCCATTAGAATTGACAGTTCGCTGACGTCTCCAAAATTGGCGACGATCGCTCGACGCAAGCAGATCGGGCAATCAGTCGAACACCTCGATCTGTCACAAATGCCAAAGATAGCCATCGGCTGCTTTCCCCGAAAAGCCCTCATCTATTTTGGTGTGGAGCGACCTACTTCGCGTCAGTTGCTAGTGACTCATGTCAAAGTCGTCCCAACTGACAGCCGAGCTTATGTTGATGTTTATGTCGCCTTTTTGTTTGAAAAACAATCAGATCCTACCTTCGTGAGCTTGATCTGATTTCAAATTCAACAGAAGTGACACTGAGCACAAGGCATAATCAATTTGAAGGAATCTCGCCTTCGGGAGGTTCCCCACAGGGTGTCTATTACTTCAGACAAGACACAATCGAGTGTCTGTCAACAAAGGGGCTTTGCTTCACATGTTCTCATCGGCTATTTATACACAGTCTGTCATGCGGAGGGAAGAAGGAGAGAAATAAGCCCCGTGTCTGATTGGGACGGTACATGTGTGTACATTCCGACACCTTCGCAGCGCTTTTGTTTTCCAAAGACGAAGCAAATAAACATCTGGGGGTGTCCGAAGCGGTTTGTTTATAATTTTCGGCAATATTTTGCACTCTAGTAAATTATTTTTCTTTTTTTACTTTGGTGGGCGCTCAATTTTTTTTCTCTCGTTTATGAGTCCTCCGCATCGCCGCTGCCGCACCAGGAAAACAATAAACGCGGCGAAGGGAGCCGAATTCCTTTCCGCATTCCAAAAATAGACCAGCCGCGTAGATAAACATTAGCGCTCGGCCAAAGCTAAGTATTCTGAAATAGAAAACAAGTGGACGCCGCCGCTGACGACGACAGACACACACAAGTGAGAAGTGGAAAGAATTTTGAGAATTTTAATCCACCGGATGCTGGTGCTCTGCTACACTGAAATGTTTTGCAATCGTCTTGCTTTTTTTTTTGTTCTCCTCTTCTCCTTGTGCTCGATTTGCTCACCTTTTTTGGGATGTGTGTTTGTTGTTTCGTTTTTTTTTTTCGTATCGTCGTGTCGCCCACAAAGGCCAGCGATGTGTCGTGCGTCTTCGCCGTGCGGCGTTCGGCGTTCGGAATTTCCAGTCTGGTGTTGCTGTCGCGCTGTCAGTGCTGCTGGCGGCGACAGATACGAGCACATCCTGTTCCAAAATGAGAGAAAAAGCACAGTTCTCCGGTTGAGATATGAAATTTCGCGAAGGAAATCTTTTGAATTAATCACACACGTCAAGTCACCTTGGTTGGCAGGAGAGTGGGCGGAGAGGTGAATGAGGGATGTGTTTGGGGGAAATGCAGCAACTTCCTAGTCCGCCCGAAAGAGGGATGTGTTTATGTGAGAAGCTAATTAAAAAGGCAGCAGCGGCTGGCTCGCGCTCCGACTGGCGACATGAAGGATAAACATCAATCAAAGCGAATTTACTTTATGCGACCGCTGCCTCTGCGCGCTGCTCCTGATAAAAACGCCTAACTTCTTGGCGCCAACAATAAAAATACATCGCAACACGGGTCGGTCTGGGGTGTGGGGGGCCGGCACAGAGCACCAACGGGTATATGCACATTTGATGTTCAATCTGTGTTGGATCAGTTTGGTGTTCGTTTTTTTTTGTTTGCATGTTTCTCGCCTCAGACATGCAGACACTGTCGAGAGGTGATCGTGAGGGGGACGAGGTACCATTGGCTCTCCGCAGACAAAATGAAATGCAGTGTTCACTGTTCATTGCGGTGTTAATCAATGTAATGGCATACGACACCAAAGAGATGCATGTACTGACGCTGTCAGTGACGGCAGCGTCGGCGGCGGCGCCGCTTGCTTCGTAACCACATCGGATCGGAGAGAATTGGAAATTTTCTTTGCTGAGTCACCGACGAACCGACCCGACCAAGAACAACGAGCCACTTCACATCGGCAGCGCTTTACATCCGATGGGGTGGAGGTGGGGAGAGATTTTAAACTGCCAGGCAGGCAGTTGCACATAGGCAACTGGACACCAGCTCTGGGGACTGGTGCTTGACACTTAATCTCGGTTTCGTCATCGCCGTCGTGATAGTTGACGCTGTTGGGTGTACGTCGTCAGTCGCACTCTTAGCTGCCCGAGAGATAAGCGGCACTGACGGGGTTAAATGACGGGAAAGTTAATGATCCATGGGGCGAGAGGATGGCCAAGTGTCGGCTCAAGTGTGAGACGCCATGAGAATTGTGCAGAGAAACGTTGTCTTTTTGGAGAAGATTCGAGAAGTCATTGCTTGACGTTCTGACCCTGACACTTTGACATCTTATCGCAGACAAGAGCATTTCAATGGAAATGGAATCTTCATCGCTGAAGGACCGACGGAGAGTTGACTTCTTATCTCAGACAAGGGCATTTGATCTACTGAGGAATGGCAATGCCTAAGCTGATGTTGATGTTACTGGACGGGACTTATCAGGCCTGCATCTCATGGAGGATCGGAGACTGATCTTTCCTGGAAAGGCTGCTTCTAGTCACCAATCTTTGTTGCGCCCGCTTTCTTTGTGGCGGAGACACTCCAAAAACGATCCAAAAACGCACCAAACTTGTGCAACAGCGGGCCAAGTTTGAAAATGAAAACCCTATCGATTGCCACCGTTGACAGAATTCATTTCCATCACCCATCCTCCTCCTCGAACCGTCGAGCGTCAATTAATATTGTACGTCACATAGCTGTCAATTCACTTGACATGTTTACGACTAACGACTATTTGACGATAAAAGATCTCCCCCTCAAGTCATCTTCTGTTTTGTGTTTTTATGAACACTTCAGCAAAGCGAGCTAGCTGATGTCACACACGGGACAGCATGTGGATCCATGAAGGCTCCTCTCGATCATTGAAAACGTAACCCATATGCCCCAAGACCAATTAAAGCCGCATTCAAAGAAAGGCTTAATAAACGATTGATTTATGGCAATCAATTTGGTTTCATTAAAAGAAATCAAACTCAATTGAGATGGACGATGGGGGAGGGACTGGGACTGGGACTTTGAGGAGGAACCGAGTAACAACGATCGATCTCTCCACCGGACTATAGATCACAGCGCAGTCATCGTCTTCTTCATCCTGTCTGTGCACATCTCGCCGGTCTACAATCATTCGCCCTCACCTCCAATTCGGTTAATTTCATTTAATACCGATGGCGATAAAAATTGACAGCCATATGGCTTACATGCTGTACTTTCAGAAATAATTTATAACCAAGCAGCGAGCACAGCACATAACCCGTCTCGTGCGTCTTGCTCAAGCATCGAAGAGAATTCTTCCTCCTAGATGTGTGTTGTTGGCCTCTTGGTCTTTTTTTTTTTGTGTGTGTGTCTGTTCATGTTTTGGTGTAGATCAGCATTTCTGTGCGGCTGATGCTCTTGTCCGAACCACAAAAGAAAGCAACAGCACGGGTGGGGGGGGGGGGCGGCGGCAGACACACAGCCACACAGAGCACAGAGCACAGAACATCCTTCCCATCGCTCAGAAAAGCGATCACGACGACCACCCGAGCTAAATCTTTTTCCTATAGCCTATGGCAAGCAGTGCCAGCCCACAGCGCCTTCATCGTCGTCGTCGTCATCCGTCTGGCATGCCGAGACGAAAACAGATACATAGATAAAACGCCAAACCGTAAACGAAACGAAACGAAAAACAGGCGAAGATGAATATGCCTCGTGTTTGATATTGATGGCTTATGGTATCCGGTCACTTATGGGTTGACGCAACTACAATGCCATCGATGTTGGATACGTAGACGTACATACATTCGTTCGCTGGTTAAACCGAGGGGGCTGTGGAATTTATGGCTCTACTCTCCATTAATTGTTAATGATAACAAAAAAAAAAAACATTTCTTCTTCGCCTGGTACAGCCTCTCTGGTGGCTCTGCCTTTGTCCGGCGTGGTTGTGGTTGTCATTTGTCAGGAGGATGAGTGGATTTATATGCAAATCACATGAGCCTTTGACATGACCCTTGCATTAGGTGCATAATCTTGTCTAATCTGGAACGGGAAGAGACCGATGCCGATGTAAAAAAGACTTGTCTCACAACGTCCCACCGAACGGATGGAAAGAGGAGAAGAAAAACACTCTTTTTTCTTGAGTACCCTCTCATGAATCCGACGCGAGGGTGTGGGGTGACGAATAGAAGAGTGTGTTCTCATAGTGCGCCCCAAGCTAACGCACACACAACACATATGTGTGGTATGCGCTGCGTGGGAATGACACTTGGAATATATCCAAAAATGTACAAGACTGGCTTTTGTTGCTGCTTTCGGGTTCGGATTTGGTCTTTCTTTGGGTGGGAAGATGTTTTGGTAATTCAACGTGTGACATATGGGAAGTTATTGTATCACAGATGACTCAATCGCTGTTCGGTTAATGGAGGAAGTTGCCTTAAACAAAGGCGACGATACGATGTGAATAATCGGCTGTGGATCCCACAGAGCGATACCGTATTGGGTTGCAGCTGAGTGTTACGGGTTCGATTGGGTCGGTTACATTAATCAATTGTCGGTTGCCCATGAGGTGGCTTATTGGGTGTTTAACGTTTCCGCTTGCTAGTTGTCAAGGTGTCGTGGTCGACGATACACAAAAATACACACATTTTGGCTATTATCACCACCTTCCCTACTTTTTATTTAGGTTTCGTTCAATTTTGACTGCTCACGTGGGAGCTGTTTGGACACAGAAATGAAAAAAGGAATCATTGTGGCTATTATAACTTCTTCCATAAGTTTCGTTAAATTTCGTTCAATATTGATTACTTAAGTGGGAGCGGTTTTGACAAATCAGAGTTCTACCGTTTGATCTCTCGAGTGGTTACAGGTCGTTACACGACGCAGATGACGCATTTACTTGGTCAGATCAGCTCCACTTGGCTTTCGTGTGAGACTTTTGTCCGAAAGGGAGAAACCGTTTGGAGCCTTCAGAGAAACAGCGGATTGTCAATGAATGACTGTGATGCCGGTGGCGTCTGAGGTTCGCCAAAGCCAGGATAGAGAATGTCCTCTGATGGATGAACTTCAATTCTGGCTACGGACGTTCTTGTTGAGAATGCGTCTGCCTCTTGCGAAACCCGGCTGGAAGCCTCAAGGCAGCTCAGACGACATGAAGACGCCGTCACAGACCTGCTTTGAACATCAACTTTCCTGTAGTCAAACACAACTCTCAACTAATTTAGCGGTGCATGGCATCTTGGAAGTTCCCCCCGTGTTCATGATCCCACTCAGAATCCAACTAAGCCTTCCTTCCCCCACAACGCAGCGTGAGTTCACATTTTCAAAAAGAAACCTCAATCCACGCACGTAATCCGATCTCCCACAGGGAAGGAAACACACAAAGGACGCACGTAAATCATGTCAATGTAAATGAACGAAATATAAAACTCCCACGGTTTTTTTTTTTTGTTCCTCAATCCCATCCTTCTTCGTTAGCCACGCCACGCCGCATACTTACAACTCACAAAAGGGGGTTAATTAAATTCAGATAAAGCACCAAGCCTCATTACGTCGTCGATGGAGGAACGATGAACGAAGAACGAATTCTATCAACCACCGAAGAGATGAGTGCGCCATAAAGAGTCGAGGATATAGTGTGTCGTGGCTCAGTACTGTCCCCGCGTCCAATTAAGATGCATGTATCCCAGTCCATGTGAGATCTATGGAGCCATTAACTCGCACCGCACATCGCCCCATCCCCGGTTTTCACGAGATCTCAAGTGTGATTGATATTTATAGTTTTATTATGACGCAATCAAATGGTTTTACGTAAAAGGGTTCCTTCCAATAAAACTTGAGAATCTCTTCATGTCAGGGAAGGCCGCCCCCTCTGTCTCTCGAGCGCTCTCCCCCCCGCCAGCGTCTTCGTATCCAGTGGCCTTATTACAAAAGCAATTAAAGACGATTGCTACATGCTTGCGATATTGAGCAACATAGACACAACTACGCGCTGCTGCTTAGGCGTCACACTCAAGCCGGATATGACTTACTTGAGTGACAAGTGGTTGTTGCTTTTGTGGGACCCCCGCAAAAGCATTTCATATTTGGTCGTGCGTTTCGCAATGGGCACACAGCAAAAGCACACGACCCTGTGACCGAACAGACCGACCGTCTGTCGGTCGGATTGTGTCCAGATTGCTATGCAAGTCGAAACGTCAGCAGTCCGCGGCTAAAAGTTTTCACTTTCTTACTTGGCCCAATGCGATTTCAATTTCAGATTCGCCGTGCCGTACAGTTCAAAGACACACGTTCGCTCAATCGCATAGCACTTGAATTGAAATCGAAAAAGTGATGAAGAAGAAGAAGAAGAGGAAGGAGAGGGCAAAAAAAAGTAACGCAGACCCACCACTTCCTGTACTCAAAAATAGATAAACAGCCAGCGATTAATTAAATGGGGATTTATTTACGGCGCGGCGCATGAAGTTGCTGCCAATGCAAAGTGGTCGTCGTGCGCTGCAGACAGACGCGCGATGTACACGCACACACACCCATACACGTACTGATCAATTTTGATTTTCAATAAATGAACGTAAACACAGAGTTACTTCCAATTATGTGAAAGCGATAAGGGGCAGATACAGAGTATTACACTGCAGCCAGGAAGTTCAAATGTAAATGCAGACTTCCTCTTGACGCTGCGACGAGAGAGCAGAGATTACGCGCACGCGGTCTGAGTGTGAGGAGGCGGAAAAACCATTTCGGCGAATCTAATCGAATTGGTACAATGTTTCTTAACGAAGACATGAAATCGCGAATTGGAAACATTTAGCGAGAGCTTGTTTCCTTATCTTGGGTTTTGACGAGTGATTTCTCAGAGGGAGAGCTAAGGGAAAACCCGCTTGAGACTGGGCGGTGGAATGAAGGCTAGCAAACTTGAGTTTAGGTCAGCAGGGAATGAAAAGTTGCGAAAATCATCGTGAAAAATTTCAGCTAAACTCAACTGTAGTTTGTGTTTTCTGACTAATAAAGTCATTATCGTACGTAAAGTGCAATTGAACGAAACTGAACGAAATGGTTGTTGTGGTAGCTGTGTGTTCGCTCGATTGTTTAGGTTGAATTAAGAAGACTTACTCCTTACGCTCATCATGGTTTGACCTTAAGTCTGCTCTATCTTTCTCACCCCATCGTAGGTGTTTTGCCAGGCATTCGGCGCATCAAAACAGGTTTTCAGGGTCCTTATTTCTGATGCGGGTTGCGCTACTCTAGAGCAAAGACGCAAGCTATTTCTCCCTTTATGAAATTACTCACACAAATTGCATGTCATCATGTTTTGCTTTTTCTTCTCTTAAAAAAACAATTTAATTAATTTCCCCTCTCTCTCTCTCTCTCTCTATTTACAGACAATTAACAACATGCAGGTGGAATCAAGCTTCACAAAGTACGCTGGCCGTGTGCCACCGCTGGACCTGTCCAATGTCAACGGCTGCCGCAACGAGAACGACCTTCACCTGTGGAACAAGTCAACGCCCAGCGGTAATGTGGTTAGCGGAAAGAAAATCACATCGTTGCACAGTCATCAGCATCATCACAATAGCCGACAGGAAGTGCAATTCGGTACCGATGGCCTGCCAATCGATCCCCGTGACTGGTCGCGAGCGGATGTCTGGAAGTGGCTGATCAATATGGCCGTTTCCGAAGGTCTCGAAGTCACCCCCGAATTGGCGCAAAAATTCCCCATGAACGGCAAGGCGCTGTGCCTCATGAGCCTGGACATGTATCTGAGTCGAGTTCCTGTTGGCGGCAAAATGCTGTACCGTGACTTTCGAGTGCGATTGGCACGAGCGATGGCCGTGCTGTCATAACTCTGTCCCCCCCCACTCTCACCGTGTGTTCGAACTGACAGCTATTTGATACGTTTAGTTAGAAAATATCACTTGTAGACTTACGTGACGATTGAAACGTCAAGCGATGGCAGATCGCCGACCGGTTTCGGTCTGTAGTTAAGTGTAATTGTAAAATGAATCTAGAGTTAGCTGCGTCTCTGGCAAAACAAATTTATTTGTGTATTAATATATATATATGTGTATGCGTATGCATATGCGCAGGCGTATGCGAGTGGAGTTTATATAAATATGAAATATTTTTTTAATTTTTATTTGTTTTTGCTTAAATATTATTTTCCTATTAGTTTCTAAGTGAATTATTTAAAAATAGTTTTTTTTTGTTATTTATGTGAACTAGAGAAAAAAAAAAAACAAACTAAAATTGAAAATGAAGAATGAACCAGAAAATAAATAAATATTTGTAAATATTCTGAAAAAATAACGAAAGTATTTTATTTCACATTTTGTGGGAGTCTGTCCTCGGGGATGACACTTTTGAACGAGGTTTCAGCTTTCTTGTCAGAAACAAAGATGGTTAAGACGTGGCTGACAAAGATCTGTATTGCACGTGAGCAACGAGCTAATTCGAGCCAGTTGTCGCTTGTTCAGTTGGTTGATGTCAATACACGCAGGGAGTACTAAATAAGAAGCGTCGGTCAGATTAACAACTCAGTACGAGTGGCGCTACAGTCATAGTTGGACACGATCTCCCTTCTGCCAACACTCATATTTTGCGTGTCAGTTTACCACACTAGTGGAGGTGGACATGCAGCTGACTGTGAACGCGGATGTTTCAGAAGATTTTTCAAGACGGATGTACTCTGAATATTGTCAGTGACTAGAAAGAAAGTCGTGAGCAATGAAAGTTATTCGTTTCGGAAATTCAACCTAGACATCCAGTATACGCCTCGGCGATCAAGTCGTGCAAGCCGAAAGTACTGCGAGGAACACAGTACTGCGTTTGTATTACCATTTTAGCGTGACGTATTTACTCTTTCGAATTCATCTTTCTTCCCAATGACACCGATCACCTACTCCCGTCTACTACTTATCTTCGTGAAAAGCTTATCTACCAGCTCCCCTTCCAGATCGGACTAGATGTCTGACTATCAGACGCTGGATGATTCGCTGTGTATCTATAACGACGGATAAAGGGACCTCAATATTGCGCCTTATTGAAACTCCCTGGCTACTGTAAGGTTCTTCAGGCAAAAACCATTACGATAAAAGAGGCACTGTCTTGGTTCGAAGACAAGGTAGTATCCAAAAGGGATATCACTATCTGTTCAGGTAGTCAGCGACATGGATGAAGATGAGGAAGAAACTACACATCACCGCCTCAGTTCGTGCAGACCCAAGGCTAGTCGTTGGCATTCACACCTATTGGCCTATTTCTTCTAAAATCTCAGTCCTCAGTGAATTAAATGGCGTCAGTATAAGCGAGCTAAATGAATTCTTCGAAAGCGCCATCTGGTTTCAGGTACAGGAGTATGCCAATCCGAGTACTACCGCCTAAATTGGCCTAAGAGTGACAAAAACGCATTGTGTACCTATACAGAAGTCTGTCACTGTTCATCCTCTCAAACCTATTCTTCCTAGTCACAACACAAATGGAAGATGAGTCAGCGATTAGACGATTTATATGCGCTAGGTGCAGAATGAAATCAAAATCTTTTTGATTTCAATTTTTTTACATTTTTAAAGCAAGTTCCTAATGAAACGGGTAGCATACTTCATTGGAAGCGAAGAGCTTACAACAGTGTTGCTCCTTTACAGAGAATGAGGTGCTAAGATTTGACGGTACACCAAATTAAGTCTCCAAAGCTGCCGACTACCGTCACAGACTGTGGTTAAGTGAATCCAATTTGATTAGTTTGAAAACTACAACGAAACTTTTTGATTCAATTTCTTTCCTGGAATACGGCAGTGATCTGCCTTAATCAGGTCAGACGAACGTGAAGGAGTCAAAGATTTATTAACGTTCTCTCTGTGAATCTCGAACAAAAGAAACCTCAACTTTCATCACGACCTTTGAGGAATCGCACTCGCAAAACCTGTACCCCATAGTTGTGCCGTTAAAGCGGTATTCTTGAGCGCGACAGCATTCAATTGCCAAACATCCGAGAGCGTCGAAATAATATAATAAGCTGAACCTGAAATCTGACCTTTCGTTTGACTTCTTTGTCTGCCAACCGTGCACCTACTCACCCGCAGGCACTCCGCTCAATTGAATCTTCATTTGGCGTTTTAATGCTATTCTCCAGATATCAATGGTTGGTAAGCAGTTAGACACTCTTCTGACGCAATAAATAATTCGAGGGACTTGTGTGCATTCTTGCGACGAACATGTATTTCTTTCATTTTTGACAAACGTATGAAAGGCATACTTCGATAGTTTCGGCTTTGCATTTGTATTGCTTGTGTTGGAAGACGGCCGCGAAGGTGGCAACAACGAAGCACTATAATAATAATATGTGTGGCGCTACAGCCTGTAGAGGGCCAGGGCTTATGTAGCTTCTCAGCAACCACTCGTGTTGTGCGTTGTATTGTCCGATCACGAGATGAAGGAACGCATTACTATGTTTCACGTATTAGAATGTAGTTGCGTTTGGGAACATGGTCCACTTCATATTTCCTCCTGCGTATTTTATTCCTGCTGTGCACATTCCGTTTTGTGATTTCCACATACAATGCAAAACTGTCTAGAAACGCACGCCGACTTGTAATTGGAAACTGAATCAGCCATTGAAATTGCTCCTCCATACGATACGCTCTTATGGTAAACAACTTAACAAACCTAACATTTGTTAGGTTCTATTGAGACGCAGTAAGACTTAGGCCAAGATCGCGATATTGTTTATGTTTGTGTGAAGTTCATTGATGCTAACGATATTCCGCTGGCTCAGGTTGTCGAAGAAGAATGTTTGGTCCATCGCCTCTGAAGAGAGACACTAGCAGAATAAACCTTTCTTCCTAATAGTTAATCCAATTAGTCTTCTTTACTTACAACTTCGAAGGAAGTCGTTGGCGGGATTGCCCTCTTCAAATTTCTCTTACCAAAACCTATCTATGGGACTATTATTGCTCTTAATCGTACCTTGCTCCAACAGTCAGTTCGAAGTTCCGACAATGACGCAGATAGTTCCTTTTGTCCACATGTTGTTAGTCGAGGTTGTGCGTAGCCTTATTGAGACGCACGTACAGCCAAATTGCTATGCATGTCCAAACGTCAGCACTCGGCGATTTAAAGTGTTTGCTTTAACTAGCTCGAATCTGATTTCAAATTCAGATTCACCGTGTTCCTCAAGTTCAGTGACACATGCCCGCAAAGCACTTGAATTGAATGTCAAACTGCATTTACATTCTGATGATAGTCTACAATTTTGAGAAGTCTTCCAGCAGAAGTTAATAAAGATCTGCTGTCGAATTAGTTCGCAAGAAGGCTGCTGTGGAACAGTCTAATATTTTTGTCGAAAAACTGGTCGATCTAATAGAATTGGATTCCTTTACTCATTTGAAATGCAGAGTTGTCGAGATCGTCCATGATTTTCTAATTTGGTGAACTAGCACTCTGGGAACCTCGGCTAGTGGTTAATTTCTCAAAAACAGCAGGAATTGAAAGGAATTGTCAATTGCCATCACTAGAGGCATTCACCAACTGCCTTGTCATCCAAAACAACCCAACAGTCAAGTGGTCCAAAGTCAAACTTGCCCCAACCTGTACAACGTGTAGACAGCGAAACACATTTCTCGCAAAATGACCAAAAAACTAAAAAAAAAAGTAAACTGTTTCCGCCCGGGATCGAACCGGGGGCCTTCCGCGTGTTAGGCGGATGTGATAACCACTACACCACGGAAACACTTGAAATCACTTGACGCGTTGTATGTGTTGCACCAAGTTTCTTTTTCTATGGGCTCAGGCATGTGGACTTCGTAGCCGATTGATGGAATTTGACAGATGAACTGGTGGCCGCCTCTTGAAACTCACGTGGGAGGGATTCATTTCCCGTTTCATTGTTTGTTGTGAAGTTTTCTTCTTCTTCTGACCAAGCACTGCCTTTCTATTTTGCAACAGACACTACAGCAGACTCCCCGACACGAGTTTGAAATCATTGACAATACTGAATGAGCATAACTGAATTATAATGTAGAAAAAGCTTCCCAAATGTGACACTACGGAATCGGAATAGAACTCAAGGTCTCCTCCAGTCGCGAGAGATCCCTAAACCGCACAACAGTAGTACAAGCTAGGCTCAGTTCCAACTCCGAATGCAGCGCCACCCATACTTCTTCACACCTTCCATTAACTGCAGAGTGGCGATCGTTACCTGCATAGATGGAAGAAGGGTTAACCTCTTCGATGTTGCCTCAGCTCGTTCGCTGACTTTCACTGCGCATACAGAGATTTTATTCTTCTGTCACTCGAGGACAGCAGCTTTGAATTAAATCGAAGAAATCGGGGTGTGTCACAGAGACACTAGTACTGCGAGCATAAAGATCTATTGTAGCCCCTTCCTCTGATCTACGATTTTATTGCTGCCTTCAAATATATTGTACAACTTTCCTAGATGGGATTCCTTTATAGTCCTTCCCTGTTACGGATATTCTATTTATTGTTTTGAATCTTTCTCGGTATTTGTTCCATAGTTTCCTTAGCCTGGCCACAGTGCCTACAGATTTCTGTATTGGTGATACCCATTTTGTGGATGCTGGTAATTACATGCTCCGTGTCCTGTTAGTGCTTCACATAGCCTTTTTAAGTGCCAGAACGTCTTTGGTTCGTTTGGGATTATAGTTTTGTTTCATGAATGCTTTTGAGTGTTTTACACCTTCCTGGTAGTTCCAAAACTGGTTGCTTTGTTTAATCATCCATTTATGCAAACTGAGGTTTGTGTCTGTGTAATTGAATCCATAAAGGGGGAGGGCCCAATGAAGGGTATCTGAGCACCTGCCTTGGCTGGCTGTATATCAGCCTTTTCATTACCTTCATGGTTTTCATGTCCTGGCTTTAGTTTGTTGCTTACTGCCAGCATGTTTAGTGTTTTGTGACATTCCCAGACTGCGTTAGAGTTGAATGTGTACCCCATTAGCGCTTTAGGAACCCCGAGTTGGCTTAGTGGGTTTTCTGTCGCTAATACTATGAGCAGCTTCGTTGATTGCAAACAGTTCGGCTCCAAATATTGTTGTTGCGTAGGCTACATCTTGGTCCTATCCAGCCCCTACTCTGTTGTCCGATTTCGACCCATCACCATACCATTTTGGGCTCCATCCTTCAACCAGGTGTGGTTGTTGTTCCCTTCCTCTCTGCTTGGTATGAGTATTTCAGAGTTTAATTCAGGGGACATTAGATCTTACTCGACTTAACTCTTAGATGTTGTCTACCCTTTTAAGCATTTGTAGGTGTCCTACAAGGTTTCCTTCATTCCTTTCCTTTCTCATTTCTGTTCTCTGTAAAGTTTAGGCTTGTTTCACAGCTGCAACCTACGATGGCCTTTTATGAAACGAAGTCCCGCAGCATCGCAGCGTTGTAACAAGGTAAAATGTAAATATAAATGGCCCTTTCCGGTGTCTGGTGGGTCTTAAGCAGAATGGCATGTCCAGGCTTCAACCACGGTGGTTAGAAATCTTGTGATCATGTACTTCTTTGCTGGACCGGAGATCTTCGATCGATGTTGTTGCGACTTTATTTTATCAGCTGGTTACTTCATCTTTAACCAAAGGGAAGGGATCATCTCTTAAGACATGAACACTATTGAGATCTGGCGCCGAACTCAAAGCATTGGTTCGGAGGCTCTGGACCCCCTTCGTCTGTTCAATCTCGACGTCGAACCATTGAGTCGTCATGTAGCAAAGCTCATCGTGAGTAATTTCCAACATCAAACAGCTAGTTCGACACTAGGCGATTGCAGTGCCGTTTGGGAACCCCTAATATCGCTGACTTGAAGATATTTCTGCTGGTTGCCGAGCTGACTTTCATGTGCTGACTCACGGCTTATTACACCGATTGACTCACGCCGGACACGAGCCACGGGCCGCGAGCCACGAGATAGGAGTCTTAGAATTTTGAATTGGCATTTCCTCCGAAACTAACGAGCGGTTTCCATTGAAGCCTTATCCCGCACACATTCTCCATCGGTTTCCTGCTCCGAATCGGATCCGAGAATTTGTTTTTTTATCTGAAATACAACACGCCTTGTACGGGGGGCTAAGCTAAAGCTAAGCTCTGGCAGATTATCGAGCCATCCGAGTGTGCAAATTGCAAGATGAGGCTTCAAAAGTGGATCTACACACGCCTCGTCATTCGTCTATAAAAATAGAAATGCAAACGACGCACCGTGGCGATGACAAGTTCGAAGAAAAAAAACTGCATAATTTAATCTCACTCGCAGTCACTCGACGCGAATTCAGATCCGCAAGCGCTCATTGTTATCGCCACGTATGCAGTCTAAGCTTCAGGCATGCCAATCACGTGATTCACTATCGCAGCTACCTGACACGGCAAGTTCAACAGCCATCACTCGAAGTCCAGTTCTGTCGTAATACTTCCGGATTATCAGTGAAAACATTTTAATTCGCTTACTCCACGCCGTTCGTGACCCATAATCGCCCATAAACTGCGAGCAGTGCTGCGCCGTGCCGTCGACCAAAAGCCAGGTCCGAAGTTTCTTCGAAAAAACCAGTGACGAGCTGACAAAAAGACAGACGACCATAAGCCGTGCCGCAGCGAGAGGGCAGGAAATATTGATTCATCGTAATTACAGGTGTACTTCCGGATTTGTCACCGCAAATACGAGGGCTATCGCTAGACTCTCGAATATGGTGTCTAACCTTGAAGCTTAGCACCATTTAGGCATCAAACGATGCGAATAGCATTTGATTGGGGGGCGGCAGTGGCGCGGCGCCCGCCGGATGGGGACGGGGCGGTTTGTTTACAAATAGAAAAACAATTCCCCGCGCACGGAAGGAAATCACACACACAGAATGACAGCGCTATTGACAATTGACACAATTAAACCGGAATTCATTTTTATCATGCGCTTGCTTGCGGTGAGTTCCCTTACCCCCGGGGCGGGGGTACGTACTTCGTACTCCGTGCTGTGCGTAGTGGGAACTAACCACCGAGTGGAGGAGGAGGAACGAGGAGCGACGGCAGACCGGCACTGGGGAACAATGCAGAGGAAAACGTTTGTCGTTTTCGTGAATTTCTGTTGATGGTTCTGTTTTGTGTTTTGTGTTGTCCTCTCGCCGAATGAAGGGAAGGCAGCAAAACAAAAAATTTACGTAGAAAAATGAGAATGTAAAGTAGAATATCCGGCTTCGATTTGAAGCGGATATGGGGACGAACCAACCAACCAACCGCCAGACGACCCGGGCAACGACAAATCGAGCAATCGACCAACCACACCGATAAACGTAATTGTCACCGTCGCTCGTCATCGGCATTGTCGTTGTCGTTGTCGTTGTCGTCGTCGGCGGATGCGTGTAGTTTACAGATACTTTAATTACAATTTCATTTGATGCGTATGTTATCCGGAATGGAGCGATTAACTGTGGGCTTACTTCAAAATTGATCGTCACGGGGACTGTGCGCAGCGCACGACGTGGACGACTTGTGTGCGAGGAGCGGCGCGACGCTGCTGTGGTGTGGGCTTTGGAAAGGTGTGCGACGACGTCTCGGAATGTCGTGTGTCGTGTGTTTAGTTGTAATTGATGTCATTTGGTGGTGGGTAATTTTTTTTTCTCTCTCTTTTGATTGACGTCTATGTGTCAAGGTTGTTTGTGGTAGAATTTGACCTTCATCAATCTTAACCACAATAGTTCTAATGGGGGCTCGTTGGCTGAGTGGTGGGACGTGGGGTTGTATCGTTTCTCTTCAACGAGGCCACTAATTGGAAGGAATGTGCTGATATGCTATTTTTTGCTGAATGAACACTGCACAGCTTGCAAGAATAGAGCGAACTTCAAGAGGTTTACTTTGCCGAATGGACACGGCACGGGACTTGACGGCTTACAAGAATGGAGCCACCTTCAAGAGTCCTACTTTGCTGAATGAACACGGCATGGAACAGCACGGGTTACAAGAATGAAGCCACCTTCAAGAGGCTTACTTTGCTGAATGAACACGACACGGAACTGCACGGCTTACAAGAGGTCTACTTTGCTGAATGAACACGGCACGCAACTGCACGGCTTACAAGAATGGAGACACCTCCAAGAGGCTTACTTTACTCAATGAACACGGCACGTAACTGCACGATTTACAAGAATTGGCGTGCTCGTCGCGTTTTCCATGACATTTGCAACTGTGGACCAATTCAGCATATGACAGGGCAGCAAAAAAGGATGCGCCCTCAAATGTTCTAGTTCGACTGATCAGCTGACCAGACATCCACGCAAAATCAAATCCATTGCTTTGCCAACAAGAACGCTACACAATTGACACGTCATGCCGCACACTGACATTTTCCATGTGTGTCTAACTGTCAGTCAGCCTCTTAGGTAACGTCATGCGTCGCGCTGTGAAATCAGACAGTCTTCCTCATTACCGCTTCCATGCGTGCACCAGCGGCAACAGCAACAAAACCAACGATTCGTTTATCTCTCAATTTAATTTCATATAATTTGTTGCGTGGCGAATATAAACACAGACCACAGGCATATAAATCACGGCATTACGGTGACGTCGGCGCTGAAAGCCGCATTTAGCGCGTAATAAGCGCACTTACCCCAAACCAAAGGCATCCCCAACCATCCGGGGCCGGGCATGTTGCCGCGCTGCGAGTGCGAGTGCGAGTCTGTGCCGCCCGCCACAGCCAACCATATGGATTATATTTATGGATAAATGGTACCACATAGTCGCCCAGGGAAATTGACAGGCTAATGCACTTGGGTACGCATCTGAGGAGATCATTAAACGCATCACATCTTTCGTTTGGCTTTCGCTTCGCGGTACACAGTGTTGGGGTTTTATTGTCTGCTCTTCGAAAATGGATTTACCAGGCTTGCGTGTTAATTGCGTACACTGCGTGTCCGTTGTCTGGTCCGGGAATGCTGTAGACCTTAAATAGCTGAGCTGTATCCAGCGTGGATTGGTTCGTGTTCTCTCTCAGCCGCTAGATCTGAACTGCATCAATCAGCGGTGGTAAGGCGCGGCGCGGCAGTCGTTGCGTTAAGAACTCAATCTGTTGGCAATTAAGGGTATCAACTGAAATTTTTATTGCCCTCGTTAGACGCTGGATGCTGGATGCTGGACGCATTCTGCGTTCTATTTCGAAAATAAGACATTTGCTGCGTGCGTTCCGTATCGAAATTGGTCGCGTCATAAAAAGAAGTATTCTTAGACAGGGACGAAGCGTTATGATCAGTGATTGATGATGCCAAGGAGTGGGAGACAATAGCGGCGGCGCGGCGTGGCGAACGCATTTCATTCGAGAACCAATTCGTTTGATTTGAGATTTTCGAAGCAGCTTCGAGCTCGTGCGAGAGGCACGCGAATGAATTTGTCAAGTGGTGCTCTGTGTGATCGCGAGTGAGTTCTTGGTCTGGATGGAGCAGATTGGTGAAGATCTGAAGCGTGACCACGCGGAAGTCTTGCTTGAGTTCTGGGTCTGTGAACACAGCCCGACATCATATAAGCGGCCACATCCTACTCATTCTTTAAAAGAGGCTCTACTGAATGTCTAGCAGCGTCATCAGCGTCATGCGTTTGGTTCAAATGTTTGAAGGAGTCACCATTCGAGACCACTTCTCAATTTGCTATCACTTCAAAGTCAAGTCAACCAAACCATCAACCTCTTACCTTTCGCCCACCGAACCCCACCGCATAATACATAATAATGAAGTCATTAAATTCATGATAAAGGTCACTTCTAATGGGACAATCATTGACATTAAACACATCCACCGCGTGTGCCCGGCAAAAGCTCTCCTCTCGACCCGACCCGACCTGCATGTGTGTAGTTAATTATCTCTGAGACGAGGCAGACGGAGCTCCAGAGGATGTTAAGCAAATTACAGTGAACAAGCTTGAATCGGCGATCGTAATTGTTTTAAATTTGACTCGAGTATGTGCACTTGAAGCTTTGCAAACGAACGCACACAAGATCGGATGCTTGAGAGAAAGACTGCTCGCACTCGCACGAGAATCTGTCTCGGTTCAGCCTTGAGAACGTTTTTATTCATTTTCAGCACAGCGAGGAGTTGTATTCAGCATTGCTGGTGTCGATCTAGTTGGTAGCTGCTGTTAAGATGCATGGTCTGGCGGTTCGGTACAGCATCCTTTCATGAAGCAGGAGGTGGAACAATGGTGTTCGACGATGTGGCTGCAGTTTTTTTTTTGTAATGAATCCTAAGACACGTTAATTTGGCGTGTTTTTAATTTCCCGTGAAATGATTTTGGGGCCACCAAGTGCCGCTAGATGTGCGACAGCCGCTACGACGACAGTCTTCTATAGTACAGTAGTACAACATGGATTAGAAATTTCATACAGTTAGATCAATTCAAGTTGTTTTTGACAGTTTCACGTGTCATAATCACAAAATAAATGTTGGTGTTCCCTAAGGTTCTGTGATGTCTCCGATAGTTTTTCTCAGTTTTGTAAAAACTCTCGCCACTGAGACTTACAATCCAATTCACCCCCTCGCTGATGACTGTACTCTAAGCATTTCAAGAATATTTCTGGACACTTATCTCCCGGCTTACACATTCTGTGACAATCCATCTGCAGAAAGTCACTGTTTAGCGTGAATTGTCGGGCGACCGGACTTAGATTTAAACATGCCCGCGAACGTGTTAAGTGTCTAATAAGCCCATTCAGGCTATTATATGTTCAAGATTCGTAGAAGGTTGCCGAAGTTATAATGGTCTCAAGCCAACAAAGGACATAAAGTCGTACAGACCGATTTCGCTGTTACTAATAAAATTATTTGAAAAACTTTGGCTAAACGGCATTCAAACATTTATTGAAAAGAAGCGACTCATATCTGGCCCTCAAATTGGTTTTCGAACGAAACACCCGGCAATTGACCAGATATACAGAATAACAAATGAAATTGAAGGAGCATTAGAGGAGAAAAATAGCTGCTCTAGCGCCACACTTGACGTTTCCCAGGGTTTCGACAAAGTCTGGCACAAATACCTAAAGTACAAGCTATGCAGGCTTCTCTCGATACAATGAATTCGATGAACACTTTCGTCACACTTAAATCATCTTGACTGCGCTGGCAACGTGTGCCTACTTTCTCATAGGAGTATGGACCTCCACCAAATGACATCAAATGTGGAGAGGGAAGCTAACGCCATGGGGCTGAATATCAACTCGTCAAAAACAGAGTTACTCAGCCACGCATATAAGTCTCTCTATCAAATGGGCATTACTGGAGAACCGGTTGTGAGACTATATAGTTTCCAATACCACGGCAGTATTGTCTTAGCCAATGGAGGAACCGAGGCAGAAGTCGCAAACCGAATATCTAAAGCTAGGTCAGCATTCGGTACGTTGTCCACAATATGGAGAAGCAACGCTATTAGCTTAAACAGCAAGCCAAGACCGTTTCGGTCCAATGTTGAGTCCATGCTGTTATATGAGTGCAGCACTTGCAAAGCGACCGCCATTATCACAAGAGGGCTACAGTCGTTTGTGAACCGGTGCCTACAAAACATAGTGAGGATTTTCTGGCCGAACCGTATCTCAAACGAAGAGTTTCATCGGAGACCTGGCCAAGAACCTATAGACACCACTATTCAACGGCGCAAATGGCAGTGGATTTGGTCATACCCTTCGAAAAGGCAACAGTTCCATAGCAAAACTATGAACTATGAAATGGAACCCGCTAACCCATGACGTTAGAATAGCGAGTCGACCGAGAAGTACATGGCTTTCACAGTAGAGTGGGAGCCCCAACAGCTGGGGAAGGGTCGGAGAGAGCTGAATCTCATTGCGAGAAACCGTACACGTTGGCATGTAGGGCGTAGTAGAGGCCCTAGGACCCGCAAGGGGACACATGATCTAAGTACGGAACTGAATACTCCGATTTCAAGACGACCTGTGCAAGGGAGTGTCAATGGTCCTACATTATTTCTGCTGTACACCAGGGACATACACCAAACTGAGGGCGCACTACATCTGCGGATGACATAGCTATCCTGGCAAAAAATTCTTATGCGGTTTCCTTAAGTCGCTAATAAGCCCCAAATGACCGGTCAGCGACTCAAAGTCAGCAGAATTCGTGTCATCGCTCAAATTCACTTTGATTTCACTTCACTTTCTGATCGGTATCCCAAAACCAACCCGTGCCCTCGGTTTGATCTATGGGAAAGTTGGACAGCTCGGAGGCGAAGCCGTGGCTCCCATGGGAAGAATTCGCTGAAACTCACACGCACAACATCAGCCACCCGCAGTGCTAAGCCCCTTAACAAAGTTGATGCACTTTTTTCTTGAAATTCCTTTAGATCTTCGTCAAATATTTGTCATCGAATTCCTTGACAATACAATTTCCAATGCGAACCACGTACGTCCGTGGAAAAACCAAATCTCCTAATAGAACCTCATCATTCCGTAATAAATGATCACATTTGGTCGTACACTTGGCTGTGAAGTCGCTGCGTAATCGGGGAATGAGAAAATTTGCATTTTTGAAAACTGAGATTGCTGGCTGCCGCTGAAGGCTGTTTGCTGCAGTATGCATTGCAGTTGTTGTTGATGTAGTGCCTAATAGGGGAGACGGATCTACAGCTTGTAGGCCTAGCCACCCAACTCTTTGTTTATAACATATCTTCTACTCTTAAGTACACACGAACACACCCCCGTGCAGACATACAATTGCTGTCACCCGTCAAGCGCATCAAATAAGTCAATAACTGTCAATGAACCACTAAACACAGTTCGATTGTGTGTATCTTCCGCGTTCATCGCATTTACAAATTGCATCGCATATCCGCTTTCAACCGGCCGCCGAACCGATGCGCCGCACCACACCGCCCGCATATCCGAAACGTAAATCACTTGCCAATTGCCCGCCATGTTGTTTATAATTTCTCATAAGGCATCTGTCAGTCGGTGGTCATTACGTTTCACATTCAAATTCACAGCTAGGCGTGAGATCCCATGGCTATCTCGGGAAGACTGTAAATATTCAAATTTCTAAGTAGACCCCGGACGGACGTTTGGTATTTATCGAACGGTCCGCCATTAATGACTTTGATGGACAATACATTTTGTTTAAAATGTTCAAGAGTGCCGGCCGATGTTGGCCATGAGTTCAAAAACGATCGTATAACTCGCCCTCTTCGTTGGTTTACGTGCGAACGGACGTGTGGAAATGTCAAAACGATGAGCATGACTATGAAATGATAAATTCCTTCGAATGCCAGACATTCTGACATGTGGCAGCCTGCGAATAGGGGGGTTTTTAGTTGAATATCGTGGTTTAGAAATCTCAGCGTATTCTGTGCATGATCTGAAGAGGGAGGGCTTCTCTGTGATTAATATCCCAGCATATTAGATATAAACAATATTGATTTTTGCTCCAACAGTGTATACGGTGCTAAGAAAGACTGTGAGTAGATATTCCTAACTGCTGACGTGGCATAGATGTTGATGATGAACTCTGGAGTGCTGCAAAAGAAGCCAGCAGAGCACCTGATACTGACACCAGCCGGAAATAAGGCTAAATCTTACGATGAAACCAAGGAAAAGAGAAGAAGCATTCGTTCATGAGAGAACAGTGACTACTGAGGACGCCAGGGACTATAATGAGAGGCAGTAAAATTATGCTCCACTACGCAGCACGGTACAGCAAGGAGCACTCCAAATTCACTACACTTCCCGCGGTGACACTGACGTCTGTGTACAGGTCAATAAGGCATTGAACTAGTTGGCGTTGAACTAGAAAGAAAGCACAACGTCGCCGACATGGTTAAACCATCACAATAGGCAGCTATAATTACGAGTTAGTCAGGAACAATGAAGCTGTTCGCACAGATTAAGGGCAATTTTGTTCACTATTGCTCAACTTGCCGGCAACTAGAGAGTTGATCAACTTCGGGATTGGTCTCCGAAAGGGGTTTCTGGACAGGGGCTAGTGTCCAGAAACTAGTTGAGAATGCTGTGAAAAAAAATCACCCTAAGTGGATTCGAACTTGCAGCCGAACGCTGTGCTCTCCTGTGTGAAACTAAAGATGTGCCTAGTGACAAATTCACTCAGCCACCATTCGCTTGAGTGTTCCTGGACCCGCTGTAAACATCAACAATATCAGCAGCACCAAGATCAGAACTCAGAATCTCTCGGATAACCAGCTGATTTCACAAGTTATTGATCAGCTCATCTATGGCCCAGGAGTATGAGCAATATTGACAGCGAATAAGGAAACCCTCGGAGAAAAGTTCTGATGTCGATTTATTTATTTATTTATTTATTTAATCTAGAAACTACATATGTGTTAACAGATTTTGTAAGTTCATTAATCTTATTAGAATTAACAATACGTAATATTTTGTTTCACAATTTGATAAATTATTAAAAAATAAAAAGGCTTAATAAGGTACTTTTAAAGACCGGTCTAGTCTAGATGGTGTATGAAATTGAATCATGGATAAGAGATAAGAACATTTTACATGACTGCAAAGTATATCCCTAACAAACATAACATCATAGATGGTGCGTCTAGTTGATAGGGATTTTAAGCCAGGCAGTTGGCACCTTGCTTTATAGGATGGGCAAAAATCCGAATGCATTTTAAAAAAGATGTACTTGGTGAATCGCTTTTGAACTTTTACGATACGATCGGAAAATGTTATGAACGCCGGGTTCCAAACTACTACAGCATATTCGAGGAAAGGTCGAACAAGGGAATTATAGAGTGTTAGTAGGGCGAATGGATCAGTGAATCCTTTTGCATTACGCGTAATGAAGCCAATTGATGAGTTTGCTTTTGCTAATATATGACCAATATGAGTATGAAATGTGAATGAGGAGTTGAACATAATACCCAAGTCCTTGACACTATTAATATTTGAAAGATTTGAATTTCCAATTGAATAATTAAATTGGATTGGAGAAACCAGTTTCGTGAAAGAAATTGAATGGCATTTATTTAAATTAAGATTAAGTTTATTATTTTCGCACCACTCCAGGATGTTGTTAATATCCGACTGTAACAGAAGACAATCATTGACATCCTGAATACTTTTGAATACTTTCATATCATCAGCATATAGCAAAGATTGATTGTGTTTGATTGAAAAAGTAATATCATTGATGAATATAACAAATAATAGAGGACCTAGGTGACTGCCTTGCCCCCGAGCTACATGTAATTGGCTTTGATAAGGAGTTTCCAATTTTAATTCTTAGGGTTCTATTTAAGAGGAAAGAAGATATCCAACTTAGGAAATGGGAATGGAACCCAAATGCATTCATTTTGTTTATCAATAGTGAGTGGTTGACCGAGTCAAATGCCTTACTGAAATCTGTATAAATTGCATCAACCTGTTTTTTTATTTTCTATTTCATTGATGACGAAGGACGTATAAATTGATAAGTTAGTAGAAGTTGAGCGTCCAGATATAAAACCGTGCTGCGCTTCCGAAATGTGGCCTTTGATTAAGAATTCAGTTTTATTCTTTACTATACTTTCAAATAGTTTAGGAATCGCGGAGAGTTTGCATACACCTCTATAATTTTCGAAATAATTTTTAGAGCCGGATTTGTGAATGGGAATTAAGAATGAATCTTTCCACTCATCTAGAAAAATACCTTCTGATAACGAAATACTACTGTGAATCAGCACAGTATTTAAGAATAATGTGTGGTATACCATCTACTCCATAACCGAAGTCCGCTTTTAAACTGTGAAGTGCAGGGATGACGTCAGTAGGGTTCAAAGATAATGAACCAATGTAAGGTTGTTGTGGTTTGAATTGGTAAAAGTGGATTGAAGAAGAAATTTGCAAATAATTCAAGAGTTGAGTCGATGTTATCTGACTCATCTTCCTTGAAGTGCATTAAATTAGGAATTCCCACAGAATTTCTTTTGCTATTGGCTTTAATATTTTGTTCAACCGACAGTGTGTAGTTCTTGTATAGGAACTTATTAAAGATGAAAAAATCTTTTCGTAATTTACAAAAATTAAAACAATCGAAAGCGTTTTTTGGATTTTTAGAATTTTTGAAAGTCTTGTTTTTACGGTTTATCAGAGTTCAGATTTGGTGTCCTATTTACGGTGATGGAATGGAAAGAAGATTCAACTATAAACTGCACAGCGACATGAGTCTATCCGTAAGCGTTTTAAGATACAGCGACTAAGGTGCGCCTGGACTATTTGATTCTGGCCTGAAGAGTTGTTTCCTCCAAGTGGGACAACGCAATGTACATAGGATGCCCGCGTTTAGGGTGTCGCACAGATGTGGGGAAGAAAGACTCCGTCAACTTGCTGTGGCCAACTGGGGCAGCTAGCTAAATAGATGGATGTATAATGAGACCTATGTCCATCCAGGAACAAAGAAGGAGAAGAAAGTATAAAGTGATGTACATAAAATATAGGCCATCCATTCCTCTTGCAACGAAACTTCAAGGACGACCAGGCGAGGTCTTCATTTGCCGCATGGTCCTTCAAAACTGAATTCAAATGCTATTTAGACGGGAGCGTTGGCATCCATTCGCACTTGATTTACTTGCCTTCCTAAGCTAGATAGTCAGATTCGTTGATGTCGCCATATAATTGGTCGCTGAGCATCATTGTCGTTGAGTGCTATATCAGTTGTGATTATTTGTGTTTGATTGTTTGTGGGTCATGAAGTTTTCATTAAGATCCAGAAAACATCCTCTTTAATTGATAAACAAATCAGTAAATATTGATCAGATTTTTGCCAATACCTGCGTCGGCTATAACAGCGGAGCTTAAGGTTCGATTACGTACACAAGAACTTTCATAATCACGGCACCACTTCCAGTACTGACAAGGTTCCACGTCGACATGAGAATCCAGTGCGCCTCCGCTCGTAAAAATAGCAAGTAATTTGCTAGTGGCTGTTTTGGTAAGCTAGTTTTCGACGACACGACGACGTTGAATTCGCAATAGTCATAAATTCCCGATAAGAATTCGTTTTACTATGCTTTCAGTAGAATAAGGGTGATAATAAGGATTTTTTGCCGTTCGTTGTCTCTCCCATCGGCCCTGTCCAAGGCACTACAGCTTGTCGTGTGTGTCGTTCAATTCGTTCCTCTGATCAGCGAAGTCAATGTTATCGGCAGACTCAAAGCCGGACAAGCTCTACAGTGGCGCCGCGGTGGACGGTGGGACTGTGTGGTGAGAGTTCATCCCTGGCTGAAACTATGCGGTTACCAAAAGTTTCCTTCAATGAATCAACTGTGGCACTAGCTGTGCGAAATGGTGCGCAGTTTTGTTGAAACCACAGCTCCTGCAAATCATGGTTCTTCGGCGGTTACCATTGACTGTAACGTTCTGGCCAGCATCGTTTTTAAAGAAGTACGGACCAATTATTCCTCCAACCCAGAAAGCACACCAAACAGTCAGTTTTTGTGGTTGTAACGGTGTCTCAACATACAGAACCTTGATTTTCAAAATAAATTTGCACAATTTGGAAGCGTTGTTCACGCGTCAGTCTATTCATGTTGAAATGACAAACCAAAAATCACTTGACAGCTGTCAAAATGGCCGCCATTTAAAATAGTGTTGCTAACTTAAAGTTCTATACCTCTACAAAAAACACCCTTTACTTTACCTGGAAATTGGAGACCTTTCTGTGGTAAGATGGAAAAGGACGCTGAGTCATCGAGCTAAAGGAAGATTCTGTCCAACTGCCCACCGGTACCTTGTCACTACTACACAAGGCTACTATGTGAGTCGCTTCAAGCGAACCAAAAGAATTCCCTTCATATTAACACGAACTCTTTCAGTCTTAGATGTTTGTGCCCAAATATGGGTAAAATTGCCCAGAATACAGTGTCTCTTAGCATCCATAGACAAATTTTTCGAGTCAAACTTATTGCCCCCCAGTCGGTAATTTTTAGGAATAAGGTACTCCTGGTCACCGACTCCTCGTAGAAACACAGTAGCCTAGCGAAACAAGTCAAAAACACCCCACATGCGTTTCGAAATCACCCCTCTCTGACATAAGAATGTTGCTTTTCCCTCTATTTTTTCTTCCACTTCTCTTGTCAGATGTGACCAGAGTTCGATCGTATGAATACTGCAAGAAGGAAGTAAAGATTTGCAGAAGCCGAACAAAGCGTCACATTGTCTGCTTCAAAGAACAAATCGTGAGTGAATCTCACGACATTCTCCACACGCTGCACGTCTATTCTTCAGGTTCCAGAGTCTGAGTACCAGAAGCACATTTTCATGACGGATTATCTAAGGGACCTGTTCCTTTTTTGGCACAATCACTTTCGCAACGAGGTGGCATGCGGAAGGACCCAAGGCAAGGAAGAGATGCTCGAGCCCGCCAGTCAAATGAGGGAACTGGTAATGACGGCATAATTCATAGGCAATCAATTTACGGTAACTGTCTGAAATTTTATTCGAAGATGTGGGACTACGAACTGGAGTTCTTGGCTCATACGCACGCCGGCCGATGCAGAATGCAACACGACACGTGCCGCGCCAGTGAGCAGTACCACTTTGCGGGCCAGAATCTGGCCTACGGCAAGCAGAACCAATATCCGCCAGATCCCATACACCGGTTGTACAAGGCATTCGCGATGTGGTATCGCGAGAGCAAGGATGTCAACAATTCGATTATTAAAAGCTACGCAAAGATACCGAAGACGTGCGTTTCGCGTGTTGGCGTTTTTTTCTGAATTTTGAACTGTTCTTGTTTTTCAGGAAAATTGGACACTTCACTGTGCTGGCCAATGACAAGGTGGGGAAGGTGGGCTGTGCTATGACCGCCTGTAAGAGCTTTCCAGGAGTGGATGAAGTGTGAGTATAGATTTTCGAATTTTAGGGGCACACATGATCGCAGCGACAACATCGTAAGTGAGTTTGGCCAGTAGGTAGGTAAATACGGTGACTGCTCGCTTATTGCGTGTAAGTTAAGCTCCGCTTAGATCATCGTGTTCCATTGTCTATTGTTTACTGCGTTTCCTGTTTTTTGTTCGACGATTTCATAGCCATTCAGTGGTTTTTAGATATTGTAGAATTCGAGGCGGCAGACGTCTTCTTGTTTCTGCAAGGGCAGGGCATGTTCCGAGGTAGTGTACTATTGTTTCCTCTTCCTTCTCATCCTTACAGCTTCTACAGAAGTTATTGTAGGGTGCTCCAAGTCCTGGTTACCTACGAGGCGGATTCCAGTTATTGCGCCTGCGATGCTTAGGTAGTTTGATTGATTTAGTGCAGGGCACACTGATTTCGATGATTTGCATATATTTTCACCCATCTATGATTGGTGTCATTTGTGACGTTCGTCAGCAGTGGGGATTGGCTGTCTCCTGAAGTGGAATCGGCTAAGGCCACTGTACCAGTGTCAAACCCGCCCAATTTCTTGCTATTTTATCAGCCTGGAATACCATTTTCCCAGGCACCCAGCACAGGGTAGGATTAAAACTGTTCGTTTTCTCCTTTAGATATAGGCATTCAAATTTTACCATCTTCGAGTTGATTGATGATGTTTCCAGAGCCTTTACGGCCACCTGACCAGTAACGGTATTACGTAAATCATACCTCTTCTTGGAAAGCCTTGTAATGTTGAAGGCATTTGCCTGGAAAATTAACACTCTGGAGGGAATATCTTGCTCTCTCGCGTGATGAATATTAAATACAGCCAAATTTGTGGCGAGGGTATGGCTTCTTCTTCTACATTTTTGAGGTTAGTTCTTTCTCATGACCACCACTGTCTATTTATGTTGCATTTATGAAAACTTTTTTGACAGTGCTGTGACCTGCTGCAAACCTGCGGCAGTATTTGTATTCATAAATGCATCGAGAAAATATTTTGTGTAGTGCAGGGGCAACAATGTTAAAATTATGAACTCAACCCACTTCGTCTGCTGCTGTTCCGCCTTTGCTCGGAACAGGTGGCTGTTATTCTGTGCTGACGACGTGATGATCTGAGTGCTCCAATATAGTGTTAAGAACATCAGACAAAAACAATTCTGCCATCGCTCTTATTTATGTCATTTGAGAAATAAAACAGAGTGCTACTTCCATGACTTTCATGACAACTTGAAAGCTGGACAAAACTTAAGAAGAATTCACTATCAACTAGGAACAGGACCCCACGGGTGTCGGGAACTAATGCCCATTTACCCGCTAACTTAAATAACCCTAGTTTTCGTCTCACGTTTAACGGAGATGCCTCTGCTTTCTCCTGGAAAAGAATTATTTATGGTTGATTGCTAAGACTCATGAATTTCGACACCAACGATATGATTCCCAGTAAAGCATCTTGAACCTCATCGGTCGCCCAAAAATAATTTCATTATCTATGAACTCAGAACTTTTCTCCGAAAAAGACCCCAGGCCTTCTTCATCTGCTCTTGAGATTGTCCACTCCAGCACAGGACTGGGATGATCAGTGTCTTATTTAGAGTCAGCTTGGCCCTTCGAGAGAGGCATCTACTACTCAATTGCCGCTTGGGCCCAAGGAAATAGCGATTGGCAGGAGTTATTCTGCGTACTGGTGGTATTCGTACTTTTTACTCGGGAGCCGATGTAGACTAAGCCCTTAACTGCCTCAAATGTACATCTGCATATGGTGACATTGTCGATGGTGTCTGTGTTTTTCATTTTGCCCAACAAACGCTACTTTGACGACTCGCTATGTTCGACCAATCACGCCAATATTGTCCGCGTGTTTTCTATTAAATTACTTAATACTTACTTTTCTTACAGATACTATTACAACTACGTTACATGTGATTATGATTTTACAAACATTCCCGGATATCCTGTGTACATCCGGGGACCCAGTGCGTCTGAGTGTTCGCACCACGGCGCGGGAAAGAGCTCCAATTTTAGCTGCTTGTGCGCCAAATCGACTAAGACCTTTACCTTCCCCTAGGAGGACTGAGAGGGAATCATGCTTATTCTTCCATGTACTCATAAATAAATAATTTCATGTTTCATCTGACTTTTCTTACAATTCATCGGAAGATTCGCGGGTATTTAGCTTTTACTTAACTTCAAGCACGCACTTTGGCTTAACAGTTATTCTCGAACCGAATAAACAGCCACTTCCTCAACCAAAACCTGCTACAAACTCCGAGCCAACCAAGAGGGTGAGCCAGAAAGTCTGCCTGAGTCTGAGTCTCAAGCCACAAATAATGGTTGCAGACCACATAAGGATGACTGCCTCCATACGTTGCCTCGTTTAAAACATCACGACCAACTAATTTGCAGTCGATACTTCCTGGATTTCGAAGCATCCCCCGTTTGTCATCTAGACCTCACCCACCGACGCACGTCACATAAAATGTCAAGAAGGAAGTGGAAAGAAAACTTCATACGCACCCATCCATCATCCGCCATCCGTGAATCGCCTTCATCCGCAATCGTTCCCTTCGGATGGGCGTCCGCCAATTCAAAATGCGATAGGTAATGAAAAGTCCATTTCCTGAACCGAAAAACACAATCCAAGCACGCAAATGAAGCATTCACTTCCTCTGCTCGAGCAGCATCCGGAGTGTTAAGTACGCACTCATCGTCAGTCGGCGCGGCGCTGACGATAGCGGTGGCGGTGTTGGTTGCCGTGGCTGTGGCGACTGCCTGCGAACAGGGGAGCCGTCTGTGGAACGTGTGCCTGTGGACCTTATTAAATATAGCTCGTGATGGCTGGATGCTGGCCGTGTCTGGGAAATGGTGCTGTGCGGCAGGAAATAGCCTTAAAAAAATGACAAACACATAAATAAGACCGGCGGTTGAGGGAACTCGTAAAATCGAATTCGAAAAGGCAACAGCGGATGAAAAAATAAATAGAAGCCACTAGGTTTGTTTATTTGCGCGAACGGTAAGTGATGCTTTCCAACATAGAGTGCCGGCACTTAATTAATTACACACCAGTAATTGCCTCTCGCGAGAACCGATGGATGGGGGAAGTTCGATGCCAGCAGCGGATGGCATGCAGTGCAAATGCCGAACATTTCAAAATATCCTCGTTCGATCGGAGTGATTGGGGCCGAAGGGAGGCGCACTGGGGACCTGAATTTGGGGGTACCGCTTCAAGTTGTCCGTGAGATCTTTGCCGTCGATTTAAAAACGGAAGTCCACCTCAGTCGGTTGGAATCTGGAGAGTGCTTCTGGTGGGGAGGTGTTTTGAAATGTTACTCACAAGTGGAGAAGAACCCCAAACATCTTGGAATCGGTGTTGGTTGAGGTTCTAGTTCACTTGGGACATAAGCGACACACTAAGATTCTGGTATGGCCTTTTGGGCAGTAAGTTTTTGGCGATCTTCTCTAGAAGAAGAAATCTAACGATGGCGTGCCCTCTTGCCTAAAACCACTGCTGACGTTGAAGATCGGGGTGAGTTCGTAAACGACTTTAATGGAACATCGAGTGTTCAGAGTGACGAACCTGTACAATCAGATGAGTTTGGCTTCCGGTATATACCTCGTCCCTACGGACGCTGCCTTAGGGGGCCTTGAAATCGACGAATAGGTGGTCAGTGTCGACCTGCAATTCGTGGGCCTTTTTCCAGAGTCAGCTGCAGTGCAAATATTTGGTCGATGGTGGACACCGATTGCTTAGGAACGGCTTCTGGGGTTCGCGCACAACTAATGATGTATGACGCTAAGCAGACTTATTTCTCAATAGTTGGTGTACTCAAAGCTTTGCTTCAGAATCCATATTACCATCCAGCCTCGCATGGTCCTGTTGCATGGACTAGCACATTTGGTGGACTGCGCCAGAGAAGACATCAACTGCAAACCGCTTGAAAGGGTGCAACGACTGGCACGTATATGTATCAACGGAGCGTTAAGGGCTCCTTACGTTGCCTCGTTTTAAACATCAAAACCGACCAACTAATTTGCAGTCGATATTTCCTGGATTTTGCAATATCCTCCGTCTGTTAACAGCTGGACGGCGCAGTTGGTTGAGTGGCTGTTTTTGGTTAGAGGGGCCCCGCTGATTAATCGGCAGACAGACAGCGACCCGTAAGGTGAATAAATTGATATCGCCGCATACGTGGATAGAACTCCTCTGTCATGGGCAAGGCGTGGGTGTGGGTATCTACTCTATACCGACTACTGTAGCTAGTTTCAGGCTGGAACTATAGCGATAAAGAAAATGAAAACATTGTGACATTCCAGGGAAGTCTGAGGTGGCACCAGTCTCGCTAGTCTCTGCTTACTGACGTCCTTTCGATCTGAAGCGCTCACTCAGCCACTCTTATAACCGGGCACTGCTCCATTGCAACTCAAGCTTCTAGATTGTGTTAGCGTGGTGCGACACAATCGGATCCATTTTCATGGGATTCGGAATTCGGCGATCGCATCGATGAATGCTGTCGTATGCGGCTTTAAAATCGATGGGGGTCAACTATAATGCGCATGAGCGAGCATTAGCTAGTGTCAAACTCGCATGAGTGAGTGAGCGAATACACCCACCCCTATGCGGCAACCTATAATGTCGTCCATGAAAGATTGCGAACATTTTGTTAAGCATTTGCAAAACACAAATGTTTCGTTAAGCATGAGCTAGTGCGAAATGAATCGCACCGCGTTCACACAGTACGCTGGACAGGGTCTTGTACGCGACGTTGAGCAGGGATATACATATCTCTGCAGTTGTTGCAAGAGGTAGGATCGCCTCTTTTGTGGGTGCAGCACATGGAACTGATAAGCCAGTCGTTGGGCATGGTTTCGTCTGCCCAAACTCTGCAGATAATCTGGTGCATGTTCCCTACCAAAACATGGCCACCGGCCTTGAAGAACTCGGAAGATAAGCCGACTAGTTCGTTGACTGGAGTTGGGATTTCTTGATTCCCTATCACTCTCTCCTGGTCAAGCCCATTAAGTAGCTGTTGGAAAATCCACGACACATTTTTATAAAAGGCCCGTATTTCGTATTTGTCCCTAAATTCTTCGATATTCTTGAGCTGGGACGGAGCGAGAGTACTTTTCTTCAGGCGTCACATATTCTTTGTTACACAACTTTCAAGCAGCGAGAAAATCGAAACCCAACGAAACTCAATCCCCTTCTGTTGCCTACATCTGCGCCCCATCCCATGCCCATCATTTCGCTGACAGTGTGCCCCGAACTCATCCCAACTGCCCTTCAAAGCTTAACGTAGAAAGCATTGATATAAATTTCAAAAAGAAACAATTTATTTTATAAAAGCATCATTTTTATTTCGTTAAAAAAAAACTGTAAAAAAAATACCTTTAAAGGCAAATGTTATGTCACGCAATCGGTAAAGCAGCGATAGCAATTGCAAAACAAATTCATTTATGAACCGCTTTCTTTCTCCAGGGTCACAGCAGCTTCAAGGAATGAGCACTTCGGACAGTACGCAACACCAATGAAGAAACCCCCACCGGCGGGCGTTCATTCGCCGCGCAGAGATCTAACCAACGCATCAGCGTCAAATCAGCTTCATCGCACTCCTGTCGCTTTAGCGGTGTCCGCTAATGGAGAGCGAACACTGTGTCCAGTCGATGCGGGTGGTGTGCCAATGAGTCCAAGCAATACGAATCCATTTGCGAACGAGGAGAAAGAACACCTCGGAGCGGAGAGCTCAGAAGAGGAGGTTCTTCGGAGCTGCCCGTCGAAAAGGCGACGGGCCTACCAGTCGAGGCGGAGAAAATTGAAAGACCATCGAAAATCTTCGAAAAATATGCTGACACAACGAGGCAGCGCGAGACCTCAGCCACAGGCTGTGATGAGATCTGCCTCGTCGCAAACAGAACCTGGGTTCACATGTGCCAGGCGAGCACCCGAATATGTCGGCGATCCGGGTACCCCCAGACGGGAGCTTTTTGGCGGATTGTTGACTAGAGCAGATGCTGGACCATTATGCGCTGCCGGTGAGAATAGTCTTGCAGACAAGAAACTGCATCACACTGACAGCTTGATCACACAATTTATGCCAGGTAAGTGGAGATTTGTTGTCGGTTGTGTCTGTTAATTCAGACCAGGCTTAGGACATCGGCTGCGCCTATGTGCGATGGCGTTCTTTAGTTGCGCAGTACTCACCAGGTTTGCTCCACTGTTCTGTCGTCTCTTCAGTCGGCCGGTGTTAAAGGGGTCCTAACCACTTCCACATCCGTCATTGTGGGCAGTTCTCTGCCTCAAACAAGTTCGAAAGAAATTACTTAAACTTCGGCTAACAGATTGCCCACTTTAAGGAAATGTGAGGTGATGTGTGTCTAATCCTATTGGAAACGTGGGAGGGTGTACGTCCAATAAATTTAATAATACTTCCTTGAGCCTGTGTAAGGTAAGCTGCCCGCATCTACTTACTGATAAGGCAACGGGAGGCGGACCACCACCAATAAACGGGCTGGTCTTTGGCGCACTTTCATTTCGCGAGCAGAGATTACTGTGCTGTACCGAGCGAGATCCTCGTGACTACGATCGTGACTCGTCGTACTGGAGACGCCTGTTCGTTGCTCGGTGTACGACTTGGAAGATAATAGGACAGTCAACTGAATTCTGTATTGAGCCCATCCTTTCCATGCAGATCCATGTCCATGTGAGGCGCCTTTATAACTTGACTTATCTCTCAAGTTACATTATATCGGCGTGGTCCTCCTCAAAGATCAGACTCAGAATAATGTGATATCCTTTCGAATCAAGTTATTAACAAATCATGCTTAGGTTTGACTCGTTATGCAGATCCTCTCTGGGAGAGAATTCTTTGTACTTAAATATTCTTTGTACTTAAACAAGGTCCGCAGACATTGTTTCTCGAACAACCTCATCACACAGAACAGCCGTAGGCCAAGTCTGCCCGGATGATTTATAGTAGATCCCCTTCAGACCGGTATCAAGTTAGCTGCCTTAAGGCAATCCCTTTACCACAGGAAGGTTAGGTTAGGTTCGAGTGACTGTCACAGCTGATTCAGTTGTGACCCACTCAGGCAGGATTCATTGTATCCATCACTATCTGCTGATGGCTACACCGATCCTTCGTTAGCAAAGGAACTAACTGACTCCTAAGAAATACCCGGTGGTCTATCCTAAAATGATCCACTCGAATTTTCTTATTTTCTTGCTCAAATTGGACTATGTTCTGAATCTTGATGTTGGACATTTCTTTAAGGCTGCTGAATGAATTATCTAGCGTGCTTTTCCTTTTGCTTGCAAGCACTGGACAGGTACCGAGATAGTGTAGCGTGGTTTCTACTTCTTCCTCATCCCTGTAGCTCCTCTGTGAGCCCAACATGCAGTGGCTTAGGAGTTTAGAGCTATACTTGTCTTCTTTGGAATAATCAAAGGCCATATTTGCCTCGAATGCAAATGTCTAGTTCCAAGCATCTCCGATTGGAGGTATCGATGGTGTGATCAGCGCCTTGATGGCTATGTGACTGTCTATGTATGTACATATGGATAGATAGATCGTTTATCGGTTTCATGGACAGTAAACGATTATTTCCATGTATTCTAAGCTGTTTGCTCTGCTCCAGCGGTTGCGTTCAGTCAGCTTTACGTAAATGGCGGCTGAAGGCGTAGATGCTCCCGTGATTCAGGTACAGGCAGATCTTTGAATTATACCCATTTTCTTTGTTCCTTCATGCTGGCCACCATTTTGACTTTTTTTTTCAGAGTAAGTTCTTGATCCAACCAAATGCCCAGGACTCTCGCAGGTAACGGTTTTTCCTGCGGGTCAACTATGCCAAATTTACACCAGCTTATGGTCGTAAGTCGTATCTCATGACGGCATGCGCATCGGTCTTCTTCTCACTTCTGTTGGGTAATATTCTACTTCCAGCGTCGCAAAAACGTAAAATTTTATTGAATTCACCCTGCAACGTTATAGGTCGATCTTGTGGCCTTCAGAGATTGTACGCCGAAACAATTTCAGAATTCCGCTCTAACGGTATTTATTTAAACCATAAATAGGGTGGGTCAAATACAAATTTCTTTTTAAAAATGCAATAAAATGAAAATTATTTTTTCCCCTTTATTAGAAGAAAGAACAAACATTCCTATTAATTATGAAATTAAACGTGGTTCAAGTGACTGCATCGGCTGGCTACGCATTCTGTCACCCCAATTTTTCAAGAGCTTGTTGATGGTTTCGGGACGTAGCTCACGGATTGCTTGGACGATATTGGCCTTAAGTGCCTGAATTGTTGCCGGATTGTTGGCATCGGTCCACGGTTCCGCACAAAAAAACGGGTCAAATCTCAGCTCCGAGAGGGCCAATTGCCAAGACGGCTAACAAGCACGATTTGCAATTTGGTGCGCAAAAGACCGATTGTGGTATGGGCCGTAACATCATCCTGCACCAACCAGACGTCTTCCAAATGCATGTATTCAATTACACCAAAAAAAGTCGGGTTACATGGCTCTGTAACGCCCACCGTTAAACGAAACAATGTTCCCAGCCTCATTATCGAAGAAGGCCACATTCTTATTTGTGCGCACTGTACGACAGCGGGGAACATGAGTGTTGTCCACTAGTACAGTAGTCTTACCAGGTTTTTGCACAAACTTGTGTACAGCAGTCGCTGCGGGTGCTTAATTTCCGCCAAAACAAACGCACTGTTTGGACTATACAGCACTCACATTGGATATAAGTTGTCAATAGATCCCAACATTGTTCATGCGTCCACTCATTCCTTTCTGCGGAGGTATGTTACTGACTTTCTGTAATGATTTCGAGTGGTAAACAGCTGGCAGTGTCAAAATAACATGCGATTAAAAAAAAAAACCACTAGATGGTCCACCCTATACATGTCTGATTCATCCTCAACCTCAGTGTTGTCCCGGTCCATAATTTTAAGTAATAATAATATGGGTAGCTACAGCCCGTAAAGGCCACGGGAAAGAGGTGGGCCGCCGAAAGTATTTCTTGTCGTACCAGAAATCGAGCCTAGACAGGTAGGTCCAAGTGCGTAAGAGTCTACGCACATACCCACAACGCCACGGGCCACCACGAGTTTCTTCTAATTCTGAACTCTAGCATAGCAGTTCATTCCTCACTATGCCGCTCATACCTCCTCTGGGCAAACATTTCGATATTTCCTCTAACAGAAGTGATATCTCTCAGTCTTCGACTCATATCAAATGGGTGCTATCGAGGATTCAGTCAACTGCGTGCATTTGTCATTAGACTTGGTCTACAACTGAATACTTGAACGCTTAGCATCTGCACAGCCAACTGAATTCTTGAAAGTAACATAAACTTCTTCTTAGGGCGCTTCTGTCCGAGGTGGACCTGAGCCTCACCCAACATGCCTCTCCAGCCAGCACTATCTCTCGTCGGCTATCTTTAGTTTCACACACCAAGCCGGCTGAGTTCCCCTCGACCTTGTCCCTTGTCCGCGAGCGTCCCACAGGCACAGAGTCGTGGTCGCTCGTTGACATTCTGTGCATTTTCCTGTTATGGAACGTTTGGTCATTCTAAGATGTCTGCTTCAACCATTCCATAGCCATTTGGTGGCCTTGAGATATTTTGGGATATCTTCTAAAATTGTGTTGGTCAACGTATTCTTCTTCTACTGTCTGCAAGAGCGGGGCACGCTCCCAGCTCGTGCAGTTCTATTTTCTCTTCCACCTCATCTCTGCAGCTTCTCCAGCCGAATGGACTAAATTCATAAAGATCTTCAACCACTTTTGCAGACATTTAGAAGAATTTTTACAGAAACTTCGAGACTTATCTTGCCTTGCTTCTTAAATCTTGCTAATAAATCGGATTCTCTTTCTTCTCCATTTCAGAAAGCCTAAAGATCGTGACATCATTTCTGATCATGATTATTTTAGTATTTTGGACAACCTCAGTCATTCTGGATGTGGATGTACCCGCAGATTTCTTCCGAATTGCTGCCAACTACATGCGTTCATTCAACTGGTGGCAGCACAGGAAAGAACCACAAACTAATGTCGAAAGATTCTTAGAATATGTAACGAACTTTTTCAAATAGAAAAGAAAATACAAGAGGGACGGGAATAAATTGTATAGACAAATAAAATATTTCAACTTTTGAAATTTATTCGCAAAGTGATACATTTAAGTCTCCCCGGGGAAGTCTATGCTAAGGTGTTGAAGGCGCGTTCGAGTCCTGGATGGGGAATGCGGATTTCGTCCTGGAGGAGATACAATCGACTCTAAAGGCTCAACTATAACGCGCATAAGCGAGCATTAGCTAGTGTCAAACGCACATGAGTGAGTGAGCGAATACACCCATCCCTATGCGGCAACCTATAATGTCGTCCATGAAAGATTGCGAACATTTCGTTAAGCATGTGCAAAGCACAAATGTTTCGTTAAGCATGAGCTAGTGCGAAATGAATCGCACCGCGCATATGCGAATGTGACAGATAAAACACTGACAAGAAAACAAATTTGAAAAATGAGCAAATCAGCTGATATTATGTTGGTATTCGTACATCCATACACATATAATCGATATTATAGTTATTCATGTTTTTTTTAGCAAACATGACGAAACAGTTCGTCCAAACTTGACACTAGCTCATGCGCATTATAGTTGGGCCTTAAGAATGAAAGAATGGTAATGGAGTATGCCAAACCGGTCTACAGGTGTTTTGTAGATTTGGCAAAGGCATACGACCGAGTGCTTCGAGGTAAACTCTGCAGTGTTCTGGGAATTTCTGATAACCTTTTGAGGGCCATTCAGTCTCTTTACACAAACTGTAGCAGCTGTGTTCGAGATAACGGTGTTAAATCAACGCCTTTTATCTGTGTCACACAAAAAATACGTTCCACATAAGCTTATCGCTAGAAGTCGTTTTTTGGCGTAAAACGACTACTTTATCGACAATCGTAATACCGACATCACAGAGGGTCGTTAAACGACTTCCGTAATCGTGGTGAATATTTACATGTGGACTGGATGTTGCAGTGCAGCCGTGGCTAGAAATTTGTCACATTGGGAGAGTTGAGGGTAAGTCATCTTTTTTTGGAAGAGTTATCACTTCCTCTCAGAGGAACTCCAGCCACAGAAATCATGTACACCGAGTTAGTCGTCTTTCCAGTGGAATACCCTTTGCCCATCGCGTTTCACCACGAATTTTGCTCTAAACGCACGCATACTACTTTATTTTCACGCTTAAGGCTTTAGAGCAGCCTGCAGTTGCTCTCTGATCAATCGTATTCACAAACACTGTCTGTCAACATTTTATAAAAAAACGATGTCAGATGAAATCAAGGGGCAAGAGAGGTAGAAGTTGACTATCTCTTTAATACTTCATCTCTGTCCAGCCAGGACACGATAGGTTTGTCGACGTATGTGCAGATGCTGGGATGAGGGTTAACGTGGACAAATCAGAGGGTATGGTCAATTCCAGAACGCCCGTTCAATGCACTCTACATGTTTGTGGGGTCCCATTGAAGCAGGTGGAGAAGTTCAAGTATCTCAGGGTCTTTTTCACGAGTGATGTGAGGAGTAGGATCCTGTAGGATTGGCCAAGCTGGCTCAATTTTGAAACAGCTTATAAGATCTGTAAGCAAGAAGGCCGAGCTTTGTGTCAAAGCCAAGTTAGAGTTCAGTATTTATTCCAACTCTCACATATGATCACAAAATGGTTGGGTAATGGCCGAAAGAATAAAATCGCGAATACAAGCTCCCGAGATGAGATTTCATCGTGCTGTTGTGGGAGTTACTCGCCGGGATAGGGTGAGAAACGCGAAGAACTCAATGTAGAGCAGTTGCTGCTGCGAACGGAAAGGGCTATGCTTCGATGGTTTGGTCACGTGGCAGGAATGTCCTCAACATCCCTACTTCCGGGGCGTGTCTTAAATGCGGTTTTCAATTCAGTATTTCCATCTCAGTGGGTTCATTGCTGACCTTGATGGAGCATCGACAATTCTCCAGTCATCCTGCACAACCTGATGAGCTTGACAGGAATGTCAAAACTTGACATGGCGCTGTATAGATCGTCTCTACACACGCTGGCACATGCGGCCTTGAAATCGACGAATGGAAGTGAGTGGGCATCAATCTACATATCTTGAGTCTTTCCCAGAATCTGCCGTAGTGTGAAGATCTGTCGACAGTGTGGACTTCCCCGGTCCGAAACCGAGCTGATAATGACCTAGTGATGACATAGTCGTGTCATACACATTTGATACATGTCAATCGTTCAGTCGGTTCTGGTTTACCTCAGAGGCGTCTTGGCCAAGGAATTCAAGTCCACCATGGCAGATGCGATGACATTAGCTGTGTCGCTGTGCAGACCGCTATTTACATTAAAAGGAAGATGGAAGAGAAGATCTAGTGCTCTGCCTAGCTCTGCAGACTCCGTTCATATTGTAGATCCTCCACATCCTCTAAAGAATGCAACTTGTATTAAAAAGAAAACAACAAAGGACCAATGCGTTTATTCAAAACTTAACAACACACACTGCTTTGTAGAATCCGGTCTCGTCCTTGCTGCCCATCTGCGACAAATGCAATTCGTTGACCGTAAAGCTACCGAAATCGAAATCTGCATATTTTTCCAGAAGTCTTGTAGCATCGAAGCTGCCCGGTGAATTGCGGTCGCGGTTCTTCTGATAACGAATATTCAAAATGGTCAAATGCAACTTGGCCGTACTGCCACGGAATTGGTTACTGAAATGCGCCTTCTGAAAGGCCACTAGAATCTTATCGGCCAGCACTTGCAGGAGCGGCGATTCAATGCCAGCGAATATTACACGTGCTCTATCGCTTTTTTCGTCGTCAAACATTTTCAGTCCTCGCACCTTCACTTCTATCGGCGTCTTGCTATCCACATACTCTTGGCTGTGATGAAGAAGGTTCGAAAATATCAATGAACACTTAAGAGTAACATAAAGAAGGCACTATCTGCGGCAACAGTTTCATCACGAACTCCATCAGTGCTCTGATGAGTCGTGTCAAATGGGAATTGCATACCAAATCATTATCTGCCGCATAAATGACTTCTTCTTTAGATGGACAATTTCAAATTACCAGCAGTCCTTGAAGATTTGACTGGCACTCGTCCGGTCATGTTCATCAAGAAGAGTACAACACGCGAACGTTATGTGTATCTTGTTGGCTTCAATAAATATAGACTCGTTTATGCCGGGATAGCCATCGGCGAGAATATTAGCCTAGAAAAATAGAGAAGGGATGTGAATACAAATTTGCTCGTTTTCCTTCGTTCTCAAGGATGAATGACATAGATTAGAGATATCCGTTTCTTTTGAAATTTGTCGGTACTTTTGCCCTTTCTGCCGATGAAAGGTGGTCTTGAGCTTGCAGGCATCCAATTTTGTTCCACGAATGGATGATTGTCGCCAGCAAAGCTGGCTCTTGACTTCCCTTACGTTAGTCATTAGTCTTCGCTGACTTGTCTTCCATTCTCCGGATGTGCCACAAAAGAAACCGGATACACTTCTGTCCGTCTGCTCCTTTGACTGATGGAGTTAGACCAACTACTCGCACTGAATACACGTACACAACATGAATTAAGAACATTAGCCACATACATAAAGCGCGACATTCCACCGGCAACCGAACATACAATTACCTTGAGTTGATTAAACTGCGCTTTTATATTCTCAGTGCAAGCTGGCGCGCATGTAAAATGCGTCACGAACAATTTCTTTCGCAACTCCGCGACCGTTGATTCAATCAACTTCCTTGCCTTGCACACATCTTCCCTGGATTTACCTGGACAATATTAATCAACATTTTAACTGATCGAATATCAATTTCAAACGAATCACCTTTTATGGAAATTGTCGAGTTACCAGAATCTCTTATACCGGGCACTGTTAAAACAACTCCGAATTTGGATTCAATTTGTTCTTTCTTCGAATGGTTGAAGCCAAGTATTCCACCATAGACTGCTCTGCTTGTCGGAAATGCAATTACTGACGAATCTCTTGGAATGCGCCGTTTCGCTACTTACCGGGGTGCGTGGAAAGATATTTCGTATTCGGAATTGCCAAGATCCTCCACGTTCTTGTCATCACTTTGGACATCATTGCTGCTTCGTGGGGAACTCATGATGCGAGAATAGTTTCTTCAACTCTTCAAAATGTCAAGTTATTTACGTTTTCTGCGAAAAATCTGTTGTGTTAGTGAGATAAACAGATGACAGTGCTGCTGATCTTCACCTGCTTCATCCGCTCCGAATCGATTGTTCATCGAAGTGTTCATTCGAGTGGTGTAGGGTGTGTTTTGTGTAGTACGGCATATTTCTCGAGGAGAAGAAAACAGACTTCGGTTTCAGTTCGGATAGTGGGAATTATTTTTAAATAGAAGACGTCTCCGTAGGCGTGGAACTGCGCGCACCATTTGCCCATGAAGTGTGAATAGAAATGAAAAGACCTTAGCCTACGAGAAGTTGTACAGTCTTGAGGAGGTCTTCAGTTCAGGACGAATGTGTCCAATATGGGCTAAGGCTCTTAAGTATTTCCAAACACAAGTGCTCTCTCACCACCTGGCCCCTCGGATGCATAAATAAAGCCCTTCTTCCATGCTTGGCTAGCCCACGCTCATAACTAAGCGGATGACATTAGGACAGCAAGCAGAACCCTTTCATAGATCACAACACTCATCACTTGTAATTTTTGAACTTTATTTAGTCAAATCTACTTAAGTCTACGTCACCAGAAGCCACCCCGTTGATTTCCTGCTGTTGCTGAATGCCTGTTTCGTCGCTTTGCGGTATGAACTCACTGAAATCCTTGTCGACGTCACAAACAGCGGGATCCAACTTCTCGTGCAACGCTGCCATCGAAATCAGAATCGCCTCTTCGGTTCGAATGGTTCTGGAGCCCTGTGTAGGCAACACATTCACGTACTTGTCAAACAAGAGCTTCGGATCGGAGATGTTGAGCTTGTCGTCGTTAGCCACCGCAGCCTCGAGGCCCTTAAGACCGCCGAATACAATGAGCAGGTGGTTGTAATGCAGTGATTTCGGTGCGATCTCCGTGACAGTGGTTCCTTTGTCTGACGTGCCCAAGGTTAAGTCATATCCTCCGTCGAAAGGCGTTTTTGTGAAGATCTCGGAAAATGAATGAGCGATTCGCACGGTGTAGCCCCAATAGACGCCAGTCTCACGCCTTGGTTCCTCCGGGCTGACCACTGTTCCTCTCATTTTCTTCGCCTTGTACTCTGAAATATAATCGATCATAGAACAACAATTCACTTCAAACCGATTGCACTTACTTACCACTCAACGAATCCATTCGAACGGTCAAACGAACGCCAGGAGTAATGGATTTGTTTACCAAAACCTCATTCAGAAGGCCCACATTCACAAAGCTATGCCCCTCCTTGGCTTTCTTGTCTACGACGACACCCTCACGGTAGAGGAATACATTTTGTTGCCTCAGATGATGCGGTGCGTCCAACGGATTCAACAAGCCCGAGTACTTGAGGTCCTTGTGAAGTGGAAAAAAGAACTTACGCAGATACTGCGGACATTCGAGGTACTGCAGAATGCGAGCCAATTGTAAAGAGCTTCCCCGAACCGAGTGCTCCAGACCATCTTCGTCGGTTGTTAGTTTGGTTTCTTTGGCCGTTGCGATCCCGACATCATCGAAGACAATCACTTCGCTAACGCGAAATATGCACGCCGCTCTGGCAATTTGTCCAGCTACATATGTCCGTAGCTCCACAGATTGAGCGTTTTCAAGAATCGAGCCTGGCACTGCAATGCTGACAGTAGATGGCGGCTTCCTGGCCTCGGCTGGTGTGTCTGATTGCGCCGATTTGGCGAGTTCCTCTAGTTTATTGACTTTTTCCAGCTTCTTCAGGATATGCTCCTGTTTTCTTTGCTTCTTTATCGCTTTGCGTTCTTCGTTGACTTTTTTCCATGATTTCGGTTGATCTGTTTTTGTGGACATGGTTAAAAAATATAAAACACTCGCAACTAAACTTAACAGCGAAACAACAACGTGCCTGTCATAACTTGTCATGTGTTGACACTTGACAGCGGGTGTAGATGTAACATGTGCTATTTGCCACCGGGGCGCGTTCGTGAAGACAGGTTGCATTTAAATTTTCGGTTTATGTTTAATATTTTTGGATTTTGTTTTTCCAGGTCGTATGTCTGTTGCCAGAAAATTTGATGAGGAGGAAAATTGTTGACACCTATGACACAAATAATATAAGTTAGTAATTTAATCATACTTTCTGACTAATTTTTGACAGGGCAATTAGCGACGCTCACACTCTACAATTTGTTGATACAGTTTGCTTGACAATCGTGCTTGATTTGGCAAAACGTCAATGTAAACGGCAAAACGTCAAGAACAAGTTAGCAGACTTTTACTACGATGGACGTAGCATTTTGACTTTATTTTCCCGATTTGTTGAAGTAAACTTCGCAATTTGTCAGAAAATTCGATGAAGGTGTAAAATTGATCACATATTTAATCAAACACATTTTATGCGGACACGTTTGAGGCGAATATGGGAAAAAATATTTGAAGTTAGTAATATAATCTTATCTTCTAGGTAATTTTTGACGGAAGATATATTTGGTTTTTCCTATCAATTATTATTCCGGCAACAATTTCTGATTGAACTTGCTGGAAACGTTAATTATTGCTGCAAAAAAAAGATCTAATGAAATCAATGAAAAACCTGCGATGGTCACACTAAAAATAAAGTATTAGCTTACATTACCGACGTCCGTACGTCATTACGTTACGTTGACCTTTTGACAGTTGGAAATGTCTTATTTATTATTTGTTGACGTAAAAAGCTTGAAGTAGAGTTATTATTGATCGGTAATCCAGAAAATCGAAATATTTACTTAAACTAAATTCGTTAAATACATACACTGCTGCGATGAACGCAAGGGATGTCCTAGCGCCTCCCATAATGGCACTAAGCGATGGCAGGCGTTACCGAATCAACGTGATACACGAAGACTTCGGTGGTGCGAAGCCAAGTTATCAGAAAGGCTACGAGGAGGCAGGTGATTAAACTTTTGCTCCATTTGTCATACAAAGTAAGGTAATTCAATGAACATCCTTAGATCTCTACGGAGATGACGACGAGGACGTCGAGAATATTGAAGAAGTTGGTAATTCCCTCTTCAAAGTTTCCTTCCACGTTCCGAGGTAAACAAACCCCATCGTCGGCTGCGCTCCGACGCTAATGCTGGTCTTTCTGCTTTTTTACAACCACAGAGTATTCTATGGCGGCATGATTGGACAAAAGGGATTGACAAAGAAGCGGATCGAATCGGAGACGAAAACCGAAATTATCATCCCAGGGGTGAGAGCAACTGGGGACTCTGTGGTAACAATTAATGGTAACCGATTGACAGGAAATGAGCAAACTTAAATTCACTACAATCCTTGGCGTGTTTAGGAAAGTCCAGAAAAGATGTGTCTTCGGCAAAGAGGCGAGTTGATTTGGTGATTGATGCGCTGCGGAAGAAAGTCCGCCCAACGCACTTTACGTGCGTCCCCTCATGCACCGAGGCAATTAAAGCAGCATACAAGAAGTTTAAGGTCAGTGGAACTGCCATTTAAGACACGTCAATTGACTGAAGAATCATTCGCAGCAATGTGTTCTCTCTGAGGAATATCCTGGCATCGATGAGCTGCTGTTCTCAACGCCGGAGAAACTTCACATAACATTCTCCACGTGCGCACTTTTGGATGACGAGGAACGTGTGACAGCCGGCAAAATTCTCATCGAGTGCAAGTGTGTTGAACCGCTCTTTGCTGTGACCAATTCATGATATGTTCTCTTTTAGGGAACTCCTGGCAAACAAACCACCCATCAAAGTGCAGGTTCGTGGACTGGAGATCATGAATGACGATCCCAGCTCGGTTTCGGTGCTATACGCTTGTGTCATATCGCCGGATCTGCAAGAGCTCGCCGACAACTTGTTGAGCAAATATCAATCGGCGCGGCTGAATCAGGAGGAAAAACGAACGACGGTCAAGCTGCACATGACCCTCATGAAGACGAAGAACCGACTGGATGTGGACCCTTTGAGTTCCAGTTCGTTCGATGCGAGGAAGCTCCTGAAGAAGTACTCGGATTTCGAGTTCGGAAAGTTCGAAGTGAATGAACTTCATTTGTCGCAGATCCACACGACCAGTGAAAATGGTTTTTACATCGCAACCGGAATAGTTAGGGTTTAAGTTGAGCGCTTGTTGGTTTTCAATGGATTTGAAATAAAGATGCATTTACTGAAAGGCGTAAATCGTTCTTCTTTGTGTGGCGCTACAGTTGAAGATGGACCTGGGCTTCTTCGTGTAGGAGGTGCCTCCAGTAGCGCGCACCAAGTTCTCCACTTGTGGATGCCTCTTAAGAGATCGCGTTAGCTAGAGAGACTTGTTGGTTACAGACCTCCCTATCCTTGTCATTCTCCACTTGAGTGCACCATCTTAGACGCTGGCGTCTTCTGTTATGTTCTCCTACAAGCTGCCAAGTTTTCAATGCCCCTTACATGTCCCGGCCTTGAACTAGTATGCATCTTGCTTGTCGCATGTCGCAGAACGGCTAATACCACTGAATACCACTGTCACGTAAAACCCGACAGCGTAAGCGATTGATTGTTCAAATAAGTCGAAGATTACACACTTTCCGAAGAAGAGGTGAACCCAAGCATCTATCGTTTCCTCCAAAAACGAATCCTAAACTGAATTTGCCTTGTGCGCCATGTTTAAGGTTCCTGTGGAGGCTGCCTTAGAGATCGTGTTACCTGGAGATGCTTGTTGGTTGAGGAGGCCTTACTTCTTCTCGGTCTCCACTTGCGTCCACCGCCTGAGACTGTAGCGTCTTCTGTTGCGCTCTCCTGCAGGCTGCCAAGTTTTGAATGCCCTTTACATGGCCAGCATTGGATTAGGTTATGTTCGGTCCGTGGGTAGACGCGAGATCGACGTCTGACTTTGGTTCTGATGGACCCATTGTCATGCCCAAAGGGGGATAATTACATTGCACCTTCATCGTACCTCTCATGTCTGAACGTTGTCCAACCATCCTAAGATCTTAATTAACCTGAAAATAGAGGTCAAGGGGATTTTAGTTAGTTCCTGCAGGTCCTGGAAGAAATCACCTCCCATTGTTCTCTGCCTCAACTAACAGAGGCTGGGGCAGTGGCAGAGATAATGAGGAGTATCCTCTCGTTCTTCTTCGTCATCACGGCCTCTGCATTTGAATTTGGCTTCATGGTACTTCAGTTGATTATGGCCAGTTAGAGCTCTAACTACCATCTGCACCAAATTTCTGTAGGAGTCTGTCGGTTTTTCTACTGTTGATCTAGGGCCACAGCATCAGAGAGGTCTCACAGGGCCACCTTTCATTAGATGACGCCATGATCGTGTCACCCTCCTTCTTAAAATCTACAAGTGGTGGTTGAATACACAGGATTGCCTGGGACTGGTCTTTTCGGCCCATTTCCTGGCAAGTTTATCCGTTTGCCTCGGTGCTGACTATGTCCCTATGAGTGTAGAGTGCTGCGCGCTGAGAATTTTGAGCCTTTCTGTTGCCGAAAATGCTTTAATGGTCCCTTGACTGTCAATCAGTCGGTGGTCCAACATTGATATCATTCTGGCGGCTTCGTTGACTACCCAGACCTCCGCTTGAAAAACACTGCCGTAATCAGGGATTATGATGAAGCAGTGCATGTTGCACAATTCGGCGAAAATGCCAGCGTCTGTGCCTTTTAGCACCTTCAATCCATCTGTACACGCGTGGATGGTCGAATTGTTGGATGCTTTCCACCAATGCCTGGCATCTGTAGATTTGAATCGAATTCCATCCTTTCCTAGTAAACTGCCAAAGCTCCTCTAAATTCTTGGGCTTCTTCAATCCAATCAAGGTTTCCATGTTGTTCCAAATGTTCTCAATTGGATTTAGATCAGGACTTTGTGCAGGCAAAGGTAAAACATTAATTGTTTGGCTAGTAATCAAGCTCTTTACAAGCCCAGAAGTGTGCTTGGGATCGTTATCGTACATGATTGTCCACGCAAATTGTCATCAGCAAACGGTTCCATATGTTCTTTCAATATTGGTGCTGATCCATTCTGGCGTCAATTTTAACAATGAAACCCACACCATGCCATGAGAATGCAGCCACCACCCATGCACCCGTCACATGTTTCGCCGTTTTTATAGTTTAGCGTGCTTCGTCACACACGACGCTTTCCATCAGATCCGAAGCGCTTCAATTTTGATTCGTCACTCCACAAGACATTCTTCCAGAATTACAGAGGCTTATGTCCACAGGTTCTTGCGAACTGCAACCTCGCTGAAATATATTTTTTTGGAAACCAGTGGCTTGTGCTGGGCTACGTATCCGATTGAGGAGTTGAAGCCTTCGTCGGATTGTTCTACTGCTAATAGCTATTCCCTGCACTCTATTCACTTCATGTTTTATCTCTGCTGCAGTGATAAATGGATTTCTTTTTGGCACAAGCCGGCAAAAAAATGAGACAAAACCCACGGAAGAGGGCACAAGGTAATATTTCAAAACACGAATGTCCCTAAGGATACAGATTATCTGACGCCCTTTATGGACTTCGAAATAAACCACAAGACTTTAATCCCCACAAGGGAAGAATGGGACGGTAGCCCAGCTGCATGGGAAATCTACACTGACGGGTCAAAATCGGAAGAAGGCACGGGATCAGGCATCTACGCCGGCTTGCCAGAGATCTCCGATGCAATTCGACAACCGGCCCGCTGCAGTGCATTCCAAGCGGAAGTAACAGCTGTCAATGGCTATCAATGAGCCCAATAGACGGGAGATCTATTGTTTTATACATAGACAGTCAGGCGGCCATAAAAGCTGTAGACACACCATCAATAAAACTCTGCTGTCTGTCTCTAACGGATATAGCGGCCAGATGCAATCTTACCCTATGCTGGGTCCCCGGGTATAAGGGTATTCCGGGCAATGAAAGAGCTGATGAACTAGCAAGAAAGGGGCCGGGTATGCCAATGGCAGCAGATCAGGAGACACCGCACCACCCACTGAACACAATAAAATCGCGATTGATGACGATTGCGAAAAACGATGAAAACCGCAATTGGTCTGAACGGGGCGCTTGCAGGATATCGAAAGCGATCTGGCCCATGCTAAATCAAGGAAGGATTGATTGTGATAGGGGTGCTAACTGGCCACTTGGGGCACCTTATAGTGACTTCTGCAGAAGCTGCATGGATGAAGAAGAAGAGGAAAAAATACTACACTACCTCGGAACATGTCCTGCACTTGGGGCAACAAGAAGAAGACTACCAAGCGAGTACTACTTCAACAACCTTTACCATCGGAGTAACATTGATCCAAAGGACTTACTACAATTTCTTAAAGTCCCTAAATTGGCTATAAAAGAGGTCAGTCTCGCCGAGGGCATTTACAAGATGCACGGTTCGGCGAACTTCATCTCAGCCATCGGCACAGACGAAATCGGCAAGAGTTTGTTGAACCTGATCCGAGAGGAATTGGCGCCAATGATTTATCGTGATCCCCAGCAAGCAACGTCACTGTGTTCGATCATATTCGACAAGCATGGTGACAGCAAGCTGATTCTGGGAAACAGGGAGATTCACAAGTCAATCAGTTCAGAAGTGATAGCAAATCACAGGGAGACGCTGGGTCAATCTCCGCTGATTGTAATGGACGCAAATCTTCCCCTAAACTCCATGACTACTGTGCTGCAACTGTCGCGCGACCACAAGATTCCGGTGTTCTTCGAGCCGACAGACATGAGGATCGCCGAGAAGCCCTTCACTCTGCCCAGTGAACTTTGGCAGCAGATTAAGTTCATATCTCCGAACATATTCGAGCTGGTGACGATTGTAAAATCACTGACAGGCAAGGATTTGCACGTGTCCGATAGAAGTTCACTGGTTGCCTTCGTAAAGACCGCACTGCAAATGCTCCACGAGCATTTCCATTGCATTCTGCTTACCCTGGGCGATCAGGGCGTGATAGTGGATCGACGTCTCTGATGCCTGTTGATGGCGCTGAGGAGACCACTGGGCGATCCATTCACTTTTATCACGCAGAAAGGGTTGACAATCTGGTGAATGTCTCCGGAGCTGGTGACAGCTTCTCAAGTGGATTCATTTCGCACATGTTGAGGGGGAAATCGGAGGAGGAGTGCGTTGCGCTTGGATTCTTTGCCGCGCAGCGGGCCCTACAGTCGGAGGGAGCTTTTCCAAAGGAGTACTTCAAAGACGAACTAGTTCTACGGACACCGCAGTGGAGAGAGCTCTAGTCGCTAGCTTTACAAATGAACGCATTTTGTTAGAGTCTAAGAATAAAGTACGTCTATATTTTCGTAAACTTTTAGCATAAAAACAATATTTTTCTTGAACCTGCAGAGTGTCTTATTCCTAGTCCTGAACCTCCTGAAAGGGAAAAATGGTTAAGATCAACTGGCGAGTCTGAAAAGTGTGGTTAACTTACAATTTAATAGCTTTATTATTTAATAACAGAAGAAGTCACACATGGCCAACAAATCCCATGAGGAATACAAAAATCCTAAGAGGGAAGATCTACAGGGGCAAAGGGTAAATGGGTTTTGGACACAAAGCCGAACGTGACAGCACAATGGACAGGATGGTCTAAGTGTGCATGACTTCCAAATCAGACATGCAGTCACCCTACCTACCTACCACCAGTATATACATATATTCGGAGTCTCGTTAACCACACGCATATGTAACGGTACTTTTCTTTTTTGGAAAATATGGAACATTTTCAAATATAGTTAGTACCCAAACTACAGTTTTTTATGACATTTACTAAAATGAAAGCACTGTGTGCTAATTCTCTGACCACCTAAGTCGATCGAATACTTGCATGCCCAGCAGACCTTGGGAGCCAGCATTTGGATTGATGGCGCTCATTGCAGCAGTCGTCTGGATGTAGAGGTCAGCGTTGGATTAGTAGGCATCCCATGCTTGTCTCACGTCGCAGTATGGCCCATCATTTCGTGATCGAATCATCTCCTTCAAGTGCCTTAGGCTTAAAGACGACCAAAGATCGCCCGCAGAACTTTTCTCTCGAAGAAACCAAAGACTTCTTCGTCATCTATTGACTGGACGCAGGACTGCCTTAAATATTGGTTGCTCAAATCTGGTAAATGTTACCTAAACTCACCACACTTTTCGAAGAAGATGTGAACCCAATCGTCTATTGTTTACTGCCACCAAGACGAAACCCTAACCTGAAATTCGTGGAGGCCAGCGGTTCGAATGTCAACGTTGGCATGCGCCTCAAGCATACCACTTCGAGTTCAAAAAGCAAACCCCACACACCACATTTAAGACTACAATCGGCATTATCTTTATTTTATCTTAACAGTACAAAACGTATCCAATACTTGAGTTAATTTTAAAATAAGCATCTACAAATAAGTTCCATTTCAGTGTCCAGTGACCGTGTCGATCTCGATCGAAACGAGTCGTCCCCCATCACTTCTTCTTGGAGGCGGCAACACGGTCGTATGGTGTGTCTTTCATTGATGCGCCTCCGCTGAAACCGTCGGCCGCATGAACGTTCTGATGATGCGACCTTCCGTTCTGTGCTTTCGACTCTCCGCGCATCCGGCTAGCCTCGTTGGTCATCCACTTCGTACCCTGGCCATCACCATTGGTCGTCGTGGTGGAGCCATAGCCGCTGTCCTTGACTTCAGATTGACGCGAATGAAATGAGACAAACGATGATGCCTGGTCAATTGGGATTGTGGCAAGCGACTGAAAAGCATTAGCGAGACGCATAAATGATGTGTTATTACCGTTGTTAGCATTTGGATGGCCACCAGCGAGAGGTGGCCGATCATAGTAGGGATTAGTATCGAGTGCCGAAGAGTTGGCTAGCGCTAGGTTGGCAGAGTCGGATCGGGTACGTTGCAGAACGTTCCTCCTCACGACGGTCGAGGTGCCGCTGGCAAAGTTATTGTTAATTTGCGTCACAGCGTCAGAGTTCAATTGATTAATACTAAGCGAGTGATTCTGCGGACTAACCGTGTGCTGCGTAGGCTGCTCACCTAACGCGTTCACGTTCAGCTCCGAGGTGTAGAGCTGGAAGTCGCTGGAGAGGAGTTCGTTTCGGCTTCCCAGAGTGAGAATGCTGCCCTTGAGACTGTCGGTGGATGAGTTGAGGGTTGCGTTGCCCAGCGGCGCCGGGCTGTGTGTGACAGTTCCCATGGAACTGGGTCCCTGCTGGAGGGCTCCGGTGCGCGGATCAAAGTGCTTTTGATTGGCGTCCTTCAGGGTTGTCTTGATCTCCTTCTTCTCTGGCTCGGTGGTGCGAATCGAGGAGATGTGTCCTGCCACTGGCTCTCGCGAGACCGACGACGAGGGGGACGCTGATGCGCTCTCAGTTTCCTCTTCGTTCTGCAAAGAGACGTTGTAATGCGGTTACATAGAAATTGATTGATCGTCTTACCTCATCCTCCTCGGTAATGATGGACGACTCTATCCAGTCCTTGATGCGGTTCTTCTTCGCCACCCGGTCAACGTTTGATTCAATGCCACAGGCGACTAAGGTGTGGAGGAGGCGGTGCTTCTCGTCGGGACTGCTGTGGAATGAGTACATTGACGGGCACAGCTCGTCCGTTTCGTACTCGGCCATCTCCTTCTCAGCGGTCTTGGCCAGCCATCGGTCGTCCATGAACTTTGCAAGATCTGCCAGACTCTTTGGTCTTCGTTCAGTGCGAGGCTCCAGGAACCTGCGGAACATCCTCGACGCCTTCGAAGACAGCAGCTTGAAGAGCTTCGGTGTTCGCCGAATGGGCAGCATCATTGTGCCCTGCCACGCGAGGTATCGCACGTACCGCGGGTCATCAGAGGCCGCCTTCTGCCAGGGCAGGCAGCCAGTGAGACAGACAAAGATCACGATCCCGAACTGCCACACGTCGTGGCTTGGATCTGCCCTGCGGAGTGGATCTCATAAGTTCAGCTTCAAAGGGGAGGCAGGCAGAAACTTACTTGTAGGTACCTTCGGGCTTGATTTGTAATACTTCGGGCGGGCTGTAGGGCAGCCATTCGTTCCGCCTCTCCACAGTGGTGCCGGCCTGGAAGGACTCGCCGAAGTCGCACAGCTTGACGCGTGAGAAGTCCGAGCGGTATATGAGCACGTTATCAAGTTTTACGTCGCGGTGGACTATGTCTCTAAAGGGAGGGGATACACAAAGATCTCATGAGTGTTCACTAGCCTATCAGGACTTCAACTCACTTTGAATGCATGTAATCTAGGGCGCAGGCTATTTGCTTGGCCACTCGCTTGCTGTGCAGCTCACCGATGCCAGTGTCGGTTACGTTGGACGTCAGGTCACCTAGAAGACACAAAAGAGTTCATTGCGTTGACTCATGACGGCGCGCGGCGTCTCTGCCGCACTACTACTTACCCAATGGAGCATACTCCTGAGTGAACACGTAGAAGCCAGCCGTCTCGAACGCAACGTCGTACGTTGTCACAATGTTCCTGTGAATTCCCAAATGCAGCCCGTAGTGGAACTCACGGTAAAAGTCCCGCAATGATACGTACGGCTTGGGCACAGCCTTAAGGACCATCTCCGTCTGGGAGGCACGATGCTCCACCAGCAGAATCTTGCCAAACCATCCTTCGCCCACAATCTGCAGGATGTCGAACTCATCAACTAAATGGATCTGCGAACGAGAGCAGGGGGAGAATCATTAAATCAGAGGCGGATGCAGATAGAGCATAATTGAAATTGAATGCGGCAGTGTGTACGGGATTAATGCAGGGGAGGCCATACGCACTGCGGATGAGCCATTGAATTCGTCATATTTAATAACTGACAACTGCACCGAGTGTGTGTGTGTGGCAGTGACTGCGGATAGACAGCAGGTTGTCGGCTGCGGACTGTAATGTGACCAACGGGGATTGGGATGATGCCATTATATTGTATTGGAAATGGAATGGGAATCTGCAGCGATTGGATATCACGCACTAGCTCGTTGGACATGCAATTTGATGGACAAGCCTGATGGACATTAAGTCAGTGCTCAGTACTTGCACAGTGTACAGTGAGATTTGCATTGGATTTCGTTGGTCGAACATTAATTTGTTCTTCAACTGGAGCGGACTATGTCTGAAGAGATCGCTGGGTAGTTTGACGTTGCGATTCCCTCAAGCTCTTTCACTAATGTTGTCTGCACAATGAGTGGATGAACAACGGAAAAGATTTCAATGAGGAACTACAATAAGATAGCTTGTGACGTACTAGCCTTCAATATTCAGCTAACAGGAAAGATGTGCTTTGATAACGAATGCAAGCTAATACCACAGCAGTGTGGCAAGTTCTTTATGCAAATGGACTTGAAGCTTCCCAGGGAGAAAATATCACGAGAGAGACTCGACGTAGAAGGTGGACAGTGGCAGCATGGTTGCACGTAGACTCAAGTTAACTGAAGCAATCGAGCGAATTCACATAAATAATTCACATTGACCAAAGTAATCACTTCGTTCAGTTTCGTTCAATTTACTAAACTCAAAACCTCACTTAAGTGGAAAAAATTGTCTACGTACGTAAATGACTGTCGGTGGTAACATTTTGCAGAACTTCCCAGAAGCGATTGTGGACACTTTGAAAGTTGATGGTACTTTTGGATGTTTTTCGTTCAGTGCTGACATGAGCTTGAGTTTACTTCAGTCATTTATGGTCGCGCCTTTCGTCGCATACGAATTTTTTCACTGATTAATCGTGTTGATCGCTCAGATCTGATGTATTGGGGTACATCAATCACTAAACGATTTTTAAAACACAAACTACTTACACAGACGACATTGAAATCGGGGATGAAGGAAGCAAACTAGCACATTTTTTCTCTGCCTGTAGTTCTACACATTAAGTTCGCTGATGTGCATGGTCCTCAACAAAAAATAATTCAGTCAGCTTGATCTGTTGCCAGTTGTACAGTAGACACCATATCTCTGGTCGTCCCCCGCATATATGAGCTGTGTACAGTGTTTTAGTGGTTTGATGTGTATGCACCCGGTGTGCCTAAAACTGCTGAACAATGCATAAAGATGATGGCTAAATCGATTTTCAAGCGAAAACTTGCAAGGGAAAAGCAATTTTCCATGCAGAACTGTTCGCAACAACGAAGCTGCACATTGCATTGTTATCGGAACACCTAACAATATCAAAATACATAAACATATGCCCAGATAGCCAAGCAGTTCTCAAAGTACTAACGAGCTACACACTTAACTCTAATTCCACAGTGAACGTTTAAACTCCAATTTAGGTTTAAACTTAAGTTCACAGATTCATTCTTTTTCACTGATTCGTTTAACCCCTGAACTCAGTTAAATTTGTAGTTTAAGTTAAACGAAAGTACATTGTCGTTTAAACCTCTCTTCTGTTCCATTTTGTTTCTCTCACTATTTTTAAAGCTTTAGTATTTTATTTTCTCACATCTGATGTTCGGTAATGGTATCCTCCTAAACCGCAGCGTTTTCCTTCCTCGGTTGATTATCAAGTTCTTAGTTTTCCGATAACAGCAGAACGTGCTACAAAAGTTCAAAATGGATGCACAAAAGCGTTTTGATACTAAAAAGCACAGGAAAGCCTTTAAGTTAAATCCTACATCAAAAGAAGGGCGTACCTACAACAGATATTTATGGTCGCAGGTAAATGGGTCTCGTCCGAGAAGATGACTTGTTGATCAAAATTCGGATATCCGGCCATCATTCTCAACGCCCATTTAGCGAACTCACGGTCCTGTCTATGACCGTGATGTAGAGATGTAGTCCCAAGAAAGCTGTGACTTCGGCGCTATCTACTTGGCGTCTAATTGACATTCCTCAGTTTTCTTCTATACTATTTAGATGCTACATTATCTACATATGTTTTTTCGTTTGGCACCAATCTCTGTCTGGTTGGTTGTTTAAGGTCCAATGGAGTCCGAAAACTTTTCACGGTGCGAAGAATTGCCTGAGGCCATGATGACGACTGAACTCACGACCAAACAACTGAGTCGGAATTTCGATAATACGTATTACTTAATAATTTCCCCCCGTTCGGCAAGAGTGAAATGATGCATGGTAAAATAGCAAACCTTATGGAATATTTTGACAGCTGAATGTCATTTTGACAGCTGAATGGTCATTGGTAACTTCGACAATTGCTGAAACATCATTGCTGTCTCGTCACCCGTTAGATTTTCTCCTTCAACACTTAACTCAGTCAGTATCTTTGTAAAGATAGTCATTCTTAAAGTAGTAAGCCCACTCCGTTGCTTTTGTATACAAAGGAAACCTATACACAATTGTGCAACTTTTTTAGCATCAATCGCCTTCACCACCATTAATATCTTGGCGATGGATTTGAACAAACTTGGAGCATATCTGGGATCTATCCATTTTTCCATAATACTCCCTCTCGAATGATAAACCACGTCCATCTTGTCAATAACGCATTTCAAATTAGTCTAGAAGATCATAGCGTTGTCCTTCTTCTACGCTTTTCCCGCTTCCACTTTCCTATTCTTTTCTGTCTGTCGTCTGGCGGGAGGCAATCTGCAGATATTTTAATTTGTGTATGCTTGTCTCGCCCGTCAGTTTCAAGGCTACTTGCGTAAACCGACACCGACGCCATTATAAAACTTAGTTATCGTTGATGGTACTCGTCCGTAAAACTGTTTAAATGCTCTTCTCTTTTGTTTAAATATTATCAAATTGTAATTTGAAGCATTATTTCCGCACCCCTTCAGTCAATGGTACATGATGACATTGAAAAATGCAAAAGGGCACACAAACGTCAAGCCACTCGCTAATGACATTGACATAAGAACGTAGAAACTGTCAAAAGTTAAGACTGTTCTCAACAGACGGGCAAACAGATGTTGGCAACATACGGAGACGGAGATTATGAATCAGAAGAATCTCCGCAGGCGCTATCCCCAGAGACACGCGGTCATTGCAGACTGCAGACGTTTACCAACGAATCGTCCCAAATTAAGTGTTTACTCACTCAACCATCAATCCGCCGCCGTTCGTCCGTACTTTCCACTGACACACTCCACTCCCTCACAGAGGAGAACGAAACAAAAGCACAAATGTGTAAATAATATATGATTCCTCGATAAACGCATAGAAACATGAAAAACCTAAACGGACCAGCGTGTGGCATCGTGCCAGGAAGACGATCGAGACAACGCCATCTACCGAACTACAGGTAGCCGTCGTCGTTCAAACACGCCGTCGCCGTCGCGGTCGCCGCCGAAAGTGACATGAAAATGCACAATATTTAGACGTCGAGTGGGTGTCAGGGTAGTTCACCGGAATTTGAAGTTCCCTAAATGAAGTCACCTCCGCAGAAGCAACTCGACCGTTTGGCTTCCCCAAAATATTTTAATTTCTATATAAACCGGCGCACTCAAGGCGAAACGCAGTCAATCAACGAGCGCGATACGAGAGACGGAACCGTTTACGAATGAATATTTCGGCCCACTCTATTAGTTGTGCTTGCTTTCGGCTTTTCTCGACTTTTTTTTTTGATTTTTTGCCGATATCTGGCAAATGGCCAGCCATTATCTAATTACTCAGCATGTGCCGAACATGAGTAGCGAGACATGGGATTTTTATAAGGATTGCGGCCGATGATTGATTGAATAACGAACGGAGCATCCATGAGATGGGCATTATCGCCATTTGATGCGAATCGCGTTTTTTGTCTGCCATCGAATAGGATTTTATTGTTTTGCGCTAATTCGGATGAGCAGAGATTATTGTTCTTTTTTTTTGCTCTCTCCCATGGAACTGTTTATTGCGATTTCATGGGGATTTGTGATGAATTTTTCGGCTGAATTGACTTAATCCAGCTGTTGGGACATATGGAGTATGTAGCCCGTTTTTTTAGCCTAATTCTCCCCAGTCATTGTGAAATTGACGTCATTGTGAGTCAGTGTGGGACTGATTTAGATTTCTTTTTCCCATACATCTGGTCATTGGTGTGGACACATTTACTACCTCGTTTTGTAATCATAGAGTTATAAATCTGTGTTTATTAGGTCAATGTCTCTCAAAAGAGTTCCAAGAAAAGACTTTGATTTCGGATGATTACACAAAATGACGGAGACATTTTTGGGGGGGTGGTTGTCAAGGCAATGCTTCCGTGGTTGAGGCAGTCAACAGAGCCTACCTTTTTGGGATTGCCTTATCTCAGCGCTATTCAGTGGGTGATATCTTATTAAACCCTCACTAACTTCTCTGCAAGGATCCCGTGTGTGCCAGCAGGTCAACTGGACGACAGTCTTTATAGCACTCGACTATCTAAGTCGGGAGCATGTAGCCACCGCCAATTTTTAGTCATTTTTCGAACATATTGGCAGGTACCACGTGCAATGTTGTCTATCAAGGCTGGTATTGACGCTGTTTTATCGGCGTCAACTTGTAATTTGGCGAATACCCATACAAACGGCTTCAAATCGCATGATCTAGACAGCCAATTCATCAGTCCAAAAAAAGCGATAAATAGTTCACCGAATTCATTTCTCAATTGATCCAACGAGTCGCGTGCTTTGAGGGATGTAGCGCCATCCTGCCGGAAGTACATGTCAACTAGATTCAGCTCATGCATTTTGGGCAGAAAAAGTTCGAAATCATTAAAGGATAGCGGGCGCCATTGATTGTACATTTGTGCCAGCGCCATCCGGACCATAAACCTAACAAAACAATGCATTTGTTCGGCTGCATTGGCAGCTCTCGTGAACTTGCTCATCGGATGAAATAAGGCATTTTTTTTTTGAAAATGATTTGGCAACGCTTTGATACATGACGCGAATCAAGCGTGAGCTGTAGAGCCTTAAAACCCGAACAGCAAACAAAGACATTCATGATAAGTAGAAAAAGACGCATAACATCGATATCTTGAACCAAGCGTTACAATGGACCGCTGTGTCTATGGGGGAGTCACGTACCTCGGCTAAGTTTGAGCATCAATCTAGAGATCAGTGGCAGAACGACTCTTGTCGCTTATTTGGACTCAGGAGGCAATTGAGTAACAGAGCTTTTTCTCTTGAAGGCTCTAACTTTCTAAACATCATTTATCGTCCCAGTTCTACACTACGTTGCAGGAGCATGGACAATATCAAAATCCGACGAAGAGGTCATTGGTATCTTCAATGTTGCGTTGGGAGCATCTAGAGAAGAAGAGCTGTACTGTAAAACAGGAGTCAACGGATCCAACGCCTTAGGTGGCTGGACCATGTAGAGCACATGAACAACTCAGTTCCGGCCGGGAAGAGTATGCTAATCCGAGCTTGAGGAACAATGCACACTAGTGGCGAATGTCTTCAACTAACTTGGTGGAGAAACTTTTTGGTTGAGGTCCAAGGCCCAAGCCCATCTATAGTTCCATCTATATCCCAATTAAACATCCGTCGGTTCATCACTTGTGCATCCCCAATTAAGCATCCGTCGGCTGAGCAAACACAAGTGCAGATGAGTAACCACCACATTATCCTCGATCAGAGTGATACCATAAAGAAGGAACAAAAAGGCGTACCACTTGGAGGATACCACACAAGGAACATTTGTATTTTGTTTATGGTGATACACAAATATCACAAACATCGAGGGATGCAGTGACACATCACATCCCATGCGGGCAGAGAGGGTATTCAACGAGTACCTGCTGCTGGTTTAAAAAGAAAGGGTGATCATATATCCGCACTCGCAATGGAACCGCTACATCGACCACACGTCAAGTCCACCGCCAGTCCAGTGAATAGTTCATTATAATAAAATGAAAATGACGGCAGTTCAGCAGAATATACGGTGAGTAGCAAGCACACTGCAGCTAAAAAAATAAGTAAGAATGTTTGAAAGCGGTATTTTAAGTCCAAACGATCATCCGGAACCATCGCCTGCTGGATCACAGAAGACCCCAACATCAATGTTTCCCGAAAGTTGGGCCATTTTAGTCCCACTTTTGAATTCTCAAGAATAATATCTTGGTATGAAACTTCTCCGAGTGATTGCGAAGAATCAAAAGGCAACGGCTTAACGGCTATATGTCAGTCTGGGTATAGACAAACGATAGACAAAAGGATCGAATTCCGTAGTCAGTCCCTGAAGAGGGTAGTCTGAATACTTTGTTTTGTTTTCTTATTCCGAAACTGCGTGAAAAATGTTTGTGTCTCTATTGTTCGCGTCACTATTGTTCATCTTACAGCGGATTGCCACTCTGACGGACATGAGGATCTGTCAAATCCTAATGGATTGAGATTTGAAGTATTAGGTACCGTGCTTCTGGTCTACACTGTTGTACACATAGGACGCGCCTTGCGAACTACGAACTACGATCTTCGCAAACATGTCATTCACAAGGAATTTTATCTGTATTCGCAGATAGCTACGGGTAGCATTTGCTATTTTTTTTTTGTCGTGAATTTGTGGATGGCTTCTGCCTTTCTGTGGATCGCCTTTTCAATTTGCCAAGTCGCCGAGGAAATGATTAAAATCCCGTTCATATGAGCTCACTACGAATTAGAATTAGAGTTTTCCCATTCGCAGAGAACTACGGGTCAAATTTGTGAAAAATGACACTTCATCGGGAATTTTTTGGTCACGGTCATTGTGGATTGCGTTTGCCTCTTTGCGTATTGCGATCTTAGCTTGACAGTTCGCATAGAAATAATTTAAGATCGTTAGTTGGATACATAAACTAACTTTTGTTTTTCCTTGTTAAAAAAAACTCCATAATTTAAAGCGCAACTTTTGCCATTCCATTATTTCGGGCAATACGCGGCCGCAGTTCGCGGATCATGTGTACAGTGCCTACTTAAAATTTTGCAAATGGTCAGACTTGGTTTTTGTTTTGCAATTGCTTTATTTTTGTTTAATTTGTTCACTTTTTTTGCCTTTCATATTTTCTTGACAGACATTCTGTCGATTTTGCAACGATGTTGGATACAAGTTGCGCTAATAAATGATGATGGTTCCTATAACATGTTCCTGCTTCACTTATCGTGTGTCAGTATTCAGTAATCGCCATGAAACTCCATGCGGTCATTGTCACCTCGCCGTATCGCCCTCCTCTCGTTGACAGCTGTCAAAAAATAATGACACATGTACTGCATTTCTGTTAGGATTCATTATAATCGTATTTGTTTTTGTAAATATGCGATAAAGTCAAAAATGACTCAAGCACCTCGAACATTGTCCATCACTTCCACTGAGTCACCCCTAGAAGCAAAAACTGGAAAAAGAAGGAACACTAGACAAGCAGATTGTTTGCAAGACACAAAGCAATGTCCGATAATTCAAATAAAGAAAACAAAGCCCCACCTCCCGCGCCGTTGTTTGCTGATGAAATAAATTGATTTTTCCACACACGCCACACACAAACCCACCTTTTCCAATTCGAATTCCCGTATCTTGTGGATGCTCCCTCGGGGTTTCTTCAAGACAGACATTTTGCTACAGTATTAACATGTGACCGTGTGGCCTAATGGATAAGGCGTCGGACTTCGGATCCGAAGATTGCAGGTTCGAGTCCTGTCACGGTCGAAACACGAGTTTCTTTTTTGTTTTTTTTCTCTCCCACTTAACTTTATTTATTAGTTTTTCATCCACGAGATGAAATAAATTCACACTTTACACGACCACGACGTCTAGACACGATAAAATGGAAAATTACGAGAATTCGTGAGTCACACGGCTGGCGCACGCTTTTTATATGTTTCTCTTGTCTGTCGCTTGCTCTCTGTCTCCGACTCTCTTGCGCGGACAGTCTTCGGCGTGAAATTGTTTTAAATTTTAAGCACTAACTAGGCGTACAAACACAAACATGAACTTTTTGTCCGACAACGAGCGGAGATGCATCATCTCGCGAATACCGCTGCCACTTCGGAGAACACAAAAGACTTGCGCCCAAAACACAACGCAGACCGAGCGAGACGGACACTGTTCACCATTTTGCAACGCCACCAACACCGTCCAACGCCGCGCAATGTGTGCCCGGCTTTATGTTGCTATAATTAAGAGGTGTACTATTTTTAGCCGGACAACAGAAAAGTTGAAAATTCACCAACTAGACGAACGGATCAACTGAAATAAAACATAAAATTTGATGAAGCAATTATTTAACCATCCATCTAGTGGATAGAGGCTGTAGCACTGCGTCAGCCGATGCACGCGAGGCGTCAAAAACACTGTGCACTTGTCCGACGCACCGACCGCGCACAATGACTCCGGAATTGGGTAGTACTTTGGTTTTCCTTTTTAATGATCAATTGCATTTTTCACTTGTGCTTTCGAATGCATCTTGTTCACACTAGTTTTGTGCGCTTTGTTCTACACAACGACTGCCGCTGCGGCGTTTTCGAAGTGGATTTTGGATGGTTTTTGAAGGCTTTTCGGAGTAGACGACCAAGTGAATGTGTGTTGGTTTTCGAACGATTCGCGCTCGGGTGCATTGGTTTTCGGAAAGAGAAAAGAAAAAAACGAGGCCTGTTCATCGGAGGGGTGAGTGCACTTGAAACACACACATTTCAGGTCTTGGTCTAGTTAAAGGAAATATTCTAAGCAAGCGTCTTTTGACCGATCTTCTAGAGTTTACTTTGAATTCTCTGCTTTCGCTCGCCTCCTGTGTGCACAGGAATGAGTGTGCAGATCTTAGAACTGAAAATTACGTGCCTGAAGACATTTTCAAGTGTTTGCATTCGAAACGCGAGCGGATGGGCGTGGTCAGTAGTAGTGTCAGCTGGCAGTAATGCTCCACAGATCTTGGCGGTGTTTATTGACTAGTATCGACAAGTTGCCTTCAAGACTCTGTCAAAATACAAAATATTGTGTGCAAAGCGATTGGTGTGGATAGGTGGAGTATGAGTGGTCGGTGATCAGTTATTACGCCACTTATGTTGACGGAAGGGAATTCTAATGGCGTGTGCCATCCGAAGATGTGGCTGTGTACTTTTTCAGTTCGTTGTACGTAAACGCTCTGTTTCAGTGGTAACCGTATCTTTAACCTCCACCGGACGCCAGGCAGTAGGGAAAGGGCAGTGGATGCGGCGGCCAACTCGGAGACGGTGATTATTAGAAACTCGGCAAAGTGAATGAAGTTTGAATGAACACACGAACAAAAGCACTTAAATAATCTTCGACTAAGGCAAGGAAAATGTCAGTCTTTAAGCAGGGAGAGGAGTTTCGCGATCAACTCAAATGGGTCTTAACACATACTTTTGCTAGAGTTTTTATTTTCAACTTGCTGGGGTGACTTTTCAAGTCAATATCCTTTCATTGAAGGAATAAGGTCGGTTCTATGAATGAAGTATCAGAAGAAGCGGAAGAACATTGACAAACCTCGCTTTTGGTTATCTATCTGGTCGATAACTAGCGCTATCCAACCCGTTCCGTGGCCAGGTATATGATAGAAGTCTCCAGAGGGACCCACGGAACTTCACAAAGTGTAGGATGATTTCACCACACGACTCTATTGATGACATCATCGCTGGGTGATTGAGGTTACATTTTATTCAATATAGTTTTGGTATGATACCGAAGACAATTCCAAACTTGATTCCTCTTCTGGAATTAAACAGGAACATGTTAGTCGTAGGCGCAATAACTGCCTCATAGGCAACCAGCAAGGCGACTTGGAGCGCTTGGAGAATTGACTTCCGTAGAAGCTGCAGGGATGAGGAGGAAGAGGAAACAATGCTACACTACCTGGGAACATGGCATGCACTTGCAGAAAAAAAGTAGAACAGCTATTACGATAACTGACTCGAAGATCTGTCTGACACAAGTAAAGGGTGATTTGTTAGCTATTATCTTTTTGGCAACACTGGTTTAAACAGCTTTTCTATAATTTAACCATGAATCGTCTTACAAACGAACAACGCTTGCAAATTATTGAATTTTATTATCAAAATGCGTGCTCTGTTAAGAAAGTTCATAGCGCGCTTCTTCCATTTTATGGTCAGTTTAGTCGACCCACTGAAGCGGCTCATTTTTGGCTCAATGAAAACGTAACTGTGAATGGTGAGCGCTACCGTGAGATGATATCCAACTTTTTTTTTTGCCCAAAATGCAAGAGCTTGACTTGCATGACATGTGGTTTCAACAAGACGATGCCACATGCCACACAGCACGCGCAACAATGGACTTATTGAGGGGCGAGATCGGTGAACGTTCGGGACTGGTCAATTGGCCGACTAGATCGTGCGATTTAACGCCTTTAGACTATATTTTGTGGGGCTATGTTAAAGCTTATGTCTATACAGACAAGCCCGCTTCAATTGACGCATTGGAAGACAACATTGAAGCATTTATTCATGTGATACCGGCCGAAATGTTGGAAAGAGTATGCCAAAATTGCACTAAGCGGATGGATCATTTGAGGCGCAGTCAAGGTCAACATTTGCATGAAATAATCTTCAAACATTAAATTATATGGACCGTACTATCGATTCAAATAAAGATTTCATGCATTTTTCTGAATTTTATGTGTTTAAAAACTTTCCTATAGTCTTTAAAAAATCACCCTTTATAAGAGATATCCTACAATATCTAAAAGCTGCTGAATTGCTATGAAATAGTCAAAAAATTCATCTAAAATGACCAATAAATCCAGAACAGGAACACAGGAGGAGAACCAGATTTAAAAAGCCAGATAGTGACAACATAATAGCTGGCAGCAGTCACCATACCTGCCTATTTGGATCTTGATGACGTCGATTGAATTGCGGAATACTTAATTGATTGCTGTATGAACGCGAGGCTAACTGACATGTCTACATAGAATTGTGTCGCAATGGAGATTTAGTCTGCCCAGAGCAGACTAGTTTGCACCTTCGTCGCGTTATGGGTATGGTTATGGGGTTAGTTAAAAGAAAAGGGACCAACTGAAGGACACACCTAATAGGAAGGACCATTGCATGGAGATTAGTTCTCAGAAAATTACGAATAAAATCGTGAGAAGGCCTTCATTCAAGTCCTGGCTTTGAAGTCTCTGCCCTCAAGCATTTCAAATGGAAGAATATCCAGAAATTTTTACATATTTTTTCCTGATGTCCGAATCTGATACGGTGAGTCTAAGTCTAAGTTTATTGCTAGATTTTCCAGTATATGGGGAAGGAATTCAATCTATATACAATATTAGCGTTACCACTGACGTGCCAAAATAGGCTGAGCTCGTAAACGTACAAAAAAATGTGCATCGTAAGCATCACTGCCTTTGTGATGCTATGCAATGATTTTTTGATCTAGCTTTTGTTTGCTTTCATCATTGCCAAATGTCAAATTGTCAGCCATACTTTCCTATCATTTCAGTACACAGTACGACGAAGACATACATTGGTCTGAACACATACGAGTTGAATTTGAATAAAGAAATGCTACTTAAGGAAGGCACGTTGGTGCATTCGGAAATGATTTACACGCGAGAATAGGACGTTGCTGCTGGCGTTTACACGTTATGAGTCTTGAGCTTCAAACGAGCTTCGAATTGACAACACAATTTATCAGCTGTTTTCATTTCTCAAATGTCAGTTGACATACAAATTTCTCAATTTAGGAGAAATTCCCTTAATTTGTAAGGGAAGTGTCAGTGAAAGGGCCTATCTCGCATTGATTTTTTCGAACATGTCGAAAAATCCCATGGTGGAAGGAATATAAGGTGTGCTGGACAGCTTGTCAAAACCGCCATATTTTTGTGACGTCACTCAGGGTCCGTTTTTGACACTGGACAGATTATTACTTAAGCTTTCATCACAATTTAAATTTCGTATATTAACAAATTAAGAATGAAAAACTGGAATTGAATTGCAAATTGATGTAAAATGAATGGATTTACTTCATTTATAATTGGTATTATATAAGAAAATGCAACAATGTGCTTTAAAAGGTTGCAGAAACCATACTGAGTAGTTGAAACGTTGAGAAGAAATCCTTTTTTGTTTTTTTTAGAGTGTGAAAAATGTGTGTTTGTTTCCGCCTATAAGTTTCTGTTGATATACAAATTCCCCCGATGACGTCACGCAGGGTCTCAATAGAACCGTCCAGCACTTATATTCCTTACACCACGGGAAAATCCTTACGTGAAACTGACACATAGCGATCTCTTTCTTTTTATGACATTCCTCTCACTTCGCTCTAAAAAGCACGAAGCAGTATTTTTTGCATAGCATATGATTTGCTTGTGTTGAAATACGATGCTAGAAGCAACGCTCTATTGTGTTCCAGGCATTATTGTTCGTGCATTTTTGGGAAAATCAACTCAGGGGGAAATGTGTCGTTGTGTTGAATTTGCGCACAACATTGAAAGAAATGAATATAAAGTCTCGTGACAGGATCTCTCCAATACATCCTTGAAATCAAACCTAGCCAAATAATTAAAGTTCTTGATGTTTGATTGATTTTCTGGAGAAAGCATTTCTGGACTGTAGTTGATCCTTTCTGTTGGCTGGGTGCTGTGGGAATCGGGTAGGCACTGACTGGCGTCAACCTGGCGATGCCCAGTGTTGTAACTTTTTCTACACACCAATTGTGCTTATTTTACCTCCAAGTGGTAGCCATCGGGTACTGGTTGTAGTTCACCCGAGCTCAACTTGCCAAACTTATAAGTGCGACCTCTTGTCCTAGGGGTTACAAAAAAGGAACTGGCCCTCCAGGTTGGGGGTTGTGCCGTCGGGGTAACTGCCCGGCCACACAAAAAAATTGCTAGTTACGAAGCAACAACAAGCCTCGGAAACGGATGATTTTACTGATGACGACCCCTGCAAACGATATACGGACAACGATCTTCGGATTTGTACGTGGAATGTAAGGTCCCTTTATAGGCCACGTGCAGCCGAACAACTAGCGGAAGCCCTAGACTGCTGCAAAGCAGATATAACCGCCATCCAAGAAGTGCGATGGGATGGACCGGGCAAAAGAAGGATGAAAAACTGTGATATATACTACGGTGATTGCTACAAACAACAAAAACAGCGCCTATTTGGATGTGGATTTGTCGTTAGAGGCAGACTTAGGCAAGAAGTCCTATCGTTCAGGTCCGTGAACGAGCGCCTCACGACAATTCGCATCCAGGCTAAATTTGCCAACATAAGCCTTATATGCGCACATGCCCCCACAGAGGAGAAAGATGATGACACCAAAGACAGGTTCTATGAGCTCCTGAACAAAACGTATGAGCAATGCCCTAGCTACGACTTTAAAATTGTCCTTGGCGATTTTAACGCAAAGCTAGGAAGAGAGAACATCTTTGGTAGTACGGTCGGAAAGCACAGCCTACACGACACCACATCCGATAACGGATTTAGGCTGATCGATTTTGCTGCGGGGCGAAATGTTGTAGTAGCTAGTACAAGATTCCCACATCTCGATATTCACAAAGGAACATGGCGATCTCCTGATCAATCAACCGTCAATCAGATTGACCATATTGCGATAGACGCAAGGCACTCCTCCAGTATCATAGATGTCCGAACGTTCCGAGGCGCCAACATTGATTCGGACCACCACCTTGTTGTAGCCAAGGTAAGGTTGCGGATATGCCGAACACCGCCAAGACAAAGAAATGCTGTGAGGAAGTTCAACGTCAGCCGGCTACAATCGCAAGAGATAGCCAAATCCTTTTCCGATCGTGTCTCCCTTAACCTCTTAAGAAATCCTACGCCGCCAACATCAAGTATTGAAGACCAGTGGCAGCATTGCCAAAAAGCCATCAGAGATGCCGCCTCTGATGTGCTGGGTTTCAATCCGCCACCACAACGAAACCCCTGGTTTGACAACGAGTGTCGGCAGGCGAATGCAGCCAAGCAAGAAGCATACAAAGCGGCACTGCAAAGAAGGACAAGAGCTGCTCGGGAGCTCTACGAGCAGAAGAGGAAAGACGAACACCGGCTTCTCAGGAGAAAAAAGAAGGAGCATGAGAAGCGCGCGATCGGCAGAATAGAGGGATATTACTGCAGGAATGAGGTGAGGAAGTTTTACCAAAGGGTAAAGTTAACCAGTCAAGGTTATAAAGTCCGAACCGAAGCCTGTAAGGATGATCAAGGGAACATCGTAGTAGAGTCACAGTCGATGCTGAGGATATGGAAAAACCATTTCTGCAGACTGTATAACGGCGACGTAGAACCAAATCCCGCTGTCAGGCAGAACGAACCATTCAACCCCAATGAAAGGGACGACGAAGATCAACAATTCCGTCCACCCGACCCGGATGAAGTGAGGATTGCCATATCTAAACTGAAATCCAACAAGGCTGCGGGAGCTGACGGCCTACCCGCCGAGCTTTTTAAAGCCGCAGGCGATGATTTGGTAAGGCGCATGCACCAACTCATCTGTAAAATATGGTCGGAGGAAAACATGCCCGATGAATGGAACCTCAGCATTGTTTGCCCGATCCATAAAAAAGGAGACCCTTTGAACTGCGCCAACTACAGAGGCATCAGTCTCCTAAGTATCGCATATAAAATCTTATCTGCCATACTGTGTGAACGCCTAAAGCCATTCGTCAACAACCTGGTCGGTCCATACCAGTGTGGCTTTAGGACAGGAAAATCCACCATCGACCAAATATTCACACTACGGCAGATTTTGGAGAAAACCCAGGAGCAACAAATCGATACCCACCACCTTTTCATCGATTTTAAGGCCGCGTATGATAGCATCTATAGAGACGAGCTATACAGAGCAATGTCTAGTTTTGGCATCCCTACCAAACTCGTCCGTTTGTGTAGGATGACGATGGAGAATGCACGCTGCTCCATCAAGGTCGGTAAAGACCTAACCGAGACCTTTGATGTCAAAAAAGGATTCAGACAAGGCGACGCGCTGTCATGCGACTTTTTCAACATCGTTCTTGAAAGAATTGTTCAAAACTCGAACGCCAACACCAGAGGAACAATCTTTCAGAAGTCCGTCCAACTACTCGCATATGCCGACGATATTGACATTATTGGAAGAACGCAGCGTGATGTCAATGGCGCTTTTGTGGGTATTGCAACGGAGGCCGCGAAGATGGGTTTAGCGGTAAACGAGGGTAAGACCAAGTATATGCTGTCAACGAGAAAGGACACCCAACACCGACGTCTCGGTCAGAACGTCACAGCAGACAGATATAACTTTGAGGTAGTCAAAAACTTTGTCTACCTAGGCACCGCTATAAACTCAGACAATGACACCAGCGCTGAAATCAAACGAAGAATAACCCTTGCCAATCGCTGCTTCTTTGGGCTAAGAAAGCAACTGGTAAACAAAGCCCTCTCTCGAACAACCAAGATAACGCTCTACAAGACCTTAATCGTCCCAGTCCTGCTATATGGCGCGGAGGCATGGACTTTGTCAAAAGCGGATGAAGCTGCCCTTGGTTGCTTCGAGAGGAAAATTCTTCGTGTGATTTTCGGTCCCGTCTGCATAGACGGTGAGTGGAGGAGGAGATATAATGACGAACTATACGGGCTGTTCAGCGACATCGACTTAGCCAGAAGAGTGAAGATCCAAAGACTGAGATGGCTAGGTCATGTAGAGCTGATGGAAACCAATACTCCGGCCCGAAAAGTCTTCGAATCCACCCCCGAGGGACGGCGCAGTAGAGGAAGACCGCGACTCAGGTGGCGCACGCAAGTGGAAAGGGACCTCAACCAACTATGCGTGCGAAACTGGAGACAGCTAGCTAAAGATCGAGCTGGCTGGAGACGCTTGTTGGTTGAGGCCCAGGTCCACCCCGGACTGTAGCGCCACCTTAAGTAAGTAAGTAAGTAAGTAGTTGATCCTTTCTATAATTCGCCTACTGGACTGGACGAAAACCGAAGTTTCTGTTTGTGCTTTCGTTTCTGTCGCCGTAAAGATGATATTGTCATCGAGAATCGTCCAGAGATTTGTAATAACTCAGACATACTTTAAATGTTCTTCCTGGAGGAGGCGTTATTATTCAAAAACATGAAGCAAGGGAGTAAAGCAAATTCTGTGAATGAAAATAAACAACAATGTGTTCTTTTTTTTAGTGCAATGGCCAGCAATGTGTTCTGTTTTTTTATAATCAGATGAATTATATTCCTTGCGGTCACAAATGGGTGGTCATTAAAAGTGTGAAAATAAAATTTCATATTTTGACACTCGTTCAAATGCACGTGTTTCATTATTTGACAGATCAGTCTACAAATGATGCCAACCGTAGAAATTCAACGCTTCCGAGAGTTTGACAGATCAGATGATGAAAGTGACATCTTGGATTTTCCAGAATTCTACGAAAGGACCGCACGTTGTTTAGGAGCGATGTGTAAAGTCATGGATCAACTACTCATATTCTAATTAGTTCGATGTCTACACTTTAAAAGTTTCACACAGCAATTTGAAGTCTCCTCAAACATTTCACGGGTTTTCATTTTCAATCCGTGCTTGAACTGAATTCTCAAAAACAGAGTTATCCAAGTAAGCAGAGTAAAGCGTATATTTAGCCTTTCAAAAACCACCAAAAATATGTTCAAAACGATGTAATTTCCATCCCACACCGTCCAGTTCCAGTTTTCAGCATTGATACACGTCACGATCGTTTCGGTCTGCTCCACATAATTAACATTTTCAAAATACAGTCGACCACAAAATATTTCAAAAACTATTCAAATGTGTTTCGCAAGCCGATTCAGAGCGAAATGAAAAAAAAAAAGAAGACCGAAACGCCTTCTAAACAAGCAGTCATGCTCATGTGCAACGGCACGAGCACAGGCTACACTCCTTGACACAACACTATTGTGGGTTATTTTTAAAATTTCACTTTTTTTCTTCCTTCACTTGTTCGACGTCGAAAATCCACTTTCATTCAAAAAACAAAATTTGCCTCTGAACGCTTTTCTCTTGTCGAGAAGCACTATGCTGCAGTTTTCGACGGTCTTATGTAAAATTATCTCCAACAACTTGTGGACGAGATGCTTTTCCTTATTTTATTTTTTCTAAATACGTACAGCGGAAGGGAACAATGCGTTTTGGAACGAATCGCGTTTGAAAATCGTGTCGGTATTCACTTTTGAAAGAAGCGGCACACAGAAAATACAATACACATTTTTTTCTCGAGACCACCGCGTTAGGAATTTTTGTTCTATTTTTAAATGCGACTTTACAGCGTTGCGCGGCCCCCTTCTCTATCGACTGAGAGGTGGAGTATATTTCATTCGAAACATTCAGCGCGGGACCTAACTGCAGACTGAGCACATCTAGAGCGGACAACTTTTTCAGGTGATTTTTTTCTATTTTCAGATTTCGAAAATGTGTTTTGGGGTTTTCGGAGTAAGCTTGACACGCATGCGTTTGGGAAATTTTTGTATTTTTTGTATCTCAGATAGGGTGTAGTCGGCATGATTGATGAGATGCAGACTGTGCGTTGTGGCTCCGCGTAAACGATGTCGAATGTCCACATTAATTAAGGTTTCAGGCATTTTTTTCCGATTCAAATTCGTGTTTTTCAAGCCAGGCAAATGAAAAATTATATGTTTGGTGGCCTATCTAACCTCAATTGGAACACAATCAACACGCCTTCGTTAAAATGAGTTCACATATTTAAAATTGTATTGGAATGACGAACTAGGACTCTATATTCGGGAAACGATGGGGTCATATATAATTTATAAAACAAATATAGAATTCTAAACAATACAAAAAGCTAACGGTTCATATAAGCAACAGAGATAAATGAAGATTCAGTTAACGTCTTCCCTATTTAGTACACTTCACTGTCTTGGCCCAAATTTCATTATCGGCGTCTACTTAAACACACGAAACATCTTTTGGGCGATTAAGACGCGTCTATCAGAGCTGGTGAGCACTTCGGATGCTATTTACACTCGACAGGAAAGTCAACTTACTGACTCTCGAATGCAACAAAAGTACTTGTGCCCTCGTTGTTGTTTTTGTAATGAAAGATTTTTTTTCCAAAATGTCTTAAAGTGGATGAAAGCCTTTTCCGAAGCTCTCTTTCGAAGATCACTTTCCAATTATTGTGGTAATGAACAAAGCCCCCTCAGAAATTATTTCTACGATCGCATCGAGCTTCGACCTTTAGCTTGCCGCTGAAAAATCCAAATTATGAGAAAATCGAAGCCGATAAACTTACAGAAACCTATAATAAACCCTGTCCTTAAATTGGAACGGGTTCCTAGTCAATGGAGGTAGAAGTTACAATGATTCTGAAAACCGTTAAACTGCTAAGAGTCCCTTTCAATTCAATTTAGTTTATTTTAACAGAACCTGAACAATTGATCTTACATGCTAAAAGCTTAAAGTAGCAGAAAAGGTATTGGCTCAACAGGGAGTGGAACTTCCCAGGTCCCTGGTAGTCATGTTTGGATGGTTGCCGATGTCGAACAATTGCCTGTGGAGCAGTGTCACCAAGTATTGATGTAAGGGGATTCTTCGTAAAGTCTATTGTTGCTGGGGTACCTCTGACGGTCTCTGTTATAGGTGAGACCGGTGCATATTCGGGGCATCTTCCTCACCAAGATCGAAACCTTTTCCATGCTGGTCCATGCTACGCTATGATGGTGACCGTTTCATCATAGTCGTTTCAGTTTCTCGGTAATATGATTCCTGTGCCGTTCGCCACGGGCGCATTGGGCCTCCTATACCTACGGATAATGATCATGTGAAAGCGCTTTAACCGACAATAGGCCAATATAACTTTTGCGAAAATATCCATACGGCATTGATCCTTGAACATCAACGTCTGTGCTTGAGTGATCCCGAATGCGAACAGCGTCGGTATGTAGACGAAGACAGCAGCTGTCACACGCTATTCGCACTTTATATAACATTGTTTTTTTTAGCCAAGACAGAGCTTTCTTTATAGCTATAGTTTCTGCCTAAAAGGCTTTACAGTGATTTTGTAGTCGGAATAACGCACCCGCGTCTACGCATTTACCAATATTCGACCCATCTGTGAAGATTCGCAGACGTATGATCTGGGGGGATGGTGGTTGAGAAATCCTTCTCGAAGAGGAACTTAGCTGTCATAAGCAGTGCTTGTAATAAACTATAAATAAATAAACTCATCTTCGCTCCTAAGCTCGTTAAAGCAAGCTGAAGGACGACACAGAATTCTCACTGCTTCACTAGTTTTGGAGCTGACCCTAATTAGGCTTTGATGCAGATTGGTTGCCAGACGAGGTGGCTTTTAAAAACATCTGCTTGAGTCGATTGTCCCATCTTCAGCGGACACTTGATCTTCCAGACGTCCTTATGAAAGCTTAAGTTAATGAATCCCATTAAAGTCGCCTTTTCTTTTCATATGCATTTCAGCAACATTGTCCTGCAAGGAGGGCACCAAAAAACAAATACCACGTTTCCCTGCGACAAAATCGCGCAGACATGCCGCGAACTTCTCCATTGGTGCATTTTGAAATTCCGCCAAAAACATCGCTATCCCTCCGCGTTCACCCCGCACCAAGGTACAGAAATCAATTACTGAAAAATAAAGTTCCTCTTATCTTCATCTTAATCCTCTTGCCACTTGTAGCTTTCCGCTAGAATTGAACCGACTCCAAGGACACAAGGACAACCCGGGACGAGGACAAGCACAGAAGTGAAGTAATGAAGAAAAAAAAAGCAGAAAAACCGAAAACTTCCCTCCGAACTGATACATAAAATTTATCATCTCTCGCATTCACTGTGAACGTCACTTTAAGTGAATCCCCGACTCTGACTAGTAGACTGGTTCTTCCGTTGCCGCTCCTGCCACTGCCACTGCCACTGCCGCCGAAAAGGACTCTCTGTGATTGTAAGTCAATGAAAAAGTTTACCCTCGAACTCGCTGCTGCCGCTGATGCTGGTTCTGCATCCTTTTCATTTATGATTTAATTTTTTAATGGGCACCAAAGCGTTTGCTTGGGAAGGAAACTTTTTAAATTGGAAACCCAACCGCTCCCACCCCCTGCTCCGCCCACGGGTCGTGAGTGCGCCTTCGCATCCGCGCGCGTAGACACAGAAAAGCGCGGCTAAAGATGCCAACAGTCGCACAAGGAGCAGCACAAGTAACAGCACCACCATCAGCGAAGCGGAAGTGAACTTTGCACCAAACTAGAAACTTTTGCCATGCATGCAGATGCAGCAGATGGGGCGCAGTCGGCGCAGGGCGGGTGAGCACCGGCGGAAGGATGTTTTCAAAATATTTTAATTTGCCCCCTGTGAGTGGCTTAGTGGGCCCGAGGCTAGCGCAGAGCGTCTTGAGACGACTGCGCCACGACGACAAGCTTATAATGTGCACATAGTCAGTCATCTAACCTCGTCCTTCCAACGGGGGGTGGCTGGCAGGACGGGATGATGTAAAATTTGTTGACGAACGAAGACGTACGGAGTTGTCGTGTGGAACGAGAGAGTCGGAATGCCTTAAACGATATGCATTCACTCGGGGGTACACGGCGCGGCGCTCCTCAATTGCTCGAGATGAATTATTCAGGACAATGGATGTTGTTGCATGTTGCAATTTTCATTTTTAACAAGATTACCAGATGCATTGTGTGTGTGTGTTTGGGTGGCGGAGGCAGGCAGGCCGTGGCCCGGGGCGGCAGACTTGTCTTATGCCCATGAAGATGACAGAAGTATAATTGGCTTTTTAACATAACAATGGTAATTGTAAATAATGCAGAGGAATTGTTCAGTGTCACCGGGAGTGGTGGATGGAGTCGAGTTTGCGTTGCAGTCAGCTGGCGCTTCTGGCGGTGGCGTTTTTGGGGGACGAGTGCCTGGTGCATGATTTGGGCAAGTTGGAGGAATTATTGTTGAGTAAATCATTGGTCTGATCTGATTGAGTGATGTGGAAGCACTTGGAGGGGTAATTCACGATGGACTACGTGATGTGGAAGGATCACTGCTCGAGGCAGGGTGTTTCAAATTTTGTTAGCAATTCATTGAGCTCCTATCACACTCAACGTGAGGGAGGAGTGCTTATCAAACTCACGGTCCTTCTTCACATTTCGCTAGAAAAGGTATGAAACGTCAGATTCCGTGGCATACTGCCGTGTTTCTGCTCACGCTCCTATAGAGGATGCGTATTACAATGAGAGGGTTGACTTCAACAAACGATGACAGCAGCGACACCCAAATAGGTCTTGGAGGTATAGAGTCAACTGGAAGCACTGCGGGAAAGAGAGCACATTGAAATCAGATTGAAGTTTGAAGGACTTTATTAGGATGCGGGGTATTTTTGTAGCCCTTTGCGCAGTATTCACTCCTCGTCATCCAAAAAAGGACCTGATTGTCCAGTAATCTAGCATCATCCATCAGATTGACTTCGTGCCGATCGACGTCAAACACTTTTTCGTGTCGACAAGGCAAGATTGATGGCTCTTCAGGCATTAGCTGGCCTGAGCCTAGCTCCTACAGCAACTACTCGTATTCTGCTTGCTATTGTTCTCTCTGTAGTTCACGGGACTCACAGTTTTGTGCCGACTCCAATTTTGAAGTTTGAGGTTTTTGTCTAGACTTTATGTGCATTGTCAGTGACTGGAGAGGTGTAGCGCAGTGATTTTATGAAAATTGTGAGTCGGAATATGAACCCTGACACGCAACGTAGTATCTGACGGCCTGTTATATGGCCTACATGGCCGTTCTTCAGATTCATGAAAACATTGCCGCGATTCTTGAGAGTGTTCAGGAGAACCCCAGAGAGTTAATCCAGCGTCATGCATAAGACATCGGCCTAGCACACACATAACCCGTACCAGGCTTAGATTCGAAGACCCTCTTTGGTGGACCATTGGTGTCCATGCGCTCGATGTTGCTCTGGTGGCAATCCATTTGGCTGGAGTCGGTATCTGTTCGTTCTCTATCACTTTTCGGGTCACCACCCCTTAAGAAGCGCTGGAGGCAGCAATCATGTACACCGAGATAGTCGTCTTTCCAGTGGAAAACCCCTTGCCCATCGCATTTCACCTCGATTTTGCTTAATACACCAATACCCCGGTTTGCGTCGTTCCGGTTTGCGTCGTCCGGGTTTGCGTCGTTTCGATTTGCGTCGCAACTTTCCGGTCAGAGGGTATTGGTGTACTTCATCTCTGGCTGGAGGTGTGCAAAAATATGTACACTATTCACAATCACAATTTCGATGAGCCAGTGTGCTTTTCTTGAAACCAGCTGCATGACTCAATAAAGGGCTTGTAAAGGGTGGTTAAATTTTAAGGGCCGATGTTGATTTTGAATAAAACACAAATTATTTAGAAAATTACGGTAATTTCTTTTTATTATGATAATATATGGTTAAATTATGTGTGGAACAAAATATCGGCCAAAGGGCCGCCGCGACCTCGGCGGCACGCCTCCATCCGATGGTCCTTGAATTGTTGGTGGCTTATCGACGTACACCATTTTTTTCAAATAACCCCAAAGAAAAAAATCCAACGGTGTCAAATCACATGATCTTGGCGGCCAATTGACATCGCCACCACGTGAGATAACACGGCCATTGAATTTGTCGCGCAAAAGAGCCATTGTTTCGTTAGCTGTGTGGCAAGTGGCACCGTCCTGTTGAAACCACATTTCGTCCACATTCATATCTTCCAAGTTCGTTATCATTTCACGATAGCGAACACCATTCACAGTAACTGCCTGGCCGGCTTCATTTTGGAAAAAATACGGCCCGATGATGCCGCCAGCCCATAAACCGCATCAAACAGTCACTCTTTGTCATTCGCCCAAATGTGGCAATTCTGCTTATTGACGAATCCACTGAGGTGAAATGTGACGATTAAATTGATCGAAAAAATCACGAAGTGCACGATATGCATTTTGATTTGAACGCCCATTTTCATAATAAGCCTGAATAACTTTAACGAGCTGCTCGATTGTGTATTTTTCCATGGTTCAAATTGAGTTAGTCTGAAATTGAGAAATGTCAAATGAAATGCAGAAAAAAACTTGACGTTTAGGTGTGGTTCACATTCAACATCGGCCCTTAAAATTTAACCATTATTTCGGATAGTGATCAATGGACGAAACAGTAGGGCTATTATAAAATTACTTAACTCTTTCCGTCTCACTGGTTGAGTGCCCACCCCTGGTTAGTGGCCCGGTTCTCGGTTCGAATCCCGGTGGAAGCAAAGTTAATACGATTTTATCCGGTTTCATATTTGGTCCAGTCACCATTAACCACTGGGGTCCAATTAACGGCACTATTACTGAACTTGTCGATCTGTGGTAGAATTTTGACTATAGGCATCACAATGGACCAACATAGTCGAAGGGTGCCGGTGATTTCGCTGACAGACTCACTGGTTCAAAATGTAAACTAGGAAAGAAACGGCGTTTTTGTGAAGTTGACACTAGAAGCCCGTAAAGAGTCATATTTTGCCGAAAAGTTAGGATACTCCTATATCTAGTTGGCTTCAATGACGATTGACAGAGGCGCTTCAGGCATGAATTGTCGAGCTTGTGAGTGATAACGGTTGGTTTACTTAAACGTGATATGAGTTAGAGAAGACCTTAAGTAGGACCGCAGCAATCAAGGCGTGATGACAAACAGGACAACTAGATGCACGTCGCCAAACATGATGACAGATGCTTTCTACACACTCCCCCTTAATGACATTTTAATAAATGTTAAAATGTGCGATTCATTAGCCACAGATGGCTCTGTAATTAGATTTCCAAAACGATTTCCAACCAACACCTGCTCTCCATCCATCGCCCCGCTCAGCGTGACGGCTGAGAGTATAATTAAATATTTCTCTAATATAACTGTAATATGGTAATTTGCATGAAATCTTTATTAGCGCCGTCACCACCATGGCCACCAGCAAACACCGGCACTCAGCTCCTTAAACAAAAGGCACTCTCCAGCCGCCACCGCTAAGTCCGCACTCATTGTGCAGAAAATCATCAGTTTCACCACTAATTGCAAATTTGCATAAATCTTCCCCCCCCCCCCCCCCACTCCCGCTCGTCACTCGGTTTGCTTTTTCGAAATTTATTTACAATCAATTTACATTGGTGGCCAGTGGAGTGGGGCCGGGAGGGCTGCTCGGTTGCACGATGTAAGCTTGAAACGGTTGATGGACGATAACAATTCCAGGTACTTGCCATCGGAACAATTCCGCAGGACTTTTGCTAAATGAATATTTATAATTTTAATTGAAAAAGTTTTGCCCCCTCCTCCGGCCCCCAGTGGCTCCTTGAACGGGTAGCCCCTGTCGGGCGTTGCGCCTCCAATGGCCGCGTCAGTGCTGCAGCATCCTGTTGCCGGCGCGGCGTTCCCATTGTGCTAGCTGCTCGCAAGGTGGGCACCGATGTGGAGCCACTGTACACCTGGTCGGCCCGATCGGAGGCGCTAATGTACATTACGCGGGTGCGGTCGAGTATAAGACGGAAGGGAAAAAAACACACTCGCCGACGTTGAGGGGGCGCATTCCCCATGGCACTCGGCCGGCCAAAGGGAAAACTTTCATGCTGCCACGATTGAGATATTCAGCGGGCTCAAGTCGAGCGCCGAAACTCGAACTCGAACTCGAACTCGGGGGATAATAGGTTCAATGGCATGAAGTAATCCGGTTTGCCGGTGCACTCTCGAGGTGTGCTTGCGCGGCAATGGAGGTGGAGTCCCCATTGAGTGCCCGGAGCCTGGTGGTTTTGTTTTGTTTTTTTTTTCCCCCCGTTTTTCTGTTTGTGCCAGACGGACGCTCACTCGATTGGAATTTCCTAATTGAATTCAAGCGAGAAATATTTGAATGCAGTCACTGGCCGGGCAGCATCGAATCGCAACCGATGGAGTCTGCCGGCGCATGGAGTGGTCGACAAAGGCATTGAAATACTCCAGCCGGATCGATAGTATCGCCTGCTAATTAAAACATATGCTGATTTAATTTACCTCGGTGCATTGTGGAGGCTCTCTGTAACCAGGTGAGTGTCGTTGCCGTTGGACGTTCGCACTGTGTCCGGGGCCGGCTGGCGGGTGAGAAGTGTGACGTGGCACTTTGGCCGGACAGGGGAGCTTCGTTTAAGGGGCTTAGCAGAGGTGGGCAAGTACTGTGGAATCGTCCATTTTACACAAACTGTGTTAACAACAACGTAATCCTCATGCTCATGTTGCCCTCTTGCTTCACCATCCACCCCTGGATTACCTTGCATTCAAGAGCTGTACATGGAGATGTACACTGTTCATTCATCGATTGGATAAAAACTATTCAGAGGCAAGAAAAAAAGCGGAAATACGTTTGTGTGGCTCGGGTACTCGAAGAAGCAGTTTTCTGCAAATAAAGGCGGTGTATCCCTTGGTCAAGTGATTAATTTCCCTGGATTCGAATGCACAAAGCCAGGAATTCGAAACTCAGTTGCGAAACATTCCATCAGCTGGTCCGGGAAATAAAAACTCAACAAAGTGAATCTCAAGAAAGGCCGGTGGTGAAGTTATGTGCTTGATAGGGTCTCAGTATCTTTTATGCACTCTCTACAGATAAAATGTGACATCAAGATACAGGTCCTGAGAGTTTCTATGCATTGAATGACTCTCAACGTTAAAATGTTCTCCGATCTAGATGAGATCTTTTGCCCGAAGAGGAATATCAGCCTCCTCCACACAAGAGCCGATCATAACTTCTGTAAAACAGATTGTGGTCACATATCACTGTTGTCGTGTGGAGCGTATGTGCGTTGACTTCTCCGCTGGCTGGATAGACGGACAACTTTCATAATACACAGCTCCACCTCTGTGTTGGGTCACTAATAATGCTCAGCGAGTGCAACTGTCTCGAAAAAGCTTCTCGCAATCTCGCTGTTTGCATTGCGTTCACTGGCAACGTGAGAGGACAAAAGGACGTAGAACATGAGTGTTTGCTGCAGAAGTTTGGGGCGCAAATTCACCTCGGACAGGAATACGAGCCATATCTTGCTGATTGATTGATTGATTTCCAGCAGTGTACGCCACCGGAGGCATGGACTTCCTTTCCACGTTGTCCCTCGATGTTGGAGAAGACTTTTCGGGCTGGAGCATTGCCAAATGGATGCTCTAGATGACCTAACGATCTGAGACGGGAGACTCGCACTTGTCTGACCAGATCCAAGTCGCTGTCCTTGGTCTAAAAGAGTCACAGTCTAAGGCCGATAGGGCACTGTTCTACTTACCATGTCCCTGTACAGCACATACAGTTCGTAGTTCAGTCTCCTCCTCCAAAGACCACACAAAAAATACGGGACCAAAGATTATGCGAAGGACTTTCCTTTTGAATTGGCCAAGAATCACCTCGTCCGCTTTGGTTAGCAGAACGCCACACAGCAGGACGGGGACTACCAAGGATCTTCGGGGGAGGGCTTTTTATTCCTCAATTGGCTCCAAGACCAAACTCAACGATTGGCAAGGATGATCCTCCGTTTTATCTCCTCGTTGGTGTCATTGATCGTATTCACTTCGTAGCCTCTGTAGGCAAAGTCTGTCTCTCACTACAACAAACTTATAGCTGCCAATATTGACGCTTTGTCCAGGACGTCGGTGTTCTGGCTGGCTTACCCTCATTCTCCTGGCTTACCCTCATTCTCCGCAAGGCCTACATCCTCGTCGATGCTCTCACAAGCTCCACTAACAGCCAGCTGTGTTCTTCCGATGATGTCATCGCCATTATGTTGACGTAGGGTATCAGGCGTCTACACAAGACGGCATCGAAAATCTTGTGTGCGAGACTCAGGAGGCTACAGCAGTTGGCACATCAAGGCGGCCATCGACTTGATTCCCGATATAACAAATTCATCGAGTTGAGTTCGATTGTTAGACCTGCTGGTTGTCTTGTAGAAGCGTCTTGTTGAAACCACATATCATTTATGCCAAGCCCATGGAATTGACAGGAGAAATAATGTTGCAACATGTCTCTGTCGCGATGCCCATTGACTGTAACGTGACGGTATTTTTCGGGACCAATGACACCACCGTCATGATAACCACATCGTAGAGTTATTTTTTGTGAATGAAGTGGCGTTTCTTGACGAAGCCGTTTAGCCGAAAATACGTCTGATTTTGCGATGGAATTGGTCATCTTCTTCCAATCTTTCCAGAGCCCAATCCGAGGACGTACGTCGCTTCTGATGATCGAATGGCTTTAGTTCTTGAGTTGACTTCATCTTATAAGGGTGCAGGTAAAGATCCTTTTGCAAAATTTGATGCGTTGCGATGCCTAAGTATTGAGGACGCAATGAAATCGACTGTTTTGCTTCGTTTTCGACAGACGCTTGAACGGCAGCAATATTCTCGGCACTCCGGCCAACCCCGTTGTCTCACTGGCACGGGCACATCTAGCAGCGAGAATTTAGACCTAATTGCTTGTCCAACGCGACGAGAATTGCGACCAAAACGTGACGTTAACGGTCTCAGAGATAACGTCACTGGCTCGGAGTTATAATTCTCATCAATTGTAATTCTTTGTAATCGCTTTTTGTTCGTGCTGGTTTCATACAAGAACAAGAAGAATGTTCTGTTTACTCTAAGTTTTGACATTGACAGTCCAGGCCATTGGTTTAATTGTGCGTTGACAGTGAAAGTTCAAAGTTGTCAAGTCCCAATTAAAACACCGTTTATATATTCGTCCACCGCACGTACATGGTCTTCTTCGCTACGAGACAGCTGCCACAAGAAAGCGCTTCATCGCAACAACACCAAGGACCCATCGCATGATAAGTTTTTTATACCTTCTTTAGAAGTCACGAGAAGTCGCGCTGATTCATGGGGGAGCCCCCAAGTGGACAGTTTCGAGGATTTTCTGCTGACCCACCATTAAGCCACCTGGCACCTGGCACCTGGTCAGCGGACTCTCGTTTCCCCATTTAGTTAACCCAATGACTCCGACAAATTGATTCACTTACAAGGGAAAACAAAAAAAAAAACACTTCATCCTGCCTCAGCGACAACAGTTGCTGCTCCACAGGCGCTAACACACCGTCCATCACGTACCTTACACGAGGAGCAATTTATAATCCTGTCAAGCGGCAGATTCAAGTCTAAAGTCCTTTCCAATCAGAGTCGTAAAAAATTACTTCCCCACAACTGTGGACTGCCAAATTACTTCTCCCTCAGTGACGGGGAAACATATTCGTTCCACACACACATACGCAACGCACCTGTCCCATCGGTCAGGGCGAGGAAGCTCAAAGCAAAGAAATTGATTGTTCCCAAAAGCCTTTGCGTCTATCCATCGCCTAAGCCCGAGGGACTGTGAATGCCGGCGCCTGGACACGTCGCCCCCCTTCTGCGGGACGAGTGTGTGATCCATTCTTCCGCACTATTTCGTGCATCATTTGTATGCAAAATCTAGAGTCGGCGATGTCCAATAAAACTCTCGCCTCCCTGCCGCCCTCGGTGTCCCTTTCATGCACTCACACATTCCATGGCACTTTGAACAATCCCCAAGGATTGAGTGTGGGAACGCCAAGGCCTACGTGGCGATAAGCATCACAGGATATCATCCACACAATGGGGCCGTCGCTCTCCCCTCGAGTGCGTTTGTCCACAGGATGTTTCCCCAGGATTCCGGAGGTTCTCGGTCTCGCATTCATTTCCTCACTTATGCGACCGGGGAGTGGCGGCCGTCTAACAAATGGCCGCACACACGAGGAAGGATGCATGAAATTACCATTAAGAATGATGGATTGGGGAGATCCTTGTCGTAGACACACACACACACACCTCTCGCACGGTCTCCTCAGAGGAGCGTCGCGTCGCACCGACGTACGGGCAAAAAAGGCTGGCTAACCGGAAGATTAAGTACGCTAAATTAACTTCCTTGATATGAGCATTAAGCCTCCGTTTTGGAGCCGTCACTGGAATGCCGGGCCGGGGTGCCTGCCTGCCGACGTTTTTATAGCACGCATGATGGATGCGGGGACCGAATGGGATGCTTTGTATGCAACATTGAATTGACTTCCTTGTGGATTTCGATTTAGACTCGGATTTGGTCGGCTTCAAATGGAGTAATTAAGTTTAATGATCCCTGAAATGTCTGTGCGTCGATGCACAATTGAAATTGAAACGAGGACGTCCGCAATGGCCGCCAAAGTTCGAGTTGTTCGATCCGGTCTCTGTCCGTTTTCGATATCCATCAATTCATTCCTGATTGGATTATTTCGAATTCCACCAGGACTCATCAGAGATAATGCCCTGCGGCCCGTAATACGAAGGAGCGGCTCATCTCCGCTCTCGGTGCATCGGTACGCTCTCTGTGCTGGCTGGTCCGCCCTGGTTCGGCACAAAGCGAGTTAGCCATAAACAAGGGACAGAGAATGAAGAAGAGTCCTTAATGCCCAATCGAGTTAGATTCCTGTTTTTCGTAATTTTCAGCTGTAATCCACTTCGGATGCCTCGACTAGCACGGCGCGGACTGCAATTTATGAGACCGCTGCCTGATGGGGACAATGGCGAGGACGAGGACGAGGCTAGGACATCACAGCTAAACAGGATAAGGCCACAGAATTTAATTTCAACACACAAAACTCCGAGTGGAAACAGAGAAACAACCGGGTTCAACTTCCGCCTCAGCCGGCACCACCACGCCGTCACCGTAAGGACACCCCGGTGCAGAAGGGAAGCATATTATCGAAGGGTGGCAAATCTCCGTTAATAATTCGAGTCAAAGGAGCTCCCCGCCTCGTCTGAAGATGGACGGGCGCTGAAGAAATGACTGGGAAATCTCATTTTGCTGCCGAGTCCTTTGTGCGCTCGCCGTGTTGTGTGCCGTTGTCTCCTTCGATGTCGGCGGCCGTGCTCGCCTTTTTTTTGTTGTTCTCCGCTCTCTTCCTTGACACAGGACTCTCCACCGATTGGAGCTATAAATTTTCGCCGAACAATAAGGACGGCACAGGGGATGGGGGGCGGGGTGGGCGAGGATTGCGGAATAAATGGAAAACAAATTATGCACTTGTTTCTTTAGTGTAGCGTGAAATCCCTTTGGCCGGCTGGCCACTTCTCCCCTGATAGACACGCGGCATGGGGGTGGAAATTAAAATGCATTTTCTTTTTCATGCTTCCGTAACCATTGTTTATCCAGTTATCTCGACGGTGGGCCGGGGGGTGGGAGCGTGCTGCTGGAGTGGATTATTCCGATGGAATTTTAATCACGGCCACGGAGATCTGTTGTGTTGTGTGTGTGTGTTGCAGAATGAATCCTTATTTTCTTTTATTGGTCCTTAATTGAAATTCCTCATTCGGATGCTTGGGCTTCCTTGGAAAAAAGTATTCGTTTGGTCTAGACAAGTGGCAATCCATCACATATTTGCTTGCTAGGCAGCTGCCAATAGCCCAGAGGCGTCAAGCCAGCTCTGCAGCGCTCGAATTTAAGACCTTAGATAAGGCTGCGAGCTAGTTTGTAGACAACTCTGTCCATCTTCAAAAGAAGGCAAACACCTCGAGCTGGTAACCTAGCAAAAGGTTCATCGAGAATAGTTTACTCAGTGAATTGGACCAAATGCCGACTCAGCTCATTTTTTCTTAGCAGCACGATTCAGAACTGGCAATGTTTCATAGTAGCACAGCCAACAGTGAGGAGTTTCAACATCGGACACATGTTCATAAGCGCCAGGCAGTGCAGCGAGAGACAACGCCAGACATTGGCGGTCTACCCTTCCTTACCGACAGAAAAACCTCTCGTATGATGGCAAATGTGAAGACGCTTGCATTCATTTCACCCAAAATGAAGTTGCTGCAACGAAGGTATAGGGCATCGCAAGATGATTATCGGCCTAGAAGATGGAAGGAGAAAAGGCATCCGCGTCGAATGAAGATGTTTATCAAGAGTGTGTAAGCATCTGATAACTATTACCGGAAGCTAAAAATGAATAAAAATATCGTGTCACACTGCACCCTTCCACGTACACGCACACAATTATTCTTGATGCAACTCTGCAACCAACTCTCAAACGTATGATCTCATGCTCAGTTATACTCATTCTGTTATACGCATGTGTCAGTTAGATAATTGCAGCCGAAGAAGGATCGCTTTGTTTCTAGTTTCCCTAGAAAATGAAAGACATCTTCTCTTTCGCTCCGGTTACCTGACTCCAGAGACCGCGGCGCGCCGGGAAGATCCTCTCTATGTGGCATATAATTCAATTGTAGAAGCTCGCCACGAAGTTGCGCCATCATAGAGATATGCTCCACAGTGTTCTCATCTCTGAAGTAGTTTCTTGGGTCCAGGTTATGACAGAGCCGTCTGGAAACCACTCTATAGCTCGTGGATTCTTCGACAAACTTCTCACGAAGCTTCTCTTCAACCATAGCAATTAACGTATACAGTTTAGCTTTTTTACGGCGATTAAAGAACAGGCGAAACGAACTGGTCTCAAGGTCAATGAGGACAAAACGAAATATATGCTGTCGACCAACAAATGTTTCGTCACACACCACCTTGGACAAAATTTCACGATCGACAGCTACAATTTCGAGGTAGTGCAAGAGTTTGTCTACCTCGGGGCAAACGTGAAGTCCATAAACGACATCACAGTGGAGATCCGTCGGCAACCGGTGCTACTTCGGTTTGTCAAAACAACTGGGCTCAAAACTGCTGACCCGAAGGACTAAAATCATGCTCTACAAAACTCTTATTTTGTCTGTCCTGCTCTATGGAGCCGAAAGCTGGACGCTAAGCAAAACTGCGGAGCTGATTCTTGGTACCTTCGAAAGAAAAATTCTACGTCGGATATATGGTCCCGTCTGCGAGGAAGGCGAATGGAGGAGAAGACATAATCGCGAACTCTACGAGCTGTACCACGATGTGAATGTAGTCCGGAAGGCAAAAATCCGTCGACTGCACTGGCTCGGCCACATCGAGCCCATGGACAACAATGCTCCAGCAAAGAGGGTCTTTAAATCGGAGCCTTCTGGTTCGAGAAGGAGAGGAAGACCGAATCTCCGGTATAAAGACCAAGTAATCGCGGATGCAAGACAGCTTGGTCTTGATGACTGGAAGCAGCGTGCCCAGGACCGTCAACGATGGAAGGCAGCAATTGCTCAGGCTCGGACCGTCCATGGGTCGCCGTCCTGATAAGTTAGTAAGTAAGTAAGTTTAGCTCTCCATTCATTGAGATTTTCAATATGCAGGTCCAGCTGCATACCACACCATTGCGCGAGTTCGTTCCATTCCGCACACCAGCTGTGTCTTCGGTTGATTACATAAAGGGTTGCCTTCTTCGGCGGTCTTTTTTTATGCATGTTCAAAACTTTGATAATGAGAGTTTTGAGGGTTTGGCAGAAGAGTGGAATAGTCCTGAGCGTAGTTTGATGTCTTCGAAGGCAGATGGAGTATCCTTTTAATAAAAAACCTTAACAAGTTTTCTACACTCTCATATTATTTGTATCCCCATACCTGTGACGCATAGAACATAATTGATTTCGCAGCTGCATCAAAAACACGGCACTTGCAGCTATGCGCAACACTTTGCTGGCAAAATACTTTTTCCAAGTAGCTCCAATAGTACTCTTCGTCTTAACATTCTCACTCAGATGCTTTTCCATACTTAAGCTTTTTGTAAGGCACACTCCGAGGTATCAAAATTCGTTCACGACTTCAATAGGTATTGGATTATAAAGGTTAAATGGTTAAATTTTAAGAGCCGATGTTGATTTTGAATAAAACACAAATTATTTAGGAAATTATTGTCATTTCTTTTTATTATGATAATACTGGTATGGTTCAATTATGTATGGAACAAAATATCGGCCAAATGGCCCCCGCGACCTCGGCGGCACACCTCCATCCGATGGTCCAAATTTTCGATGACGCTGAAGCATAATTGAGGTTCTATGCCGTTAATGTGCCGAATTATCTCATCCTTTAGCTCTTGAATTGAGTTGCTGGCTTATCGACGTACACATTTTCTTTCAAATAACCCCAAAGAAAAAAATCCAACGGTGTCAAATCACATGATCTTGGCGGCCAATTGACATCGCCACCACGTGAGATAACACGGCCATTGAATTTGTCGCGCAAAAGAGCCATTGTTTCGTTAGCTGTGTGGCAAGTGGACCGTCCTGTTGAAACCACATTTCGTTCACATTCATATCTTCCAAATCCGTTATCATTTCACGATAGCGAACACCATTCACAGTAACTGCCTCACCGGCCTCATTTTGGAAAAAATACGGCCCGATGATGCCGCTAGCCCATAAACCGCACCAAACAGTCATTCTTTGTGGGTGCATTGGATTTTGGACAATCACTCTTGGATTATCATTCGCCCAAATGCGGCAATTCTGCTTATTGACGAATCCGCTGAGATGAAAATGTGCCTCATCACTGAAGATGATTTTCTTCGAAAATTGATCATCCACTGTTGCCATTTCTTGCCACCATTCTGACCATTGACGACGCTTGAAATGGTCAAGAGGCTTTAGTTCTTGAGTCAATTGCATCTTGTAAGCGTGTAAATGCAAGCCTTTATGCATAATGTTCATCAACGACGAGCGTGAGAGGTGCAATTGTTGTGCACGACGACGAGTTGAGGTGGATGGCTCTTCAGCCACACTATCGCGAACAGCAGCAATATTTTCTGCAGTAGGAGCTGTACGAGCATGCACTGGTGTTTTCACATCTCCTACAGACCCGGTCTGCTCAAATTTTTGCACTATTTTTTCCGATTGTACGCACATTTGGACGATTAAATTGACCCAAAAAATCACGAAGTGCACGATATGCATTTTGATTTGAACGCCCATTTTTATAATAAGCCTGAATTACTTTAACGCGTTGCTCGATTGTGTATCTTTCCATGGTTCAAATTGAGTTAGTCTGAAATTGAGAAATGTCAAATGAAATGCAGAAAAAAACTTGACGTTTAGGTGTGATTCACATTCAACATCGGTCCTTAAAATTTACAACTATTTTTCGAGGGTCTTTACTCTCGACACCTCCACTAATGCAGTCCGTTAGATGCTCTATGAAAATTGTGAATAGCAGATGACTCAGTGTACACCGCTGTCGAACGCCAGGCTCTGCTTGAAATCATTCCCATATTTCTTCTCTATTCCAAATTTGCCTCGAGTTTCGGAGGCAATTAAGCCAAAGACCATTTCCACAATTTTGGAGCTATTCTTGTAACTCAGTAGCATGGAATAGTGATTGTTTATTCATCAGCGAGCGTACGAGCATGACCAGCAGAGATGAGGGGGAACGAAGAAAACCAATCTCAGTCGAGGAAGTAGTCCCTCCCATGAAAGGCATCAACACAGCGCTCAAACAGGTGAGCAACAAAGCCGCAGAATGAAATGGTTTGCCATCAAACCTCTTCAAATCGAAGGAAGGTGGCGTAGTGAAGTCAAATATGTCTCTTTCCTGGCTCATGTCATCCAAGGGACGTCCGTTCCTACGGTCACATCTTCCGGATGAGCTGGTGGCCTCCGACAGCTTTGAAGAGCTTTACAAGCAGTCTATGTACCCCAGGCACTGTGGTGTGGCAATATTCCTGCCGTGACCTTTGCCAAAAGAGGGGGAAGGTTCAAATTGTCAAATTAACTCGATCATCCTCCCGACAAGCGGGTTCTCCCCATATTCAGCATTGATGGTGGCACCTCAGCTTGGCGACCCTACTCATCATCGACTGACTTAGTGGGGCTTTTCAGATTCCAATTCCATCCCCCAATTGAGACGATGGAAAAATATAAATTTCAGTCAGAAACCCATCTGAGGTGCTTCTTCGCCCGAGGAGCGCGAATCAGACGAAATCTCGCAATCAGATGCAGTTCACCGAACACTGCATGACCGCATTCATTTTAATGCGAATAATCACCTCTTCTCGTGTCGCCGTTACGCGGCACCTTTGCTCGTCTCTTAACCTTGTCATCGTTCCCCTAAACGAGGGGTGAGCTGCATCCTCGTTCGTTTATTGATTGCATGTCTCAATCCATCGAGGGAAGACGAGAAGAAGATGCAATTCGTGTTCCTGGACAAGTGCTCATCATCGATAGATGACGATGAAGACACACAATCCGCTGGGGATGCCGCCCCTCGATGCTCCCGCCGTGGTTCAGCGAGTCAAGCACCCGCCAGCATATGTAGAGATTTCTCGTTTTTTCGCTAACCCATGGAATCAGCAACCTCAGCACACCTGGGAGGAATTATTGGTTCATCCGCGCCAGCGATTCCCCGGATTTCACAGTTTTTGCCCTCCACATTGTCTTCCACTTGGCCCCCGCTCGGGCAGTGCACACTTTTTCAAACTAACAACTCGCTCAAGTTCATTGATTTTCCATTTACGACTTTTGAGTTCTCAAGTGGGCTTCAGGCGGCGACGATGGGAGCTGAAACGATGCTACAGCTTCTGCTCCTGCTGCTGCTGCTGGTGCCCCGAGGTACGTAGTTCATCATGTTTCGCACACAATTTATATTTTTTCATACACTCCTCCACTGTCTCTGTGTATCGCATTCAGGCCGGAGGCTCGGACGGGGCCGGGGCGCACGGTATCATGGCATCCCCGACTCGGTCCTATTGAAAGTTCTCAATCGAACTGAAGTGCTTGTTGCAGCGGCAGCACTGGCAGCAGCAACACAAGTTTCTGCTTCAAGTTTGGTTTGATATTCTTTTGTTTTTTGTTGTTGTTTACAGTCTGGTTGGCAGAAAGAAAGAGAATGGTTTGTGTATTCGGTAAGTTTTGTGTGTGTTTTTCTTTGCACTCCTTGTGGATGAAGGATAGAGGATAATTGAACATGAAGCGCTATTGATCCCGAATGAAGGGACTCCGTACTTGGCTGTGTGTAAGCACGACAACGAGTGTGTTAACTGAAACCATTCCATTCACGGAATGACGAGTATCTTCAAGGGAGATGTGTACGCAGAGATACAACTGTGTAGAGTGTTTGTTGGGGGAAGGGGATGTGTTTTTCGTCGGTTCTGTTCCGTTGTTTTGGAGTACTTTCATGACCTCGTTCTGTTATGAATTCGATTCAGTGCACTCAGTGCGATCAAGGACGACACTTCGGATGGAACTTTCGGAGGCGATGGCAAAGATGTAACCAATTCATGGTGATTCGTTGGGCATGCAGAAGCGAAACCCTTGACACAAAGCACAAACAAAAATGAATTTTGAAGGAGAGTGTTGGGGCGACAGAAAGGGGGATTGCATTCAAGGCCAAAAAAGGAGAGAAGCCTGCTCTTTAGAGGGCAAGTAGAGTTTCGGATTGATCTGAATGCTGTGTGGTCTCTCAAGTAGCGCGGATGTGCCCATGTGTAGACGGTTGGAATTACCGATGGACCACGTTTTTTGGTCGGCACTTCATAGAGGATGAAATGCAGATCAAACAATTCTGATTCTGGCTTATTTTGAAGCTACAGTATGGAAACTTATTCAAACTGCCGCCTCGGCTCCGTTGGCAATGCTTCAAGTGATCGATTCTCTTTTCGATGACTCGGTCTACTATTTGTGGCATTATTACATCGATAGCGTCTGGAACGTTGGCCTCGAGCTCGTTCAAAGTGATATTTGTGTACACTGAGGACTTGACGTAAATACCACAGAAAATATGTGGTGTCCAGTAGCATGCTGCTGGGAATTAATGAACGCTCGCCACATTTCTCCTTCACGATTTTGTGCGTTGCGTCACTTGCATGGCATGGAGCGCCGTCTGGTTGGAACCACAACTCGGATATAGCGATGTTGTGAACCAGAATAACACAAGACCAGAAGACCAGAAGACCAGAAGACCAGAAGACCAGAAGACCAGAAGACCAGAAGACCAGAAGACCAGAAGACCAGAAGACCAGAAGACCAGAAGACCAGAAGACCAGAAGACCAGAAGACCAGAAGACCAGAAGACCAGAAGACCAGAAGACCAGAAGACCAAAGACCAGAAGACCAGAAGACCAGAAGACCAGAAGACCAGAAGACCAGAAGACCAGAAGACCAGAAGACCAGAAGACCAGAAGACCAGAAGACCAAAAGACCATTAAACACTCGGACAGACCACAGCCCGCTTGGACCACTGACTGCTGACCACTGTGACCATTGGCCACAGAAAGTCGGTTACCATCCATCTATACCTGAGACTATTGACGATAATGGTGACTTCATCCTCATCTCGGGTGGCGCCATGCACTAAGCCATAACAAACAGTCCTTGCAGATGCTTGATTGAGCATTTGTGGATTGTGTTCGCTTCAATAACGGTTACTTTGATTGTTGCTGAGCCAAAAATGGGCCTCGTCCGAGAGGATGATTTTTTGTCCAAAATCCGGATCTCCGACAAACATTTCCAGCTCCCAATTACCGTCATGGCGTTGTCTATAAACGTCCGACTTCAATTCTTGCTTCATCAAAATAAGCCGGGTTGGCGATACATTTTGAACAATAAATTGGAAAACTTACTGAATATTTTGACAGATGGATGTCAGTTGTAAGCCTGTTCGGATTTGTTTGTACATGGTGGTCCTTTTGGGATTATACCGTACGCAAATTCAACATTTCGGGAACAAAATTTCGAAATCCAATTTTGCGTTCCCAATTCAGACGTGGTAATTCAGACATAGTACATATATGTAAATCCATTCAGCAATTATCACTTGAAATGAATGATTGTTTTATTGACAGCTATTTTTTGTTCATGTCAGCGGGCTGAAAAGTCACTAAATGACGTGCTGAATTTGGAAAGAGCTTTGTTCGATTTGACGAACTTTTAAATGCAGTTACGAAATTCAAAATTTCACTGAAAACCAACATTTGGAAATGCTAGAAAATGTATGGCGAAATGCTGAACATTTGGGCTGAAATGTTGGATTTCGGTGCGGTGTAAACGTACTATTAGCTACCATTTACTGTTGCAAGGGGATGATGCGAAGTTCACCCTAAAGCTTTTTGTTGCTGTGATGCCTCCGACGATCCCTGTCGAAGGTGATAGTGGCACAGATTCGCAGTGAGCTACTTTCAATAATTGCTTCTGATGATACGTTTAAGCATTAACAGTGATTTGCAGCAGGGTGCGGTAAGCTTAGACAGCAGATTTGATGAGAATTCTCCAGCTCACGATAGTGTACTCGGGCGATTAGATCAGGAACTCCGATCGAGGTCATTGTATCGCTCATGACAACGTGGCTACGAGACAATTCAGACATTTTCAACCTCTTCACGGGAGCAATGAAGTGCGTTCGATTTTTGAGGATCTGGGAAGATCCTAGCTAGTCACAGACTGTGGATGCATTGCCAATTGGGGCATTTCCTGTAAATTGATGTCGATTAAAAATTTAAAATGTTCCAAAAATGGGCAGCTTCTTTGCTGAAATCCAGATCCACACTTCGCATCTACAACAGAGTTATGGAAGGTTGTTTTTTTTAACTGAATTTTATACGAATTTTGGTGAAAGAGACAATGCGAAACACGCTATATTCAAGTCGATGAGAGTCCAGGAACACTCTCACGGACAGCGGTTATATCTTCAGCAGGTGTTAAATTTCGTTATCGAACGAGTGTTGGGAGACTGTTCAAAGAACCGCTCGATTCGCATTTTGCCACAAAACATTGTCGGACATGACCGTCCGCAAAATAGAACAAATGCACGTTTTGCTGTGACTTACCATGGTTGTTCTGAAAGGCCACAATCTGGAAAATGATCAAACAGATAAAACAACCTGACCTCCATGAACTGTCAAAGCCCGTACAAAATCTAGAGTACATTGTATTCAGGGCATAAGTCTACCACTACCCACTGCATCAATGTGACGACAACTGCACGGTCACTGGCATCTGCCTCGAACATCTGCAGCACCGCATCAACAACCTCCAAGGTCCAACCACCTTCCCTCCGAAGCATGCCAGGAAATTGCTTCTGAATACATTCCGACAGGCCAATGCACCTACACGCTGCAGATCCGCATCTCTTGTCCTATCTCATCTTTTCAATTTCCAATTTTTATTCATCACCCCATCCCCCCCCCCCCAGAGCACCCAAAGGTCCATCAAAAATGTTTCATTCATAAAAATGCATCGCCAAAGGATACCAACCGCATGGCTCCTTTTCAATCTTAATTGTCCATTATCCTCACAATGTGGTCGCTCCACTTATGTGCACCATGCGGACCCTCCCCCCCTCCTCCCCTCGCCTGTTGAATGATGCAATTTAAAATTGATAAATATTGCAAAGGCTCCACGCAAGAGAGATGATGAGAAGAATGGAAGGAAAACCAAAGAATTCCAGTAACCAATAGAAATCCATTATCCTCGCAATGAAAGCCGCCCCTTTCAACGGCCTAATGCTTGTACAGTGTGCTCAACGAGGATGCCCGGCCCGAAGAACCGAAGGCCGAGGACCCTTTCAAATGGAATATAATGGACAAATAATGGGCAAACTGCCTACAACATGTTAAAAGTTCATTCCACAAGTCCGAAACATGGCGAGGACCTCTGCGCGCACACACACACCGCCGCGCCGCCATTCACATCAGAGCATCGTCACAATCCGCCTCGGCAGAGTTCTTCAAAAGAATCGTCGTCATCAGCATCATCATCATCGTCGTCGTCCCTTCTTCTCGGGTGAGTGGGGGGAGGGCTTTTTGCCTCGGCTTGTCATTTCATTATATTGATGTGCCTTTCAAAAACTTTGTCATTTATTTTAAGACGACGACGACGATCTAAGGACACACACAAAGGACACACAGAAAAGAAGAAAATTGGTGTTTATCTAGGCATGGGTAAACCGAATAAACGAACGCGACGACCCTGGGGGGTGGAGGTGTGGGCTCTGGCGGAAAAGGCAACAGCAAAAGGACCTCTCTCCGCCTTTCATCTCTCGGCTAAATGAAATCCCATTAACCTTAGAAGCGCACGCTGTGAGCAGCTCAGACTGCGGAGCTTATCATATCATTTCATCATCGGCATCAACGCAAGGAATGCGAATTAGAGGTGTACCCTGTTGACAGCGCAAAAAAACGGCAAAAAAAAAGGATTTTCATCTTAAAAATACGAGACTTCGTGCCCTTTCCTTCGCATTAAAAATGTAACTTCATCTCGGCAAAACGAAACGATCCCGCTTCCTCCAGACATGGCCGGAATGGGGATTTCCACGGCGACGGTGGTACCCATGCTTTTTTTTCTGTACATTTTTTCAGTTCCTCTCTCTCTCTCCTAACTTGGCCACTTAATGGTATTTCAGACACCCGGCAAACTTTCCACTTAACTCCCCTCGTGCTCGTCCTGATCGACTGCATAAGGATACGCCGGTTTTCTTTTTTTGATTTCGTCGAAAATGAATCGAAAGTTCGACTTTTAGAATTTGTTTCTTGAACAAGGACATTCTCTGATCACTGTCTGCCTCTCCCCCTCCCTGTGGGGGAGGGGGTGCTTCGTCCATTGGTGATGCCCCATCACGTAGGCGCCCATAAAAAGGATAATTTTGATGAAATTTATCACTTAAATGGGATTTCCGAGATCAAAGACTTGTTTCGATTGACTTTCGTAAAGAGTTGAGCTTGAGCCGGGGGTGGCTGCACAGTTTGTCAACAAGTTGAAGTGGAGGAGGGGTGGATGGAGTGGGTTGGGGGTTGAGAAGTTATCCCATTACAGTGCGTTGGGGTGGCAATTTGAATCTCCAATCAGCTATGCGTAACAGATGTCGAAACGATGGTTCACTTTGGCCGAAGATTCAGACACGACTGCTTTGAGGTTTGGCTGCGACGACTATCAGGTTTGCATGAGGTGTGGGGGCATAGTCCTTGTCTGGGTAAGTTTTTAAACAATCTTGGAGTGGAAATTAACTTGATACGGGATTATGCAAGCAGACAGTGTAACAAGGCTTCGGGCCTGTCATTGCTGACTGATAGATGTGTTTATCACTGCTTTATGTGTTTACGGAAAATGATGTACTTATGCTATACACACATTAACTCTTTAATGACCACTGGTCCATTTTGGGCACACACTCTTTGAACAAAATGTTTGCCCAACAAAAATATTCCAAACCGCGTGCGAACAGTTTTATGTTCTGCTAAACAGTATGCACCGGTTGCCGCTTGAATCCAACTGCACTTGAAAGCTTGGAATGCAGTTCAGTCTGCGCCGGACGATCATACGTATTTTTATGTAAATTTGCGATTTTCACTCATGAATATTTCCGGGAAATCGGTCGAATCCGACTCCATATTCATTATAGTGTAGTGCAAGTGTTCAAAATAAAAATTAAACAAAATCTCATATTTCTTCTGTGATTTTTACTTCGTGCCCAAAATGGTACGCTAGACACTTAATAATGATAATATGGGTGGCGCTACAGCCCGTAGAGAGCCAGGGCCTAGCTTCTCAGCAAGCACTCGTGTTGTGCTCGAGTGGAAGACACTTACGCCATAAAATTTGTTTTATGTGAGATAACATAAGAACAGCGTACCTCATCAATAAAAAGCTCGGAAGCTCGAAGCTCGGAATCGGGACCGGAAGCGATGTGCAATAAACAAAAGCACCGTCGTTATTTGCAACGCTGCACTCTTCACGAAGATGTAGCGTAGGTTATCTGTAAGCTAGAAAAGAGATAAGAATCTAGTTTCGAGTTGTCCGTCGCCGATGATAAGTCGATAGTTCAGATTTTGATTAAGTTTGCACTTTTGAGTGCGGTGGAAAGCAGCATCGAATGTGTGGCTTCGTACTACGGCATCGATGTTTCCACAATCGCTTGGAACGACAACAAAGTTGTGAATATGGCTTCCACGATAATAAATATTTATCGACTGATGAAACATCAGCGACAACAGCTCCAGCTAAATCGGTGGAATCAGTTTCAGAGTCAGAATCCCTTACGTCATACACGAATACAAAAAATGCATGGGCGGCGTCGATCTAATGGACGCGTGCTTGGGTCGATGTCGCATCCTCACCAAATCACGCAAATACCGTAAACACAAGGCCTTTAATGCCACATGCTTGAAAGTTATATCGACGCCACTTCGATTGTACAGAAGTCGAAAGAGTTTAACGTGAATACCCGGCCAATTATTGGCAAATTTAGTTTAGTAGCAATTTAGTGACGCTTAAGGGCGACCACAAACCTTGCTGAGGGCGAGGCCTATCTAACACCTCTAGCATCCACAGACTCTAGAAGGGTAATAGTATGCAATATGTGCACGGGATTTTGGGCAACCACAGCCACCATGATACTCCGACTAGGGGGCCTACCTCTTGATAGCTCAGAATAGGAGGTCGGAAGCCTAACGACACCAACTATCCTTTCCGGGGCCAGCTATCTCCCATGGTACCAGAATATAGCCCCTGGTCAGGCTTTCGCAACCGTGAAGGTCACTTCTAGATAAGTGCCGTAACACTCAAGTCCTAGCAACCTTTTAGGTGGACGCACATCGAATCAGTGGTCGAGGCAGTGACCAATAGTCGAGTTGCATGCATCTCCACAAAACACATCACAAGACAAGACAATTTTGCCCGGAAATCCTAACAGAGTCAGACCGAGGCATGCACCAACCGAAGCGTTCTACACCACTACCGAAAAATCTAATTGCTAGAGAGTACAGATACATAGCACATGCACTCATCCCTACCAAAGAAACCCCAGAAAAACGAAGGCAAAAAGGCCTAACTACAACAAGGACAACAAGAAAACTACTACTACTCGAAGAAACGGTTAGTTCCCGCGTAGAACCACAGTCTGCATCCCCTGACCGACGCATTAATTGCGTGGTCGAGTCATCACCGATTACATGAACAGACACTCCAACAGTACAAGTACAAACTACGAAGCCACTACATTTGTACGAATTTATCATGGAAGTGGCAACTGGTCTACAAAATCCGGCACGAAAATCTGGTCGCCAATCGAATTTGGAATCCGAGATCGCAGCTAACCAGGGTCCAATGAATGTTGCTCATTTGCCACCGAAGGATGTACGACTAGACACAATCGGCCACTTGCCGGAGCACGATACAACTCTACATCGATGCAAAAAACTTGGATGCGATTCACGAACTCGATTTATTTGCCAGAAATGTCAAGTTCATCCGTGCCTCACCAGTGAAAGGAACTGTTTCATGGAATTTCACACAACCTCAGATGCACCGTCGATGCTTTTTGATCCAAATTTCTTTTTTAATTTTTTAAATTCATTTTCATACAACTGGTTTCGATTATTTTCAATAAAAAATAAGTCACCTGTCACATACCCATGTGAGTTATATGAAAAGTCGTAGAACAAAATTTGTCATTAAAGTGTTAAGACGACGTGGTAGCCGAAGATCAAGCCAAAGCTGGATCCGGGCAGTTTTCATTTCACATCAAATCTGTCAGCTAAATCCCCGATTTAAGACGTAGGCTGTTGGGATCTACGAAAGTGTTCGAAATCAGATAGATCTGTCAGGCATTTAGCTTTTTGTAAAGATGCATCGTCCTCATCGTTGCTCGGACTCCCAAACGCAGATGAGACGTGGCTGATGTTTGTACCTTCAACCCAACAATCTTGACAGAAAGTCGTCTAGTCGTCCTAGTCCCCAGGTCGCAGGTTGCTTTTTGGCTTGAGAAACACGTTCGCTGCGGTATAGCGTATACGCATATGATTCGGATTTGCATGCGAGAACTTCGAAGATCGAACAGAAAGTGTGCCGAGAGCGTATTCCCACATCTTACCACTAAAAAAACACTGAAACCCTGCTTCTAGAGCTGATTCGCGCTTTAAACGGACTCTCATTTCCCAAACTATACAAACTTGAAAGAAGGCCACAGCGTTGTTTTCCTCTGGTCAGCATACGACATTTTCATCACTTACTTTTTTTCTCATCTCAATGCAAATTACAGGCGGGCCACGTGACAAACGCGTTGAAGACGCCTTAAGGACGACCAAGCACGCACCGAAACTCCTTCAAATGGTCGGCTCGAAATAATTGCGTGTCCAAGTGCACTCAACTGAAAATGCAACCGACAACAGGTAACCCTAAATCATGTTAATGCTCGTAATAATGGCCCTCGCCTGACGCACACACTCGCCAGTCGCCAGTTGCCACCGCTCCGAGTTATTATTACAACAATCATCAAGTTGTACTCTAATTAAAATAACACATCACATCCGCTTCGTATGAATAATTAAGCACACAAGTTGGCTTAGGAGTTAGGCGTTGGGAGGCCACCCGCCCCAGCGCCAACGAGAACAGTCGTCCTCGTCGTCATTGAAAATGCACGCACCATCCTCTCGGCTCTCGGCTCTCGGCTCTCGGCAGCCGCATGTTGTGTTCATTAAACGTGACAACGAGAGATGACATCCTGCATCCTCTCAGCAATTATTATCGATACCGTTGCTAGGCGAAAATTAATTCCAAGCCCATGCGGCACCCTCTGAATCGAAAGCGTCGTCTGGCAGTCCCTGTCAAGCGTCCACATACTTCGACTGACCGCAGTGCAATGGCCAGGGATGTGAGGGCACATCGTCTGAACTTAGGAACAAATGCCTTTCCATGCAGGATTTGGAAGGGCTGCTTCTCGGGCAGGAGCCATATTAATATTCACAGTTAATCTCCTGCATATGGATGCGTCCACATTGGATATTCAAAGTTCTTACGACTTGGCAGGCGGCATGGGTGTTGGCTCTTTTCAATTTGCAAGCGTATTACGCAGCCCATCGAGACCAGATGTGAGTAATGACGACGCTTCAGCTCGACGATGTGTGCTGGGTGTTGTGGCGAATTTCGTTTCTGCAGATTTTGGAAAAAGCATTAAATGGTGGCGGGGGCAGTTTGCAATGTGTCCAGTTCAGTTTTGAAAATTTTGTGAATTCATCGGCTGACAGTGTGAAGGGAAAGTTGTCGCCACGGGAGGGACGAATGGAGGTGTCAGGAATTCGAGTCGGAATAACTATTGAAGGTGCCATGAAGTGTCTTGACGAGGAGACAGTCGAAAAATATCAGACTTGCTGCAGTGCTGTGCACATGGGCAGGGGATATTTTCAAGTTATTGTGGGAATGCTTCTTTCTCTTGCAGTTTTGGTCCGGCGGAATCATTGGTTCGTATTTTTTTTCAAAGATGGATGGGAGAAGAAGAAGAAGAAGAGAGGATGGGAGAACAACATTGCCGACAATGATATCGAACTATTTCTTCTGCATAAAATGCACAAGTTTGTCGACTTGGTTCCAGCAAGACGGCGTTTCATGTAACAAAACACGAAACTCGACGAACCTATTGAGAAATGAGATCGAAATGAGCACAAAGCAACTGGATATCCGCCTGAAAAACCCAAATGGACGTCTGCGCTTACAACAATACATTGTTTTGTTTTTTTTTAAATGAATAAATTTGAATGCAAGACCATGTTCTAAAAAGGACACTCAAAATTGATCACTCTGTATGAATCACTTGAAACGACCACTTGAAACGTAGTCGTACATGAAACAATCCTCCAAAAGTAAATGGCAGACATTGATTTATAAACTGAAATAAAAATTATATACGTATTTCGAATTTTCCGATATTTTGTTTGACATTTAAAAAATAAACGCTTAAGAAATCACCCTTGTGCCAATCAATTCTGTGTACTTATTCACATGGTTTCGGCATCTGGCATTGGTCCATCTTTAAATTTTTGTGGTATATTAACCGATGTCATCGATTTTGTTCCTCAAATTGTGATCTCGTTCTCTGGTTCATCTGGGTCTTGAGATATGGCTCTAGTCGTTAGATGTCTGGCCTTGATCAGATTCTCAGCTCGTTTGTTCCGAAACGATTGAAGACACATTTAGAAATGCCTCAAAGCGATGAGATGTGTGATTATTTCAGATTACTTTTCGTACGATAGGATTGTTCGCTTGGAATAGAGACTGGTAGTCAGCTTCCTTCTGAATACGTTCGTCGTTTCTTAAGTCTCCACACAGTCTCCTTTTGGCTGCATGGCGTATTGGGTAGTTGTCTGGACTCCTACTCTGGTCCACCGAATTCAGCAACTTTCATAACTCCCGTATCCGCATATTTTATTTTACTATCCAGAAAAATACGTCTGTTCTCAGTGAGCTTAAACGAGTGGCTGCTGTAGAAGCTTGGCCCAGGTACACCTCGGACTGTCTCCTTCTTAGGGCGCTACAGTCCGAGGTGAACCTGTGGCCTATTTCCTGACAAGTTCAGCAGCCGCTTTATTGCCGGCTCTGTTGCTGTGACCTGGGATCCAGAGTAATCACCATCCCCCAATTTTTGTAACTCCTACTTAGTCCTCGAGTGCGACTCTACTTGAAATGCCTTATCTCATGCGTTCCTAACCTACTCAAAGCCTTAATTGTAACATCTGCAATGTTAGTGTTGCTACCAGCAAAGAGACGGCATTGTTTTACCACTCATGAGGCGCTTGAGAACCGCTCTAACAGCCAAGAACTGACCGAATAATCTGCAGCAGCTCAGTGCAATCATTATCCGGCTTGTATTTTGAACTGGGTCACTTTGCGTTGTGAACTCGCGCAAAGCACAAATCACGCCTGCGATCATGAGAATCGCAGCAACTACCCAAAGTGGAAAGGTGGACTGGCCACGGGTAACACTGATTTTAAAGATTATCTCTTTTAACTACAAGACCTCTTAACAAATGACAACAGACTCACAAACACGCTAGAACCCCTAATTGCCACACAAACTGTACGCAGCCCCCATACGCCGCCGATGATGAACGAATGCAAATACCTACCCACTCTCCCAAGCTCCCCCTAGGGACGAATCGCTTGGGGAACAGTGTATTCCGTCGAGCACGCCGAAGTACACTATTTGGAATGCTGCCCTACGCAAGCATGTGTCCCTTCGAAACCGAATTTCTTCTAAAACGCACTCCTTGCAGATGCGGTCCCTGGTCACAGAATTCGTGGCCACATGCAACCCTGTGGCTGCGTACCGAATGTGACCACCACCAATGTGGTCCAGGAGCAGCACAAGCACCTCATGCTGCAATATTCAGGAAAACTTGTAAACGTGTGATTTATGTGATCTCATAAATTTCATTGGACGCAGTTGCAGCCAGGATGTCATTAATAAATTCCTCTTTGTCATTGCTCCATGGATTGGGGAGGGGGGGGGGGGGGGGGGGGTACGAACGAATCAGTGAGTCCGGGTAGAGGATGCGATTATCACATCTCCGGGGGTTTGAATTTTAGAACCCCCCAGCCCAGCCACTCGCCCTCGCCACCACACAGACGACGCTTACAGACGCTCACACAACAAGAATCACGATGTAAACGTGTAAGCAGCAAGACGTCCTGAGTGAAGGACTTAATCTGCCGCAGACGTGCACTTCGATGAACAGAAACAATAAATTGAGTTAATTGTACTTTATACACTTCGTCTCTCACTGGCAGTGCAGCAGGACCTGTGCTGCAAGGTTCGCCCCCCTACACCCATGCACCGCCCCAGCCCCAGTCGGACAGGCAGGAAGAATCGGAAGAAAAAAAACGTGTATCCCTCCGGTATCTGCATGGAGTCATAAATTCTCCACCCGGAGTTTCTTGCGAGATTCCAAAGTCCATTTTATGGCCCTGCACCGTAAGCAAGTTGGCGATAATAACTGAATTAGGACGTGTGTTACAGATAGTGTTTGAGTTATATGGCCTGCATGGACGAGGACGTCGCTTCTTCGAGGAGACTCGCAAGAAGGAGGTGATTTTGGCGATTTTTACAGGACGAGAGAGAGAGAGATTTAGAACTCAGATGGGACCGAACAAAGTACCCATTGGCGTGTAAATCTGCTGAGCGAGGACGAACTGGAACTGAAGCTGAAGCCAGCTGGATTTTGGCCGCAATCTCCATCTTCACGGCTGTAACGAATGTCCTTGAGCAAGAAGTCTCTTCCACCTTCGCTGGCATGATAAGTTCTCCATGTCTGCCGATGAATGCAGTGTCATCTTCGATGATCCTTTTAGCCGGTGCCCGTTGATGTCCTTATCCCTGACTAAAATGAGGTATGTTGAAATGGATTCACTGCGATGCGGGAAAGAAGTGCGGAAAGTCATCTTCCGTGAAACAGCTGAGTGGTGCGTCTGAAAAGGATTAGTTTGGAAGAACCTAAAAAAGTTGATTTATATCCTTTGCCTTGGGTGCACATCGTATACCTGAGGTCTGCAGCCATTTCAAGCAGCAACTAATCAGACTTTCACTGGTTCATGGTAGTTTCTTGCAAGTCACGTGGCACGTGAGAAGTGAAGGGGTTCAAGACTTTACTCGTAATGATCATCGTCATCCAAAAAATGCCAACCGTCATGAGGTGGCGGAGGCGTGTGGAAGTTGCTGAGGTTGATCAGTTTTGATGTTCATGGCGCTTGGAGAGACGCATACGTGCGTGTGGGAAGTCAGAGGTCTACGGGTTTAACGCTCAAGACATTGTGCACTGTAAAGGGGACGTAACTTCGGCTTAATGAATATTATTCTTTAAGCCTCTTGGAAAGTGGAATAAAGTACGGTCACAACTTTGTTTGTGTCAATCAATTTCAAGCCCGAATTGTAGCACATTACCCTTGATTGCCTTATCGTTTGTAATTGTTGTAAGCAAACCATGAGCAAGGCGAACAGGAATAGTCTAGAAATGAGAGGCAACAATGTAACAAAAGCAGATCACACCACTATTGGGCCATCTGTACATAATTGGGGATTTTTCGCCTGCATGGCGACGATCTTGCGTCAGCACTTAGCATATAAGATTAGATAGATCCAGAGATCAGCATACTTTCGCTGAAAAGAGTGTTTTTTTAGAGGTATAGAATTTTAAGTTGGCTGCACTATTTTAACTGGCAGCCATTTTGTCAGCCGTCAAGTGATTTGTTTTTAGTCCGGTTTGGCATTTGTTGGTTAGCATTGCATAGTTGGCATAGCAAGGCGTAGATTCAATCAATGGGCCCAATTTCCATAAGCGAATTTTGTTTAGCGATGAAGCTCACTTTTCGTTGAATGGATAAGTCAATAAACAAAACTGCAGTATTGCGAGTGATGATAATCCTCAAGTGCATGTTGAGACACCGTTACGTACATCCACAAAAACTGACAGTTTGGTGTGCTCTATGGGTTGGTGGAATAATTGGTCCGTACTTCTTCAAAAACGATGCTGGCTAGAACGTTGCAGTCAATGGTAATCGCTATAGAGCCATGATTACTGACTTTTTCGTTCATCAATTGAACAACCATGAGGTGCAGGAGCTGTGGTTTCAACAAGACGGCGCAACATGTCATACAGCTCGTGCCACAATTGATTTATTGAAGAAAACGTTTAGTAACCGCATAGTTTCACGTTACGTACCCGTGAATTGGCCTCCAAGGCAGTGCTAGGATATGTAAAGTAGCTAGTCTACGCCGATAAGCCCGAAACGATTGACCACTTTGAGGACAACATAATTGCTGATATACGCCCACAAATGTTGGAAAAAGTCATCGAACATTGGACCTCCAGATTAGACTACGTCCGAACTAGCCGTGGCGGTCATATGCCAGAAATCATATTTAAATTACAATGCCAGAAGATTATCTCTGATTTATTCCATCTCAAAGTTCTATGCCTCTAAAAGAAACACTTTTTATTAGCCCCCTTAATGTCTTTGTGGAGGTTTTGTCTGGCGCAGATCTCGATGGTGTGGATTTCTGCTTGAAACACTGCAGGATTCGACGCCATTGGTACAGAGGTTCTTGTGTTGGGTAGAAAGACTCCTACTCCCACTCCAGATTCCATCTTTGATCCTTCTGTGTACCATACCAGACTTCTAGGGTCTTATGCTGCGACACCATTAGACCAGCTTGCGCGGTCCAATATTTAGACTTCGAAAAGCCCCTCAAGGCAGTGTTGCCTGACCATAAACACCCTTTAGCACACTCAACATATTCAGTTGGTCTAGCAATCTCCTTTTGAATCAATCAATAAAAATTTGTCTTGGACGGGTTCAAGTCTGGTATCAAACAAATAAAAGCTGGCGTACCCCAAGGCTCTGTTTTGTATCCTATACTCTTTTTCGCTCCTACTTCTATTGAATAAATATATGTAATAATAACATGGGTGGTGCTAAATCCCGTAGGGAGTCAGGGCCTAACTTCTCAGCAACCACTCGTGTTGTGCGTGCTATTGTTCTCTCACGAGTGGAAGGGACCTGCGCTTTTATGCCGATTCCGAACGGCCAAGTTTGTGAAGCTTTGTTATACTCTTTGAACATTTTCCGTGACTCAAAAGAGTTGGGGCCGTGAAAAGTATTTTTTGTCGTAGCAGGAATCGAACCTTAACGCGGTTGGTCCAAGTGAGTAGTCGATGCACATATCAAAAAGGTACCGGGCCATTTTTATTGCATACTCCTACTTTTATTCCAACTCACTCCTTCTCTGATTAGATTACTCTCAGCTTTTCATATTCATGCCAAGACTATGGATCGGTAAGAGAAGGTTGAAGGAAAATTCGTCCTTTTTAGGGATAGGCTAACGTTTTACATCTACTCGAAGAGGAACTGCAGGAATACCATACGGGGCAGGGGTTTTGTGCACCTTGAAATCCTTAAGTACTCTTGCAACTGAACTAAAATCCATTTAAGCTCGAGCTAAAGACATTGGTTTTGGAAACATCCCTAGTCTACTTCAATGATAAATTCTTTGAATGCCCCAAAGCTCATAGATAAATGTATTTTCATTGACTATGCCCAATCTTCTCATAGATTGTGGTTCATTGCATGAAAATAAAAAGTCTTGGATTTTCTTTCGGTTGCGAAGGCTCCACCAGAGTCTAAGTATATTCTGGAACCTTGGGAGATCAGGAACCTCTGAAAACAGGCGCCCTCTAGACCCAAAGTGGAGATGTGAATAGTGAATGATTCAAATCGTTGTGGAGTTCCAAACACAACCGGGGGCAGCAGATAGACCTCGAACTTCACCCAGGTCGAGGATAATCCATTTGCGTGAACTCAGTTGGTACCTCAGATTCCTACTTCACGGCGTCGGTTCATCGGACTGGACCTCGTGGCCTAAGGTGGAGATTATGTAGATCGAAACACTCACATGTACGAGTTGATGACTGAGCTGGATAGCGTGGACACAGCAATATCGACACAAACGTACTTCAAAGCAGTCTAGTAGCCTCAAATAATTAGTTAAGATGACGATCACGAGCCTGAAGCAGGAGCATAGTTTTACAGTGACTGTTAGATTTCAAATTGTAACAAATTATTTTTGACGTCATCTAAAATTACGTACTTCTGTGCTTCTTTCATCGTAGTTGATTCCTGTCTCGATTGCTATTTTCAAATTGAAGTGAATGGTGCATTATGCAAATCAGTTCTTTCACTAAGCCGTCATAGCACAAGATGCTTTCGATGGCGTCTCCGGAAGCGGCACAATCGAAATATGTGGAACGAGCCTGCTCATTAGCACAGCATATCAAATGTCTGTTTCAAACTCTGGGTACCACACCCTGTCATTGAGTACTAAAATCTAAAAGACCTAATTCCGCACAAGCTCCTATTCCAAATGACTTCGAAAAAAAAACTTCATTAGTCAATGCCCACGAACGTGTGTAGCTCCCTGTCAAGGAATTCAACGAACACGAAGTGCACCGAATCCCATCTGGAATCGAAAAGAACTCAGAACGATCTCAATCAACCACGCTAACGACCTCGCTGGCTTATCGGCTTCCTAACTTAATCTAATCCGCTCGTGAACTTTCAACAAACTACAACTAGTAGTAATCTCAATTTTCGAACGTAAATCCACCTGCTTCCAGCACATAATCCTCCAGGAGTGCACCAGGCACAGCGCTGCGGCCACCCGCCCTCACATTTAAAATAACTACCCTTCACTTAAAGTTTTAATTGGATCTTAACGGTTATAATCATTATTTGGTAGCACTCAGTCCGTGTACTCAGTGTTGCTGTGTTTTTTTTTTCGTAGTTTTTGTTGTTCGGCGTCTCGCCAAACAGTCGTTAGAGGTTCGTTAAAAATGTTAACAGGCACTTTGTGCTCTCTGTGGCACGGCGCCTTTACAAAGCCCCTATTCGCTGGAAAATGCCAAAAAGGACTTTTTCTTCATTCTTCTCGTTCTTCTCGTCGTCGGTTGTCGGTCGTCGTCGTGCATGCATGCTTGTGTCCCGATCATGTAATGAAAGGATTTCTTTAGTTACACAGGACAGGAGCGTGGGTGTGGTAGCTGTGTGTGCGAGTGTGGGTACAAGAGCATGACACGACTCGAGTGTGTATTGTGTTTTGTGTTGTACCATTTTTACGGCAACTATTTCTGGAAACATACGTGAGCGTACAACTTTTCCGCGATAGCAGTGTGGGCTTACACCAGCCCACACAGGCCGCCCGTGCCCCCACACACATGGGCGTCCCGTGTACCTTGTGCTCCCACACACAGGATGGAGAGCTGCGGATTTATGAAATGCACCACCTTCGTCGACACCACCGCTGCCGCTGCCGTGTGAGGGAGGTTAGAGGCATGAACTTCAGGACCACCCGCAGCACTAACTTGGTGGCCGCTTGTGTGTGTGTGTGGTTTTTTTCAGACGAATCCTTTCGGTTAGTCGAATTTGTATTATGACGGGAAAAAATAATTGGAAACCCTGCATGGTCGGGATGTGGTTTAGTTTTTAACGGGTTTTCGCAGCGATTTCTTTTTTGGGGTTGTGTGCATTTATTTCGGTTGAATGCGTCTCTCGTAGTTTGGGGGGTCAAAGTCAGTTGAAAGGATCTCGTTTGCACCCTCCGTGAACGGGGTCGGCGGCGGCATGGGGAATGACACAAGAGAATTAATTTTCTCATTTAGTTTTGTATCGGAAGTAATATTGCTCTGAACAGGATCAAATTAAAAGGGACGAGCGTGTGGTTTGTTTTTTTTTCTTCTTTTCTATTTTGCCACTTCGTTTTCTGTTGGATTGAGCACAACTGCTGGATTATGGGTGTTCGACAGACTGATTGGAAGCTGAGATTGACTTTCGTGTAAGGGACGAGTCGGTAGTTAGTTTCGCTTCAATAAATCTGATGGGCTACAGTATGCGAGGGGTGCAGGTGGGAGTGTAAGCGGGTTCTGAATTGAAATAGATTAAGGGTGATTTTATTCACTAAAAGCTAAGACACTAGCACTGTACAGAAACCCCTTGCCAATCTGCAACTAGTTTCTGGACTCTAGCCACCGTCCTTCCACATAAGCAGCGATTTAAATCGAATCGCCGCGCTGGCTGCGAACTTTTTTCCCAAGAGGTGAATCGGCGGAAGGTTGAGGAGTGTGTTAAAGGCTATGGAGGAGGTTGATCGCAGTGTTGCGCTGACGCTGATGCGATGATACATGCCATCCGCTGCACCCTTTCGAACGGGTTGCAAATTGGTGGCTTTATCTAGCGCTGTCCACCAGATTGTAGTAAAAATCTGACTACTGATTTAGAAAGCCACGTGGCTGTGAACTCCATTTACACCTTATAGCTGTTTGGTTGTTGGGTTGCCAGCTTAACTTCGCATCCAGGATGAGGCCTAGGAATTTGACACTGTTATTTAATTTCAAAGGGATTCCAATAATATTTGGGGGATCGAAGACAGAAATACATTCTGTATTTCCTGGTAAAGAGGACTAAATCTGTTTTCCGTGAATTATTTAGACCACAAGTTTTAATCTATTTCTCAAATTCGACGACTGCATGATAGCCCTTATCGTGGATATAAATTTCCCAGAGGCCGTGATGGCGACATCAACACCGGCATAGCCAACGACCTTCGATAGCTTTGCTTTTGAGACAATCTGTCTGATGTCTGATGGAATTCATGACTTTTTCGATTTTACAACAAATATAGAATGAAGCTGACGATTGAAAGCAAAACAACACTGACAAGTGGGATGTCGATGTCATATCAATAAAACGGGTTCAAAGGCGAGAAGTGGGAGTACTCCATCGGACATAGGAGGAATATTGCCTCCGCCTGGAATAACAATCATTTTCTACTCAAAACATTTGTTTGGGATATTGTAATATATAGTTTGGAAATAAATATTTAAATTGTCAGGTGTATCTAAGGTTATCCTAACCAAATTTCTGTAAATTGCGCAACAGTATATTTAATGTAAGATTTATAATGTCGAGCTGTTTTAATAAATAAACGAATAAAAATGAAATTAGACTACAAGTAACATTGAGAGATACTCGCTTCTGCTACCACTTACAAATAACGTTTATGGAAATAAATTCTTCGTCGCCGAAGTTCCACCATTAGGTCAACCTCTTAATGGAGAGAATGTCGCTTGGGCCACAAGGAAAAGCGGCGATAATAAGACCAACTTTCAAAATAATTATCATTTTCCCGAACAAGGGAGACACAAAGGGTCAAGCAACTACAGAGGTATACATTTTCAAAATGTTCACAAAAATCATCCGTTTTGTTTTGTACGTTTAATAAACTGGATTCAAGAAAATATACTGCTTTGCGAGTTTCAAGCCGGTTTTCGCAGACTATTCCAGAGTTGATAACATTTTCTCACTTACACGTATAGCCCGAACGTACTTAGACAGTGGTACAAAATTATATGCCTTCTTTGTTGATTTTAAGGCGGCCTTTGATTCCATCGCCAGGAGAGCTCTGTTTTTCATACTAAGCAACCTAACGAACCAATGGAACCAATGGGATCGATACGCAAGAAAACTTGGCATAATGAAGAACTAAAAAAAGTCATGGAATACAAGTACCTTGGTGTTCTCATTAACGGGTCTATCTCAACTGTATATATTTACACATAGATAACTTGTATTGAAATATATCTCAAAAGAAGTGTCACAACCAAGTCATCGTCTCCCTAATAAAATTTCCTTGCACCTTAAAGCAAATAACCTACATTTCTTTGGTGAATGGACAAGGCTGGGCCGTGAGCATAATGTCTCCCTGCATGAAAACCTTGAAAATGAAACGGTTTTAGGAAGTGGACTACACGAGGAATCAACTCTTGAAATATTCAGGATACAAGTCAAACGAAGTCAAGCAAGGAACACATCCAAAATACTTAGTCGCGATCTAGGGGCGAAAAACTACTTTCATGACCGGCACGGCTTGGATGTAATTTCAGCAATATTCAAAGCGTGGGGTGAATTCTTACACCTGAACTACATGCCGCATGATAGAAGTGATATTTGTACTCGCCCTGCATTTTATTGGGTCCTGCCCTATACTGCACTCAATTAGATCCTACAACTTGGGAAAAAACACTCTCTCTACGGATAAAGATCTTCGATTTTTAAATGGAGAAAACTGGGTTACCAATTATACCAATTTCTGAAATGTGCCCTAACATACCGCCAAAACATTGTAAGTGAATATTTTTAATATAATATGTGAATCTATTTGAAAGTTGAACTCTCTTTGCAAACGCCAATGCTTATTGTTAAGTTTGTGTATATATATTTTTTTCATAAATAAAACGTATTACTGTGTGCATTCTCTTTGAATAATTTTATTTGTCACAATTTTATTACCCACCCTTCAGAGTCCACTTTGGACGTGGTCGTTGGTCAAATCAGTGACCATCTGCATGAGCTAAGAAACCTTAAGCCGTACAAGTTCAAATAGTGTCGCCATACCACAAGAAATAATAACAAAAATTAATATACGTTCTTTAATATTTTAATATTTACATATGCCTTTGTTCTTTCAAATATGTTCAATTTTACTCCTTTACTTCCGACTCCGATTGATCACCCTCATTGTCCGCCTTGTAGTCACTGTCAAACAAACCCTTGCTAATTTTGAGCAACTCTTTCTCGGGATCTTGGGCTTCGTCCTCCTCGCTATTGAGGTCGTATAGCTCTTCTCTGGTGCAAACGAAGTTAAAGAATCCAAAGCTGTCCCTCCTGATGCGTTTGGGTAGGTTACATTCATCCTCTTTGTGCTCAACAGTCACTGGATCGACAGTGTCCTCCTCCTCTCGGCACTGTCTTTGCCGACGGCGCTTCAAAATGGGCGGATTCGGGCAGGGATTGAGAACAATTTCCTCTAGGCTCTCATCGTCCTTCTCGTCGTCTCCTTCATACGGACTGAAGCCGATTGGGTCCGGCAATCTTTCCGGGATGTATATGTCATCTATCAACTCACCGTAGTCAGGGCTGGCAGGTTCCTCGAAATTCATGACATTCGTCTCATCGTCAGCGTCCTCCGCATCTCCCATTAGTAGCCATCGCTGTTTCCTCGGCATGAGGAGCCACGTGCTCTCCCCTTGTCGTCGAACAATCTGCACGTCAACATCCTTGTTCCGGTAGATCTCCTTCATGCGTTGGAACTCATTGAAAGCCGTCTCGGTCTTGAGATGATAAACGCACTGGAGCCGTGATATTTCAGCCACCTGCCTCTGAATGTCTGACTGGTCGTTTGGCTGTGGTGGCAGGAATCCTTGATGGTTGACCGAGTTGTCGTTCACAATTAAGCTCAGCTCGGGATCGGCTTGTCCTCCGTGTCTGGGCTGGATTTTGATCTCGTAGGTTACGTCGGCACACTGCTCCATGGTCTCTTTGATTATGTTGCAAAATGACATTTTGTGCTGTTGATTTATTTATTAATGAAATGTTTAAAATAAAGGATCACTGTTGAGCGGTTATTTTTCACTGGGATAACACGATCGGTCGGTGGAGAGCTGTTGATTGGTTGAAAATGCAGGAGAAACTATGACCGTTCGACGCTGGGTTCATTATATTTATAGCAGACTATCGGAGGCTTCTGAGGTGAGTCATTAAATCCTCGCGACAGGTCACGGATCGTGTGCACATCCCTGTACGTGGCGTTTATGGTATTAGTTCTTGAAATGCAGCGTCACCCAATGCAGTAAAATGCGCATGTGTGTAGTTTTCCACTTTTCGCAGAGGACTTTGTGCATTTATTGCTCTCATATAAGGTTCTAACACATTGACGCTGGTTAGTAATTAGCAACACCGGCGTAACCCTTCGTTAACGAGGTGCGCGCCAGGTAGCGCTTTCCAGCCTCATTTGTTTACGTCTGGTGTCCCTTGGAATTATGAAAGTGTCCCATGTCGGGTTTCAGCAGCCGTGTTGATCATGATTTTAAGCAATTAATAATCACAGCGACGCAGAATTCATACGTTAGTGACTTCAACAGTTTTCCACAACATATTCCCGCAACGGACGGCTGCGTACATCTCTGAAACTACACACATTACACCTAACTTGCATGAACACAGCGATACCTATAAACATACAATTCGTCGTCACGCATTTTTCATGACGTCTTGTGTTCACTTTCCATTTACAATTGGGAGCGTGTGGCATTTTCCATACTTCATTGCCGTGGCGTCGCACAAAACCTGCGTACTATCTTGCAGCGGTCCTGAAGGTTCTTCTGATGTCACAATTCATTCTGTAAACAATTAAATCGAAATTCGTTGGATTTTAAATTACATTTTGGAATAACTATTGAAAAATGTTCGCTCTCTATTGTAAAACTGGAAGCTGACTCGTAGTTGCAAGAGAGTTTCTACAGAGAACTGCAACCTATTGATGGATGCTATGTATGTTTTTTCTCAAAGGATTCACAATTTAGTTTCCCTTTGGTTTAAGGGGTTAGGCCACTATTCTTCTTCTTTTAATGACGCTACAGTCCGGGATGGACCTGGGCCTCAGTCAACAAGCTTATCGAGCTGGCACGATCTTTAGCCTGCTGCCTCCAATTCCGCGCGACAAGTCGGTTGACGTCCTTCTCCACTTTTGTGCGCCATCGGTTCAGTGGGTGTCCGATATTGCGTTTTCCCACTGGTTCGGGTTGGAGCAGTGTTGTCCATGCACTCTACATGACCTAGCCGTCTTAGGCTTTGAATTCGTAGACGCCTGATCATACCGCTGTAAATCCCGTATAGTTCATGGAAAGTTGTGTGAGTTAAAATAGCAGTTTTGAGATACAAGTGTTTGACGTTTTGAGCACAAAATGAAACCAGGGGGCCTTGTAATAAAATTCCAAAACCGTGGACTTGAATATTTTGTCCGACCATAATCTTTTGGGGCATCATTTTTGAGGTCTTAGAGGACAATTTAAAACAAAAAGAAAAACAAAACGGCTTTTCGAAAATTCTTGAGGCCAACGAACGTGACTTGCAGTGAGATTGATCAAGTTGCTTGGAAATATCCTTATAATCCTCCAAAAATCTATCAAAATCCTTGAATGATGCCACCAAAACATTGAACAAAGGCTATGCCGAAGATCTCAGTTCTTATGGCTTAAACTCATGCTTCAGTTGAAGCATCGACTGCCTTAGTCCTGACAGGGGTCAGCATTACATTCATTTCCGTTTCCGGTAAGCAATGCACTCGTTGAAGACTTACTTAACGCGCTGAGGTTGAATGTGTGGTGATTATGTCGCGTAGGTTGCTCTTAAAAGCCACGAATTCAATGAAGACAGTCTTCGTAGTTTAGTGATCCAGAAACTGTTTCCCATATTCAACCCCATTAGTTTCAGTTTAGTGGGGTTCAGTGTCATTGGTTAAAGAAAAAAGAAAGCATTCCCCACCAGTGACCTAGAAACAACACCCTTCTCCTTGTTAACAGCGGCATCGATTTGTAATTTCGATCCATGGAGTAATCACAGCCCGTATTAATTCAACTCAATTTTCGTAATTGGCTTTCTAATGCATCCGAAAGGCGAAACCACATCTTCGCCTTCGTCCATGTAGTTGCACATTTCCCGCAGTCTGCTTGCCACAATTCCGTTTTGATGCCACTTCCTGCAGCAAATTTCCCCCCTGTTCACCTGTGCAAATTGTGCAGCTAATTAAGTTGCTTGCAAGTCAAGGCCTGCCTCTGAAGACTAACGAAACCACAGAGCCCATCGCACCAGAGAACGCCTCTTGATTAACCAAATAAAGCAGAAATTGCCTAGAAAATGCATTGAGCCCCAACCCCACTCTCCATTTTCCAAGTTCCGCATCGTAAACTATTTAACGGCACCACCCACCACCACCTCACACAGCCTCTCCAGGTGCATCGGTATTTTATTGGCCCCACCCCAGTCCAGCACCCACTCGCACACAATTCAGGAATATTATTGCGTTCATAAAAAATATTTGCTCCTAGCCGAGCAGCCGGAATCCTTAGAGTCCTGTGCCCGTCGTCGTCTGTCTGCTGCAGGGCAGTAGACACGAGACATAGCATTTCTACGGAAATTTGCCGTCCCATCTGCATCCTCGTGCACCTCCATTCCATCGCTGCCGCCGAAAAATTCCTCGACAGACAAGCAGGACCCCGGTGCGGTGGTGGTTGCTGCTGCACCGCACACAGGCACAGCCAAGACACCGCATCCGGGGCTGAGCGCCGAGGATTCCATAGAAATCCATGGCAAATTGGCTTCCTTTAGACATTTTTGTGCAAATGAATTTTTGAGATTTTACGATCTGCTAAAAAAGGATATATTTGTGAAATGCCACACCGCCCCTGCTCCGGACCCGCTGCATCCCCTTTGAAGTGAACAATGCGGCGCCCTGTTGTGTTGCGGGCGAGTAAATACTCGTACGTTGCCATCCGGGGCCCGGTGTCGGTGCTGTTGCTGTTGCTGGTCCCGTGCTCGGGGGACGCGGTGTAGTGGCAAAGCACTTAATACGGCAATTGCCGGGGAGCTGGTGTAAATATTTGCACTTGTGTCCTTTTTTAATTAAAATTTTAATTTTGTTTTTGCATTTGGGGTTGAATCGTCAAATGAATTGTGTAAACGCATTTTGTTTGCCGCCCCCAACCCGGCCGGCAGCAGGACCCGGTCGGGGGATATGACAAATGGGCCGCAGTGTTTTATTGTTGCAGTGTCCTCCGGCGGCCGGGTTGGGTATGAATGCATTCATCCCCTAAATCAATAGCCCGGGAGACATTTCAATTCGAGTTTCGAAGCGGGCCCGTGTACAGGTGTGGGACGGCGGCTGGGGGGCCTTGTGGGCAGGACAATATTTAATTTATTGCGGTGCTTTTGTGTGCATTGTGAGGAACGGAGTGTCAGCTTGCTCGGTGCTCCATGGAGGCCGGGCGGCCGGGATCGCATGGAACGGAGTGGCCGGCGTTGGCATTGTTTGGCTTACGAATGTGTTTGGAGATAATTTTCCAATTCGAGCCATTGTTTGAGTGGGGTTTTCCGCGTTTATCCGAGCAAACACAAGAAGGTGTACACATTCACGCGGCGGTGGGGTTGGCTGTGCATTTACAGACGAGCACTGACTTGAAGTGGTGGCCGAGGGGCCTTCTGATTAATTCATCTGTTGGCTGTAGCTGGACCGGAGGGGGTAGACAATACGAGCGGTGCTTGAGTGGTAAGTACATGGCAAGTGCTTTGTGCTGAAAACAAGCAATGTGCTGTCAGTCTTGGAATGCGGGGGAAAATGTAAACGTCACTCTCAGGGGCAAGGACTGCAGTTGGAATGGCGTTACGATGGAAGCTGAAACTTGTACCTGCTGAGTGGAAATACGCTATAATTCTAGGTTCTTCGGTGCGAGATACAGACAGAGCATTGTGTTGGGTTGATGTGGTCGCCTCTTCACAGACCTAAAAAAGCTGTAACACTTTTGAATATGTTGGCTAAGGTCCACGTACAGCTGGAACTGTAGCGCCATTTAAAAAAGAAGTAGAACCAGAAAATTATTGATGTTCCTTAGCAGTGGGGCAAGCGCGGAAAAAATTCAAAAACTTGTTCTCTTATTTTGACTGAGCTCATTATTTTCATAATTTGTTGAAGAACGCAGTTCTGCTTCGTTTCATTAATTTAATGTTCGTTAGCGGCATTGGGAGGCTCAGGAAGTTGGATCTTTGTGTCTCACATGAAAGTTATTATTTTTGCTGTTCTTTTGACTTTAAAGATAAAACAATGAAACTTCCCAGGTTTTTACTTTATGTATTAAGGAAAGGGAACAAATAAAACATACGCAAATATTTATAAAATGTGACCATAAGGAAGTATTATGGAGAGAGAGAGATAGAATATTTACTAGACTACGTTACTTTGACCAGTCTTATAAAGAAAGCTCCGTCGAGCTCTGGTAGAAGCTTAATATATTCTGAAAGTTTATACCAATACCAAACATTCCCATAAAGAATTAAAGGAAATAAAGACATAAAAACAAGATATACATTTTTTATCCGCTTTTTGGCCCTTCTGGCCGACTGTGTGATGTCCCTTTGTAAGATAGTCCATTTTCGTAGTGATATAGAACTAGGCAACGGGAGGACAAGTAATACAACCCACGAGGATCTGTGAAAATCTGACTCTACACAGAATCTTATCATGTACCTGTTGTATGATGTCCAAAGTATGTACCCAAAAAGAAGGCGTTTTATACTTTAGATACGAAGAACAGAGAAGTAAGAGTTTATTAAAATTAAGTGAATAATTAGCTTTATGCATCAATTTCATGCATTGTAGGAAGCTGCACTGTGGTAAAATAGCTGGAGAACAAAAAAGGCGCATGCTCTAGAGGTTTGGCATCCGAATTCTTCAAGGCCGGCCTGCTTGGGAGCAGTATGCATCACACCATATGGAAGACTTTGAAAAGGCAGGCAGCTGTAGATCTGACTGGACAACTTTTGAGTCCAAGCTTGTTTTTGGCGTGGTATCTGCTTAGGATCGTTGTCATGATGGAAATATGTTCAAAACCTTAATAGTATGCTTTTGATTCCAGATTTCAAGAATTTTTATTCTCATTTTCCGTTGTCTAGTCTATATACGGCGTCCCTGCTTAATGACGGCCCTTATCCAGTGTACTATGCGAACTTCCAAAGGTTAATCGGGATGTTGCAGTGCCCTCAAAATTCCAATTGGGCAAAATTTACAAACTTTGACAAAACCCTGCCAATTTTTCTTGAGATTCCAATTGATATGCATACATCTTCGAATCGACCATATACTCTGAGAGGTCTACAAAAACATGAAAAAAATCACTTAAACATCAGTTAGATGTCACCAACAACTTCAAAAATTGTCAAAATTTCCAAAATGAAACAAAATTGGTAGCAAAACATGGTTCGCTTGTATCAAGATAATATTGTATTAAGATAATAATAAACGTGGGGGAGCACGATAACTGTGGCGCCAAGAACTGATAACTATTGTCGGTAGAGAGGTCCGAAACAAGCATTTTTTACTATTGGGATGGGGGTTCCTGCGCCGTTTAGGAGGTAGAGGCAATTTAAGAAAAAAAATACTTAATATGAAAAAATGATTATTAAACAACGACGGCAACACTTACAGTGATCTACTATAACATAGCCTACAACCTGTGATTTAATCCTGCATTTAAATTTAATTATTATTGTTATTAGTTTTGGAAGCTTGAAGTGATGATAAAAACAAAGTTTAGACCGAAAATTACTATTTTTGTTTTGTTTTCTGGCATGTATGTGGTCTTCCTGTGAGGCAAGTGAATGAATAATATTTTAAACATGTTCATGGTTTGGTGCCAATAAACGCAAGTTCGCATGCGCTTTCTACCTCAAGTAAGAGTGAGTCAGTCATTCGGTGACATCAAATTGCTTGACTGAGTCTGACAGTATTGACTTGGAGTGGAACGCGTTTTTTGCACCCTTCTTTCAAAATTAAGCCATTTAAGCCAGTTTAAATCCATCTTCAAAAATATGCTTTACATTAAATTTTATCACTGTGAACACGTGCATTTCATTTCGTAAAGTTTTTCATCAAAACGCTAATGACTCGAAAGGATGTGAGGTAAGTTAAGAATCGGATTATGTCATTTTCTGTGAATTGTATGTGCTCACACACCCGAGCGGTACGCTTCATTCTGTCATCCTTTGCAACTGCGATGCGTTAATTACGGTTTTATGACCCTAACGTCGGATTATGTCAAAAATATGATCTTCTTTTCCCTTCTATTCGTTCGCATATGTTGCATGTGGATGCATAAATTATTAACGATTACATTATTGTGAAATTGTCCATAGTAATTTCAAAACAGGTACTATACCGTGATAGCTTCTTTCGAATGTATACGACGGTGAAGTTCTTGGAGATGGTAATTCAACATTATTAGGGCTCCGTCTTATAAACGGCCCACACACTTTTGCAGCTCCTACATTTATGAAGGGATTTATATGAAACTTTGGATTAAGAAATATTGGACCTGGGTAGCAATCTGTATGAATTTATATTTTAAAAAAAGGTAGTACTTGGGGATGGTTTCAATAAACATGGAAGTTAAGGAGAATATTCAAAATTTTGGAAAAAAAATCATGAAAAATCGGATTCAGAACGTACTTCGATCATATTTTTTTGAGCATTTTCATTTGTTAAGGTTTTTTGGACCAACATTCGTCAAAAATAGCAGTTTTATGGATCTGAAATCGTTTGAAGGCATTGTTTAATATTCAGAATTATTTCTTTAAAAAAATGTTGTACGGCACGGAACCATAAAAATGCAACTACTACTCGCGCTTTACGAGCATTATTTAATTCAACTTGACGTTATTTAAAATGTATGAGAGCTCGCTTGAAATTGGTTCGAAATTTGGTACCCATCCCAACCCATCAAAGCACTGACTTCATACGGCTTAAGTACCATATCTAATCAGTTGCCATCATTTTCTTCAGCAGTCTCAACCACTTAGGCATTCTAAGGAAATTGTAAGAACTTCTCTCGGTACGTACCGTCAAACGACAAGCATACAACGGAAGCACACCAAAATGCGGCTTTGTAAATGGCGACGTGTTGAAACGGAGAAGTCATTGGTGGCTTGACGGAAGAAATGCGACTATATTGATCAACCACATCCGTACTCAATGTTCGAAAGAGTGGTCGAAACTTTGAACCGTCATGATTTGTTCAAAATCTGCCTGCAATCTTAATCGTGAAAAATCCGAAAAAATACGTGACTCATGCCTCGTTTTCTGATCCCTTTTTATTGCACTTATTATGGATCCTTCATTTACACAGGCACGCAAAAATGAAAAATGTGCTCTCCCATAAATCCCTTTCGCTGTAATAGGCGGTCGGGTAAATGCCCAAGAAAGAGAGTCCACCAATGAACTGCTCGCACTAATTACCGAGGCCGATGGTAATTAGGCAGAAACTTCTGGAAACGTCCTGCATTGTGTATAAGAAACGCTTGACACACTTGTCTGACCACAGTTAGCCTTCAAGCGACAATCAGTTACATCCTCTTTCTAGATCGAACCCATTGATCTGACGCTCGCTCTATAAGCCCCCTTATACCTTCAAAAGCCCGAAAAACCCACAAGATGTCCCAATCAAACGCCACAGCTAGCGCAAGCGCCATCGGCCAAATGACTTCGTTGGTCGACGTTCTCCTAGCACAGACCAAAGACCTATTTGCCGGAGTATCATATGAGATTCTCATTAAACCTCGTGTGCAAGGGATCATCACACAGATTCTCATCAACCGCGACACTGTCGATCTTCAAGAGATCCAGCCCCATGACCCACCAATCCACTTTCACCCGAGAGCAGATGAAGTGACAAGACTTCAGAATGATTATCGTATCCTAGCAGAGGCCGCCCACAAGGAGTACCAACGCCTGAAGGAAGCGTACAAGGACGATAACGTCGACGTGGAGATGATCCGACGGCAAGGCACTCACACGTGGACACTCAAGCCAGACGCAGTGCCATGGCCCGGCAGAAGACCGAGCTCCGACAGCTCGGACAGTCAATACTGTTCAATGACCGTTGAGCACAAACCGGAATGCTCGCGGCCGAAGAAGTACCCAGCGCGAAGGCTTCGAAGGAGGATGCGCTATGACAGCACGTATGGATCCCACAGCTCTGACAGTTCAGAAGCTCCAGAGATCCCTCCCGAGTCGGACAGTGAGGAGGAGCTTCCGGAACCGAAGAAGTATTTGACCAAGATCCGTAGGAATCCGCTGAGCTACTACATGGATCAGAGTTCTGATGATTGATTGGATTTATGAATGAACTGAATACCCAATGATTGGCATGGAGATAATCCATATCGCTGTGTGATATTTTTATAAAATAAAACATATTTTGTTCGAAACTGACTTCTGTGTGTGTTTTTGTATATTGGGCTAAGGCGAACAGTTTTTTTGTTTTGCTTGATTTTTCAATTTTATATGTGCCTTCTTTCTACGTCCTGCTGCTTGAAGCATGAAACAGCATGCTTCTCAATCTCGACCTAGTTGTCACCAGCTATACACACCAAGTTTGTTTGAAGTCATTCCTGAAGTCTGTGTCCCATATTGAATACAAATGTCCTCTGATCGGGTTCGACAACTCAGATTGCCCTGCGGTCTAGTTGCTTTAAACGTTGGATCCGCGCACATTTGACAACCCTCTGTGCAGTCCAATCAGTTTGTAGTTGAACCTTCTCATCCAAATGCTATCAAAATACACAGAACTAAATTTGGTGCGTTGAATAAAGGGCTTTTGATGCCTCTGTGCCAAAGAACAAGACTGGGATGATGACTGTGCAGTTGATCTCGGCACTAGCTGTCTACTGTGACTTTGAGACAAAGTCGACGATGGTGTTATTTCAAGATATGCTGTGATAACCGCCAGACCCACATCGTAGTCGCCAGCAAAGGCCCTGTTGGTAGTTGACATAAGATGTGAGTTTTATCCCGCTGTTCCCACTTTGAAACGTCTTTCTAGTGCTGGCTCACGAGTGGGTAGTGCATGCCTAAAACCTGTTTTTTTTTTACATTGAACCTGCCGTTGACTTCTATGAAAAGAAACTCTAAAGAAACTCCTCCATTATACTGCACAACCTGATGAGCTTTGCAGGACTGTGGGAACTAGAAAAAGCGCTTGTATATGTAGATTCTCTCTATGCGGACGACGAGGGACTGGTGGTCGATTTGCACTTCTTCCGCATTTTTGCATGATCTGTTCTATTGTAGACTTCACACGGCTGCAAACCGGCACTGATGCTGTGCTTAAAAGCTGAATGATCAATATTAGAGATCAAATTGTTCACATAAATAGAAACGATCGAACAAACAGCAAACTTAAGACTGTGTTGAAAAAAAACAGTGCGTGACCCATATGACACCAATGCTGTCTCAGTTTGACATTCGAGGCATTTGCCTTCTCATATTCACAACTCGGCGTATTAATTGGCCTTTTCTACGGATGGTTCAACCTTTCTGTCTTTCATGGAATCAGGAGACTCGCAATGTGGCCGAGCAAGTATAGTCAATTGTGGCGGCCCGTGGCGTTGTGGGTATGTGCGTCGACTCCTACCCACTTGAACCTCGGTGTCTAGGTTCGATTCCTGGTACGACAAGAAATCCTTTTATCAAAGAGTATAATTGTCTAGAAAAAGCTTCTCAAAACTTGGCCGTTCGGAGTCCGTATAAAACTGTAGGTCCCTTCCACTCACACGCACAACACGAGTGGTTGCTGAGAAGCTGGGTTGTAGCGCCACCCATATTATATTATTATTTAGTATAGTCGATTGTATAGTTCACAGAGTTCGCGGTTCTGTCTTCTCCTCCATTCACCTTCATCGCAGGACTAAATGTCCGAATGTTAGAACTCTCGCCTATAGTCATGCAATTTGGGTAATTACCGAAAGAATAAGATCGCGAATAAAAGCTGCCAAGATTACCTTTCTTCGTTCTGTTGTGCGAGTTACTTACCGAGATAGAGTAACAAGCACCCTGCCGTGCGCCAAGTCCTCAACGCTTAAAGGGCTATGCTTTGATAGTTTGGTCACTTGGTACGAATGTCCCCATTATCATGACTCCCGAGGCGTGCCTTGGATGCGACTCCATCAGGTAGGCGACCATTTGGTAGACCAGGTGTTTGGATGAGCTCGTTGGACCAAGTGCACGAATTAAATTTGCTGTTCTGCTCATAGTCGGGGACTCGTGCACCTTTCGGTTCCAGAATTGGGAAAAAAATAGAAGGCAGCATTTTGGTCCTTCGTGTCAAGAGAACGAATGACGCCCAAGGACAATTCTGCGTCGTACGCCCCCTCGGATGACATTTGTGGAGTCAATTTTGAGCTAGGAAAACTCCTTAACTTCGTGTTGAGATATAGATCGATTCTTGGTCGACGGCTTATATACATTTGGTTTCCTCTGCTTTTAACTCATATACAGCGAGGGGGCAAAGATGTCGATGTCATCGGTCAGTCATCATCGGTTACAGCTACTTGCCGCACTATCATCTCTAGCGTCAGACTGAAGAGATATGGACTTTAGTGTGGTCCATATCCTTGCCCAGATCCATTACAGGAAATTCTCATGCTCATGCTTGGAAGGTACATGTGAGGATGGCAGCAATCTATGGAATGACCAAGCTGGCCTTGGGTAGCACAGTAAATTCGTAGACCGACTTGGGAAGTTTTGAAATACTTGATGATGTGGTGGCGTTCAATGTTCTACGACTCGCTTCTAAAAATCGGACAAAAAGCAAATCAAGTGTTCGTCGTTTCGGCGACCATTCAGGCACATGTCGTGGGAACACCGAAAATTCTCTTGTTGCACGTACTGTGTGAACTTCGATGCTCTCACAGCACGATGTGGATACGTAAACGATTGTTAAGTGATATTGCGCGATGATACCTTTCCTCAGTCGAGTTAAATGGCAACAGAAACTACTCTCTTGAGCGAAAGGCGGAGTGGCAAACGATCGGGTGAATCAGAGAGAGGACAGGCAGCGGGCAATCGTCTTTGGATCGCGAAAGGGTACCGACCTTGGTTTACTCGTGGTTGAAATTCGCTCAAATACGATCCTTTCGTCTGTCTAATTACCTGGGTTCACCTCGGAATGTACCGCTGGCCATAGTATAATTAACGACACTCGTCACCGCTAGAGATCCAACATCTAAAGTCAATTGACCAAGAAAAACGTGTGGACAACTCGACTCGGCACCTGGAACAATTGAAGGAAGAAAAACCACTATTAAGATGGCGTACCCAAGAAAAGAGAGACATCAACGAAAGTAATGTGCAGAAGTGCAGACGCCTGGTTTTGCCTGGTCTGCAACGAAGGCCGGGAAGGAGCTCCTAGGGGTTAGTCACCGGCAGCAGCTGTCTTGCTGGAATATCATCCTATGCCCACTAGTCGTCAGGTGGATCAAACACCTTCTAATCAATGCTTTAAATGATCCTAAAATGTTGCGTAGCTTCAGAAAGGTATAATTCGAATGAAAGTATATTTCTATGAACACCATTACTTCCTAGTTTTTAGTGACGTCCTTCCATCCGTCCACTGACCCCAATTACAAAAGCCAAACCAGAGACAACAAGCCGAATGTGTAATCCAAAACGTGTCACCTCTCGTGTGCCCCCCCCCCCCCCCCCACAGTGATTCAAATTAGCCACTCAAATTTCGATTATGTCCCGAATATTAACTCTTCCAGGACTCCCATTTGATTCCGAGCCGGTCGGTTTGGTTGCCGTGATTGGTTGTTGGCAGACCACAAAATTCAATCCTCATTCATAGGTTCGTCGGTCTAATCACAGCCATTTTGTTGTCCAATTACACATCAACATCCGTTTGGTCTGCTTTCGAATTCAAATTAAAAGCGGGGTCCATCCCCGCATCGTAACCGCATTCTAATCAATAACGTCCACAACCAAATAACGGTAATAATTTAATTCAATACAAATTTTCATTTGATCTCCTGGATCAAGTTGAATAGGTCCAAATCTCTCACGTACGCCGACACAGCGCTCCGCTCACCGGGCGGCAGCGACGGCACATAGATTTTTTGGGATAATAATTTTGAATTGATCCTTCCGCCCGGGCGCATGCACGGGGAGTGAGGGAGGCGGCCCCGTGGAACAGATAAATCATGTTAATCCAATAAAAGACCATAAAAAAGTTTCAACTTAAATGGCTTTATTACTGGCAAGAGGGTGGCAATCGCATACAAATGTTTGTTCGGTTTCCAATTTATCCTTGCTGTTGCTGTTGCTATTGCGAGCGGGGTGAGGGTGGGGATGTGCTCAAAGTTACCTTACGACCGCAGCCCACACATGAGTTTCGAGTTTTTGCTTCGGAAACCGGAGATACCTTTCGCAGAGAAAGTTTCCTCACCCGGAGCATCCAAAGCAGACAACTATTTGGGGGGGCGGAGAGTTGCCCTTGGACACCACCATTGAAGGGGATGCGTACACACAAGGGAAGAAAATGCAAATCGAACATATTTCAGATCGCAGAGAGAGAACAGAAAACCATTACGGTGCAGCCCCACTTTCGCCCGAGTCGATTAATGCGAGAAAGCCTATCCGTCGCCCTGCCGGCCGGCCAGCCGAGGCTAACCCCTACATTATGCAGGACTCGTTTTTTGCCCGCAACTCGGCTCGGAATTTATTGATTTAATAACCCGGCCGTAAATATACAAATGAAATCGTATTAAAAAGATAAATGGCTTATTTGGATGGCTGCCAGGGTAACTAGTGCCACTGGCGTGGAGGGGGTGCCGAATGGGGGAAGGTTAACCCTTCAGTTTCGTGCAAAAAGAAAACAAAGAGCACAATGCTCTGTACAATGCTGTGGTGTGCGCTGTTGTCCAACGCGGAGTGGAGACCATCCGCATTGTTTGGAGCAGCAGCAGCAGCAGCACTTTCGCATGATGTGCCCACTAAAGAGGACTTCTCTGCACATTCCGATGGTTGGGGTTAACACCGAGGGGGACTGGTGACACTGAGATATAGCCTCGGATTTATGTGCAATTTCCGGTGTCCCTTGTACAATTGATATTTTCACTTGAACGTGGGGACGACTGCGAGCAGAGCGTCGGCTACTTTGATTACGCGCGGCAGGAGGACGTGGTTTAAAATTAAGTCCACCGAATAAATTGAATCGCTAACTTGACTAGACAGTTTAAATGGAATTATATGGATCGGAGCTTGTCCGAAGACACTCCGAACGGTGACAACTTGTCGGGGAAGCTTTAGAGTAATTTTGTTCGCTTTTGCTCAACTTGCCGGAAACTTGAGAGTTGATCAACTTCGGAGTTGGTCTGAACTGGAGTTTTAACCGCAGGGTTGAAAATTGATTTTGTTCCCTATTTTAACGAATAGTCAGAAATTTAAAACTTTGTTTGTGGACAGCGGCCAGTGTCCAGAAATTATTGCAGGCGGAGCAGTTTGTGGACAGCTACCAGTGTCCAGAAACTATGCGGGCGAAGCAATTTGTGGACAGTGGCCAGTGTCCAGAAACTATGCGGGCGGAGCAATTTGTGGATAGCGGCCAGGTCCAGAAACTATGCGGGCGAAGCAATTTGTGGGCAGCGGCCAGTGTCCAGAAACTATGCGGGCGGAGCAATTTGTGGATAGCGGCCAGGTCCAGAAACTATGCGGGCGAAGCAATTTGTGGGCAGCGGCCAGTGTCCCGAAACTATGCGGGCGAAACAATTTGTGGAACGTGGCCGGTGTCCAGAAACTACTTCGGCGAAGCAATTTGTGGACTGCGGCCGGTGTCCAGAAACAATGCGGGCGAAGCAATTTGTGGACAGCGGCGGTTTGCAGGTTAGACTGGCTGCTCTAAATGCACCCTAAGAGACTGAACTATTCAAACTCAGTCACAGTGCGCACAGGCCCGGCAAGAAGGGTGGAGAATGAGTAGAGGAAGGAGTGTTTAATTATTGCCTAGTTTTCGCACCGCAGCCAGGATTCGTACAGCATTCGTGACCTTTGTGAACAAGCAACGAGTACAAGTCTTACGCCATAGCTGGCTGGTGTCTTTGATAGTATTAGTGACGTTATAGTCGTAAAAAGGATATTGGTCCTCGCACAATAGATATTCAGTGATGTACGCAACGACGTCCGGACACATTCTAACGAGTCTTGCATTAGTAGCAATTAGTGCAATTAGTACTACTAAAAGGTGATTTTTTAGCTATTATCTTTTTGTCAACACTGGTTTAAACAGCTGACGCACGTTTCGTGTTTTGTTTCACTGTCAAACATCTTCAGTTTGTTCTATAATTTAACCATGAGTCGTCTTACAAACGAACAACGCTTGCAAATTATTGAATTTTACTATCAAAATGCGTGCTCTGTTAAGAAAGTTCATCGCGCTCTTCGTCCATTTTATGGTCAGCTTAAACGAACGGTACGTAAATAAGCAGAATTGTCGATTTTGGAGTGAATATCAGCCAGAAGCATTGCAAGAGCTACCAATGCATCCAGAAAAAGTCACAGTTTGGTGCGGTTTATGGGCTGGTCGCATCATTGGAACGTACTTCTTCAAAGATGATGCGAATCGTAACGTAACTGTGAATGGTGAGCGCTACCGTGAGATGATATCCAACTTTTTTTTTGCCCAAAATGCAAGTGCGACTTAACGCCTTTAGACTATTTTTGTGGGGCTATGTTAAAGCTCATGTCTATACAGACAAGCCCGCTTCAATTGACGCATTGGAAGACAACATTGAAGCATTTATTCGTGTGATACCGGCCGAAATGTTGGAAAGAGTATGCCAAAATTGCATTAAGCGGATGGATCATTTGAGGCGCAGTCAAAGTCAACATTTGCATGAAATAATCTTCAAACATTAAATTATATGGACCGTACTATCGATTCAAATAAAGATTTCATGCATTTTTTTTGAATTTTATGTGCTTTTTTTTGATAAACTTTCCTATAGCTTTTAAAAAATCACCCTTTACAAGAGTCGACTTGGAAGCTGCACTGCACTTACTACCAATAGATCTCTACATGCAGGCGTCGGCCAGTACGGACCTCCTGCAAATTTTCCAATTTGACGGCTGGATCTTTAGCTCTTCCGGTCATGCTAGTATTCCGCATGTATTCCACTGACAACACACATCAATGCATTAATTTTTAAAGACACCTCAGATCAACCCGAAAGTTTTAACAGTCATCGCATTGGGCTTTTTCCGAAAGGTTACACATGCACTTCTCAATCAGACTGCCTGACTGCTGCAGTGTCTTCCAAGTGGAGGTCCTGGTCCTCAAATAACCAAGCTTGAAGTTGCGATTCTCGTTGATAGTCATATACCATAGAAATCATATCCAGTCCACTCGCATGCTGCCACGAAGAGCTCCCTGATAAATTGTACAAAAACAAGTTTTCCAAGCTTAGCAGCCCCGGCGATTGTTAGTCGAGGCCGTACCGCAAACCTTCAACAAATCACATATATTCTCAAATAAAAGTGCAGGTTGCTGTATGTGATTGAAAAGGGGCCGTAAAATTCGGCACACGAATGGGATAAAATGGGCTCACATTTTTTTTTCCACCAACTACAAACCACACCTCCATTAGAGACTGGCAGTCGTTGCATCCCTGGCCCGAGCAACTCCCACCTGCTCAGATTATTCAGGCACCGACTCAAGTGAACAACGCGGATTCAATCACAAGCACTAGACAGAAACGTAGACGACGCCAGTGGCTTCCAGACTAGTCATTGTCTCCTCGCCTTCGACAACAAAAGGAGACCCCACCAAGAACGATCCCTAATCCAGTCGGAATCTATCAGTTATTCTCTTGACAAATTGAACGGAAAAGTTTGTCTGCGTTTTTTTTTCTTCTCAGCAGTCTTGTCACGCATTATGGCCACTTGTCAGTGCCTGCCTCTCTCACTCACTCACTCCCGCACGCTGTGTCGTCATCGGTTTGTTTGTCCCCTCATTAGGAACAAGACACTTTCTCGCACTTGTCACACATTAGGCGCAAATCAAATTCAACTTCGAGTACAAAATCCGAATTCATAACTTCGGAGTGTTCTCGCACTGCTTTGAATTGCAAAACAATGATTTTCCATTAGGAAGAGGAAAAGTTAGTTCCACCGACAGGCAGCGCGGAGCGAGCAAGAGAGATGCCATTAGATGTCAGACAATGTCGTTCCTGTCTGTTGGAGTCGTCTGCCGTCTGCCCGGATGTCTGCGAGGGTGCTGTGCTGTGCCTTTAGCAGCGACTCCCTCGGATTAAACGATAGTCTATAGGCTAATGCCATCCTCTACACGTCATAAATTCTCGACGGCAAAGTACTTAAAGTTCTGTGCGCGCCGATTTCATCTGAGAGATACAAATTTTTCGTTGTTGCCGTTTGAGTGCGTGTTCTGTGTGTTCCGCTGAGGGATTCGTTCGGCTGTTGCGAGGAGAGATTGGCGACTCGTCCGATGGCTGTGATAAATTATGATGTTTCGCCTGTCTCCTTCCGCCCGCCTGGAATGGTGGTGTATTCAATTATTCGGCGAGATACTTTGTTTTTATGGCTCCACAAGCAAATCGATGTTTCGGGAAATGATTGCGTCAATGAAAATGTTTTTATTGTCATAAGGACACACTGGCAGTGTGTGCTCATTTCGTATTCGAATGGCTAAGCTGGTTGCCGGAGGGAGGGAAGTGACATAATGATGTATCTAGTTCCCATGACTTCCTGGCCTTTGTTCCTTTATATTTCTCTGTTGGCTTTAATATAAGATAATCGGGTTAAACAGTGACCATGGTGCTGCGGGAAGGGCAGGGATTCTGGGAATTATTTTAGGCGCAGCATGGACATTCGATTCCCTTCCACATTCCATGCTCGTTCACTCGGCCACACTCAGTGCTCGTCCAGACTCATTACTCGCCCATACTCCTTGCTCGTCCAGACACCGAACTTATCCAGAATTCGTGTTCCCCCAGATTTCGTTCTCGTCTACACTCCTTACTCGTCCAAACTCCGTGCTCATCCTGATCCTGAGCTCGCCCACGCTCACGACTCGCCCATACTTCGTTCTGGTCCACACTTCGTGCTCATCCAGACTCCGTGCTCGTCCACACTCCGTCCTCGTCCACACGCAGTTCTTGTCCAAGCTCCGTTCCAGTCCTGCCTCCGTCCTCGTCCACAATCCGTACTCGTCCACACTCAGAGGTCGTCTACACTCCGTGCTCGTCCACACTCCGTGCTAGTCCACACTCAATGCTCGCGCATACTCTGTGCTCGTCCACACTCCGTGCTCGTCCACACTCCGTGCTCGGCCACACCTCGTGCTCGTCCCCACTCCGTGCTCGTTCACATCATGGGCTCGTTCACATTCCATTTGCAAAGCAATGCAACACAAACGTCGCGTCGTACCGACTCACACTCCGCAGTCACTGCCTCTCCACGATGGGTGACAGGAAAAATCCAATCACTCGCTTCTGCCTCGTAGATCCCACTAATCATCCCAATCGATAGCCTTCCAATTTACAAATAAACTTAAATCTCCTTAATGAACCCGCTTTAAGCTCTGTCTCTCTCTCAGGCCGACTGGCAGCGGACCCAGTCCGCACGATTCCCGCCAGACAATGGCGACCCCGAAGCACACGACTACGACGTCCGTCCGTACTTTTATTCTCAATGTAACGTCGTTCAATCGGCAGTTAATCATCATTAAGGACCCTCTAAATGGCAAATCAGGATGTAAGGTCGACTGGTGGACTCATCCTGCTCCTCCGCCACGGGAGCGCTTCACAATCGACGTCCAACAATGGGAATCAATCCACTGAAAGGTTTTCTTTCAACCGAACAGTCGGGCAGCGGGGGAAAGTGGGAGAACGGACAGAAACGAGACGAATCCAGTGAATATCTTCGATCAACTGCAGCATCCTCCGACAGGCGAGGAATCCACCTCCGGAGTGGAAATAAAAAATGACAGCCAACAAGGAGCTGGAACCCGCTCCCGCCAGCACACCACCGAGCCCAGGTTCATTTGAAACTTTCGCTCGACTTGCTGCCGAACTTCATCATTTCCGTAATGCGACGTGATTTGCAACTTAATCAATTCAAGGATGTCTATTAGCCTTTGAGATATGGCCACAGACACGGTGGGGGACGGATGGGACCGAGCCGGGCTGGGCATTTGTGTAGCCGCCTATCCCAAGAATGTGCCACATTCTGGAAATCCTGCTCAGATATCATAAATAATTTTCCCTTTCAGTTAATGAAAATATTTATCACACTTTGCACACACCAGAGCACACGAGCACACCCCAGAGCATGGGCATGGCATGGGCGCAGGATCAAGAGCAGGAGCAGGAGAAGGACAAGGATGCCCTGCTCGATTGGCATCGGGGAGGCGAGCTCCTTCCGCAAGTCCCAAAATAATTATTAGAATGCTCCACAAACATCATCCAATATTCCGAAGTTCCACATCCTCCCATGAATGCCAAATGAATTGGCCCGCATGCGGGAACCGCCACGGATGATACCGACAGCAGGGCGGAGTGCCACACATGTCTTTGTGGTGAGCTGGTGTGGGCTAAAATATTCAATCCCACCCCCACACCCCCAGCCACGGAATAGTGAATTCTTAGTGCACACTAAATTCACTAAACAAGAATTCAGCAAGCACTTTGTGTCCTGCCGCCCGGAAAATGGGATGTGTGTGTATGGGTAGCGATGGTTGTTCCGCCTTTTTTGTTACCAGCCCACCGGTGCGGCGATGGTGGTGGGTGGCACCGCCTGCATGCATTCCTATGGACGATTGTGAAAAACAGATTTTCCCCGCTGAGATTTATCGTTCGGATTCTCGTGTGTACAGCGGCGGCGGAGGCGGTATGTGTGTATCCTTGAAGTCAAAAACGCTGTTACACCGGCGCATGCATTGGCATGCATCTCCTGCTGAGCCCGCTCCACCACTCGAATGCATGGGAACGGTTTATGAATAACTGGGATGCCCTACTGCTGCATATCGAGCGGCAATGAGGACGTGCATGCCAGAAGCAGCAGCAGGAGCAGGTGGAGGCGGCGGTGGGCATGGAGGTCCTTTCAATTTTGCGGAGAATAGATAGGATGTGGAACACCGTAATTGCAGCTGCAGAAAATAATTAAAGGCGGACGGAGGCGGAGATCGGCCGGGGGTTCGGGTTAAATGGGGGGTGGGGGGAGGGATGTTTTCAATTTTCAGCCCCGCAGAAAAGTTATGAATAGATGCGGCTTATTGCGCTCCGCACCGCAGTTCATGCGTGTTCCGAGGTGAGATTGTGATTGGGACAGTGGGCCCCTTTTGGGGGAGGATGTGTGCATGTGTGTGTTATCCTTCAATTAAAATGGGATAATAGCTTGTTAGGCGCACATTATACGTAGTTTGTGAACTGAAAGAATGTCGAGATAAGTTCGTTCGTTCGATACCGCTGATGTACTGGCTGCAGGAGATAAGTTCACCTAATTACGAGTTCCGAGAGAGCATTCCGGCCTCGAAAATGTAAATTAATACGCGCGGGGAAAGTTATAATTGCTTGGATTTTCGCTGGGAACTCCATGTGCGGTGGATGGGATTTTGTTTTCGGATAATTCTGCAGTTCACAGAACAACAGGGCCAGTACAGTGCCGTGCAGTGCAGCCACCGGAATGGGGCCAGCGATGGTAATTTAAATTTAAAACTATCCGAGGTACTGCATGCTTATCGGGTTCTAATCAAAGCGAATAGGTCTCGTAATATTCGTGGGAAAAGATGCACATCTACTTGTTTGAATTGGAAGTGGAGAACCCTGCATCGTTGAACTTGGGGGGTGACGCTAAGCTATTCTGTAATCAAAATGGATGGGAGCTGGAGGGGGTGGACGTGGAGCAGGAAAAGGCGGTACTTCCAGCTGTTCCGTTTAAACTGGGTCGCTGTTCAGAGTGTTGGAAAGTGAAATCTAACTTAAATCAATCCGCTTCTTCTTATTTTTCTTCTTCTTCTTCGTCTGCTTCTTATTCTCCTTCTTTTTCCTCTTCTTCTTCTGCTTCTTCTTCTTCTTTTACTTCTTTTACTGACAGCTGTTCAGAGTGTTGGAAAGTGAAATCTAACTTAAATCAATCCGCTTCTTCTTATTTTTCTTCTTCTTCTTCGTCTGCTTCTTATTCTCCTTCTTTTTCCTCTTCTTCTTCTGCTTCTTCTTCGTCTTTTACTGACGCTACAGTCCATGGTGGACCTGGGCCTCACCCAACAAGCCCCTCCAACTGGCACAATCTTTAGCCAGTCGCCTCCAATTTCGCACACTAAGTTGAATAAGGTCCTTTTCCAATTGTGTGCCAAAAAAAATATGTTGAAAATACCAAGAACTTCATAATCTGCTAAGAAGCCAGACAGATGCAGTCCTTGACTACCTCAAAGTTGAGCCGCTCTAGCCGAGCCACCGATGTTGTGTGACCTTCCTCGGAGACAGCGTGAACTTCCTCGTTCCCTCGTTTACCCGTCAAACGAGGTCGGTTTCGTCGTAATGTTAGCAAAGGCCATATTGTGCGGAGAATGAAAAGTTTCGTGGTCAGCAGTAAACATCTCTTAGTCAGCCAGCAATAATTGACGGAAGCAAGGTTCATTGGCTAGCTGCGATGACTGCAAAAATGCAAGGCTCTAGTCGCATCTAAACACGTCGCTTTGTTTACTCTCCAAATTTGCTCAGTCGTAGAAGCCCAACAAAAGCTAGTTGCCCTCCCAGGTCCATTCAACCAACCACCAGCCATCCGCTACTGAATGGAAAAGCTTCTGAATGCATCACCCCTCCAGTCTTCGGTTGGATGCTATTTCCGTCCGCGACGTCCAGCCATCTCATCCAGAACGAAATGTTTTGTCGGTGCTGTGGGAACTCCAACCCTGACCGGTGGCGTGTGGTTTTCTTTTCGAAGAAAATTTTGAATAAATAAGAACTTATTCCTAGACTACCGCAACCGCAGCTGGCGATGAAGTAAGACCAAATTGAGTTGCGCAGGCAAATCCAGCATTCGAAGGCGAATGCAGAAGCATCTGTTCGGCAGTTCAGCGCTGCTCAGCTGCACGGTTCCCATCGTCGCCTTTTTCATAATTTATTCCGTCTGAACAATTAATGCAAAGAATGCCACCGAACGAGATTGTGTCCTCTTTGTGTACATAAATTGCACGCAAATGAATCCGTTTTCCCACCGACATCTTCTGCAGTTTATATTTCGTTTCGTTATCATCTTCCTTCTTTTTTTGTTTTGTCTTTGTTCCCTGCGAGGGACACAATAATATCCTTGAATGGGAAGCGGCAGCAGCTAGCGCAGGAGTGGATGCAAAAGGAACCAGAGTGGAACTTTATATCGCATTATGAAAGCCTGGCGAAACAATGAGCAGGATAAACGCTCGAATGAGGCGAAGCGGAGCGGAGGAGGGCTTTGTGGCGCATCACGGATGTATCTCACACCGGGCGCCATTCGTCTGCCAGTTGTTAGGAATATAATTTTATTAAAATCGAAAGCCAAGGCAGACAGTCAAGCTCGCACAGACACAAGCGCACGTTGCGCGGCATATTTGCCGAGACTCACCGGGGACAATGGCGTATCGTACCGCAGCGCGATTGAAGGTGCACCGCGCTGCTGCTCTAGTAGCGACTCATCATCTCGCGCGCTCAAAGGCAAACGGGTCTGAATGAAAATGAAACTCATTACTGAATTAAGCGGAAACCGGAAAATTAAGCGAAGAAATTAAGAGTTACGCCATTTCCAGGGGGACACTCGGCTTGGGTGGGAGTTGGTTGGGGTGGATGAATGGTGGTATTTGTTACTTTAACGGGCACACAGGAAGGCAGTCGGAATTGCTGGCCTAAAATTGAAGGGTGGCGATGATTGAGAGGAAGCAGTTGCCTTTGAGGCAAGTCAAGGACCTTTTGTTGGTTTTTTTTTATTTTCGTTTTATTTTATCTCTTCTGATTGGAATTTACGACAATGGTCTGGCCGAAGGGAATCATTTTCTCGAGAGCCAGACTTAATACACGAAAGGGAACTTCAGTCAACTTAAGTGTTTGTCGATTTCACAGAACTTACATAGCGTGAACATTTTAACCACTTGGTTTAGTTTCGTTAAGTTTCGTTAGGTTTCGTTAAGTTGCGTTGACTTAGTGCAACGAAACGCTGTACCATCTACGCATGTAAATGACAGCTAGTGTTGGAATTTTGAGTATGTTTTCAGAATTTGACTACTTTTTTGTCATCGGTTGGTGTTATTGTGATGTTATGTGAATTATGTTGTATAGCTTAAAGGTGGTAAGGTGGGAAACTACGAAGGTGAGAAAGTAAGAAGAAGCTCTAATGAATTAGGTACATGTACGAATTAGTTACGATTCATTTCCAGTCTAAGCCTTTAAGGAACTTAACTAAATCTGTGCCAGAATCGGAAGAAACGAATTAATTGAGTAGACTGAATGTAGATGACTTCTTCTATCGAGTATTGCACGTGGCTAGGACAACACTCCGATTTCGAGGGTAGATCAAACCGTTATTCGCCCCATTCGCCAATTGTCAAAAATTGAGTTCAAAGAAGAAGACAAGGTTTACAAGGGTAATTGAACACTACTGCTTATGCTATTTTCTTTACTGCTTTTCTACCAAATTTACAGTCTTTTAGAAGATCGTACCTCAAGTGCTGCACTGTGTTGACCTAGCACATCCGGTACATCCGGCTTGCACATCAATTGACACCATGAAAAACGTATTCCAGCGGACCGATAGCTTTGTCCGCATCTCTTTTGTCTACAAAGACGATATTCCGACAAATCAATAAGCTAGACCTAGCCTTGATAGCGCTCAACATCAAAGACATTACCTGGCCCCACTTAAGTGGCGAAGAATCAATTGAGCGCATCAATCAATTCGAGAGTTCCGTGCCACTTCATTCGACCGTAACAACTGCGCTCCGAAATTCAACACCAACAAATAGGCAAGATCGCATGTCACGACAAAAGAATTAATCTTCAGCATCAGTATTTTTTTTTGTCTGATTTGTTAATTCCGTGTCTAATGGCAGACATTAAGATTTTAGTGAACACATTTTGCAACCCTCTGCTAATTTTGTTTACAACTTCCCACAACCTCAGTTGAGGCAATGGAACAGTGGCCTTACGGAAGTCGGATCGTTAATGATGGGAATAGTACCGGTTTTTTTTTTGTTTTATTTCAAGTCAAAGTGATCACCAATTCATCATCGTGTATCTACAAACTGGAGGTACGTAGACGTACATATGCGCTCGTATGTATCAACGAGGGTTAATTAAAATGTTGTGGATGAAATTCTGGGCTATCTGGACGAAAAAATACATCATGGGGAATTTTTGTATAAATTATTGTTTTCGCAAAGTGGTTTTAAAGGCGAGGCGAAACAATATTTAAAAAATTAATGTGAGTACCTAACGAGTTTTCTTAGTAGCAATTGTTTTTATTGGAACATTCTAGTTTTACGGGGAATACTGGGAATTTTGACAAATTGGATACATTTTACAGAAGCAGCTGATGATCCAGGAATGAGGCAATTCAATGAATGTGTCTACGAATCAACGAGTACGCCGCTAAACTTGTGTCTGACCAAAACAAAGACGAGGTTGAAAAGATAGCGGGCCATTTTTAAGACGCCCTAAGGGCCATAAAAGCCACTGATTGATGGGCCGTTGGGGACCTTTTGCAAGTGTATTTAAAATTAATGCGAATCAGCAGCTAAAAGTCGATCTATAAACGGCGCCAGTTCGTGATTACTGACTTTTTTTTCCAGTGGATCCAATACACAAAAGCAAAGCAATGATGGACTCACGATTTGTCCACCTGGCACAAGACTCCGTCAACATCAACTCGCTTTTTCACTTGACTTAAAAGGCAATTAAGCCTTTTAGTGACTTTCATTAAACGAAGGAGGCTCCTCACAGGCATGTACACTGTCGAATGCTAATTAAGTATTATTGGACACTTCGCGAGGAAAGCTTTCCGTACGATCTTTAAACCTAATTGCGCACCAGGAGGAGAAGAATCAACCGCAAGCTATGCTCAAAGAATCTTCGACACGAAACATATGTTGGCCCACAGCCACAGAAGACGAATAATTTAGCATACACGAGGGTCTCCCCTCAATGAACTTGGAATGAGAAAATGGGGATTCTGGAAGTCATTGTAACGTCAAACCAAGAACAAGAGTCTAATTACAATTTGTTTGTCATCCATGTAGGCTCAGACCATCATAAGTCACAGGCTGGGTAAGTAAGTAAGAGAAGCATGAGTAAACATAGGCACTTATCGTAATATCTTTGCCGATACTGAGTTACAAATGTTCCAGCAGGCCCGTGTGTTGTACTTCAAGTTCGCACCTCTTCCAAGCTCCAAGCTCTAAGCTTGATTCTATGCTCTGCCGCATTCCACAAAAAAATGTCTCGAGTTCCTGGCGTTTTCGTTTTTATTGAGTCATGGGTAACCACAGTAGCAACGCAGTGCATAATGAACGCATACAATCGATTTAAAATAAACGATTTGCCCTCGTACGCCCCTGCTGGAGCAGACGTCTGACAGTCCACTTCTACTGTTAAAATGTTGCTAAATAGAATAAAATTGTCGATAACAACGCCGCCTTACCAATGTTGGTAATGTGCTCCGCTATATTGTATATACAGTCAGAACCGAAAGGCTTTCGTGCATTTAATGAAAGCCTTCATACAACAACAGCATCTACATGTCGCTTGTCGTCTGCAGAATCCTTCTTACCTGCACGTGACTTCAGAAGATTTTTGTGAGTCTCTCCTTCGCAAGGGTTCCTCCTGAACACTGGGGCCTGTCTATTTGATAGCTTAACATGGCTCTAGTCATGTGCAGTAGTAGAACACTTGACTCTCAACCAACTGCTGCTTCGTCACCCATGTTGTTGTCAGCTGATGCTATTCAACCACGATTGACATTGAACACCCTAATTACGAGCGTAGCATTGTCTGCATATTTCCTGATATCTAGCTAATAACACGTGTAACGCTGCATCCAAAGGCTGCAATTGACACTGAATTATCGGCATAGGCGAGTAATTGGATGAATCGCTATAAAACGATCCACTAAAAGGTCGTGATGGAGTGGCATTCAAGGCTAGCCTCAAAAGTCGTGATGAAATGGACTTTCGTGCCACGTGACCAAACCATAGCTCTTTCTGTTCGCAGAAGCAGCTGCTCAACAATGAGTTCCTCGCGCACTGCGTGTTTCTCACCCTGTCATAGCGAGTAACTCCCACAATTGCACGAAGAAAGCTCTTCTTGGCAGCTTGTATCCGCAGTATTATTCTTTCGGTCACTACCCAAATTGAAAAATCATCATAGGTGAGAGTTGAAAGAAATACTGAGTTCAAAACCGCTAACTTCGATTTGACACCAAGCTCGGCCTTCCTGATTACAGCTTGTCCAATCCTACAAGCAAACTCAGCATTACGCCTTCCATGATTAAAGCCCCGAGATGCTTAAGCTGGTCCACCTGATTCAAACATGTAGGCGTTCTGGATTTGTTCACGTTAACCTTCATCCCAGCATCAGCACATACGGCCACAAACCTATCGAGTGCGCTGGAGTTCCGTCTAGGAGGATTTGAGGAAAGCTAAAAAAGACTTACATTTAACACTCCGAATGTGAAACATTAATCGCCTCGGCTGTGCTGCCACATCCAGTCCATATATACAAAAGGATGAAAAGAAGAAAGGTATTGATTTAACACCGATCACCCTAACACAGTTGCTACAGTTTGTGTATAGAAAATGTGTGAATGACCCTCAAATGAGGACCCTCAGTCCCATAGTCCAGCAGAATATTCCAGAGGTTACCTCATGGCAATCGGTCGTACGCCTTTTCCAAATCTACAAACCAGCTGTAGATTGGCTTGGTATACTTGTAAGCCTTCTCGATTACAATTCTTAGAGTGAATGAATAAAATTATAATTTTAAAGTATACATATCTACTTATACTGCTGCGAAGCTTGATCCGAGAACGACTGCCAATATATTTCTTGATTTTAATCAACCTCGATTGCAATAAAATGAAAGGACACTGTGGAGTGTGTAGACGCATTTATTTCAAAAATTAATGAAGTTTGTCCCAACATGTTCCATATCGGAACTGATAAAATTTTACTGGCAGAGGATACCGGTCGACGTTTATTTATTCTTCGAAGTAAGCCAAAGTGGACCTGTCCCAGCTTCGTTCCCACACTACATTCCCGATCAAATTTCTTTACATTTCACTCTCTTATTGTCGACATTTTCCATCCTCTTGCTCTATCTCAGTAAATGTCACTAAAAATCATATTCTTGCATCAGAAAGTACGATCAGTGGCAATGACGCATCAGAACATGATTCGAGTTGTTAATTTGACATAATATACTACAGATAACCCATAATAACCGTGAAAATAGCATCAACAAATGCCAAGATTCACCCTCATTTAGTTGCCGACGCTGGAGATTATGTAATTTTTTATACATTTATTTCAACCCATCTTTTTCAAAGATATCATCTCATTCTCAAAGCCGTCAAATACTTCTCCCTCCACTCCGCAGTGAACCTGGATGCCAACCAACAAACCTCTCCATCAAGCAGACAGACGCACACCGGACCACTGCCAGAGGTCATTCCCCAAACGTACGCGCCACCAAAACTAATTCTCAAGTTCACACCAAAGACCTTAACGCCTTGACCTACCACTCCACAGATGTAAGCACACACTTTCGTCCACTTCATCCACTTCCTCTGTTCGGCACCGCTAATGGCGCACAGAAACGATTCCATCCAAGATACCCAACCAACCAGCCAGCATTCCACAAGCGCCAATCACCACCTGTGCGAGAGCATGAACCCCCCGTAAATGAAATCTGCGGGCGTATCAATTCTCGCCTAATTGCCAAATCACAAGGTAAACAGAGAATGAAAAGAAAATCACTTAGCTGAGCAATTTCGGGTCACTCGACCAGATGAGAATCAACAAGAAGGACTGCTTTCATTTATCTGCGATTTCAAGTGATTGCAACCGAATTTCTCTTTAAAATTGCCAATTACCAGCCATTCACCACTTTCTAGATCACTCCAAGTGCGGATACAAGATGGTTTATCAGCTCCACCGGCGCGGCGAGCTGCCGCAAAACCAACACGCAAACAGGAGATGAAGTGGTGGTTCAAACAAACGCCTGCGGGCACACTCGCAGCTTCTCGTGGCGGTGGCGCTCTTTCTCCTTCGAATTGAATAATTGATTCGACTCCAGTCGACTTCGTGATGGAAAAACAAAGACTGCCCCCCTCCGCCCCAATCGAGAGCCCCCTCCAGCACAACAAAGAACAGAACAATCAAGTCGTCGTCTCCGTTTCACTATTCAAATTCGTTTTAATTGCGCACTTTGGCTATCGCCGCGACCACCGCATGTGTGTGTACACAGCGATGAATCGAGCGTACAGAGATAAATATTGTACACGAATAAATTATTCGCTTTTCCTCGAATCCTCAAGTTCACTTGGCAATTATGACTTTGAACAAGAGAATCGTGGCCACGTTATTCTAATCACAAAAAATAAAATTAATTGAACTTAACACTAGAGTCTCCGCACCGCCCTCAGCTGCCTATCGCATTCAGTTTGCCGATCTTCTCGACTTTGTCGAAGTACTTGTTCAGCTCGAGCTCATTGCGAAACCCCTTGATGGGCTGCTTGCGGAACTCGCCGTTCGTCTTGGCCACGACGTAGTAGATAGGATAGGCGCCCGGCGCAACGCGGACTTTCATCCGCTTGCTGATGGCCTGGCCGTCGACACTCTGCTGGTTGTAGAGCATGTGCAGCTGCTTCAGCTTGGGCCGCTTCGGCTTCTTCAGCTTCACCTCGGGATATTGCCTGATGATGGGCGAGTCCATGATGTCCTTCGGCTCGCTGGTCGATGAGATGTTCTTCTGCTTCCGGAACTTCCTAGACGAGACATAGTCCGATGATGGGGACAACAACGTCTGGATCTTGTACAGCGACGAATCGACGGAACTGTCATCGGTCGGCACAATCGGCGGCAGATCCACTGTGTTCACTCGAATCACTTTCTGCGTGGCGTTCTCCACGTCTGCGATCACGTCCTCGACGATTTGCAAAACACTCTCCTTCCCACTTGCGCCCTCGACGCTGGCCGCACACGTCAGCCCGAGTAATGCACTCAAAATCAAAAACTTCGCAACCTGAAAGATGAAGACGAAAGGAATTTTAGTCTCGCGGAATAAACCGATCTTCGCTGCGAGCGTACCGATCTACACTCGTCCATGGTGCTGCTGCCTGTTAAGTCCGACTGTCTGTGGCTCTGTATCTTGTGAACGCTGCGTACGAATTGCTGGTTGCCGCTGAGAGGATGATCGGCTTACATTCGACGTTAACAGCGCGACTGAACCGATCGTCGGGTATTGTGTTAAGTTTTATTGTCATTGTCTCGCATCCAGTGGGATGTGAGAATGAATCCAAGACGGCTGCGGTGGCGGTGACGGCGGTAGCGGATGAACATAGCAGACTGGCTGCTGAGAACGCCGCACCGCCGCGCTGCGGCAAACGAATGAAACTGGCGATTACCTCATCGGAGATTCCATCGGCGGTTGATCGGCTCTGCAGATGAAGACTACGAAGCACCCAGCTGAGGTGTGTGTGGAGGCTTTTTCAAGGTGCGGATGGGGATTATGATTGACACACATGACGTCACGGTCTTCAATGGAAACGACACGTCATGCTGCTGCTGTTGTTTACCGTGCGCCGCTGGGTAGTTGTGGATCGTGATGATTAAGCGGTGTCAGTGACGGTCAAGAGTTTTTGGGGGGTACTCAAGCGGCGAACTTGATGTCTGTTCCTGGTGTTTCGTCGCTTCTTCGGCCAAGCGGGTAATTAGGACGTTTCATTCGTGAAAGTAAGAAGCCCAGATCGAGGAACGCCGGCCGAGATAGCGGAGAAAGTGATGACCTGAGTCGAGCTGTTTGCATTGTTTGAATGGATTTGCAAGAAGACTTTGGGGAGTTGACAAGTGGCAGGCTTTCAAAAAAGTCGAAGTGTGCGAGGAGGTTAAACGAACAAAAAAAATCGATGGCAGCTGCGGCAATAAATCGTGTTTACAACCCGTAAAGGGAGCTATAAATAATCAGTCTTTTATGGGGTTCGGCAGCTTATCCACGCGTTTCATCTTCTATTCATGGCGGCGTTTAACTACGAAAATAGTCTGAATAGAGGTGACACGATGATTGACTTTTGTTTTTGCGAAAACCGGTTTTCTGTTTGATGTGATGTCTTTAGAAGGTTTTACACTTTCTTTTGAAAAATGCCTTTTTTGGTTTTTATAAGAAGTCATCTTCTTCGTGTGCGGCTAGGGGAGTTTACAGTCTTCAACCAACAAACCTCTCCATCCTTGGAGGCTGTCTCTAGTTTCACGTACCACGCTTCTTCACTTGTCTGAGCACCTTAAGCCCGGAGGTCCTCCAAGTTGTATGTCTGTCTTGTAATCGAAGGTCCATGAGGTCGGAGACTTAGTCTAGACACCTTAATCGCTTGTTGAGAATTAATTTACAGAAAGCACACATTGTCGTCCCACCTTCGATGATTTTATCTGTTTCCATGAACGATTCCAAAATCGATTGTGGTACATGACGAGTGGCATGTCAAACCGCCGGGCGACGCAACTCGTTCAATTGAGGAACGAAATAGGATTGTAGTTTGCATCCGCTCATTGATGTTGTCGTTGCTAGGTCAACGATGCATGAAATGTAAGCGAACAAAAATGGTGGACGCATCCAACATCAGAGCTTAAGCTACATCAACGCTTGGCCAGACAATAACTTGGTCTTTTTCTACACGTGGATGGGACTCAATGAAAGATTTCGCCGTACAGTCTATGTCCCTTGATCTCAAAACTGTTCATGTTCTGGCAGACGAAAGCTTTTGAACAAACTGTCATCTTCTTCCCACATTTTCTTTTGTACTGCTCATAGACTGCTCATTGATTGTTCTAAGTCGAGACATAATATGTTAGACGAAATTAAGATCCGCAGCGTTACTGGTGTGGACTTTCAAATGGCACCATAGTCGGACCATTGGTCTTGGGGCTAGTCGGGCAATTCCGACTGAGAGCAATTGATTCCATTTTCATCGATTTAAAAATTTTATTATTTTGACAAATTTTATTGTTTATTGAACAAAAATTAATAGATTACAACTAGGCTTAAAACTAGAAGTTAGTGTGTTGGGGCAATAGGGTCCAGTGCTTACATCGGGTTGTTCAAATCCGTGTGTCCATGTTGGTCCAATTTAGTTGGGTTGGTGTGTGGTAGCCGATTTAACCTCGATGATGACTGCTATCGCTGCTCTGGTAGAAGCCATGCTGCTCGTTGTTACATGTCTGTGGGATTTTCTGCTCGCTTAGCAGATTTAGCGCGTTGAGCGGTTGTGTTCCCCATATGTGCTCCTGATTGCTTCGTTAGGACGGTCGCTGATGTCTAGAAGCTTCTATCTCTTCAGTGTCACCATGTACTGTTGCAAGGGGATAATGTGTGCTTCGTCGTAGAGTTTCTTGTTGCCGTGGTGCTTTTGACGGTCACTGTCTATGGTGAGACGTCTTCACCATGCTGGACCTAGGAATGGTGTGTCATGTTTTGGGAAGCCGGACGTTAATATTGGTCCTATTAGCTGCTCGTAAAGCAGTAGCTTTGTCATCTGCCCTAATCTATTTTGCTTACGCAACAATGGACAGCCCCGATGGAAGCCTAGGTTGGCCTTCTTAAGGGTCAGTTTCGAGTAGCTGTTGAACTTCAACCTTTCCGTGAAGCTAACGCCAAGATATTTGAAGTCTTTGTCTGTTGATATTTCCGTACCGAGCACTATGTTTATGCTCCGACATTTGATGATCTGCATCCACCTGGGGATGGTCTGCTTAAACACAAGAGTACCGATTTTTTGGCATTGATACGAACATTCCATTTGGTGTAGTTGTCAAATTGGTTCGCTGTCTGGAATTCGACCCTTCGCGTGTCGATGTCAAAACGTTACAGTCAACGGCGAATGGAGACATGAACACAAACTTCTTCGTCTAACACTGGAACTTGGATGCTAACATCCGACGCGATATTGTTGAAATGCAGCCTAATGTACGGCAGATTGCGGCATAGCAACCGCGGCGGTAACATCCATGAAATCATGATCAAACGTCAATGCCATAAAATGATCTGCCAAATAAATTCAATTGCGTGGATATTAATATCACTTTCCTGTGTTTTTTTTCCAACTTAAAGTTCCCCGCATCAAGAAAAACGAACACCATTTACCTAGTAAATTCAGTAAACTGGCCTGAAATTGTTTGAAGTAAAATAATTGTACGGCACGGTTCCCTTCTATGTAAATGCGAGAACTATTTGCATTATTTTTACTTGTCTTCACTTCAGAGCTGGACACCTTCATTCCCCAGTCGACTCTACATTCCACAATCTCTTCCCAGTCGCGGTAGTGCGACACAGCATTATGGACTTCACAGCACGATTTTCTCTCTGGCACCACATAGAGGAACATTTCAACATCGTTAAACACCCGCCCGTGGGGTTAATCGGATTTCACTTAAAAGTGGCCCAATCTTTGAGTACTCATGAAAAAAGGCCTCTTAATTGGTATGACCCCATCATCGGCAGTGATTAACACCTCCTTCTCCCAGAGACCTCGTTTGCCCACGACTGCCTGACTGCCGGACTGCTTTATCAGGTCCAATCGCATCGGTATGCAAATTTACATCGACTTCGTGTAAACATCGGCGATAAAGTCGCATATTAACTGGCTTCTGCCTGAGGCGTTCCTTTCTTTTGTTTTCTTGCTTCCATGAATCAGCCGGAGGCACAAGTATCCGCATCTTGTTGACGTCGCAGTCAGAAGTCAATTTGTTGTTCTCGCCATCATGTGTTCCGCTGGAGTTGGACTTTTGAATTCAATGCCACGGGACGTGCCATGTTGGAATTCAAATTGTCAAATTTTTGGAATTCGTAATCGACTAATCAGAAGCGACATCACGTCCGTATCACCAAAATCAATGTGATATCGATTTGGAAAGTCCAAGTGAGGGCATTGATGGACGTTATTTAGAACACAGTGGCTTGGCGTCGACATCGATGAGTCAGCACCCGAAAAAATGCAAACAAGCGCTTGCGGTGATGTCAAACTGGACGGAACATCTGCCTGAGGTGCTTCTTCAGTGGATTTAAGTACAAATTCTCACCATGATCTTTGTTGCTCAATGCCTTTGCGCAAACTCTCACGGGGTATCGGTTGAATGAATGATGTGATTCATGATCGCGGCCGGCGAATGGCCATCAGACACTTTTTTCGACACACTCGCTGGCACGTAGCGGAGTGAGTCTGATTCCGGCAGATTGATGATTTAATTAAATATGCACAAGAAGGCGAGAGCGATGGAATTTTAAGCCGAAACCAATCAATTTTGGGAACCATGCACTTGGCCTTGAGCTCATCACGAAAGGAGGAACCACGTAACAATTCAAATTGAATTGAATTTTGTTAGTTTCTTTTTCTATATCCGTTTAACGGGCAATATTTACTTACCGATTGCGCCCAAGTGATCGTCGCGGGTAGATGTGTTGACTTCTGAGCTGGGGGTTTAGGTTAAATTGCCGATAGGAGTTGCTCCATAATTCACGACTTTCGAGCTCTTTCGAGTCTCCGACAATGCTCAAGAAGTATTTCCTGCCTAGAAAAGGGCGTCTTGAACTTCCCGTTCAATTCTGCAGGTCCGCGAACAATAGCACTGCTCAACACAAGGGGCTGTTGTAAAATATAGGTCCAAGACCACAGGATTAACTTTAACCCTCAACTGGAAATTCAACCAATAACTTTGATGGAGACTAAAGACCGCAAGCAAGATTCTCGTTCAAAGTAAAGGGTCTTCTCGGATGTTGACAGAACAGAGTGCGGTACAACGACGCAGAATTGTGAGAGCTGCTATTTTCTAATTTAGGTTACACTCCATGCTGGCAGATTGTGTGTTTCCAGCAATGTAAAATCTAGGTCTCTACCAACAAGCATGTTCAGTGTGCTAGATCTCTGCTTATCTTGGCTGAAGGCTGAAGTATACGCAATTTTAGTTGCGTTAACTAAATCACGTACGACACCTTTTGATTTTTTCTAACGTTTTTGGTCGAACACAGCGAGCCGATTACTAGCATTAAGTCACATCGCTACCAGCCATTCTTCCTTTTTACTGAAGACGTTGGAACGTTTGATAGATATCTACATCGTATATCAGATAGGCAGCAGCTTTTTCTTCAAATCGCAACGTGCAAGAGTACATAACATAATAAGAGTAATCTGTGGCGACGAGACCGATACAAACTACCACCGTCGAAAAGTTCTTGCATCAGAAGAAATCCTGCGCGTTTAACAACGTAACAAATGATGCGACTCAGTCAAGCCTCCATAAAGCTATACAGAGCTGTGAGAATGGATCTTAAAAACTTCAAACTTCAAACGACCAGAATTACCCCTTCTTCATGACCATGAAAAATTAGTAGTGTAATTCACTTTGGTGAAAGATATCAGTTGTTCACAACAGCTCACGAACAGTTCACAGACACGGGACTAAAAATCGTATTAAAAACGCTGTCAGATGAAATCAAGGGGCAAGGGAAGTAGGTACGACTGGTCAAGTCATCCTTAAGTGATTCATGCGGCACTAGGGTGGTGATCATAGCGACACCCAAGCAGAAGCTCTTCCAACTGTTCCCCAACTCGCAGTGGTTGACGAAATCATAAAATAGTTGCAGAGAGGCGGGCTTACAGTAGCCGCATACGCGGACAACGTGACTATCCTCAGGCATAATTCGTTCAACTCTAAGTGAGCCTCTGAGTCATGGAAATAACTGGGCACATGCTCGAGAAGTGAATGTTAACCCGAATATAATGGAACTGCTGTTATTTATCAGGAAAAGCATTATTTTTCGAGCTTACCTAAAGGGACTTTAACTGAAACTAAACTCAGCAAAATATTGCGCTGTACTTGACTAGTACCGGTCATGGCGTTGTGGATCTGTTCGTCGACTCCTACGTACTAGGACCGACGCGAGTCTAGGTTCGAATCGAAGTACGACAAAAAGAATTGTCATGGCCCCATCTATCTCTTTCGAGGCACTGACAATGCTCAAAGATAACAACTGACATCAATCAGAAGCAGAATAACTCTTGCCAATCGCTGTTACTTAGGACTCCAGAGGCAATTGCGTAGTAGGAGCATTTCTCGAAGGAACAAGCTACCATTATATAACACTTTGAACATCCCTGTCATGCTCTATGCCGCGGAGATATAGACAATCTCACGAGCAGGTAAAGAAGCCCATGGTTTTTTCGAGAGAAGTTCTGCATTTAGTCCTCTTTGCGTCAATGGCATTTGGAGAATATTCAACCACGAATTGAATGGGCGACACGGACACAAAGATGACTAGATGTAGAGTGCCACTATATGACCTCCAACCCGACGAGCCTCCGACTCCCAAACAGTAGAACAACTCTCCCGAGCCGATGGGGTGGAAAAGGATAACAGCCAACTTGAAGTACGCAATTGGATGCCCCTGCGTGCTCAAGATCATGCACGCAGGAGAGGCTTGTTGATTGAGGTCCCTGCACTGTAGCGACAGCAGAAGAAGAAAAAAAAAATCTGCAGACACCCGAGCTCGAACAACAAACGTAGTTCCGTCCTGGAACATTGAAAAATATCAAAGTATTTGATTTCGCGAAACCTTACTGTACTCGAACCACGTCTTGGGTCTGCCAAGTGGTCGCTTACCTGATGGAGTCGCGTTCAAGACACACCTTGAATGTCATGATAATGGGGTCATTCGTTCCACGTAAATGTGAGCATTAGAGTTCAAGACAAGACGCCATATTTTTTCTGGAAAGTCAGTTTGTTGTCCAAAATAATTCGAAGATATCTTCATTGGTAGTCCTGTCCTGAGAGAGAAGCTGCAGCTTAGTGTCTGAGAAACAGCATGATTTCTTAGATGGGTTTTCAATCACCTGGGTTGAAAGCAGCATCCTTTGCAGGATTGGGTGTACTTCACAAGCCGTAATGACAGATATGAATGAAAGCGAAGATTTGAAAATAGGTGCTGATGCTGATAGGAGATAGCCCAGATGTCTTTGCCAGATGTCTCGACGATTGGATCAAAGATCGGGTGGAGTCTCCCACTATATTTCATGAGTACCTCTCCTGCATCCTTCTCAATCCTATCATCTTGGAGATTCCCGCACTAAGGTATGCATAACTAAAGCTGCTGGTCCACAAGTGGAATTATCGACAGACTTGGCTCATTGTTAAGCGTCACGCATGACATTATTTTCGTCGATCCCAAGCACGACCTCCATTAACCACCTGCTCTCCACAACCGTCTACTAAGGCCAATGAATCCTCAGCTGACATTATTCCTTCTAAATGGAAGATAATGTGTCACACCTCTCAAAAGGGAAAGCCATCATTATCGAACCACACTTTTGGAGAAGCCGTTGGTGACTGACTTAAGCGAAGCAACGCATCGTCTTCAATCAAGGGCCAGCCGAACCCCTCCATCGCTCTTAAGAGACAACATCCGTACTTTTGTTCAGTATTTGAGGTGGCAAAGTTCTTCCCAGCTTCGATGACTACCCCGCGATCCTTCAGAAATGGTACGCACCGGCAGTATTACTTGCATCGAAATTATCAAGATTCAGGTGCGACACTTCCAACAGCCACACTAAGCCTTAACACAGGCCAGAGTCAGAGGTGGTGCTGTATCTGATGCCAGTTGTTTTGTCAGGGATCGAACCATGGACCGCTGCCGTTGATGACGACCCGAGTTTTTTCGAAATTCATGTGGGTTGGCCTGGAATTTCATATCTACTTCGCCTCTCCTCGAAAATCAACGCCCACTCGTCTCTGACATCGTTCACTGTCACGGCCTGCAGTTTATCACATTCAAAGTGTAATTTTCGCCAGCGTCTGGAGGTTGTTGACGCGCGCTTAAGAAAATCCGGCTCGTGTCAAACAGCTGCCCGAGCTGCACCTGAGATGCAAAGAAATAAACCTGTCAAGACATCAATTGTTCAGAAACTGCTGTGTTATGACTCAAACTCCTGCCGATTACAAATCGTGGCCTCTGATCACGTTTAACGAGCTGAGTGTCAACAACAAACGAAACGACCCACCGACTGACCAGAGACTCCGTGTATTCATAGTGATTAATTAACGCAACCGATCGACGTTGTTTGTTTTAAAAATTCGCCAACCGGTTACCTTTCCCAAGAATCGACGCCACCTCTCTCGCATTCCAGAGCCATCAGCATCAGCATCATCGCCAACGGCCCGTCCTCACACGCTGTGTCCATCTCTCGCCGCCGTTGAGATGGAATCCATTATGGGACAATTTTTTAAGCGGAGGAGACAACCCAGTTAACGGTAAATTTCAGTAAAACACCAAGTGGGCTCCAGCGCCTGAAAGCCTCATCAATTATTCATTCGCATCCCGGCCTTTGCTCAACCGCATCGAGATCAATAAACTCGAGACGCGCGGCGGATTTAAAATGCAAAACCGATTTCGATATCGGCACCGTCATCGGATGCTTGATTGACTGTCGTCGCGGAACAACGCATGTCGGTTATCGGATGGCGAAGCATGCCATCATCTCTCAACGCGCACCGAGTGGCGAAGACAGGCCGAAGACCGACCGATGTCGTCGAGGAGATGGCGGCTCTCGGCTGGGCTTGTGATTAATTGAGGCGCAGCGTCGCCTCGATTAAGTTGTCAGTCAGCCACGGCTTGACAAGAAGTGGTTCAGTAATTAATGGTTTTCCCTTTTCAGTGGTGGGACAAGGTATCTTCGCTTTCGAAGGTTATGACATCTGTGGGCTGGGTGGAGAGGGCCGAGCGTTGAGGTTTCGCAACAGCTTGACTTTGGGAGTTGGATTGACGGGTGTGGGGAGGAGGGTCGATGGAGGGACGGGAGTGGCATGTGGCGTGCTTGACCGATGAAAGCAATCGAATGCGTGAGAATAGGCATGTAGCCTAGTTGGTCGATGATTCCACTTGTGGTAAGCCAACTTGGTGCAACCGCCTATAAGCAAATAGCTGGTGATCGGACTAAAGAGCATTGGCTGGAGCTCAGGACCACTCCGGGCTGTAGCGCCACACAAAGAAGATGCGCAGTCTTGAGCACGTTGCGACTTGTGGATGCAGCACAGCCCCATGCTAAAATGGCCGTTTCGAAGACGAGATTCCTCTAGACACACTAGACACTTGTTCTTGTACTATCGGTGGTGTTCTTTTATTGCCGACCATCCAGACAGAGGATGTTTTTATCGATTCCGATTCCCAAGAATCAGCGGTTTTCTATGCTGTCTTGGCCAATTTGGCTGGAACACCTGAGGGCTGGCTATTGTGGACATCAGTTTCGTCGATTAGAATGATTTTTGGTTGCATCTTTCAATAATTTGTGGCATACGACAGAGGTAAGGTGTTCAATAGGTTCGTTTGTGTGACATAGGCGTTCAATATATTCTCGGTACCGGGGCGAAGCTGTGGTTGTATATATAAATTGACTTATTTATCAAGTAATACTATTATTTTAGTGCATTCAAAAATATAAAATTTCATATAAATGTAATTATTAATGTAAAAATTAATGTAATTTTTATCTCTAGTTAAACAAAATCATAATGACAACTGAGACGGTGAAATTTGAGCATCGCACTGTAATTAAATTTCTCACTAAGCAAGGAAAAAGTCAAAAAACTATTCATGAAGAGATGGTGGCTGTTTACCAGGGTTCCGCACCTTCATTATCAACTGTGCAAAAGTGGTCATGTGAGTTCAAGAGAGGCAGAGAGAGCAATGAAGACGATCCCCGCTCCGGCGCCCCGGCTACTGCTTGTACGAATAAAGGTGAGGATGCCCGAATAAAGATGAAAATCATGGCAGAGATCACCAAGCTTTCAATTGGTACTATTCACACCATTTTTCATGACCATCTTAACCTTTCAAAGGTCAGTGCAAGGTGGGTGCCACGAATGCTCACAGCGCCTCAGAAAAAAGTGAGAATCGCATGCTGTAGAGAGCTTTTGGAGATGTGTAGTGAGAACGCGGACGGTGTTATGGATCGAATTGTTACTGGTGACGAAACATGGGTCCACCACTATGACCCTGAAAGCAAACAAGAGTCAATGCAGTGGCATAAAAAAGGAACAGACCCCCCGAAGAAGTTCAAAGTCACTCCGTCTGCCGGGAAGCTCATGGCCACAGTTTTTTTGGGACTCAAAGGGAATCTTGCTCATTGAGTACAAAAAAAAGGTGAAACCATCAACGCCACATTCTACGCTTCCACTTTGCATAATTTGCGGGAGGAAATTAAAAAGAAAAGACGGGGTAAGCTCGCAGCGGGTGTGTTGCTTCTTCATGACAACACCCCTGTTCACACGGCGCGAGTTTCCAAGGCTGCTGCGCGAGTTTGTGGTTTCGAAGAAATCCAACACCCACCCTTTAGTCCAGACTTTGCTCCTAGTGATTATTTCCTGTTTCCGGATTTGAAAAAATGTCTTCGTGGAAAAAGATTTTCGGATGATGAAGAACTCAAGTCGGCAATAAATGGGTATTCTGTTTAACTCGAGATAAAACGAGAATTAATAATCACATTTATATGGAATTGTACATGAATGCACTAAAATAATGGTATTACTTGATAAATAAGTCAATTTATATATAGAACCACAGGTTCACCCCGATACCGAGAATATATTGAACGCCCCTCGTACTAAAAGCCGTTTACCTAACTTGGAGCCATGTAGAACTCCATAACTTTCTGGGAAATTCCTATGGAACATTACTAGTGCATGACTACATGTACTTAGCCTTTAATAGATTGGTGGGCAGACGGGCATGAGTCTAACGTAGGTCCAGCTGGACTCATTCTGATGTCCATTGGGAGAAGAAGTCCTCTTGCTATTCTACTCCGTTGTACGATTTAGGTGCACATGAACTTTTACCAGGCAGACAGTTGTTTTAATGAATTTGCAAAGACATAGTGACTCATTTGAAGATGTGTGTCCTGCTCCTTAACTAACGGAGACTAGGTCAGACTCAGAGGTAGAGTAGGAGTGCTCCTTCCCATTATTGTGGCATGATACTTCAGCTGATTCCAACTACCATCTAAAGGGTTTTTGTGCTTTTTCTATTCTAAGACAATTTACTCCTCGTTAGGTACAGGTAAATGCCGATTTATACCGATTACAGTAAGAACTTCTTATCTTTGTTATACCAACAGCGCCGAAGATTTGTGTGTAATGCTAGATTGACAATATTCGCTTAAAAAGCCATTTTAATCAAAGCACTTAGACCCATGTTGTCCATTGTTCTGTCACTATTCGCCTTTGCAACCTGGTTCTCCCGTTGATCCATGGAGGGTCCGAACCTGAGCAATTGCTGCATTCCATCGTTGACGGTCCTGTGCACTCTGATTCCAGTCATCTAGACCAAACTGCCTGCATCCGCGATCACTTGATCTTTATACCCGAGATTCGGTCTTCCTTTCCTTCTCGAACCGTCAGTGCAGTCGACGGATTTTTGCCTTCCGGACTACGTTCACATCTACAGCTTGTAGAGTTCACGGTTGTGTCTTCTCCTCCAATCGCCTTCCTCACAGACGGGACCATAAATCACCAAGAATCAGCTCTGCAGTTTGGCTTAGCGTCCAGAAAATAAGAGTTTTGTACGTGGTAGCATGTGATACATGAGCATTATCTTGGTCCTTCGAGTCTGATTTAATAGCTTGTTCCGAACACATCGCAAAACCTTAGAAGACATTCTCAAAGCGCATCTAGCTATGAGAAGGATAGAGGGCCAGGGCCAAGCTTCCACAACAGCCACTCGTGTTGTGCGTGCTGTTGTTCTCTCACGAGTGGATCGGACCTACAGTTCTATGCAGACTCCAAATGGCCAACTTTGAGATGATTTTTCTAGACAGTTATACTCTGTGAGCATTGTTTAGTGAGTAGTGACTCAAAAGAGATGGGATCATGAAAACTTTTTTTGTCGTCCCAGGAATCGAACCTGGACACCATAGGTTCAAATGCGTAGGAGTCGATGTACGTGTTCACAACCCACCATCACAAGATGCCAATTGCTTGATTGAAAATCTATATCGTCTAGGTTTCTCAAGGATGTACTTTCAAACCACATAAGCTGTCCATAGGTTCCATCAATGGTTAAAATTGACTTCCCTACTAAGCGAATCCAAATCCGACATTTTGTATATGAAAGATTCCATACTACAGGATAACAAGGATATTTTTATCTTTGAAGTGTCTGAAGTGTCATTACATTTGGATAAATACCAGGTACTAGCATATTAAAATTGTATATAAGATTCCAGGACGGCTTTTATGTGTTGGTCGTACGATCGATTCTTAAGGCTTCCATAGTTTGGTTGACACAACTCGACTTCCAAATTGGCTCTGAAGTCATTAAGGACGCAGTGAGGTATTTGAGATTGAGGCTCGACACAAACAACATCAACAACATCGTACGCAGCGGAAAGAGCCTCTCGAGGCACAACATCACTCAGCAGATTAATGGCGAACATAGGCGGTCCAACGCCAAGTAAGCGCAGTTTATTAATGTCGACAGCGCATGCTATTCTCCTATATGGAAGTGAGATCTGAGCTGACGCGCTTCGGCAAGGAAATATACCGGCAGCAGATGGCGGCAGTGCAAGGACGTGGAGCTATACGCGTGGCTAGCTCCTATCGAACGGTGTCGGAACCAGCCGTCCTTGTAGTCGATCTCCTAGCGGCACAACGGAAGTACGTCCACGACAACAAGACGCAAAATCGGATTGGAAGCGGTAATCGACCACACAGAACAACAAACGATACGGAAGTGGCAGGAGCGCTGGAGCTCGGAAAGCAGATGAAGGTGGACAACGAGGCTGGAGCAAGGAATGTTGCAGAGTGGTCAACTACTTTGCCACCCATTTCAATGCCTTTTTACATAGGATCCAGTACGACGACTACCCAACAGACGACATCTTTTGCCTGCAGAAGATGGGAAGCCCAATGCTCAGCCCTGGAAAACAGCATTGGTGCCATCAACCCAGAAAACATAGTTGATAAAATGCTGGCGAGTGACCTGAACTGGGGAAGAATTTGTCAGTTTGTGGAAGATATTCTCAGAAAAGAGAAGAAGATCAATACCGGGAAGTATAACCGAAAGGGTCACAGCCCTTTGAAGTAATGCGAAGAGCGGTCCCAGAGGGTTGTGCCTCAATGGAGTGTGTTTGCCTTAGAAACTCCTCTGAGTCAATATTATTTCCTTGACAACCCACTTGACGTGACAGCATCAAGTTCACCATCAAATTGACTCCTCTCCCCCCCACCATCGTCCCTCCACTCAATCAGCAGTCATCTCCCTCCAGCAGATCCTTAAGTTCCCACAGCAAAGCACCACGTAATCAGAGATTACCGGCTCTCAGCCACACAGCGAAGCACCAGAGAGCTGTAAACACGATCTCGGCGCTCAATTTGACTATGAAAAACCACACAAAGGGGGTTCCCAGTTTGTGAGAGCTGCCCTGCCCCCCACCGCCAGCCAAAAGCAAGGTTGTTACCCGGCGAAAAATAACACGAAGCCACACACCTGAAAGCATTTGTTGCAACAAATTTGTCCGCACTCACTCCTCGGCTGCATCCCAAGGTCCTACTAAAAATCGCCCAGCCCACGGGATGGGGGAAAAGTTTCACCTTGCATTTGAACGCATCGCAAACTACAAGCTTCCAAGCCATGGCTTCGAGTGCTCGAGCAGTGGTTCTCCCACCGCAGCCCCCTCCTCATGCCGCCGCCTCGCTGCCAGATAAAATGAAGAAACTTTTCCTAATTGAATATTATATTCCGTTCAAAAAGTATACAAGTCGAGATGCGAACCCACGGACAGAGCAGCTTCCCTCAGGGGGCGGGAAGCAGCGCACAGAATCCGAGGTACTTTGCATAATTAGGGGATGGTATTGCTGGTAACCCTTTTGGTTTGTTATTTTTTACAATTTCGTTCTTCTTCTGCTTCAGCTTCAGTCTTGTTCTCGGTGGATTTTGTGGCAGCTCACTTTGCAGGGGGGAGAGCACCTATTTGCCGACGGTGGCCGTCGTGGTGGTGGTTAATAATCCATGCCAGGGCGGAGGGATGGTGCGTCTCTTATGAGATTAGGTGGCTCGAAGGTGGCACAGAAGCGCTGTGGAGCTCTGGCACTGAGAAGGGCAGCGGCCCGGCGGAGAGAAAAAAAAGTGCGCTTCAGGGTTCAACCGTCATTATGCAGATTAGATGTATGCGGTGGACGTAATTTTGAAAGTAGTGAATTCTTTTGCCGGAGGCGATAGTTTTTATCGCTCCACTCCCGACTAGGGAGCTAGTGAAAATTTAATATTGCAGAGTGTACAGATGGCCAAAGGAGCTGGGATAACTAATTGATTCCTTTTTCTTTTTCACTTTTTTCCCATTCTTTGTTCATGCATTTCTCGTGTGGATGAGGGCGCGGATATTCGCAAGAAAGTTGTGCAGTGGGATCGTTGCGCCAGATGGCAGTGGATAGATGAACTTACGATTGAGAACGGATGACATCATTAGATATTCAAATTGACATTAACTTCGAGGGAGTTGATGTTCACAGATTCACAGATTTGATTAAATTCGACGAGGCGTGTTAATGTGCGATGTGGTGGACTTCGCAACTGCTCACCACTTTACACCTTGTTGAGGAAGCTCAGATTCTGTGACTACGGCGGACGATGGAGTGGCAGGCTTCCCAATATTGTATGGCCTCTAGAGAGGATCACGCCTCATGTTACAGGTGGTGCGCAGCATGGTAAGCTAAAACAAAGAGGAGTTGCGACACTGGACGCCTGAGCACACCAGAGCCTACGAAGAGCAATCAAGTGAGAACCTCCCCGGTATGCCTACGTCGAACGCCAATGCCAACGAAATGTACTTGTACTGCCTCTCAGCCATCAAAGAGGCAGCGGTACGCTACCTGCCACCCCCGACAGAAGCCCGTGATATGCTGGTGGATTTGAGCAAAAGAAACGTGCGGCGCGGCATACCAAAAGGTGCTGTAACAAAAAACAAGAGCAGTACAAGAGGAGTACCGGGTTAGAAGACTGGAGGAGAAGAAAGGTGAAGAAAAGGTCTCTCGCAGCTCGAGGATATCGAAGAGTCTAGGAACAAGCAAAAAATACGAACCTTTTACAAAAAACGCCAAAAGCCTGGCTAAGGGCTTCAGGAAAGGCACACAGGCTCTACAAAATTGTGAGGGTAATCTTGTTACCGACTCGCAGGGCATAGTGGATATATTTAAGCAGCACTTCCAATAGCTGCTTAGCTGGTCTGACCAGGAGAGAGTGATGGGGAATCAAGAAATCCCAACTCCAGGCGATGAAGTAGTCAGCCACCTAGCTTTGAAGAAGTCGACAAACAAAGCTGCAGGCTTAGATGTTTTGCCATTAGAGCCCTTAATGGCTGGTGGCGATGTTCCGGTAGAGAACAAACATCAGATCATCTGCAGAATTAGAGAAGACGAAAGCATGCTCGACGACTAGAACATCAATTTCATATGCCCCATCCACAAAAATGGCGATCCTAACTCTTGCAAAAACTACAGAGGCTGCTGAACGTCACCCACAAGATCCTGTCCAGCGTACTGTGTCGCACCGAACTAATCAGTATGTTCCAGTGCGGCTTTCCGCCCGGCGAATCGACTATAGACTAAATTTCCACTAGCGCAGACCCTTCATGGGTCGTTGGCCTGAAAATTAAGTCAGTGAAGCATGACAATAAATGACGATCATGCTTTGGTAAAGTGACTAGGGTCCGGTGTGACTGGCCCATCACCATGGTAGCCTCAACTGTGATTTACTGGCTAAACGTGGCTACTCGCGGGATCAACAGCATTTTCAGACAAGACCGAAGGCTAATTCAAATGCCAATCAGCAAGTGACAATAAGTCAAACGTAACACCAAAAAATTAACTCTACTCGACCGACAATGTGGTGCTGCCCAGCTGCCTGCACTTTCGATTAGTCCTGCCGACACTTGGCATCGACTCCCGCTGTCTGGCTGTGGTCAAATCAACTCTTACTCCATCGAAGCAGACACGGTTTGGATCTCATTTAATTGGGAGAACTTTCCGTCAGCAATTTTGTGGATGGGTTAAATTCTACACATTAAGCATCTCGTAAAATAAAATCGTATGCACCCGTCGACTTATAAATTTCGAATCATCTCAGCATTTTTTGGTACATCTGCATTCAAATTGCCACTTCGTCGCCTTTATTGCCGATTAACAAGTGTTCCGTCATTTTATTTTTGGGGCCAGTGTGTCAACTGTTGCCATAAAACTTCTCGATTAAATCATCGCTCGATCGTACCTTGAGGCGGAACCACAACTAAAATGACACCGGCGACAAGGGTGATTCATCGACGGCCTTATACTCGAGGTGCGCCATCGATAACATCAATCTGCCTAACTCCTGTCCGCATCTGACGGATTATAAGCTGATGTCAGAACGCAGGCACAGTAAATATCAAAAATAGGTCAATGGCCCTCGTTCAGTTGTAGAAACGTGCAAAGAACGTACGAGAAGAAAATTGTCGCGAATGATGCCCACGAGTTGGAGTCTTTCAAGGTACAACGGATTGTGGGTCTTAAAGTACAATAAGACACAAAAATTGCTGTCGTTGATGGAATTAACCGTTGCTGGTGAGTGGTGTAAAATAAAAATATGAGTAGATCACTGTATAAAATACCATCAACAGCTTAAGCCTATTTTGGACTTTTGGACACGGTAGGATGGGGAATTGAATCACTTCGAAGCAAGAAATCGTAACGAAGCAGCACCCGTTTTCGTTTTGGTATCGTGGGGTGTTAACATACCGTCATGGTTTTACACAAATCGGCGTTGGATCGCTGAAAAAAAGCCGTTTTTTTTATCAGTTAGCTAAATTCGGATGAATTTGGCTTAAGACCACCATCGTCTTAAGACATCATCTGCAAAGAAATTGGCAGATCAATTCAAGCGTGGCAACATGATTTGCTCTAGTCCCAGAGGTAAGGATAGAGTGTGTACATTTGAACATATTGTTGTGGCGATCCGCGAAGTTATTGTCACGGCTTACGTGGAACGGCTTACGCTTACGGAACCGCTAGTGATATATTTTTCAGTCCGGTGGTCATCAAGACTTTATCGTCATTCCTCCAACTTAGAAGGTTAGGCACCATTACAAATGACTTCTGAGAAGAAAAAAAAAACAGCAAAGATGAGGAGATGGATATCATAACTGAAATGAGTGAATCTCTATACAATAGGCTCTCACACCTGGAGGACCTAGATGACGAAGGCGTAAAAAATCATTTTTGCTTTTGATTGCTGAGTCAATAATGATAACCTTCAGTCACGCTCCTTAGTGGGACTCCTTCCCGACCACTGTGACTGCCTGGCAGTAAAGAAAAATGAAGGCAACACTCCAAATGAACACTCATGAGGTGTTTTCGTTAAAGTTAAAGAAATATTTTTTTTTTCATTGAATAAAAAATTTCACTCCATGTAAGTTCTCTCCCTCGAGTTGACGTTTGAAAACTAGAGTGGAGAGTTGTCAAATATTGTAGATTCGAGTTTTATAACACGGAATGGTTAAGCAATCAGTTCCTTTCCGATATTCCTGAATAGCCGTGGTGGTGTCGTACCAAGAATTGAGAAGATGAAAATATTCCTTCGATACATTGGTGAACCGGGATTCCAGGCCTTCATGTTTTCAATTTTTTTTTCAGATTTGCGAGGACGCCATAAATGTTTTTTTTAGCTTTTTCATCCATAGCTTCCAAAGTAACTTGCTTTTCAATTTTCGTGTCTGAGCTTGTTTTATGAAAGCGTCTTCTTCTATTCCAGATTCTTGTTTTTAGCATTTTCCACTTATTCCGTCAAAGTACTCCTCTTCCAACACAGTATTCTCAATTTGCTTTAACTTTTTTATCTCTTGAAGTTATTTCCAATGCTGACTAGGTAAGGATCCGCCCTTCAGTGCTCGCTTGCGGAGGTAATAGTCCCAATACAAGCAAGACTAATATCTCGACCCACTTCCTTTAAATAGCTAACCTCAGATGTTCTAGACTGACAAACTGTGCTACATCCAGAAAAATATGACCTGAATATAACCGATCCAAAACAAACGACCTCCTTTGGCAGACCCGATATGATATCGTTCGATTTTGCTGCAAAACTTGGTTTCCCACGACCCACACAACTCACACTGTCGTAGTTGAACAACACCTCTCTGTAGCTGCCCGACACTTGCTAGAGCCAGAGAGCGAGTGCTTGGTAGATCTCAAAAACACTAATCAATTTAATTATCAGAGCAGTAGCATTAAAACAGCACACAGTGCTTTTTAAGAACCCATTAATAGAACAATGGATAAATCAAGGGTACCCGCATACACACGGTAGTCAGCCACTTTGCATTGACATATTTGTTTTTTTCCTCAAAATTGCAATTTTCCAGCCACAATGTTTTTACCCTTCCAAAAAAATGGTCCATCAAACTCTAAAACATCTAGTGCACCGCTTTATTGGAACACGATCGCCCGCAAATGTTCACTGCTTTGATTGTTTCTTCATTTCTGGTGTGTATCAAGAACCCATCATATGTTACGAAGCACCGTCAAAATTCACTTGAATTGCTCATGAGAAGTTCAAAATTCTGGAATCCGTTCTTTGTCCACCTCAACCATCAACATACGGAGCAACCATCTTGTCATTAATTTTGAACAATCCAATGGTCATCCGGGATTCGAAAGACGGTATCATTGAAGTTGCTATCTTAGCTATCTTTCGAACCTTAATCGTCCAACACAATGTCGTGGATTTCGTTGACGATATCTTCCATTGCTTGGGACGTCATTTGGACAACCTGAGCGCTCAGCATCATGCATCATCACTGAACCACTTCTAGACCATTCCGTGCGGGGGATCATATTTTAAGTCCGTCTTCAGTCTCTTCAATGGTTTAACAGCGCTTTGTGCCGTGTGTAGTGCTTTATTTAAATACGATACTAACTTTTTTCCATTTCGACTAAATCTCATAAGCCACAGTTTCGATCACTATAAAAAGCGATTTATTTAATTTCTTCTGTGTATGTCCAAACAGAAAACAAATAAGTCCCAACGTCATTTGGCATCAAAGTCACTGACTTATCAAACAGCTCTAGTACCTACCTACCCACATTTTGTTACACTGGCCCGTTTTAGATGTTTCGTGAACACAAATTCCTGGGAGCTCGCTATTTCAACGACCTATGTGAGGGTCTCATCGCAAGTTTGTTCCCTTGATCCAAAGCTCCAGATAAGTGCCCAGTGGTGGGTGGCCAGAAATTAATCCGCGTGTCAACACAATGGACCTCAAGTCCTTAAGCCACCTACCTGCCATGATCCATCTCTCACAGGCTTTCCAAGTCCACAACTTCTTCTATAAATTCGGCCATCAGACCTGAAGGGCCAACTATCCACCTTCCAGCGATTCGCAATCATCACAAGTGTATCCTCGGTCTGCGGTGAGATAAATCAAGCAACCCAATCTGCCAAAATATAAAAAAACCCTTGGCCATCGCGGCAATACACCACCTACCACTGCCCCACTTACTCACTGCCGCACGAAACAACTGCAATAAATCTACACTTCCAAAACTTTTATCGGCCATCAGTTAAGTTGGCAAAATTAGCCCGCATCCTCATCGGTGTCAGGGGAGACAACCGAATAAGTTCCACATACGCCCCAGCAACCGCCCCCCCAAAAAGCCCACTTATCTGACCGAGTTGCCTCAATCCCTCAAGCAAGCAGCACATTTGAAGTCGCCAAGAAAAAAAAAACAGAAAAACAAGCTCAATTCCTGCAAAGAAGATACATCATCTTCTGTCAACGCACGCCGCCATAGCCGCCGCGCCGCCCGCCTCGATCTAATCCAACTGAGGTCACCCTCAGTCACGTCCCGCGTCTGACACTGCATGATGTAAACATAAATTACGAACTCTCTGTCATATGCAAATGAGCCCATCGCATCGCAGGCCGTCGCCACCGGCCGGCAGAGGCCCCCCGAACGCGTCCCAAAACGGTTCAATGCCCAGATAACTAAGGCGGCAGCAAAAAAATTATGAAAAAAAGTATCTTTTCGTCGCCGTTTTCGTATCGTATCTTCATCTGAAGCTGCCATAAATTCGGTGTTTGTGTGTCACTTGATCGCAGAGTCGACGACTAATTCGTCGGCGGCGTGTTGCGAAACAAGTCAAGTTCACCGTCCACACCTGGATGGGGAGGGGAGGGTTGAGGAAAGTGTCATTAGCACGCGAGTTGGAGTGGAGCAAGTCGTACAGTCGTCACGAGCATTCTTGCTCCAAATTGACCCAATTACCGCGGAAATGAGTGTTCTCCCGCGGTGATTCCGTGTGGGTGGCTGTGTTGAAAGCGGTCCCAACGGTGCGGGCGGAGGAGCTTATTTAGGTGACACGCCAAACTTGTTTTCAACGCGTGTTGCGGGGACTGCGGAATGTAGCTGTGTTACGTAGATAATGACAAAGTGAAGTAGGAGCAGTACTCGTGTACGTACACCGCGGCGATTGAAGGTGACATGCAGGGGAGGGGGGAGGGTGTTCGTAATCCTTAAATGAATTTGGAGGAAATCACACTAATGACCTCTTGTCGTATGAGATTAGGGAGCACGCGATGGCATCAAACGGAGGGCTAATGGGGAAGTGCTCTCTTTCGGCTGTCAGTCGTGTTGATGTCGGCGAATGAGAGGCATTTGTAGGGCACTCTAGGCCTGCCAGTCGGACAAGCTGAGTGATGTGAAGATCACTTGAGTCTTCTCACGAGATCCTCAAGGCGAAAGTGTAAGAAGTAGCACACTTTTGATGCGTGAAATGGGATCAGATTGACTTGATGGAGTGTGTGCTGCAGATGGAGGGGAGTTTGCTTTTAGATGGTTCATGTCCAAATTCTGTAAATTAGAATTTTTGATCTCCTTCTTTGTGTGACGCGATGTCTGACTGCCTGCCTCCAGTTGGCCACGGCAAGTAAGTTGAGGTCCTTCTCCTCTTGTATGCGCCATCTTAGACTTGGACGTCCTGTGTTGCGTTGTCCTCCAGAGCCTCGCTCCGCACGGCCTATTCATCTTAGTCGTTGGATGCGTAGATACATGTCTCTGTACAGTTGGTGGTTGAATCTCACATGCCATCAGCTCAAGGATGACCAAAGATCGCACACTTTTTTCTCGAAGAGAACAAGGACTTCTGCATCCGCTTTTGAGATTATCCATGTCTCTGCACTGTAGAGCAGGACTGGTATGGTCAATGGCTGCTCAGGATGGTTCCTCGAGAACCTCAATTTCGTCTTGACCTGCGTTTGATCTCGATGCTGATGAGAACTATTCACCGTGGTGTCGAGGTGGACAAAGTACCCGATTTTCTAGAAGTTATAGCTCCCCACTGTGAAGCTCTGTCCAAGACGTCGATGCTGTATGTCCGTTCGAAAGGAGAACACGTACTTGCGTTATCCCTCGTTCACCGCCAGTCACATTTAAGTCGTCGCATCCTTCTGAAAGGTATCAAGCATCTTACTTACTCTCTGTGTTCGACTGATCACGACAATGTCATCCGCGTGTGCTGACAGTTGTACGGACTTGTGGAAGACCGTGCCTCAAGGCGATAGAGTTTTGCACGATATTTCTCATTGCCTTGCGTTAGAGCTTTTTTTTAGGTCTCGGTGAGTTCTTTACCGATTGGGTAGTGAGTATCTTCCGTCATCCTGCACAAACTGACGAGTTTGAGAGGCACGTCAAGGCCAGACCTGAGAGTGTAAAGCCCGTCAAGCCGTTTGTTGCTACCTTAAAATCGACGAAAAGGTAGCCTGAGTCTCTTTAACGTCGCGTGCATGGTCTTCCGTTTCTTGTGTCTTCTCTAGACTCTGGCGCAGTGTGAAGATCTGGTTTACTATGGACTTCTTCCCTAGCCTGATACAACACTGATAAGGACCTATTAGACTGGTTTCAAGGGAACACACAAAATGAGAGAGAAGATCTTGTAGGGAATGCTACGGAGACTTATCGGTCGATGGTAGGCGCAGTCAAATGGGTCTCCTTTCTTGGGCAGTAAATCAGGACATCGTTCGGAATAAGGGATGCTATTAGCCTGAGCCCAGACTAAACGCTTGCTGAACCACGCTGGGTGCACTACTCAATGTGTGAAAGCCTTCACAAAACAACTAGGGACGAGCTTGTTGTTTGCCGAAAAGTGTGATATAAGTTTGGACCACCCGTTGCTTGGTTTGACAAAACGCGAGCTCAAGTAGTGCTGTGCCGCAGATGACAAACGATCTGTCGATTCAGTACAATGTCACTGTGGAACTGGTACTCACCATCAACGCAAACACTGGGATAGGTCGAGTGCAGTATAATCTTCTCCACCCGACACGGGATTAGTCTTTCTCTTTAAAGTTTTTTTTATCCTTATCCAAGGCGCATGACGAATAGACGCGCTCTAGTCCCTAATGTCGTTGCCTTTGTTGATTTTTCAATCACACAGAAAAGTCGTTAACCTACAACGACTAGTTTCTGACTCTCGCCTGGGCAACAAAAGCCTCAACGTATATTGGCTTCTTTTAAAAATGTGACAAAGACTGTCACCACTATACGCGGTCACCGCCACCACCTCAGCGTCACAAAATGTCATCTTTAAAACAAGATCGAGTCAGAATTGGTTCTTCCCTTGAAATCTGTTACGGAATACAACCAAGTACCGTCGCCACTTCAACTTCACCCCACTTAAAGAAACTCGACCACTTTTTGCACAAATTTGTACATTTATTCTTCCTCACTCATCCAACACAGCGATCATTCCGTTGAATTGTCCATTCGCCTTGCCGGTCGTATAGTAAACCGGGTAGACGCCATCCAAGAGCTTGACCAGCGGTGCTTGTCCCACGTCCATCTTCTCCGTCAAACCCAGATTCGTGTCCCCTTCTTCTGGCAGGAGCACCTTCCTGGCTTGTCTCGTTCTCGCCTGATACGGCACACGAATCGTCCTCACCTCCGAGTCCTCTCCCAGAACCAGACTCAAGCCGTAGAGGCACACAACAACCAGAACCACTTTCAGCATCTACCAAAAGACAACCTTTAAATGCCGAATTACAAGAGCTTACAAAACCATAATCAACCATTTTATTGCAGCGAGAAACTACGAGTATTCCAACCAAATTCCAGGACAGACAGTGAAGCACAATTAAACAGTTTCGCACACCGAGGTGTAACTAGTCGCTGCGGAATGACAGAAGATCTTTTTATTTGCCACATCGGCTGACCTTAGAGTTCCGCACTTCATTGTTGTGCCCGTCAACTCCACACCACACCATGTCGGCAATTTGTTAGATGAGAGATAATTGTCGGATGCCTACGAAAACAATGCTTTTCATATTATTTTGCTGTTTCAGAGATGACGTGAGTGATGAGGAAGTTTCTTCTGTATTCTGAGGGGCGTGTGTTTAGTTGTTTTGCGAAAGACTGACAGAATGGACCGCAGTTCCGGACTTGAAGATTTCTTACTGATTGACCTTTCGAAGGTTTTGGAAGGAAAGAGGGAACTAAACGGGGGACTAGGGAATTATGGATATTGTCCAAGTATTCAGGCAGTTGTCGAGTTGGAGCTGGTCTCTTAAAATTTCTTATCTAAGGCTTCGCCACTCACAATGCGTTTCCAACTTAATGTTACCAATGCATTGTTTGTATTTACAATGCGACGTTGAAAATAAGGTTATTCTTCTTCGAGTGGCGCTGCAATCCGGGTGGACTGAGGCCCAGTTCCAACACCAACAGGCCTCTCCAGCTACCGCGATCTCAGACTAGCCGACTTCAGCTTGGTCCTTCAAGAGACATCTCGACTACTCAATTGCCTCTGGAGCTCATGGAAAGAGCGGTTGGCAAGAGCTATTCTCGGATACTTTGTTCACCAAATGGCTGCAAATTGTAAAGCAAGCAATTCGAAATGTCCTCCTTTTGATCGATCAGTGCACTCATTAATTGCAGTAGGCAGCACATTCAGCGCAAAATTATCCACTGCTCGGCGATGCAACATTTGAGTGTCATTGTCTCACAAGCCATTGTCTCTAAAACGGGCAGACTCCGCTGTCAACCATGCGAGGGGCTGGGTGGTGTCCACGTTGAACTCTCGGATTGACTTCAGACGCATGTTTTCATGACCGAGCGGAACGACTCGTTGAATATTTAGACGGTGAATATTTTCTCTTCAGTAAGAGAAAACACATTTCCAAGAATCCGCCATTCCATTATTTCGGGTAGAAACCTTTAACCATTCCGTGATTCTAGATAAATTAAGTTAAAACTCTTAACGCGGACCCTGTCCATAGATGCCACTTGTCAGAAAGCAGTCAAGTTGAAATGGATGCGTTCAATGCTGTCTAGAATGTCTAAAATGGTGGTCCCTACGAAGATTTTCCCGTCCGGACGTTGGTTGCCATAGGCTCTACGTAACATAATCATCGGAGACTAGACTATCGAATTGTATAACCGAGTCGGTGTCGCCATACATGTCGTTCAGTTCAGTTTCCAGTGTCAGGATCGACTATAACCCCAATGAATGGTCTCTCGAAGCAACCAAGCATTTCTTCATCCGCTTATGATTACATTCTTACATCTGCGCCATACAACAAGACTGGGTCCATCAGGGTGATAGGAGTAGTTTGGTCGTTCGCGAGCCTTAGTCTAAGCCCGAAGACACAGCGATTGGCAAGAGTAAGCTTTCGTTTTATCCCTTCTGTGGCGTTGTAACTAGATGATATTCCGGAGCCTAGGTAGACGAAGTAATTCACTACCCCAAAGCGGCGCACCCTCACTTCTGACGTCTGGTCTCTAGACTACGATTAATTTGACTGACTATAAAAATACTCACAGAACTGATGGAAGTCGACTTAGTAATGTAATGGGCCTAGCTTCTCAGAAGTTTAAGGGACCTACGGCTCCGAACGGCCAAGCTTGAGAAGTTTTTTCTGGACAGTTTTACTCTCTGAGCATTGCCAGTGACTCGAAAGAGCTGAGGTCGTGAAAATTATATTTGGTCGTTTTGGGTATCGAACCCAGACTTCGAGGTTCAAGTGCTAAGGAGTCGACGCACAGGCATACAACGCCACGGCCACCACATCGCAGTCGACTTAGACTCATGCGTAACATATATTCTGTCAATTGTAACGTTTTGTTCAAGGCTGTTGGAAATGAACATTTCGTGTACCAACACATTTTATAGTACACACGAGGTATTTAATTTTGCGCGTGAAATTGTGCATATGATTCAACGTATTACACGTGGATTTACTGGACGGTTTCGACCTCTTAAAAGTTTTTGAGGTGTGTGATGGGATGATTTAAGTCTTATGAGTCTTCTGAAGTCTAGTGGTAAATTGTCCAGGAGAATATCTGATCACATAAGTGTCTGACAATCGTTGCACTTCCATACCCAGAGGACGTTCACGCGATCTAATTTCACGTATATTCATATTCTACGCGGTATAACGTATACTAATGTGTCACGTAAAATTAGATGTGCCCTCAGACTGCAAAGCTCTAATCGAAACACTGAAATGCGACACGTAAGAGTCGACACACTTGCCCACAACTCGAGGTGGCAACAGATACATGTCTGGCAGCATGAACTTGAACAGAAACGTTTTCAAGGACAACGATAGTCGCCGGTCGTCAGTTATCAGTTATGAACGATCACCCGTTCGCCTGTAGCTATGAACAACGAGCAGAACACTACCTGCAAGGCACCAAGCTTCTGCAATCAAACACAAGACTTAAGTCATTAGTTACGAGAGATTAGATGGCATTTATTAGACATCAGCTGGCACTATTAATATTCAATCATTCGACAGTAAACTAGCCGACGACTAGCCGCTAGCTATCAAAACTTATTTGAATGCTCGTTGACTCAATGGTCATTTAATTTTCCGTCAGGAGCTCAGAACGGTTACCAAGTCACGCTCAAAAATTCCATGTAGTTCCTCTTAAAATGTGATTGCCGCCGCGTAATTAGTTTCACAGGGGCCTTTAAAATCCGGTGGCGAAAGATGTAGTCCACAATGCAACGTCAGTGTCAGCCAGGAACTATGTCTGTTTCGTGGAAACAGAAACCACTCTGTTTTGTAATCCAGACTCCACACTCACAAATTCCATGTAGTTCCTCTATGTTTGCTATAAACAACCTGATCAATTTCCTTAACACTCCCCGTTGAAAGAAAGCTGTTGGACCTTGCCTACTGACTTGTGTTTTCATCCCCCGTCATCGACATCGTCGAAGAACCCACTCCCAACAGCACTCCAAAATCGGAAACAAAATCAAGAACCATATGAAGGTGATATTCGATTCCTGTCCATGATGACACAAAAGCCAATTCATCTTGTGGCCCTACCCCCCCATCTCCATCATCCCCCTTCATCGTCTAATAATCTTCGAAGATCCAAGACAATTTCAAACGCCATAAATCTACAAGCTAGGCACGACTTACCGGCAATTCGATTGGGAGGCGGGTGGTCGAACAGGGCAAACATCCTCTCTCCACCACCCCCACACCAAGGTGAAGTTGTCTAGCCAATAAATTGTATCACTTCCTTTCGTCCTTTCGTCCCAAGTGGCACTCAAAAATGCAATGAGACGACGAGGAGAAAAAAATCGAACCCCCGAACAGAAAACAAGCATTCAAACTTATACCATTAAAAAAAAACAGAAGCGAGGAGGAGAGCACACCGAGTCCCGAGCCAAGACCGGGTCTGAGAATCCAGAAAAGGACAAGGAGCAGAAAAATCCCACCAAGTCGAGTAGGAATAGGAATACATCTCTGTCGGGAAAAGTTTTCATATCTTCATATCAACGGTCAGCAGTTTCCACTCTATTTACTGAATGTGCACCATGCAGCGGGGGGGTTGGCATTCCTCCGCGGGGGCATGGGGCGGCGAAGCCATCTTCGCTCTCCTTTTTATTTCTCGGGGCTGAAACTTTTCCTGGTAGGGAACTTTTTTTAAGTGCATTATTTCCGGCTTTTATAAAGTTTGTTATGTGTGTGCGGACGGGGGTTGGTGGGGCTTGGTGGCTGGGTGACTTTGTTTATGTTGTCCCGAGAAACTCATCCCCCACACCGGGATACAACTTGTGGAAGATGGCACTCGAAATGTTTCGAGATGTTTCACGTATCCTTTTGGCTTCTTGTAGTTACATGCGACAAGGGATGCGCGAGAGCGAAAGGGAGCCAGGGGCTGGGACTGGTTGCGGGTCAGTCCAGAGGTCATTCAATTTCGGAAGCGGCAGCAGATGGGAAGACGAAGACCCTATGACATGGTCCTTTCAGAGGAATTTCGAAAGGATTTTTCATTTCTTCATCGAAACGAATGTTTGTCAGTATCTGCGGCCGGAGGAGGATAGTTATGAGCTGAAAAGGATCCACGAGATGATTTATTACAAGCATGAACTGTGTGTGCTCTGGCAATTGATTGCATCTACAGCGGTGGTGGTGGTGGTGGTGTGGTGGAATGTGTTCGGTGGGGATTTGCGGCCAGCCGACCTCATCATGATAAAGGCATTCCAAGCTGGAGCATCATTATGACTCGACCGGAATCCGTGCATCCTTTAAGTAAGCCATTCAATCGGAGGAGGTTATGAAGCCGATGCAGCGGATGTCGGCTGAGGGGCATTGACGGATTTAAGTGTCTATCGTGAAAGGGAGGGTGAACCTTGACTTTGTTTGGATGGGTTTCGTCTGTTTCGTCGATGGGATTTGATACCTTATTCACCGCGCACACCTATTTGTCGTCCTTGACATCCGAACTTGACTTTCGTCCTTTCTTCATTCTTAACTTAAAGTATTGTGCAGTTTGGTACATTTGAGGACCAGCACTAAACACATTTCAAGGGAGATTCGTGTGCTCTCAGTTACCCGGGGGGTCCTTTGACCGCACCATCATTAAGACAATTCCGGGAACAGAATCTCTATGAGATTTTACAGTTCTCTCCGCCAACCATAATATAGTCCCAGAGTTGGCTTCGACGCGGAGAATAACTACAGATCTCAGATCATCCATTAAAGTATGAGACTGTCAAAGACTCGATCGAACAAATTGAGCAAATTGCACGAATTCAAGCCTAAGCAGGATCCTAAGTGCATCCATGATAGCATTTCAATGAATGTTGGTATCATCCATCCGCACTACCATCGGAAGGTCCATCGTACGTTTAATTATTTCGTACATTTGTCTGACGAACAGTCGGTTAGTTAAATGATTGATCACAATCAAGCGTAGTTCTCTCGATAAAGTTCTCATAAAACGTTGTCAGCGGGCCTAATTGTAATTATAAGATTGCCTCCAAGTCCTCCACCTCGTTCAGGAACTGAACAGCCGTGGCGAGTTCGCAGTGTTCACTTCCGCACTCGATCGTCGTTAAACAGTTCAGTTTGCTGCGTCTTTCCACGATCTTTGGTCATCTGTCGATTATCGTCACAATCAAGATAGCACTCGTTTACAATTGTCACGATTGTCTATCAGTTGCAACCAAATCTAGCTTGAATATCCAACCCGTTTAACAGACTCTCTTGCCTACCAATTTAACAGTGAGAATGTCCCATTGTCCCATTCTCTATGATTCGAGTTGCAGTTCACGCTTCAAACTCAGTGAAAGACTTGTGAAAAGAGTACCAAGCTCTGAAATAAACTTTTGAGGTCACGATTGTCGGCGGGTCCATTCACTTCAAAGCAGTCACTAGCCACTCGCCACTCGCCACTGATACGACTGGATGGCGCAGTTGAGTGCCTGCCCCTGGTTAGAGGGGTCTCCGGTTCCAGTGAAAACAATGTTAATACGTTTTCATCCGGTTGTCAAATCTGGCCCAGTCACCATTTGCCGTTGGGATCAAGTGAATGGCACTATCACTGGAGTGGTCGGTCATAGTAGTCTGACTATGGGTAGCACAAATGTGCTGGCGTTTCCGCTGGCAGCCCGCTTACATATCTATCTAGGTTGCTGCTGGTAATTAAATTTACTCAATTTTGAGGCTGAGTGCTCCAGTGTAGCTTTAAAGCCAGCTTATGACAAAGAGGGCGACTCCGCCATCCTTGCTTTCGCGTCTGGTTTATCCATTAGTACTCCAGGATTTCACGTTTGCAACACGCTATCGAGCGTTCATTTTATTTCGATTTGAATTCAGGTTTAGTGCTACGATCTTTAGGTTTCCAGATGCGTGCGCAGTCATTCGATTTTTACTGCGTTTAGCGACGCTCGAATAGCGTCGAGTATGTGAAGTGTGCTTGTGGTGCTTGCTCAAGGATTCTGTTTTTGGGTAGCTGTTTTTGTAACTGAGCGATTAACCCCTGAATAGAGGGGAGTACCTTCGTTACATCTGGATCGTCTTTAAGTTGCCTACCCGCTGGGACAGGGGCCACCTTCGGACCCCAACAATAGGAAACTGTCAGTATTTCTGTGGCGCCTGGATCATGGTCCTTTAGCCTCCATACTTTTCATAATGTCCAGGAAATGATGACATTCCCGATAATTAGGTGGGTGTCTGCTGGTCTAGCACAGTACCCATAAGAGTCTGCCTCTGCCCTCGGCATTCTCGTTCGCTAAGGACATTCCACTATTGTAGGCGTTCGGGCAATTAACACAGCGAGACTCCTTGTTGCACTTGCAGTTCGCCTTGTCATGTCCAAACCTCTAACGACGGCTACATTGTTGTTGAATGTACCTTGTTTTTTTTAGTGTTTCCCACTCCTTTCTGTTGAAAGTCTAAGCAATGCATTCGCTTTAGACGCTCACGGAAGGTTCCCATTTTCCCTTTCCTCCCTCGGGCTTAAGCAAAAATAACACAATAACCGATCTTGTCGCAGCTCTTCCTCAGGATCGGGATTCACGTGCTTAAGGACAACGATCTACACTTTCCACGACAGGTGCACGACAGAAACTCAAACCTTTTTGATACTGGGACCTATCTAGTGTTATGTTAATAACTACTTTTGTGTGAAATTTACTGATTTCTTCCGTTTGCAGACCGAACGCGCCGATTGGCTACAGCTTTCTGCTTTTGTTGCTGTTGCGGCTCCTCTTGTTAGTGCTCCTATTGCGCCTGTTGCTGTTGATACTGCTTCTGCTCCGGCCTTGACTGCTGTTGGTGTTTAACTACAGATGTCGATTGCAAAATATTTATACCCCGACCTGTAGTCTGCTGATGGTGTTGTTGAGGTAGTTACTGCACCTTTGACTGAATTGTTTGGCGTCGCTGTTGTTGTGTCTGCTCACGCTGATGTGTGCTTTCATCTCCTTAAAAGTGGCGCCCTATGAAGAACCTCAACAGCAACCACTTAGGTCGCTTTTACACACACAACATTTTACTGACGATTTTATGCAATTCCCTTTTGTGTTCGCAAGCCGCTTTTACGCGTAGAAATCAACCTTTTTTCGCTTCCCACCCTTTCACACATGTGTCATCTCTTTCTTACATATGAAGGCAAGAATAACGCAATTCGAAAAGATATAAAAGGGCATACGAATGATCAATCGCAATTCTCGAGCTACCCGCACGTTGCACCTCCCTTGCCTTAAAGATTGGAAAGTTGCCGACGATTTTAGCGTGTGTAAAAGCGGCCTTAGATGTGAACTAAATTATGCAGGCGACCTTCAGACCAGGAATTCAAATGACGACTCGAAATCCAAGTTCTGCAAGTGTTGCGAAGGCCACCGTGTAAACATACGAGGGGAGTTCAATATATTGTCGGTATCGGGGTGACACATTTATATGAAATTTTACATGAATGTCCTAAAATAATAGTATTACTTGATAAATAAGTCAATTTATATATACAACCACAGCTTCACCCTGATACCGAGAATATATTGAACGCCCCTCGTAATTATTGTTCGGAGATGACAACAAGCTGGTTACGGATTCTATTCCTGACGACCACGGACGACGGAAGAAGGAACCCTCGCCTTCCTTCGACCCAATTTGCATGCGTCAATTCATCCTCTTCGACTTGTGATGAGTTGCATTCGCCTACACTGACTGCAACTTTTTGTTCGCTACTGACGACTTGATCTCCTTCAACTTACGATAGGCACTGTTTGTCGGTGGTGCCATCGGGTTTTTTTTTCACTTTTTGTTCGCTGTTGAGAGATCGGTGTGTCTTTCGACTCCATCACGAGTTCCACACTTCAGCGCCTTTAATTGAAGATTCAGGCATTCGAATCCAGTACTCTCGAGTTATGTTCTCCATAGTCAAAGATAGATCAGTCCTCCCCTATCCAACTTTTAATCACACCTCACTCTTCCATCGGATGCAATTTATTCCAATGCTCGTCTAGACAATTGTTTGTCCTGCCACAGCGCGTCCATCTAACCATTCTCATTAGAAGACCACCATCAGCAGCAGCAGCACCGGCACCATCGCCAGCAGCACATATTCCTGCCGAAGACAAACAACGGAGCTTTGTTTGCTCTCCAGCAGAACTTTGGAGGATATTTCACACAAAAATAAAACAAAAACTGACGCAAATAAAGAAGAAGAAGAAAAAACAATCTCAAATCAATGGCACTCAGCAACAAAATCCTTTCTCTTGATTAGATTCGCCGTACAATGTATGCGCCACCGCCGCCGCCGCCGCCCGTCAAGACAAGCAGAAGAAGTCTCGGAATGGATGGGAGCCAGCCGCCAGGACACCCTGTACTGCCGGCACTTTGCATTGTCCAGAATTTGTTGCAATCACACAGCGCACAGTGCAGACCGGGGCACCGTGAGTGCTTCATTATTATTTTCTCAAGGTGCCGGCGCTATTTAGCTGCCGAGGCAGCTCTTCATTTTGCAACCGAGTCACGTAACCCGACGACGGACGTTGACGAGGCGGGGAGAGGACGTCGAAGCGGCACAACTGTGTGCATCTTAGCGAGGAATCTCATTGCTTAAACACTCTCAAGTTTCATCCACACGTCCTCTGCGAGGATCCTCCGCAGCCGCACTCCGTGAAAGGTAATATTTACCCTTTTTGCTGTCTCATTGCTGCGCTACCGGGAGGGATGCACAAACTTTTAAATGTTTGCAAAGTATTCTTGCTGTTTGCGGGGCGGGAGACAATAAGGACCACCACCCACCATCTCCTGCCGCGGCTGGCATGCCACGTACTGCGACTGGCAAGCGCTGGAACAACGAGATGGGTGACTGAGTTGTGAGACTATCTGGATGCAGCTACATGCAATCGGACGTGATGTTGTGTGCCCTTGTTGTCCTCCTTTTGTCTTGCTTTCGTCAGGTGCACGGGTAAGCAAGGCACGGGTGTGCGTGCATGTCGCTCGAAAATCAACGAGCAAGCAGATTTCCTGTGCCAGGGGATCCCCGGAATCTGAAACAATTTATTTAACTTCCTCCGCGAGTGCGATGAGTAACAATGTGTGGACGGAGTCGAGTCGACGTGGTTTTTTGTAGGAAAATTCAATTTTTCTGAATGAAGCACTGGACAGCTGCGGGAACGTTCAGATGGCTGGACAGAGATCTCGGCGAGCATGCAGGCGAGGATAACATTGTCCACGCTCAACTCAGGGACATGACATGCTTGCGCTGCTAATCGTTTCTGTTAATTCTTCGTGTTCCGCTTTTGAGATTATCTTCTAAACGTTAAGAGGTATACCATGGCAGGAGCTGTGGCACGGATTAAGGACGTGATCCTTACGCTTTAGCTGTCAGAGGGTCGGGATCCACGATATGAATATGGTCGTCACAGAGTACCGCAAATGACAGTCACGTATCTAAGCATGCCATAGCCGGTGCCAAGGTGTACGTGTCATTTGAGAATAGGAGTGACTACTTTCGTACTGGGGAGACTTGTGCGATCATCAGTGCACTCTCGAGGCTTGGAGTTGGCCCCTGCCAACTCATCGCACTGATTCACCAACGGTTATCAATGCACAGATGGAACCCACCGACTTATAAGGATGCGTGAACTGTTCGAGGGGTGGTCCTAACACGCCTTCACTGGAACTTCTTAACTTCTTCTAACCACACAAGATTTGTTGCGTCTACTCTACGTTCAACGTTGCCATAGTCAAGTCCATTTTGAGGCACGGTGTAGTGGCTTGTTGGCTCATTCTGGGAAATAAGCTCCATACTGCGTGTACAACGACAAGCCTGCAAGTGGCTTTTTAAGAACCATCCCATCGGATTCCTCTTCAGATCTAAGCCAAGAACAGGTCACTAATTATTAAGGAAGAATAACTTCGAAATCGGTGAGGGAACATTTTCGGCAGATTGAAGCGCAACTTCCTCGGAGTGATCGTGAAGCTTAACCTCCGCGACTGGACAGTAGGTAATTTTGTTACGAGATCCCCTCACAAAAGAACCCACACAGCAAAAGAGGCAAAAGCATCCACGATCTCCGAACGGTGGCACTGTCAACAAAATCGATCATGTGCATGTTGCAACTGAGAACATTGCACTGGTCCAACTTCGACACTTATCATTTCCTTTGACCAGCAAAATTCAGAGCTCGAATTGACAATGGATAGCCAAAAGAGAAGAAATCTCAACTCTGGTCGATCAAGACGACTAACCGCAGGAATTCTTCAAGACCACCTGAGGCAAGACAACAAGCACCCGAATATCATCTCCATCCAGCAGCAAAATGCAAGAGCTATGGACAGATGCATACTCCTGCTCAACGTCGCTTATAAGATCCTGTCCAGCGTGCAGTGTCAACGTTCGGCTTTCTGTCCGGCAAATCGACTAAGTACCAATTAATATTCAAACTAAGGCAAATACTGGTGAAGACTACCGAGTGTCAGACTGATACTTTAGCCTGCCCACAGTAGTCCGCTACGGTGTATATGACAGTAGCGTCAAGTGTGACCAGTAAGTGCTAGATCAGAGACCTGAGATCAGGTTTATTTAGTTTATGAACTTTTTGGAATTTTTAAGGGCATCCATGACTGATTGCAACATTTGGTGAACCAGTTATTGAGACCTGTGCTTAGCCCGAGCAAGAGTAATTGGTTTTTGGGAAACGTCTCCACTCCACTCCACTCCACTGTCCACATTAAGAAGTCACTTGTCTTGGATGTAATGCTGGAACCAACTGGTAGCGATGGGGCAAATCGAGTTAGCCTGATAAGCCGGTTCAAATCGAGTTACAGCCAAAGCGAGTTGAACCGAGTTACCGAAACTAAAACGAATCGAATAATTGGACAGATAAAGTGAACACACAATACTCTTTCAATAAACTGACACTGACTTGCAATGCGTTTGTCGGATTAACGCCGCCCCTTTGTTGTATCGTTCAAAACCGAGTTAGCAGACTCCAGTTACAAGTCGGTTTGCTTCAATTCTAACTGGGGTCAAAGAATGTAGCGGTTTGGCTCATCACTAGTAGAAAAGCATCATCAGGAAAGACTCTAGCGCCTCCGCAGGTCAGGAGCCCCAGAAAGCTAGGATTATCCTTTTGCTTGGGAAAAGTTTAAAATTCATGCCGGCATGTTATGAAGTCTTTCAAGACTTAGCGACTCTGAGGCTTGAATGGTGGCATGACTCAAATCTGTGTGGAGTACAATCGATGTGGAGATGCACAGCAACCGGGTGCTGCCACTCAAAGAGTAGTAAGAGGTCTTAGATCGCCCCACTTTCTCATGCCCTTGAACATGCCCTTGAATGACACTTGAACTCAACTTAAGGGCCGAACTCAAGGCGTTGATTCGGCGTATGTGGGGCATTTTAATAAATCCACCTATCTGAGTGAAATATGTACTATGAAGGGAATTTCTGCACCTCTTCTACTGCTTCTATTTCAGTCCGTCATTCTCAGCCAGTCTAAATATTAATCGTGCTTAGCGTTAAGGCACTAAGTAGAAACACTCTTTGGCCGTCGAAGAATATCAATATTTTAGTATTGTCGTACGTACCACTGTGCTGCTTCACTTAAACCAAAAGGCTCCGCTTGTTAATTCTTTGCTAAGAGGAATTTGTAGCTGACACCTTAGTCCCACGATGCCTGCCCCTACACAGCTGTCAGATTCAGACCCATCTGTGTTCCACTTTTGGACGTCACCCATTTTGCTCTGTTAGGAGTCTCTCCTTGGGGAGATCAGTGGCTTGTGTAATTCATGCCAGATCATTCATATAATGAACTTTTTCAGAATTCTTACAAATGTCCCGGCGTTTTGGAGTTGAGACAGGTCCAAAATTGCTTCCAATTCTGCCGGGGGAGTCGTTTTCATATCTCCCGTGAGGCAGATTGAAGGAATGTCGTTTCCAATTAAGTTGAATTTCGTGGGACATCTTTTAAATAAAGTTCCGTACTGCTGCGATTTCGTCAGTGATCTGCCATGTCGTGCTGGACTTCTGTACATTGTGCTCTCATTCCGGTCGAGAGGCACCTTATTCAGCATCAGTCTGTGCTATCATATCCGGGATTCACTTTATTGGTCGTGAGTTGCTTTGGTTAAGCCAAAAAGGAACAGAAATGCAACGCCTCCATCTGATTGTAGGTTTCCGACTTCCCACGAGGTGTTTTATTTTTCTATGCGATAATTGCACACCGTTTAATTTATAGCCTCGGCGGTGATATATGAGACCTTAGTTGTCGACATCTGACCTCTGTAATCCTGGATAGCGGAAGCTCAACCTCCGCCTATTTGCCACACGGCACTATCCCTCAGTCAGCAATTATCCACACATTAAAAACCAAACTTAGAACTTCATGCAATCATAAAAAATGTAAACTTGTCACACCTCAACTCCTTAAACGCTTAAGTTCCCAAAAACTCGTAAATTTGAAAAATTTAAACTTTCTCAAACGCCTCCTCAAAAGTCATGAATATCACATGGACACGCCCGGACTTCTACCTATAAATTCCGGCACTTTGATCGGCCCCCGCCAGTCTACTCGGTCAACCGTCCAGCCAAGATGAAGCAGTTCGATTCGAGAGAAGCCTTCCGCTACATCTGGCTCAATTGGACAATACTTGGCCTCAGTCCGCTCGCGAACCTCGGCCGAGTCTACAAGGCCTACTCCGTCCTGGTGAACCTCTCGTTGCCCTTCATTCCGGCCATTCAACAAATCACTCAGATCTTTCTGGGCGAGAGCATAGGGGCCATCACCAGCAATCTGTACGTCAGCTTGGAGTGGGTGTGCGGTGATGTGCGACACTTTGTCATCATTTTGTGGTTCAGGAAACTCCACAGAAGCCACCAGTTCCTCGCACGACTAGACGCTCGTATCCGACAATCACCCGACGAGCTCGCCATCATGAAGGGCATCGTGACGACCTGCCAGAGGGTGTACTTTGCGTACAACTTCACATTTGGCATCAACATCCTCTTCTTCTTCGTCAACAATCTGATCTACCGTCGACTCATGTACGAGGCGTATTTCCCTTGGGATTGGGAGGCGTCATATAGCTTGTACCTGCTGGTGTTCGCCTATGGGCTCGTGACGAGTGTGGTGCACAGCATGCTGAACATGACAATCGACTGCTGTGCCATCAGCTACGTGTACATGATGATCGGTCACGTGAGGACGTTGGGCATGAGGATCTCTAGGATTGGCTACGACGCATCTCTGGACGCGGAGACGAACTACAAGGAGCTGATTGAATGCGTGCATGACTACAACAGTCTTTTGCAGTGAGTATGATGGAGTCGGAGTGTGGGAAGTGTAATTCACAAACCTTACTACGCATGGACTCATCGCGCCACATCCCACATAGGCATCCAATTTCGAAAAATTCCTTCTTAGTGTCTTACTGTCTTGCTTCTAAGCCCAATGCTGTAGGCTGTGTCTTGTCTGTCAGTGTCAGTGACATCGTTAGTCAGTTGCGGTAGGTACGTGATTGGGTGCCGCTTTTACCACTTAAATGACACACAGATCAACTTTTCAAATGCTTCGAAACTGACTCAACTTTCGGTGCTCGTTTAAGTCCAATAAATGCTTACAGTCTTAGCCTCAAATATTGCCGATTGTCAGTTAATTCTGCCGCAATTCGTCACATGCCCCAACGCAGTGCTACCTGTTCACGGAAAGTTCACTCTTCCGTTGAAAATATTCCAATTCTAGTCCTTTCACTCACCTCGGATTCGAGTTTCTGGTCTTGTCCTGATGGCGAAGGCACGCACTTTCAACACACCCTCCTCGCCATATCTGCAAACTTCAACAAAAGCCATTGATCGTGCTGTCTTATGTATGTAGGTTGCTAAGTGGGCTGCCAGCAAAATCGCCAACCCACTTAGACCAAGTTCCGGACCAGTTCAGGACCAGATTTGAAAACTAGCTTTCACTCGAATTCGACCCGGGGACCCCTCTAACTACGGCCAGGCACTCAACCAACTGCGCCATCGAGCTGTCATGTGCTGTCATAAGTGGTCGCCCACTTTCCTCTCTTTCCCTGGGAGGTGCTACGTCTGAGTTCCATTTAGACCTAGAACACCATACCGACAGCGAATGGCTAAATTTAAGATGATCTTGTAGTTTCAGCAGTTGTACGTGAAAATCAGCGACAAGCAACAATAATACTTCTTCCGCCAGGTACCGCCAAATTCCATAAATAAGTGCCATGCCACCTGAATGCAACGTAAATTGTGAAAAATTCACTCCAAAGCCGTCGTAGGTCATGATTAAAGGAGCGTTTGCGTTGCACGTGATTGAAAACATCGACATCCTCTGACCCGTCTACAAGTTTCAAGGGCATTCGAAAGAGTACCACAGATGACTGACAAGTGGCTCCAAATGTTCAATCATTCATATGAAGTCTTAACAAGGATCCCTTTTTGATCTTAATTTCATTTATTTTCTTTTCAGATTCTTTGACCACTTCCGGCCGGTCGTTGGGCGGACGTTATTCGTGCAGTTTTTCGTGACAGCCTTCGCGCTGTGCCTCTCGATATTCTACTACATCTACTTCAACAACAGCTTTGGAGTTCTCCTGTCAACAGCCGCCTTCTTGGCCCTGCTCTTCGCCCAGATCATGCCGTGCTGCTATCTCGTGAATGTCTTGATGATTGTCAGCGACAACCTGACGACCGACCTGTACTCCTGCAACTGGATGGATCAGGATCTGAAATTCCGCAAGGCGCTGATCATTTTCATGCAACGCTCGCAGAAGACGAACACCATCTTGGCGGGCAACTTGGCCCCGGCAACGTTGCAGACGTGCGTCAAGGTCGGTAATGCAGTGAAGAGTGACTTTGGAATTGATTCAGTTTTTTTTTGTTCTCTTTTGCAGATCATACGATTTTCGTTTTCTGTGTTCACTCTTCTGTCGCAGTTATAAGGGTGGCGATTGAGTTATTGACTTTAAAAATAAAAGGTGGTCCTTTCGAATGAAGGCCAGTGAATCACGTCTTTTAGGCTTTATTTGTTGCCCTCCTGAAGTTCGGAGTGGGTACAGAATCTTTTGAAGGTGGAAATGGGGCAAGCATCACTAGTCTTCTTTGTTAAATGTGGCTACTAATGATCCAAAAAAAATTAACTAAAAGTGTCTCTTTCACCCAAGAAATGACTCCCGGGCTCGCCAGTCAACAGGTCAGCAATTTACGAATTGCGAAAGAAGAAATGAGAGACATCGTGCATCATGGCGCTTGTGTGTCGTGTGTCGTCCTTCACTTGAAGTTCATGGTGCATCGTGCCACTGGGACATTTCCTCCAAGGCATTGCTTTTAACGCTAGGCATCTATTTTGAAGAATAGATGCAAAAAGTTGATTTGTGCTGAACTTTACGTTAAATTCAGTTGATTGACCTGAAATCCTTTGAAGTCATTGTTATATATTCAGAAATACTTTTTTTAACACATTTTTTACGGCACGGAACTTTAGGAATGCTCGTCGCACTTTACCAACAGCGAATGCGATTCAGGCCACGCTGCTATTGGCAAACATCGACATCTGAAAATCTAGTCCTTGTGCTAACCTCTCCAGCGCATAACAATGGGTCCATCAGCACCTAAGTGAGACGTGCCTTTCGCGTCTACCCACCGACCTAAGCCCTCCATTCATCAGTGGTGACCACACACAGGTCCAAGGACGCAACCTTCAGACAGATTAAAATTCGCTACAAACCCACGTCAGTCATCAAGTTGTTTTTCCTTCTCTATTCATGAACAACAACACCCTCGCCCCCACGTCGTCGACGTCGGGCAACAAAGTAAAACTTTCAACTAAAGCTCTTCATGTCACTCAGAGTGGGAAAATTAAGAAACTTTCCACATAAGTGTGAATGAGTTTCCCCTTCCCAGAGGCGCGTTGCCCAAGAGCTCAGATGCCACGGCACAGCTCTCTACGGCTACACCATCTCCACTCGGTGCCACCGATCCAATCACCTCCGGCGTCGTTGTCCTCTCGTGCGTTCGCCCGTTCGCCGGTTCGTGCACTCGTCCTCCATCAGCGTTGTCGTCCTTTCTCATTTCACATCGCAAATTGGAAATTACTTAAGTTCTTGGCCAAGGAACAATGCCGGGCTATCAGTGAGGCGGGCGAGCGGCGAGCAAGAGAGAGAGGAAAGGAAGTCAGGATTATACAAGTGAAATGACGAAGTACCCAGAAGTGAAGCCGGACTAAGACTTCCGCCAGCACATTAAGGATTTTTATCACAAATGAAATAGACGTTAAGCTTCGAAACTATTAAGATGTCGGGCCAGGCGAGCGAAGGTGATGTGATGACGGCAGCGCTTTCTGCACAATTCCACGATGGCTATCGCTGGTTATCTCTCTCTCTCTCTCTCTCTCTCTCTCTCTGTTTCTGTGCCTCGACTTGAAATCATTCGCATGGAACGAGTCCTGTTGATGACGACGACGACGATGACGACGAAGACGAAGACGACGATGATGATGATGATGATTATGTCGACTTGAGGACTATTTCTCCCTCCGATGAAGCACATAATTATCCTTAATTGAATCTGGCACATCTGGGCCAGGCTCGGACGGGGAGACGGGTGTCCGTGTCAGTATAATGGACAAGGAATTATGTCACTAAACTTGCAAGGACTTCAAATAGGAATTGATCGATATTTTCAGATTTCTTTTTCACTCTGGCCTCATCCTGCTCCTCCTCATCTCGACGTCGCGTCGTCGTCACTGTGGAGAGGACAAGTCAGCTGGAGAGATTTGGAGGCGTACTTAAGGCAAACTAATGACAATATCCTGCTGACAGTCACTCTGCGTTAGCGGGACTCAGCAGCACTAATGACTAACCGGAGCGGAGCTCGCCGATTGACAGCTGTTGGCGCTGATTATGCGACGGAAGTTTGAAAATCCACTAATGGATCCATTCTCATCGGCGAGAAATCACTCTTTCAACGGACTTAATTCAATACGGTGCCACGCGCCGCCGAGGACTGAGGCGTTTGGCTGGTCTTATGGTCGTCTAGTTGGACGCAACTTTGAGAAGGCTTTTAAGGGGATTTGATTGCGGGGAGGTCCTCCCTTACGGGGCTCGGAAATGCACTTAGACCTGTCCGTCCATTTTGCTGCCAAGCAGAGTACATTAGTTGACCCAGAAAGCGCCTGGTGGGAAAAGTACCTCGTGATGACGATGTAGGTATGTAATCTCTTCACTGGGATGTTGCTCGAGTTGCAGAGATCGTTTAAAAAGAAGCGTTCTGTAACTCAGCACCGACAGAGACGGACATCATGATTGAGGCTCCTAGCCGCCTAGCTTCCTAGCCTAGCGGACGAAGCCTTAAAAAGAGCGCGAGTTAGCCAGAGTATTGGATCAACGGCGAGGGCTCTATGGCCGACGCTGGGCAAAATAGATCGACATCACTGATCGGCTTAAATCGCAAAGATGTACGCACGCTGATCGGAATTCTTATTCGACACAGTGCCATAGGCACACACTCTATGCGTCTGAACCTTCCGCACTACGACTTTTGTAGAAGCTGATATGAAGAAGTAATATAATCTATCCAACATCTGCTCTGCGACTGTCCAGGTCTAGCAAAAAGAATGAGACAGTTCCTGGGTGAACTTCCTAGTGCTAGAGGACATAAGCAGTGTTGAACTGAAAAAGCTCCTAAGATTCATTACTGTCACTCACGATGGAAAACTACACCAACGCAAGGGCACAATGGATCCAACAAGTTGGTCTAAGTGAGCCACGGGCTTAAGGGCCGACAGGGCACCCTATCACATACCTACTTACCTAGTTTCCTAGTATGCTCTCGCAGCAGACAATGCTCAGCAGTGACACCAACCACGAGGCTTATTCTGGCTCTGTTTAGGGCAAGTAGCTCTTTGTAGCACTCGTAGTTCTGGTCAAGTTACGTAGCCGGCAGTTCGGTCCCAAATTAGCACTTTGTGCCATTTTAGTACCACACTTCGATTATTGTATTTTTGAGTGAGATCTCTAAATTCAACCATACCTCAGGTTCCTTAACATAGTTCGCAGAGTTGAAGAAGGGTCTACTAAGCGCTCGGTGTCTCGCTGTAGCAAGAGCCGGGCAGGCGCAAAAGAAACGTATCGTTGCAGCTGCTATAGTGTGCGTTATGTGGGATACATAGTTTGAAGGCATGATCATCGGCATGACCGTACAGACCGCCACCAATCTAGCATTATCATGAGGAGTTCGCCGAAACAGATGTTTTTTTTCTGCAGTCAGGCCCTATTTTCCTTGATGTTGCACATCATGTGCGCCTGCCCCACCTAAAGTTTGCTATTTCAAGATTGCTAATCCGTGCGTTGAGATATTAGCCTTCACTGCTTGTGGTGGGATGTGCACTCCACTACAAGCGAGTACTGAAGAGCAGTTCCCCGCCTTGGCAGTTGATCAGCTTGGGACAGATAGGAGACATTTTGAGCTGGCCTTCAAACAACGCTAGCTCAGTTCGGCATTCCTGTAATAGCTTTTATGGCTGCTTGAATATTAATCCGTATGACATCCGTCTGTCAAGGTATTTGGGTGTATTTTTACTTGGCTTTGGAAATGTTCAGGAGAACCCCAGCCATAAACATCAATAGAATCTGGCCAAATTATTCTGGTTTTTATACAATTCGGCATGCGTCGTGGAATGTGCAGTCTTTTTCAACGGAGAGGGGCAGAGTAGTGGTGCGTTTGACAATCTCGTCGACTAAACAGTTTCCTGTGATGGCCCGGTACCCAACACAGGTGCATTTTGAACACATCTTATTCAGAGATGAGCGAAAGGTAAGAGTTTAGAGACCTCATGTCTAGAGGCTTGATGATGGCCTGGCCTATTAGGAAAACGCAAGCATCTCGCGTTGATCGGACTAGATTGATCTGAAGTAGACTCACCACTTCCACCTCTGTCTTGTAGTGTAGGAATTCCAGAAGCTTAAGTATTCTAGTACTTTCCTTTACTCCTTCCAGTCCCATTTCCGCATGAAGGTGGTATTCTCCAAATTCACCCATATGACCACTTCCACTGGAAATGTTATCGCTTGTTGTGTGCTGTCACAGGGAATACCATCATTGCATGTCAGACTTGCAATTGTCCACTTTCACACGGTGGTAGGAAATTATTCTTTCGCACACCGAAACATGCATTTAAAAGGAACAAAGTAGCAGTACGTGGCACTTCGTGACACATTTGAATTTCTATTTCTAGACAAAACGGATGGGGAACTAAGTATTGGCGTTCTCTCAAAGGATCTGCCCCTTCCTTGTCGTTGTAGTTTAGTTGAGAAGCAGATTCAGACGCAGGTGATCTTATGACGTCTCAAGGCCCAAGAATAATACCATCGACATCAAAGTAATGGACAACCAAGCTGCAATCAGATTTCAGGGTCTTGTCGCATTCCACATAACTGCCGCTCATCTCCTGATGGCCAAGCATTATGTGGGAGCCGAGAATGGGTGGTATCGCAAGAAATTCCTAAGATGCAGCAAACTAGCACAAGTTACTGGCAATCCATGGAAAGACAAAGCACGTGTATCTTAAGCTTACCCATTCGCAGTCCTCGCGCTACTTTAGGTCTAAGTGTGGCTCAGACTGTTAGTTCAACCACCCCTTTTTTCATTTTTGTTTTATTTTTCTTACATGCTAGTCAAAAATAATTTAAACTAGCTTAACTGACTTAACGCTCGTTCTTACATCGAACCTACTGACCCTATACGGGTACCCTAAGATATTCTGAGCTAAATCTAAATGTGACTTTTGGCCTGGACTATGTTTTTTTTCTGTCTTTATGGACAAGCTTCATTATCTTGATTTGGCCAAGAAATTCAAGAACCCCTTGCATTCAACAGATGCGTTCAATGTTACTAGTCTCTTTTGGCCCACGTAAGACTCAGATTGTAACGAGCTCCTTATTAAATGTCGAATCCTGAAACAATTCTAGTAGGCAAGCGTCAGGTTTTATATTTAATATCAAGTGTCCTATCAAGTGTCTGTGCACTTGAGCGTTTTAAACCAGGACGCGCCACTTGCAAATGTCAAGCAGCACACATTAACAGACTGAGACCTGCACCAAACTAATGCAAGAAAGACGACTAAGCACCCTGCCGTTCCTGATGACGCTGATATTGCCTAAAGTGACAAGGACACACTTAATGTAACGGACTAGTACTCTACTTAATAAAACGTTAGATTACCTGGCTGACAAGATTGAAGGTAGATTCTAGGCAGCTAGGTTTCACGTGAGCTCCAGGGACAGATTTCCGTTTGAAATACGATGTCTATGGTCCACAACTTTCGATTTGAAATCCCGAGATGTTGCGAATGAGAAATATAATCGAGGACACTAGTAGTTGTTCTTAAAAACCACACTCCGACACCATCATACTCACTGTAGAACACTGTGGTAGTGATGCACGCATTCAATCAGCTCCTTGTAGTTCTCCTCCGCGTCCAGAGATGCGTCGTAGCCAATCCTAGAGATCCTCATGCCCAACGTCCTCACGTGACCGATCATCATGTACACGTAGCTGATGGCACAGCAGTCGATTGTCATGTTCAGCATGCTGTGCACCACACTCGTCACGAGCCCGTAGGCCTCCCAATCCCAAGGGAAATACGCCTCGTACATGATTCGACGGTAGATCAGGTTGTTGACGAAGAAGAAGAGGATGTTGATGCCGAAGGTGAAGTTGTACGCGAAGTACACCCTCTGGCAGGTCGTCACGATGCCCTTCATGATGGCGAGCTCGTCGGGTGATTGTCGAATACGAGCGTCTAGTCGTGCGAGGAACTGGTGGCTTCTGTGGAGTTTCCTGAACCACAAAATGATGACAAAGTGTCGCACATCGCCGCACACCCACTCTAAGCTGACGTACAGATTGCTGGTGATGGCCCCGATGCTCTCGCCCAGAAAGATCTGAGTGATTTGTTGAATGGCCGGAATGAAGGGCAACGAGAGGTTCACCAGGACGGAGTAGGCCTTGCACACGGGGCCGAGGTTCGCGAGCGGACTGAGGCCAAGTATTGTCCAATTGAGCCAGATGTAGCGGAAGGCTTCTCTCGAATCGAACTGCTTCATCTTGGTTGGACGGTTGACCGAGTAGACTTGCTGGGTCCAATCAGGGCAAAGAAGCCGAGTGTATCCAGTTGAGGTATATTATTCAAGAAGGCGTGTCGAAAAAGTTGTGTTCCTTTTTTAAAATTTAACGTCTACACCACGTTACGGGGTGGAACAACTTTTCATTTTTCATGAAGTCTAGGATTTCCAGACTAACTGTCAATTACGACACCCAAAAATGTTCCAGTAGCAGTCGATGTCCTTCTCTCAGAGCAGTCTGACTGACAACCAGTCATTCACCTCTCGCATCAGAAAAGATTTTGGAAAATTGAATAAGTCCAACCCAGCATAGGGATGTCAGTTGTCACAAAGTGGAGCCATCCTCGAGAAATCCCCCGCTTCTGTCTTGACGATTCACCTGACAGACTGATTGTCTATCCCGCAAAAACTGAGGGAGACAGCTCTCCACCGCAGACACCATCAACTCCGGCACACACCTCAAACTGAAAAGCCGGCGACAGCAGTGCGAATCATCAATTTCAGTGCAAATCTCTTACTTAAACTGAATCCACGCTAACTGCTTCTCATCCGTGGAGCCGCGTGTGTCTTCAGTTGCAGTTCGCAGCGGCGGCAATTCCCTGCCATCGCATCGTTGGAATCTCGTTAGCGCGGAATTCGTCGACAAAACTAAGGAATGTGCAGCAACATCTCTTTCTCCGCCCAGGCACACACACACACGCTGCGGAAGGAGAGCGAACGAATGAAACCATCAGAAGCCCTAATCCGGTTTAACAAATTATCCCTGGCCCTAAATGACAAATTTCCTGGTGTGGCGGCCAGGGCCACGGCAATGGCGTCTCAAAATGAGATGGGCTTTAAAACTCCCATTTGTGGTCCTTTGATATATTACCGCTTGACTTCGGCGAGAAGGATATCCTTCTTTAAGTTTCCAATTAATTCGAGTGCGAGCCGAAGTCGAGAAAATCCCTCCAAGGAGATTGCTCCTCGAGAGGCGAGGGTGCGCGACGTCGCTTGTGGTGTGGTAGGGGTGGTGCTGCCGCTGCCTGGCTCTAGGGTGTCTCATCATTGATGTGGAAAATCGAAAGAGACCACACACAGGCCAGCGATTGGGGTGAGTTTCGGGGGCAAATGCGGCTGTCCGGATGTGCCCATTTATTAATGTTGGATAATTCATGAGTGCCATTAGTTGCAATAATGACCACGTTGTTGTCGTCGTCGTAGTCGTCGTTGTAGCTTGCAGCGGTTGCTGTGTGGGCGGGTGTGCTCAACCGCCCAACAAAATTATGCAACAGACTATCCTGTTGTGTGCCGTGTCCATTTGTGGCCTATTCAAATGCCAAAACTAAATAAAAATTAGACCCAGACCCAGCGAGTGCGGTGGACGGGTTCATTGTGTGCGGCGGACGTGGTCAATGATGGGACTGCGGCCGGCCGGCCGGCTGGTCATTAGGGGCCGTTTGTTGCAACAAATTCTCATGTAAATTAGTTACACTTAAAATGATTTATTATTTAATGAACGGTGGACTCGAGGCTTGGCTGGTTGGTGTGTCTGTCTGCGCCTGTCTGGTGCTGTTGCTGGGTGGTATGAGGCGCGCGCGTTTTTTACAACCTTCCGGCAGTTGTCCCTGACAAATGAATTAGCAAAGCGAACAATCGTTGTGATTGAAGTGGGGCTGCACCCAGCAAATAACAAACAAAATTTTAATGACAAATAGAGTTTGTTGGTTTTTGACAAATGACAGTCGGGTGGGTGGGGGAGAGATGATGGGGGCGGAGGTGCGCTTCGTGCCTGTGAACAACAGCCGATTGTAATCTTATTTCCTTTTTTCCCGTGTAAGCCACAGGAGTGATTACTGGTCTTCGAGTCCGAGCATGTGGAACAAATAAACAGCATTTGACGCCCGCGTCCAACACAAGTGAAGAAGGTCGAACGACCAGAAGACGGCTACCTGCAGAGGCTTGTTGGTTGAGATCCAGGTTCGCGCGGACTGTAGGTCCACTGAAGGAAGGATAAGTCGGCTTGAAGAGGCGTCAGATAGGTCTTTTGCAGGCCAATCTAAGACACAAGACAAGACGGCGTACCGGTGGCTTGAAGTACTTGGACATGATACAACATCGGCGTGAACGACTGATTTGATGCATAAGGGGCATAAGAAATAGTACTAAGTCCTCCCACGATCGGGAAATAATTGCTTTCCGAACTCTAGGCCCATCGATTCGTCTGCTGTCTAACATGCTGCGCTGCACAGTGTGGCAGAATGCCAAAAAGCTGAGGAAAAATCTTTTTCCTGGTTCATCTTCCAACCGCCATAGCGGGCCTATTTGACTTAACAGCGACTTCTGTACACCTGCGGTGATGTTTTCTTACGTGTATTAATCGATTCACACGAACTGGAGCGCATTTGCCGACATCGGAATTTTCGCCTAAATCGACAGTGATTAGTATAGGCTTTTAAGCATTTTCATGGTTCATCTTCCAACCGCCATAGCGGCCCTAAATGACTCACCAGCGACTTCTGTTCACCTGCGGTGATGTTTTCTTACGTGTATTAACCGAATCAGATGCTCTGGAGTGCATTTGCCGACATCGAAATTTTCGCCTAAATCGACAGTGGTTAGTATAGGATTCTTAGCATTTCCCTCGCTCATCTTCCAACCGCCATAGCGGCCCTATATGACTCACCAGCGACTTCTGTACACATGTGTCGATGTTTTCGTACGTGTATTATTCGAATCAGACGGACTGGAGTGCATTTGCCGACATCGGAATTTTCGCCTGCAATAGCGGCCCTAGCACCGCATCCTCTGCATGAGCTTAACGCAGACTATATTTCTTCCTCTTCGTTTTTTTAAGATATGCACATCTTCCCCCACATAGCCCAAAAGATACCGTGTAATCCAACAGCCATCACAGCACTTCCGACACACTTCTGATGAAGTCGAGAACTTCATAAACTTATAAAAAATACATCATTTTATCACACATCAAACCGCTTGTAATCGCTAAAGTTTCAAGGTAAATGTTAGAGTTTTAAAAGGGGCGTGGATATAGAAAATTACACCTTTTTTCACACGCCCTCTTGCATGTCATACATAGCATACGGACGCGCCTCACGACTTGCACCTATAAAATTCCATCGGTGTGATGGCTGTACTATCAGTCTGCTCTGTCAACCGTCCGAGCACGATGAATCAGTTCGATTCGCGTGAAGCTTTCCGATACATTTGGCTGAATTGGACAATAATTGGTCTTAGTGGCGTCGCCAACCTCAGCCGAGTCTACAAGGCCTACTCCGTCCTGGTTAACCTTACATTTCCGGTGATACCGCCAATTCAACAAATCGTGCAGTTCTTTTTCGGGGAAAGCCTCGAGGACACCATCATCAATCTGTACGTCAGTCTGGAGTGGGTGTGTGGCGATGTGCGACACTTTTTGATTGTGTTTTGGTTCAAAAAGCTCTACAATTGCCAGCGGTTCCTAGCACGCTTAGACGATCGTGTTCGGCGATCACCCGCGGAGCTGGCAATCATGAAGCGCATGGTAAAGACTTGCCACAGAGTGTACTTCGCATACAATGCCACATTCGGCATCAACGTTGTCTTCTGCTGCCTCAACAACCTGCTGTTCCACCGACTCATGTACGAAGCGTACTTCCCCTGGGACTGGAAGGCATCGTATAAAGTGTACCTGATGGTGTTCGCCTACGACCTCGTGACGACGATTTATCAGTGCATTCTGAACATGACAATCGACCTCTGCACCATCAGCTACGTGTACATGATGATCGGTCACTTGAAGACGTTGGGCATGCGGCTCTCTAGGATTGGCTATGACAGATCGTTGAATTTGGATGATAACTACAAGGAGCTGATTGAGTGCGTGTATGACTACCACAGTATCCTGAAGTGAGTATATGGGGGATGGGATTTGTTGCTTTAGCAGTCTACCTCAACATTTCCTTGAGAAACACTTTAAGTAGGTATCCGTCTTACTGTCACCAGCTGCTGTCACAAAAACCACTAGCACAAACCCTCATATTCTACGGCGTATTTAAAGTTGTTTACTTCTTGGAAAACGCTTCCCCAAGTCCTGAAGTCGTTTCCAATTAAACTTTCCTGTCATCCTGCCTCCACTAGCATCTGCACCGAAAAACACGCCCGTGTCCTTGTCCTTTCACACTATATCTCCCCCGTTTGGCATTCAATCCTGCCCACATTCACTGCCGAAATTTCGAAGAATTAAGTAAGCGTGTAACGTACAATTAACATGGTTAATTATATACAGCAAGCGCCGCATAAACTTTAGTCACTTGCTTCAACATCGCCTCGGGACCGCCCCCAACTCGGTGCCACCCGAAGGTATGTAATTAAAAATTGTGTACTCCCTAGCTTATGCTGTGCTTCTTGCTCGCCTGAAGCTGTACGCTGGATGATTGTGTCTGGAAGTGTGCGTGAGCGGTTGTATGTATCCTTGACAAAACTTTGTCCACAATTACGAATTCTCACCTCGGATGCGAGTAAAAGTTGCCAAGTTTCGTCGGGAGGAGTTATTTTCTGTGCTTCTTTTTTTCTCGTTCCGGGTATTGTCCTGATGGAGGAAGCCTGTGGAAAAGCAGTTTCAGCAGTTGTACGTGATAATTACCGCTAACTACCAAGGAGACTGCTTCCGCCAGGTACCGTCAGATTCCATAAATAACTGTCATGCAATTGAATCCTGCGTAAATAGTGAAAAGTTCACCCACAGCAGCCGCTGGTCATGAATGAAGGAGCTCGCGTTGCAGATCGTTTCACCAGAAATTCATGCGAAAAGTTTGACAGCCTTTAAGTTCACTTCAAGTTTCAAGGGCTTGTGTTGAGACCCCGCTGGCGGTGATTGTGAGGATGTCCCTTTTGGTGTTAACTTTTCATTTCTTTTCAGATTCTTTGACCAATTTCGCCCCATCTTTGGACGAACGCTGTTCCTGCAATTCGTCGTAACAGCCTTCTCATTGTGCCTCTCGATATTCTACTATTTCTACTTTAACAATTCCATCGTTATTCTCCTGTCAACAGCCGCCTTCATGGGCTTACTCTTCGTTCAGATCATGCCGTGTTGCTATCTCGTGAATGAATTAATGATTGTCAGCGACAATCTGACGACAGACTTGTACTCCTGCAACTGGATGGATCAGGATCTGAAATTCCGCAAGGGGCTGGTCATTTTCATGCAGCGCTCGCAGAAGACGAACACCATTTTGGCGGGCAGCTTGGCACCGGCAACGTTGCAGACATGCTTGAAGGTCGGTAATGCAGTTGTGATTGACTTTGGTATCGATTCAGTTTTTCTTCTTTCTCTTTTGCAGATCATACGCTTTTCGTTTTCTGTGTTTACACTCTTGTCACAGATGTCAGCAAGTCATGAATTTAAAAAATAAAGTATCGCCCTTTCGAAAGACATAGATTGACCCTGTACCACCGATGGAGTTCATAATTGGGCTTAAGACTTTGCTAGTTTAGGGCGAGTCTCTTATAAAATTTTTATCAGTTTCGGATCAATCAAAAATGTGAATGAGAGTATTAAAAGTGACTTAGTGATGGCACTAAGTAATGATGACGGCGAAGCACTTCCTGGACAGTAGTCCTTTCAGCAGCTGGCACTTTCGATCTCGGAATTTGCCACATCTATGTGCACCGGCTCTCCCACAAGAGGCGCATGTGCAATAACAGTCCCAGATTAGAAAATCTTCCAAATGCAGTCAATAGATTCACTAAGAAAGGGATCTCTTTGCTAGCCAGCCTATTTGGATTGCTAGCCAGCCTATTTGGATTGCTAGCCAGCCTAACACGAACGCAGTCGTCTTTACATTGATGACGGCTGACCTTGGAAACCCACTCAAGGAGTGAATGTCTTACAATCCAATGTCAAATGTAGTGATATTGAATGGAAGGCTATGACTATTACATTGACTTTCGAAACACCCTTAACGCCTACGTCAGCATGCTTAAGTCAACTCAATGTAGGGTGCACTCTGAAAGGATAGCATGACCATAAGTACTGTGTTGCTCAATTTTTCCGTGGAGTTTCGTTAAGTGACGCCAAGTTGCGTTAAGTGTCGTTCGATTTCTTTCACTTTTGTAAGTGGAAATTTGCTGACTGCTGCAGCTTTTGTTCGCTTCTGTCATAAGTTTACTTAGCGCCATTATGGTTGGCCCATTAGACCGAGCAGGAATGAACTTCTGTTTAAAATGCCACGTTTCCACTTCCAGTGGTTTAGGCTGTTAGTCGTGTATCAGTGATTTTAAATGCAGCACTTTTAGATTATCACTCTCGACTTCCTGTGTGACACATAAATTCCCCCATCATGTCAATTTGAAATGAAAGTTGCATGCTCCCTCAAATGAGTACATCCTTTGAAATTGATCGCAAAGGACAGCGAACTGCATGCAGATACGACGACAATATGAATGAAAACTATTTCCCACCAGCCTAAGCGAAGAAAAATAGGATTGTTCCGATTTTTAATTTCCCCCAACCTGCTCGTCCTTATCGAGCATTTTTCACTTGCACCCACTGGATGATGGCTGACGGGTGTGGGTGGACTTAACCAGTCACATCGCGTTCAATTCACCCACAGCGAGGTCTCTGCGAGCAGCCGTCCCACACGAAGATGGAGGAGGCATTATCAGCGTCATCAGGAACAGCAATGCGCCTACACTTCTCTCCTGCACGAGCATGGTACACTCAAGGGGCTGCAGTTATCCCTTGTTCGCTGTGGCATTGCAAGTGGCGCATCCTGCTTTAAAACGCTCGACTGCAGAGACACTTGAAAGGGTGCACGTACTGGTTGCACAAGGAGGCGCGATGATGTTTACAATTTCTTGCTGAATTTAGTGTTTTTACTTTCCCAGATATTTGGCTCTTATTTTAGACATGTTGCGAGGTTTGATTTAGCAACTTGGTGGCCATATGAAAGGATTACAAAATGGTAGCCACAAAATCAATTAAACACCTCCTGGTTGTCTAAGGGACAGAAGGTTGTCTAGATTACATTTTCCAACTTTTGATAAAAGTAGGTTCACAAACATTTAAATACGCTGCTACCGTCACTACATGGTTTTTTGTTCCCAGAAGACTCGACAGATGATGAACTGAGGCTCTTAATGGACTCAGCAGAAGGTTATTATTTTTTGAGACACTCACCTACTAGCGAAATTCTTCATTCCATCATATACTTACTTACTTAAGGTGGCGCTACAGTCCGAGGTGGACCTGGGCCTCAACCAACATGCGTCTCCAGCCAGCTCGATATTTAGCTAGCTGTCTCCAGTTTCGCACGCATAGTTAGTTGAGGTCCCTTCCCACTTGCGTGCGCCACCTGAATCGCGGTCTTGCTCTACTGCGCCATCCCTCAGGGGTGGATTCGAAGACTTTTCCATCATATGCACCATCGAAATGCAACCATTTGCAGGAGTCAAAAGTATGCCCATGTGATGCGGTAGA